>CM070629.1:54530004-55130004 GCA_036346255.1 Ampelocalamus luodianensis | reverse complement strand
ACCCATCAGAGTATTGGCAGATTGGCAGAACAGTCATGCTAATAAATTCATAACTTCTGCTACATTGGTCCAAATAATGCGATCTAGCACTTCATCGAAAGCTATTGACATCCTCTAAAAAACTCTAGGAGACGTCCAGAACTAAATCTGCCCGTAACTATATCAAAACGTCGGTCTAACACAAACTATCCTGAGCAGACCTAATTACCGACATAGATCAATTAAGCCGTAATGCATCTAAACAAGGGGAAAATTGAGGTTACCTTTGATGAACCACTGTAGACCACGATGCAGCCCGCGAACCTTCCCCTTCCCTCTCTTCTTCTTGTCCTCTCTCCCTTTTTTTTTCTTCTTCTTCCTTCCTCTCCTCCCTTTCTCCTCTTGGCATAGCGATGAGGGGTGCTACTGATGACAGCGCTCTGATGCACTCGGGGGCACGGTACTATAGCAACTAGGGTTTCCCCCCTCCTTTTATTGGTGGCCGGCCCCTTATGGGCCTCTTGGGCCAAGGCCCGAGGCCCAGGTTGCCGAAAAACTACATAAAACCCCCCTATCTAATTGCTGCTAAATCTATTTTATATTTTGTCCTTCTCCGAATTCACATAATCTCTCCTTAATACTCTTTCGAATATTCTCGAATACTTTTGGGGTATTGCAGAAACCCCACATATCAATACAATTTTAATTCTTATTTGTAATTTTAGATTACTTATTTGTCGTGTTCTTGCTTGTTCTTCAATTGCATGCCGGAATAGACCTTCATAGTCAGGTCGATCGTGATTCTAATAAGGTCGATAACAATCACGGAGTCGGTTCAGCGATTGCGGGCATATTAGTCGTGTTCAATTGGTAGCTGAATCATGAGAGTCGTCTCCACTCCAATCGAATTATCCATCTCACCGAAAGATCGGGACACCTATTATCACATCAATTCCATATATGACTAATGCTAACCGGTATACAACGAACACAAAATTTGTCGACTACTATGCTAAAAGGTCCAACAAGCTGGGAATTGAATTTTTGAACTAAATAGGCCTTTATGGAAGAAACATTTTATTACTAACTCCCCACCAACTATATTTTCCAACCTAACCCTTTTCGCCACGCCGCCACCTAGGTTGTGGCAACCAAATTACGCTCAAAGATGCAATTTGGCCAAAACCCTAAAATGAAACTACAATAACGTATCCAAATTCCTCACAATAATAGCAAAACTACAATTTAATAGCCACATTTCCATCATAACTACATGAAACTACAATGACATATCCAATTTCATATATAAATCCTACCCACAACATCCAATTTTATCCATAAATCGCTAAAAATCACATGAACACAACAAAATATGCACACATTTAAGTATCATTGCATACTAATGCTATCCAATTCACTCTGAAGTGCAATGATTTAAACCAATTCCGCTCAAACATGCAATTCAGGCAAAACCCTAAATCCACCAAGCTAACTGATTTTATCCAAAATAAAGGAGGGAATTGGTGAGATTACCATGAGGGATGATCTTCATGGGTTTACGGACTCCAAATGATGAGGACATGACCTCTATGGATACAACCATATTTGCTATGTTTAATGTTCTAAGTATAAGAGCTCATACGCTTCACTTAAATTATCAGGTGAGCTTGTTTTTAGGAGTGTCTTTATATTATATGAACTATATGATGCTACCTAATGATGAAATATATATATGTGCAGCACGATGTCACTTTTGGTCCAAGACAAGCAAGCAGTTCGAGCTGGACCTATTTTGGAATCCAATTCGGCCTCCGGAATCAGCCTGACAGCACCAACTTAAAACAGGCATAACTTTCACATACGGAGTCCGTTAGAGGTCCACGAGTACTTGATTGAAAGCTTATTTCGTCCTCTTTCCAACGGATCCGGCCTCACATCCAAATTCCTTCTGGGCTGATCGCAATCATCAAAAGAAGACGTAATATCACTTGTTTGGGCCAATTTGGGCTTTGTAATCATCTCGAACTTGGCCCATCTGTCGACGGCCCACTTGGGGGCGTGGTTACTGTTCACGTGAACAGTAATCCGCGAATTTAGTCCCGCCCTGCTGGTTCTTTTAGATTTGTGGCTCTTCCTCCCCTATATAAGGAGGCCACACCCCCTCTAGTTTTCTTGAATTTTGTTTATGTTTAGTTTGCCTTCGTTGCAACTTGTATCTTTTGCGTGTGTCGACTAGACCACCCAATTAAGATCCTTATTCAGAATCCCAACTCAATTCAAATATTTCAATTCATATTTGCAATTTCAGATTGCTTATTTATCTTGTTCTTGCGTGCTTCTTCGGTGTATGCAGGAATCGACCTTCGTGGTCAGGTCATCCGGGTATTCGTGCACGGTTGATAACGACTTGTCAATCAGTTCAGCGATTGCGTGGTTTCGAGCCTTGCGTGTTCGTAGCCAAGATCGTGAGAGTTGAGCGACGCCTACCGAACTTATCGTTCTCATCGAAAGATCGGGCCAACAATCAGACCTTCGGGTTCATCACCAAATCGGCTCCAAATCGATGGATTTGGGGAGGATGGGGGCGGGGTGGAAAGAGGGCGCGCAGGAGGAAGAGAGGAGGATTAGGGGGGAAAAATGAAGAATTGTGTGGGCCGGCAGCACCTAAGTCACCTCTGTCACGCGATGAGTATTGGCGTGACAACGGCCACGCATGCTCTCCACACTGGCACAACGTGCATACGACGGCTTGTGTGACAGGTTTGACCACGCTGAGGAAAGTGGTGTGACAAAATCTTTTGGCCACGCCGCGAGTTATGACATGACCAAAGGGGTAAAAATTAAAAATAAAGTTAGTGAGGGGTTAACTTTAAAATATTATTAAAAGTGATTAAATAATAATAAAAATTCTAGATAGATGGAGGAAATTAAGAAACGGTTTTCCAGAAAGTGAAGGCCACCCCAACATACTTTTTTGAAGAGCTAGATAGGCCAACTGCATGCATGCATGATGTTGAGAAAGGGACTGAAAAGGTCAAATCCATGATTAGCTTGTTATAGTTTGTCAAGTGCAGAGCAGAGAGCCCTCTCTAGTACTAGTAAATACTACTTGCGCTCGGCTCTGTGAGGTAGGATTTATTCAGCAACCTCCACTTGAGACATAGCGTGTGTTTCAGTAAGGTGTCCGCGTGGTGTGTGCATGGCATTGTAATCTCAACAAAAAAAAAAAAAAACCATGCATGCATGCATGAATGCACCATTGATCTTGTTTGATTAATTTCTGATACCCATCATTTGTTTGTTCCTTGGGCAGGCAGCTGCATCTGCATGCATGTTGCTCGCACAAGTAGAGTGGAGTGGAGTACTGGAGTAGAGTAGAGTAGACCTCTGCTGGATCACGCCTTCAGTTCTTTTTTTTGACAAAAGGACATGCCCAGCTTTTATAGAAAGCAAAATGAACAGAAAGCACTAGGGTTACCAACTTACATCAAAGTACAAGCAGAGCTTAAAACTAAATCAAACCAACAGGCTGCAGAAACACATAAGTTGTCTAATACATCCAAAAGGAGCAGCCACCTAAAGCCGAGAAAAAGTAAGAGCATCCCAGGCTTCATAATTCGCCAAAAAATAGCCCAAGTTACAAATTTGTTCAAGTTAGTAAGAATTCCAACAGCTAAAACAAAATCAGCCAGCATGTAAAGCGCAAAAGCTTTTCATCCAATCTTCCATCATGTAAATCACCTTGTCCAGCTTTCCCCTATCATCTTCCCTGATCAAAGTTCACCACTTCTGCAAGCAAGATATAGATTTGAATATAGATGTTTTGGCAAGATCCTCTCAATTGCCATTCGATTTCTGATTTTCCAGTGTGTCCACTCCACAGCTGCAAAACTAAATAAGCAAACGTAGTAATCGCTAGCACCCCCAATATCTAGCCAGTATTGGTGGAACTCATCAAGAGAGACCGGGATCTTCTCCCACATCAATCTTTCCTTAACACAAGCCCACACAAACTTGGACAGGACACAATTGAAGAAGATATGATCAGTATCCTCACCCCGCATAAACAACAATTCTCACTCCCTTTCCAATTTCTTTTTTTTTTTTTGAGCTGAGATGCTGTCTGTAATCTATCTTGAGAAGAAAGCCAAAGAAAAATTTTCACTTTAAGTGGACTTCTACTTTTCCACAATTTCTGATTTCTCATGAGAATAACCCCCCAAAATACCAGTATCTATACAGAGATTTAACTGAGAAATTCCCAGATTTCTCCAGATCCCAAATCACTTTGTCGCTTTCATTGTTAAATTCCACCCCATTGAGAGTCACTTTCATGTGCTTCCAGAGATCCTCCTCTTCCTTACCAAATTGCCTATTGAAGGTGATACTCCACTCCTCATTATCAAAGCATTCTGCTACACTCGCATCTGGATTCGAACTAATATTAAACAATCTAGCAAATTTAACTTTCAAGGAGCAATTGTCAAGCCAAACATCTTTCCAAAACCAGGTATCTTCCCCATTCCAAATTTGTTTAACATAACCCCTCTGAAAAAAAAAGATTTTTGGTACGTTGCAAAGATCTCCAAAACTATGATCCCCTTAGAGTCAAGTTATTTCTAGCACCCCCTTTAGGGAAGTATTTGGCCTTCAATATCCTGAACCAAAGTTCATTTTTGGCCTTGCTCATCCTCCAAAACTATTTGCATAAAAGGCAATCATTCATCAGTCTAGTATCAATCACACCTAAACCCCCAAAATCTTTAGGCCTACAGACTGTCCCCCATCTCACCATGTGATATTTAAAAGAATGGCTAGCCCCTTTCCAGAAGAATCTTGATCTAATGGAATCCATATTCTTGTGAACTTCTTCATTTAGCCTGTAAAAACCCATTGTATATATAGGAAGACTACTAAGGTAGTTGTTTACCAAAATAAGTCTCCCTCCCGAGGAAACAAGATTATTTTTCCAGTTATCCAAGTTACTCCCCAATTTGCTAAGAATCTTCCCTGCAACGTTCTTACCAATCTTCTTGTCCCCAATCTGAATCCCTAAGTAAGTCATTGGAAGATGGCCCAATTTGCAATTCATCATGTTAGCAACCCTGCAAGCTTCCTCTTTCTCCACCCCTAAGACATAAACTTCACTCTTATGGTAATTTACCTTTAACCCAGACATCCATTCGAAGCAGTATAGGAGGAATTTGAGATTCAAAATATACTTCTCCTCACATTCAATCATCAAAACCGTATCATCAGCATATTGGAGAAGAGGAACACCCCCAGGAATTAAATGAGAGATTAAACCTTTAACCAAGTGTTTACTTTGAGCTCTTTCAATTATTGTTGTTAGAGCATTAGCAGCCAAGTTAAAGAGCAGAGGGAAAAGAGGGTCCCCTTGCCTCAAACCCCTATGTGTAGTGAAATAAGGAACAATCAACCCGTTAATATTAATACTAACCTTTCCCCTTTAATAGAGCTCATCACCTAGTTAATCCATCACTCAAAGAAGCCTTTCCCTTTCATAACCTTTTCCAAAAAGTCCCATTGAACTTTGTCATAAGCTTTCTCAAAGTCCAACTTAACGACAACCCCTCTCCTCTTAGTAGTTTTAATCTCATGAAGGATCTCATGTAAAGATAACACCCCATCTAAGATATTTCTCCCCTTTATAAAGGCAGTTTGGCAATTATTAATAATCTTATCTGCTATATTGTGTCGGGACCCAAAAGTACAACTCTGGACCCTCTATGTATAATGCACTAGTCCAGGATCACGCTAGTGCACACAGTGTCAACATAGGTGAATATCGATCCACACAAGCGATAAATAAAGTAAACGATTAGTTTGAATAATAAATATTGGTTTTGACCTTATGGTCGAGTTTACACTTATTGAGCTACGCAGGGCTAACAGAGAATAAAACAACAGCGGAACAGAAATAACTTCAGCGTAGATCCCATCAATTCACCATAGGCAACCAACTGGGATCCAGATCTTAACGATCAGCAACCCTCGACAAACTCCTCCTCGAAAGCAGGCGTAGACTCCTCTTCTTCTGTAGGTTTGAGCGCAAGTTTTACAACAAGCGTGAGTACACAACCGTACTCGCAAATCATCCCACAAAATGCAATTTATAAATGCAGTCTTATTCCAAAAGAAAAGGCTTATGTGGTTCTTTTGCATGAAAGCAATATTTGCAATTGAATACAATAATAGATTGAAAGCATAATTCAAAACAAATAGACAATATTAATTTAACATTTGTTTTCACAAAGACACAAAGCTAAACAGATTATTTCACATAGCCATATGACTTAGATCACATAGCTCCCATCCCAACATTTTATGAAAACTACCCCTCGTGTGAAATCCCCGAGCATGTCCATGACCGCGGACGCGGCTATTCGAATAGATTGATTTAACACCCTGTAGAGTTTGTACACTTTACCCACAAGATACAACTAGTGTAGCTAGCACCAGTCGTAACAAAACAGTTCATAAACTTCATCTCAAACATTGACATTCCCAATGTGCTTTCCCGCCAGACCAGCCCACAAAGACTGCTAGTCCGACACACACCGCTGGACAGGGATATGGCGAATCGTCCCACGATGCAACTACCAGGTAGTCACACCTCCACCCTGTCACACAGCCTAACCTATCCACCTGAACATCAATGCCGAGAATCGATAACCTACTATGTTAGGCCCGTCTCATCAGGCATGTGGTCGTATAGTAAGGCTCAGTTCAATGGCGCACAAAGTTAAGTGCTTAGTTGACCAAGGCAAGACTTTCATTCTCTAACTATGTCACACAGATTAAATCCCATACACATAGCTTCTACCATATCACACAGTATCCACCACTTGCCTCGGTCCAAATCTTTTACCACCCAGTTGGTTTTAGTGCAACACATGCTATCACGAAGTATAACACATAGCACACAGTTTTACACAAAGTTCTATAGTCACTTAGTCAGATTTAATATTTGCAACTCAAATGCGATATGAGACTCGTAGCATGGCTAAGCAATTGTACTCGCATCTAACCAACCCATGTTGGTGCTACAATATTACCAACTAATAAACCAATCTAGGGTGACAAGGGGTTATGACATACAAAGCCAAGGTGTTATAACAAATTGGATAATAACTATACCCAAAAGCATTTAAATACATAATTAAAGTAGAATGCAATACTTGAAACAAAGTAATTTGAAAACTAGGTTCAAGATTATCAAAGGTATGACTTGCCTTGGAAAAGGTCTAGTTACTGGTCTTGATCTTGAGGTGCTCCTTCTTCTCCAAAATTCCCCGACGTATCGACGTCTACTCGCAAACGAAAAAATAAACAAAATAAATAAATAATAGAGGAAAAACAAACTCTAAAAATTAAATACAAATCTCAGATAAACAAATCTCGAATTTAGATGAATTTAGGAATTTGAATGGGCTCAAACGGAGTTTGGATGCAGAAGTTATGGGCTCTGGAAGTTTCAGTCTAAAAGAAAACCCTAATTTTGGATTTACTGGAATTTCCGAATTATTTCTTAACAGAAAAATTGAATTATTGCGCAAGCATGACGTCAGCACAGAATTTCGGGAATTAAAAGAAGTAAAAAGAAAGTACTGACATGTGGGACCCACATGTCAGCGGGATGGCTCACGGTAGACTAGGTCTACCGAGCCTCGAGATCTGGAGACCGGTGGACCATGCCACGCGGCGCACACGTGGATGCTGACTGGACGTCACACGAGCTTATGTGTCGACGTGTACGCTGAGGTGGCTCACCACGTCACCAACCGACGGTGAGGGCGCGGGTTCCCGTGATCGCCGGCGATATCGGCCACGGCGGGGTGGATGGTGATGCACAAAGGTTAAAGGGCGCGACGACGAACTCAACGAGCCACTTATGGGGGCTCAGGGACTTCTACAGCGGCCGACGGTGAGGTTAAGGTGGAGGCTGAGGCTCGTGCTCGTCGGAGTTGGGGCTTCGATGCTTCTCAGGTGGAACCAAGGTGGCGAGGATGTAGATACCGATCTTGCGAACCCGAAGAGGACGACCACGATGCTCCAGGCGCACCAACGACGAAGAAGGAGCTCGTCGGAGTTGAAGGCGGCGCAAGGCTTCGAAGGCTCGATTCATCGCAACGGCGGCGCGAAGCAAGGGGCAATCTAGGGTTTCGGAGGAGAGGAGTTGACGCGAAGGTTTTTTATACGGGCGCGGCCTTAAATAGCCACGGAGGGGCGTGTCCGCGAAGAACACGGTGCGGCGGTGAAGAACTCGGAATGAAGGAGGAGTCCGCGTTGAGAACAACGCTGACGTGGCAAGGTGGGTCCCCAAGGAAGCGGGTGAGGCTCGAACGCGGATGCGTGCGAAACGGCGCGGCTGTGACTAGCGAGTGGGACCAACGCGGGTGGAAGCGGAGAGAGAGGAGGAAATACGGGCTGCGCGGGGGTGGGCCGAAAGCGGAGGGGATTGGGCCGGAGGCTTAGGAATAGGAATGGGCTTTGACAGAGATTGGGCCCAAGCTATTGTGTGAGATTTTAATTAGCTTTTCTATTTTGTAAAATACCAGAAATTCAAATAAGTAATAGAAAATAGCAAATGAACTCAGAAAAATTTTAGAAAAATCTAGAAAATATATCTGAGCACATAGAACCCAAATAAAATAGTTTTGACTATTGTGCATGTTGGGATTATTCACATTAAATGCTTTTGATTCCAAAGTCCAATATTAAGCTTTTGAATTAAATTCAAATAAAACCAAATGGTGACTTTTCTCCCTACTAACTATTTAAAAGGTTTTTCAAGCTCAGAAAATTGGGATGTTACATATTGCCCAGCCTGACAGCCAACATTTTGATAATAATTTTGAAACTAACATTGATCAAGCAGATTGGCCTAAAATGTTTGATTGAATTGGCCTCCTTAATTTTGGGAACCAGAGTGATCACCCCATAGTTTAATCTTTTTAGGTCAAGCTTTTCTTCATGAAAATTCTCCACCAACTTCATAAACGCTTGTTTAATCACCTCTTGAAAGCTTTATAGAAATAACTAGGGAACCCATCCAGCCCCGGGTCAGAAACTGCTGGTAGGTCCTTAATGGTTGTCCAAACTTCCTCTTCACTAAAAGCTTGAACCAGGTTTGCATCATCAGCCTTGGAAATTCTACCTTCGCTCTTCCAAAAATTATCCTCTTGAGTAACTTTCTGACCGACTTCAAAACCAATCAAATTCTTATAGAACTGATATATATGCTCTCGGATATCCTTATCTGTTGTCAAACAAACCCCTTCTTTATCCAAACTATAGAAAAAATTCTTCCTTCTTCTGCCATTAGCACATGTATGAAAGTAACTAGAATTAGAATATCCTTCAGTCATCCACTTTTCACTACATCTTTCCTGCCAATGTCTTTCCTCAATATCATATAATTCTTCGAGTTTACTTTCTGCTCTGTACCTCTCTATCCATTCTACATGGCACAATCCATCAGAATCAGCTTTCATATCAAGCATCTGTAGGTAGTCCAAAATAGCCTTTTTGTTTCTAAAGTTAGTCCCATTAATATTAGCACCCCAACCTCTAAGAGATTGTCTTAGAGAAGCCACCCCCCATTCCATCTATCTACATAGTAAATCGAATCCGACATCTTACTACTAATATCACCCCATCTTTGTTTGACAAGATCTCTAAAATCCTCTTGGCAAAACCACCTATTCTCAAAATAGAATCTCCTCGGGTTTGTCCTGTTCTTTTCCCCTGAGTCCAGCACTAAAGGGCTATGATCAGAGCCCACCCTGATTATATTGTGAGCAGTGCAGAGTGGAAACTTAGATTCCCAATCAGTAGTAACTAGAATTCTATCCAACTCCACCATAACTGGACAAGATTGCTTATTTGTCCAACTATATCTAGAACCACCCCTTTTAATCTCCATTAGCTTGTTTTTGTTTATGAAATCATTAAACTGATTTATCATAAGGTAGTTAACACAGTTAGAGCTCTTGTCTTTCGCTTTCCTAATCAGGTTAATATCACCCCCAAAAAACCACTGGAAGTCCTGACTTGAAACACTTATTCTGGAGTTCTTCTAGGAATTCAAAAGTTCGCTGGTGCTGGGCAGGACCATAGATATTGACTAAATCCCATCTAAAGTTAGTTTTCTTATGCCTCAAAATCACACTTATAAAGAAAACTCCTTGATCTCTGTCTTTGACTTCCAGCATCTCTATTCTCACCCCCAAAAGTAAACAACAAGATTGACCTTGTGCAGGAACCCAATGCTAGTCATACTCAGCTCTCCTTGATAAATCTTTTAGATCTCTTGGAGAAATTTTTTTCTTGATGGTCTGTAACACCCCAGCCCGACAATCTTACTAATAAGCTTGCAAAAAATCCCTTTATCTAATTGCTGCTAAATCTATTTTATATTTGGTCCTTCTCCGAATTCACATAATCTCTCCCGAATACTCTTTCGAATATTCTCGAATACTTTTGGGGTATTACATGGTCTCTTGCACCCGAATAGCTTCAAATTTTTCTCTAACAATCAAATCTTTAAGCTGTCTGGTTCTTGAAGGGTTTTCCCATACCTCTAATATTCCAGAAAAGAAACCTCATGTATTACACTTTTTCATAGGGAACTTACCTGTTTTTAACCTACCATTACCTCTGTTGTTCATTCTGTATCCCATAACACCCCTAGCTGCATTATCAAAAAAATTAAAAAAGCATCCTCCCCTCTAACCCCCTCATTATCCTTATTATCCTTATCTTGATTAGATTTGATTTTGAATTCCAACTCAGCTTTAGCTAAAGCAGCCCTAGCCAATTCCTGGGCCTGCATAGCTAAGATCACATCTTTGGCATTTACTTTCTGAGCCCCTAAAACAATCCCACAGGCAGAAGCTACTTCTTCTAAATATTGAGCAGGAGCATTGTAACAGCTCAAAAATTCATAAAGAGCAAAAATAAGGGATTTTTAAAACTTTTTGTGAGATAACTATTACTGCGTATCCTGGTTGCCTTTCAAGTCTTAATTTGAATGCATCATATCTTCTTACCGGAGTAAATAGCACCAGATCCAAGAACTCTACAATCTAAGGGCTTAGAGTCAGGGAAATACGTGTATTTTTTAACCACTTTAAGACCACTAGCCTCTCATTCCTCCTAGACTACTATTCACCCAACCTATGGTGGTCAACACAGTGTGGCTGTCGGCAGCTATCACTCGGCCATTAATAATTGTCAGCCAAGCCATCCCATTGTCGTCACTATGCCGCCGACTCCGTCAACATCACCATCATGCCATCTTGTCAGGCTATGCCAAAATTGCCTATATATAGCAGCCCTAGGCCCCTCCTCACCTTTTCTGCCATTCCAGTGCCAAGTCCCACTGTAACACCCTGGTCTTTAAAGCTTTCTGGGTTTTCAAAAATAAAGCGAACCAGTTGGTTTCCTTGGAGTCTAAAAGCTTAAACTGAGAATTTGGAAAGGTTTTAAGTGACTAACCCCAATTTCAACTAAGTCTCCGGTGAGTTTTGTCAGTTTGTTGGAGTTCTAGGGTTCTCCCTTTCCTGTGTTCACTCCTTTCTGTGGTCCAAACCTCCTCCGTATTCCTTCTTTGGTTTAGACCTCCTTAGGTCCCGACCTCCCCGTGGTCCTGACTTTTCTTTAAAGTCACGACCACCCTCGAGCTGCCTTAAGCACGAGTTTGTGTTTCAAATCCTCCCCTTGCGAGATCTTGACCATCAGGATCTCCCCTCGTGAGATCTTGACCGTCAAGACCTCCCCCGTACCCTTTCGTCCTTGAGTTCTTTAGCCTTGGACCTTTTTCCTGGATCTCCATCGTTAGATCCTTCACCTTTGAATCTCACCCTTTAAAACCCCTTTGCGCTGGACTTCCTTTAAGTCCAGATCTAGTGCGTGCCCTCCTTTCTCTAGGACCGTTAGATCTTGCTTGAATGGCCCGATTGAGAAGAGGTGTTCGGATGGTCCGAAGGTTCCCTTACATGGTAGTGCGTTCGATTGAGTTTGGGCGGCCCTGATGTAAGTGCGCGTTCGCCCGGTCCAAACGTCCCTATCTCCTTGGACCACCTGATCAAGATCGTATGGCCCTAGTTCGTTGCGTCTTTTTCCTTGTCTTTTGGACCTCCTATGACCTCTGGTCTTTTTGCAAAAATCACCCTCTTTTCGTCACGACCACCCTGTGGTCATGACCTCTGGTCTTTCTGCAAAGACCACCTTCCGTGGCCTTTTTCCAAAGACTACCCTGGTGGGGCAAGACCTCCTCCCGCAGGACCTCCTCCTTGGACCACCCCTTTGGTCAAGACTTCCTACCATTGCTTTGACCAACCTCTTTGTTTGAACCAGCTCTGTCCACTTTCCCCTTTCTGCACATTTGCAACAGAAAATCTCTGAACATTAAATGCTGCTGCAGCACATTTAATGTTGTCACCCCCGTGGTACCTCTCTTTCCCTCTTGTCCTCTCTTTTACCTGCTCTTGTCCTCTTTTCCACCCATCCTTAAACACGTGTGTCCTTGATCCCCTGTCGCCCAGGCCTTATAGACTTGGACAGCACTCCACCTTTGCCCTCTTCCTCATTCTAGCTCTTTTACTTTCGCAACCTGCTCTTTGGGACCTTCTTCCCAGCTCTGGACCTCCTCCGAGAAGCTCTCTGGACCTCCCCCAAACCTTCCGAGCTCTTTGTTGGTTCTAGTGGTGTTTTCTTTGAGGTTCTTTTGGCTTTTATTTGAGCTTGTTTTGAGTTAGCATTGCTCTTTTCGTGTAGATTGCGAAGACACCGAGGAGCCCGAGTTTTTTGAAGAGGAAGATCCCCAAGCCTTTGAGCAAGGCAAGTTACACCCTTGACCATATTGCACCCATTATTTCAATCTATGTATTTCTGTTTCAAGCTAAGTATTGCATGCATATTTCACCTAGTATTTCAATACCAGTGTTTACACTCGTCGCTACTCCTAACCTCTTTTGTAAGACCACTTTGTTATTGCACTCGAACTTGTTGTCACCTTAATAAAACCTGGTCATTGCTTTCTGTGAGACCAGGACCTCTTAAAAGAAAAGTTCTTAGCAATGCTTAGACCAAAACCTTGTTTTGGGAAGTTTTACAACCAAAGACCAAATATTTTATATCAAATGTTTTAACCATGGCATTGGGTTGTTATGGAAACTTGTTCTTGTTTCAAATCTAAATGTTGGAAATGGTTTGGACGTGGGCGAACCTTGGTTGATTTCATGGTGGGTGCACGGGTAGTGCACGGGGGTCGTGTCAGCCGGCACCCTAGGGTTGAGGATGTCACCCATGTCATGTAAGGACCGATCTTTGAGCGTTACTTTGTTATGCCACCTCGTGCAACCACATGTCTTGTATGGACGAGATCTGGACGAATAATTTGCAATCTCTCACCATGGTTGTCCTTTTTGGATGTGTGGGTGGTCCCTTATGACCTACTTTCTTACATTCCCGCCTAGCGCGAGAGGGAGCCTGAACCCTGCAGGTGGGTAGTCCAAAGGGTGAAACCTTAGCAAGAAGGACTGTGGTGAGAAGGAGCATTGTAAAGACCTTGTGATAACCGTTTAGTCGCACACCTTCGGAAGTGTGTGAGCGGGCAATACAAATTGGTTATCTCTTGTGGGTAAAGCTGTACACCTCTGTAGAGTGAAATCTATTTGAATAGTCGTGTCTACGATCATGGACATGCTAGCAAAGCTCTCTCTAAGTTAGCCTTTGGTTTTGGTTTTCAAATGGTTTTGAAAACTGGTTTTGGATTTCTATCGAGTGTGTTTTGGGCAGGGAGTCCCTTGGCGGTTAGCCCGGTGTTAGGAGGTTATCCTACACCCTTAATATTGTTATCAATCAATCAAAACCTGTGTTGAAAAATGCACTTTATGTATAGCATAACTTGCCTTACAACTTATCTACTTGTATTTGAATGAAACTTGGCTTTATGCAAACTAACCCTGTAAACTCTCCTTTGTGATATCCTTATGCATGTCATACTGTTATGTGATGGGTGTAACTTGCGAGCACGGTTGTTGTGCTCACTCTTGCTTGAAATAATCTTTTGAGCAAGTGATGAAGTCTTTCCTGAGGACCATGAGGTCCTGGACGACTAGGACACGCCTTCTAACCAATTTCCTGTGGTGTATTGGATGGACCATCTTTTGTTTTCTGCTGTGTAAAGTTGCTCTTTTGTCGGCTTGTAAGCCAACTTTGTAATTAAGTCTTTTGTTTTTAATTAAGTTCTCGTTGATGTATGATTCTCACTTGTTGCTGTGTGGACTAGCTATTGATCCTTGGGACTAGTTCGGAACACAGGGGATGTAGGACTTTTTCAAGTCCCACGACCTCTCCCTGGAGTGGTCGTGGCATTTGGGGAGGTCCTGGATCCCAAGACCTCCTCGGGTCCGCTCTCAGGACCTCCAGGTGGTCCTGGAGGCGTTTCCAAGAGGTCCTACTGGACCTCCTGGGAGGTCCTCGTGGACTTTTCAGGAGATCTAGGAGGTCCTCTCGGGTGGCCCTGGCTCGGGTCGTGATACCCACTCTCCTTCCTTCTTAAGCGAGCTTGAGCTCCAGGATAGCTCAAGCGCTCGTTTTGATCAAGTGTTGTCACCTCTCTGTCCTGGCCATTGGTGCCATAGGAGCCGCTCTGAAGACTGAAGACCACTCTTCGTCCCCAGCCCTCAGACCACTACAACAGCAAGGAGCTCCCCTTGCGGTTGTTATCCACAGTCGCCAGACCAGCTTTGTCTAGTTCATTCCCACCATCGCATACTGGTACGTTCATAATGGCCAGATGCTCCTCCTAATTCGGACTACCATGTTCTTTCTTTAGTAATTCTTTGGTTCTTCTACCACTATTTTCTCCACGACCTCCCTTGGTCGACATACACACGCGACCTTCCCTGGTCTTAACCTCCACAAGACCTCCCCCCAGGTCTTAATGATCACAAGACCTCCCTAGGTCTTAACGCTCACAAGTGCTTACATGACCCCCTTGGTTGTAACACTTACACGACCCCCTTGGTTGTAACACTCCCAGGACCTCCCTTGGTCGTAACACTCACAGGTCCTCCCTTGGTCGCAACACTCACACGACCTCCTTTTTTTGCAAAGACCACCCTCTTTAGCCACGACCTCCTCCTTTACAAAAAACACCCTTGTGGGCTACGACCTCCTCTGTTATAAAGACCACCCTCTTAGTCGCGACCTCCCATTTTAAAAAGACCACCCTCTTAGTCGCGACCTCCCATTTTACAAAGACAACCCTCTTAGTCGAGACCTCCCATTTTACAAAGACTACCCCTCTAACGACCTCCCTGGGTCGTAATACTAGTACCTCAAATACCTCCCCTGGGTACAGTGATTCCAGGACCTCCCCTGGCTACAGTGATTCCAAGACCTCCCGGATCACAGTACTCCCAAAGACCTCCTTTGATAATAGTACCTCCACGACCTCCCCAGGTCGACAATACCCCCACGACCTCCCCTCGTTGTAAGGCTTATAAGACCTCCTCTGGCCACAGTACTTCTAGGATCTCCCTCAATCTCGGTACCTCTAGGACCTCCTCAAGTCATAGTGCTTTCACGACCTCCTAGTTGTATCCTCCTACAACCACAGATCCTACGACCGCTAAGCCTTCGACTATACTAGTCTAATACTCCTAATCTACAGCCTTTCATCATTTGTAGTTTTATCGCATATTTGCAAACAACTTGAGTTTGAATGTATGTTCATTTGCCCTTCTGGTTGTTTTACGATTATAGAAACCGAGGCGACTTAAGAACCGTTCGTGGATCAGGATCACGATCAACAACACTCTGAGCAAGGCGAGTCAACACTTTGATCATATTAAGCCTACCATTTCTAAACTATATTGCTTTCAATTACGAAATTGCATTGCTATGTTTTATACAACTATATTGGTTTAGCTCATAGTTAATGTCTTAACAATAATTGTGTATAAACTTCCACCCCTTGAACTTGGACACTATCCTTTGTCACCCTAGAACTTAAGGGATTACATACTAGTTAAATAAGTTTGTACCTAAGTGTCATGCTTAGCCTTGCTTAGGTACACGGTCATGCGGGCATTAAATTGCCCAACCACAATCATTCAAAATATGAAAACCAGATTTGGGCGGTTGAGGCTAGGAGCCTGGCTGGTATGTTGGATTAAATGTTGTTTTCAAAACAAACGAAAAACCTCAAAAATTGTTTTTGACTTGGGCAGCTGGAAAGGGTGGCTGGTGCCCGGGGATAGTCGGGGCAGAACGAAGCCACGGGAACTACATGGCGCTAAAGGGAGACCTTCGGTGGGCAAGTAGAGGCCCTAAGGAGGTGATACCTAGCGGTGTGGAGTCGTAAGAAGGTTGAACATCGTAAAGGCCTTGTGATAATCAACATTAGCCACACACCTACGGAAGTGTGTCGGGGCAGTATAAGTTGATTTATCTCTTGTGGGTAAAGTGTACAAACTCTACAGAGTAAGAAAACTATCTGGATAACTGTGCTCATAGTCAAGAGCAGTACTGAGAACTTGCCAAATATAGCCTTCATCTTTTATAAAACCATTTGTGGGTGGAATGGAAAGGCTGGGGGTGGGACCCCAGGTATTTGAGGAAGCCTGGTCTAGGACCAGTGGTAGATTACGGGATAACCCGAGTATTGGGTGGTTGGAGCCACTCAATGGTATAGGAGGTCAGACCTCCACTAGTACTTTACAACAGAAAATCCCTTTTTGAAATCAAGTTGTTAAAATGCTAAGTCTCATGATTTACTACTACTCGATCTATTTCAAACTCAGCTTTGTGCAAACAAAAGAACCCCGAACCGCAATTGATGAGCCTGCATCTGTAAGAAATTGCATTGTGTGTTGGCTCGCGAGTACGGTTGTGTACTCAGGCTCTCGCCAATATAATCTTTCAGATCCCAACGACCAAGACCCCTATGACTACTTCGTGGAGACTGAACCAACGGGTGGCGAAGACGGTGAAGCTTAGGCCGGGACCTCCAGTCGCTTGCCTATAGGCAAAGTGAATGGAACCACCATGACTTGTTCTACTTCCACTCTTATCCGAACTCTGTACTCTTGACTTTGGTAGACTAGCTACCTACGCAGCTCTTTTGTAAAACAGTTGGTTGTATGGCCTATATGTAATATAGTAAGGGCTTGCACTAATTCATATCGAGCACTATGCGTATCGAATACTGATTGATTGAGGTACCAACCTCAACCACGTGTGTTTTCCGGAAACCACCTTAGGACCTCCTCTGGATCATCTCCAGGACCTCCACAGAAACCTCTCTAGGACCTCCTCGGAGACCACCTTAGGACCTCCTCTGGATCATTCCCAGGACCTCCCCCCCCCCCCGGAGCACCCACATGGAACCATCAGGACCTCCCCAAGATTCATCAGGACCGTTCAGGACCTTCCCAGGAGCACCCACGTGGATCCATCAGGACCTCCCTCGGATCCATCGGGACCACTCAGGACCTCCCCCGGAATCTCTTTCGGGACCTCCCTCAGGATCTCTCTCCAGGACATCCCTCCAGTACCTCCTTTCGGGACCTCCCCCAGGACCTCCCTTGGAGACACTCCGGGATCTCCTCAGAACCACTCCAGAACCTCCTCAGAACCACTCTTAGCCCTCCAGGGCCTCGTTAAGACCTTCAGGACCTCTTCGAAACCTCCTCAATACCTCCTCTGTTCTCCTTTTTGACCTCGTGGGATTGTAACTATTGACCGATTGTAGGTCCGCACTGAGCTCCCTCAGCTTTGTGAATGATATGAGTATATATCTGTGTGTGCTATCTACTGATCCAGGGAATGGCATGGTTTGACACAGAGGATTCCAAATCCCAAATTTGGGGTCCGACAAGCATCATTAAGAATAGTAAAAGAATTATTAGCAATCTTACCTTTGGTATCCAGGTTTTGAATAGATTTTAACAATGAGGCTTTTTCCTGCATTTGAATGCCTTGGTCTAGAATTCTTGAACTTTTCCTAGTTGCAGCCAGAGTTTCCTTAAATTTCTTCTTACCTCCTCCTTTCTTTTGATAAGTGATCCATGCATCTGAACTCCCCACTATCTCAGTCAGGATAGGGGTTTCCCCCTCCCTGATTGCTCCCTTAGTATTAGAAAAAAAATCCTCTCTTATCTCCTCCACACCCCCTTTGTCAACCAGATCATCAGTGAAAGAATAAGGATTATTTTCCTCCCTATGAAGTTGTATATTCAACTTGCCTTGTAATTCTATATCCTCCTGACTATCTGTTGTATGATCCCTCTTGCCCTCTTGTTTTTTCTCATGATAAGTAAGGCATGGCCATAAGGCTGCATATAAAAGTGAGGTGCCAACAGCAGTATGCACTACAGTTGCATTCGTTGGAGTATGAGAGTTGATCTGTTCAAAGCTTGGTGACCCCCCAGTTAGTTGTATAGAAGAGTCATTTTCATTCTCCCCTTTTTTGTCCTCCTCTCCCCCACCATATCCCGAAGTTCCCTCTGGATCAATAGTTTCAGGGAAGCTAAAAGCTAATGGCAAGATAGCCAATGCTTGGCTTTTAGAATTGATTTCCATAAGTCAGTACACCCCTCTGTCCCCTCAGATGCTGATCCCATATGCTACATCCCTTTGTTTTTGTCTAAATCACCCCCACTTTTATGCACAGAAGAATTATAAGTCTCACCCCATACTTTTCTGCCAACTTTTCCATTCAGTTTTATTATTACTCCCATTAGATTCCTCTTCATCCTCCTCCTCATCATCCTTTTTGTGAATATGTGATTTATTAAAGTGGTCACCCATTGGAGCTCCTTCCCCTCCCCCTGCACCCCATTCTGCTTCAAATTTAATCTCATAGCCCACAGAGTTAATGAAAAATTTCAACATAGCAGTTAATGTTAGAAGGATCCCAACTCAAAACTTTTACCCTGATAGGGTGAACCCTCACCAGGCTAACCTCATCCACTTCTAATGGTTCCCCTACGGTGCTAACAATTTCCTTCACAATCTCTGTTGTTTTTGCTGGAACAGGGATACCAGAGACTTTAACCCAAGCAGATGTAAGAACTGAAGAAGCTTCAGGGTCCATGGTGGATTTCTCAATCTTAGCTTTGATGGAGTGAAGCGCCAGTTCAACTCCTCTTGTTTTTGCCCAAGTCGCCAACATTTCTTTAGAAGAGAAAACAACAACATATTCAGAGTCTGATAACTTCCTCACTTTCCAATCCCAGTTTACTTGAATTAAATGCTTTAATTCAGCTTCAATTTTACTCACAGATGCCCTATTTTTTGCACTTGTAGCATACCGGTGGATTGGAACACCTGGCCTAATGATGGCCTGTCTGAAGACATCTAAAGCAAGTTCCACGATCCTCCATTCGAAGCACCCCAGTATTAGGTCCAATGTCACCCGAAGATTTTTTCTGTTCATCCCCTTTTGGAAAGCCAGCGTCAAAATCCCGATTAGTATTATCTCTATTTCTATCCAATCTAGTAGTACCACCTCTGCCTGTAAAGCCTCCTCGAAAGTTCCCTCTATGAGAATCCTCCCATCGCAACCCACCATCTCGACCCTGCACCTTTTTGTGCGGATCTTCCTTCCAACCCTTCCTGTGGGGACCCCGGTAATTATCTCCATAAGACCGAGATTAGACAAGGTCTTAAGGACATAATTACGGGTCTCCGGTAAATGAATTCCAATTTAACCCTATCCAAGTGAGAGGCTTAGCCGAATACTAGAGCCTCAACGATCATGCGCGTTGCTCCCTTTGCGAGCGCTACATGATTATCGATTCTCCTCGATTGAAGCACACCCAAAAGATAGGTCCAATGTCACCCAAGATTTTTCTGCATCATCCCTTTTGGAAAGCCAGTTTCAATAATTACTTATGCACTTTTGAAATTAGCAGATCATTTTCCTATTGTACAAATAATGGTTTTAATGGATTAATCTCCAAATAAAGCTCTCTGCTACAGAGACAAGTTTGAAACTAATTTTAATATAAAGTTTATTAAAAGTGAAAATTTTCGTCAAAATCCCGATTAGTATTATCTCTATTTCTATCCAATCTAGTAGTACCACCTCTGCCTGTAAAGCCTCCTCGAAAGTTCCCTCTATGAGAATCCTCCCATCGCAACCCACCATCTCGACCCTGCACCTTTTTGTGCGGATCTTCCTTCCAACCCTTCCTATGAATAAAATTCCCCCTACCTGAATCACCGAAATCTCAAGATTCAAATCAATCCCGATTCACATCCTGGGAGCCAAAGTGTGTACATGATTTTTGGTATCCCCCATGTTGGTTCTCCTGATTTCTCCTTTTCTGCTCTTGATCTTGATGAAGCTTTGTTCTCAAATCCTCCTCCACCAACAAGTCATTGTTCTCCATCCACTCCTCAGAAACAGACCTCTTCCCCCCCAATGTTGTTGGCACCACCCCCAAATCGATTTGGGAACCAACCTCTTCCCCAATTCAACTCCTCACCCCGCACCACTTCGGCAAAGGTACGCTTTAGCGGCGATGGATCTCGAATCCGCTTGACAACCCTAGCTTGCCACCCCCACTGATGAACCTCACGAACGCTAGCCGGAAACCCTAACTCCCCTAGACACGCACTTTTGGGGATCCAAAGCCACGAGGTATAGTTGGAATGCATCGCCAGGAGTGGGCATAAAGGTCAGATAAGGATGTACCAAATCGATGAGTCGTCCTGCTGTTACGGCGTCCATGGATCTCGCCTTCTCCGTTGAGAAGCTCGCTCGGTCCATGTCTCGACACACCACCATCTCGAGTCAATGGACGGAGGATGGAACACCCACGCAAGCCTCCTCGCGAAGGTTCCGCCACCGACACCGCCGAGGGCAGGAGCGACCTTTCAGCCGAGGGCCTCCAGTCCTTTCGCATGGTGAGCACGCCTTCAGTTCATTCTTCAACCTTAGTTAGTAGCTGGGCAGCATGCAGGCAAACAATAGCATTAGCTAGTAACTAACATGGACAGGAGAGGGCAACGCAGCAGTCCTCTTGCATTTGTTCGACCGTCCATCTGTTTGGTGAACTAACCATGCATACCATCCTACAGGATAAATGAAGGCAGAAAGAGAGAGCGAGGAGAGCCGGGCCACGTCGCCCTTCTTTCCGCTACCGTGCAATGCTGAATCGCGGTGCTTTCCGCCGTTCATCGCTCGGTCGTTTGGCTCCAACGCCAGCCTGCCTCTTGGCCGGTTCGGTGTTGTGCGCCCTCTCTGCGACCTTGGAATCGATGGGATCGGCCGATGCGCTCGCGTGCTATCCTTCCGCCTCAATACTTACTGATTTAACTAGTAGACCTACAGCTCTCTCTCTCTCTCTCTCTCGCGACAACATGATGTCGTCGTCGTCCTCTTCTTCCTTTTGAAAAAAAGGTAGCATGCATATCCTTGTGGATATATAGTAGTACGCAACCGATCGAATCTCGCACGCTTTATGCAAATTTGTGGACGCGTCATCTTCTGATGATCGATATCGGTTATGGGCGTATGCTTGTGCTAATTTGGTCGTAACCTAGTACTGATTATATATATAAGCAGTAAGTATATGATGACCAAAGCTTCCAGCCTTTAATGTTAGTAACACACACAGTACAGTAGAGACAGTGGTTTTTTTTTTTTTTTTGGTCTGGTCCCGATTGGAGGTTGAACTTGAATCTATTAATGGTTGACAGATGTCAGGACAGGCATCCCCATCTGCTAGCTTTTGAGAGGGACGTTTGCTGGTCCAGGCAGGCAGGCAGGCAGAGAAAATACTAGCGAACGAGGATGCTTGCATGCATGCTACTGAGGCCGAATTGGAGCACCACCTGAGACAGGCATGCTCGGCTTGCTTCCGACACCCGAGAAGAGCCGGAGAAGGAGCGGGAGCGGAGGGGCATACAGCATATCCACAAGGCCTTCCCGCTCCGGGGCATACAGCATATCCACAAGGCCTTCCTTCCGCTCTGCATAAGCCCGCCCGCCCTCCCTCCCTCGTTGAGTCATTATTCATTCCCCTTCCCTTTGCTTGCATTCCATTCGATTTCGAATCCCGATGGGACAGGGTCGACGTCCTTAGTGGATTGGATGAGATCTCCTCTCCTCCTGGCAGGTCAGTGTCGATGATGGGGACACAGGTCCCCTACCGAGCTTATCTAGGAAAATAATATGAGAGCATAATCTAAAAGAATACCTTTTATTGCCATGGACATAATGAATGTACGAGAATACAATGAAGATGTTACATAATATATTAGATCGAATGATCGCAGAGTTATGACACTATAAAAATGAACATGTTGCTACAGAATACGTAGGCTACCCCCTTTATAGCTATTGAAGGGGCGTCAGTTAATACCACTAACAGCACTTCTTATCTTCACACATTATTCTGTTGAATCTTTAACCGTCAAGCCTCTTAGTCAACTATCGTAAGTTGCTAGATGTGCCAATAACCGTGCACACGTTAGTCACGTGAGAAACTATCATATCTCCTGACCAGTTTGCTGGCTGGGGATGGCCCAAAACCATATGGCTGGTCATCTAGTGCCCATAACTGGTCATCTCATGACTCAAACTGGTTTGCGATCAGTTTGGCCATGATAAAAGGGATTAGACTTCCTTTAGATACTGACCGTAGGTTCATAACTTTTATAAAGTGGGCCTCTGATATGTGGGTCTGCTTTAAGACTTTGACCAAAAATTATTGACCTAGTTAAGAATCTTTGTCACCTAGCCCCCATGGCATAAGAAAATAAAGAAAATCTACTTAAGGCTTTCTTGCCTCGAAACTATAACATCCCAAAATCCATATTTCATAAATGCTTAATAGAAATGTATTGGGAAAAATACTTTGATCATTTTGCATATGAAAATCTACTCATGTTTGAATTTTGAACTTTTGTTTAAAAGCAAACCAAGAAATAAAAACAAAAATGCACTCAAAAGGAATTAGATAAAACAAAAATAAAAATAAAAATAATAGGGGAGAGAATTATCTTGGGCATAATCTCCCAGAAAAAATTTATCAAACAACTTATGTGAAACTTTGTTAAGAATAACAAATACAAATACATAAAAATAGAAACTTGTATGAATTTTAGAGAAAATCACAGAAGAGATAAGCTTCTAAAAAATTTATACAAGGATCTACATTAGGTCAGAAGCCCCCACAAAAAGTTTCATAAAATTTGAACATCATTTGATTAGTAAAAAAATTTGGAAAAACAATTCAGCCTTAAATCTAAAACCCTGACCCCATTCTTTCTCTCCCTCTCGCTGACAGTGGCCCCACTGCCAGGGATATTCTTCCACCTCCACTCAGCCTCGCTAGCTCACACTCGCGAGCACGTCACCGCGTGCCACGATTTCGCCGCACCTCCATCGGTTTTCACCACCAGCCGCACCCATCACCTCCCCGTCAACTCCCTGCACCTCGGTGCCTCTGAGAACTTCGCCTCCCTCTCGCGTTTCTCCAATAGTCCCTCTATAAAAAGCACGCTAGAGCTTCCTCTCATCCTTTCCTTGTTCTTTCCATCATTCCTCTACATTCTCCTCCCCTCAGTTGATCTCAAACACATGAGAGAGCTTGAGCTCTACTTCGGCCGCCGCACCACCACCGCCATTCCCGCCGCCCGAAGGGTTTCTCTTCGCTTTGCTTGCGTCATCTCATGTTCCAGAACACCAGGAACCTTTCCCCTCACTCAATTCCATCTTTGATCCATAGGAACTGCTGAATCACGGTTTCTTCTTCATCTCCAGCCGACACAATCGCCTACGCCGCCATTTCCTCCTCCGTGAACCTTGAGCCGATCCTCTGCGCCAGGAGTATCTCTAGGATATCCTCGAGCTTCCTCAAGCATCCCCGAGCTCCACCTTTGCCTCCAACACCTCCTCCACATGAAGCTCCACCGCCGCCACCTCGGTTCACGCCGCTGACCATCTCCAAGCTTCCTCGGAGCCCCTCTTCGCTTCTGATCAGATCCAAGAGACATGTAGTAGCTCATGTGCACGTTTTTTCGTTGGAAGCATCGACGGTTTGGCTGTTGTCTTGTAGCCGTAACATAGCCGCCGCTCACCTCCGGTGCACTACCGCGTTGGGCCATCCCAGCCCTCGCCGCTAATACCAGCAGGTGCGCAAGGGCACGAGGGACCCATTTTGAGCTTTCCACGCACCGCCGCGCCTACTGCGGCGGCGGCGCGCGCCGTGAGCCCAGGCGTTGCTCGTCTTCAAACGGACATGCACTGTAGCAACACCATTAATCAACTAAATCCCGGTCGTTAATACGAATCAAAGTTTTAATGGTTTGTTAGTTAATGCTTGAGTCGCTGACGCATGGGCCCCGAAACACAGTAAACGAAGTTCATTTAAAACATGTTTCCACTAATAAGTCAATGACATGCAGGTCCCACGGTCTTTAAGTGCACAACGCACCACCCCGTAGACCGCGCACAGTGCGCGTAGACCCTTGGTCTACACACTGTCGTGTGGACCGAGTCGCTGACGAATGGACCCCACATGTTAGAATAATAAAACTCAAGAGAAAATAGAAAATACGTTTTAGTTTTGAGGAACTACGCTTTCCCTGTTTGGAAAAGCGTAAACCTCAATAAATCCAGAGGAGAATACGCTTTCTTTATTGGAAAGCGTAAACCTCAATAGAACGTGTGAGAGAATATGTTTTCTCTGCTGGAAAGCATATTTCACTTTTTCTCAGGAATTTTCAAACTGAACCAAATTGAAACATTAATAACTTTTGCATGAAAATTCCAAATTTAATTATTTTTATTTCTAAATTAATCTAAAATCATGCTATACCAGAATATGTAAAAATATTTGAATTTGGTCGTTGTTGAATTTATTAGTGTTATTTAATTCATTTATATCTCCTTTTGAATTAGACGTCGATTGTTCGAGCGATTATTTCGACGACCAACCATCCATATATTTAGAACAACAAGAGCATGGCAAGCACCCCCTTTGAGCATGTTGATCCCACTATTTTAATTATTGTACATTGTTTTGTAAATTCTATTATGCATGCATGTATGTTCGTGTGAAAAATGCTATGTTTGGGAAGTCGGTAGTTGTAAATCATATTCAATACATATACCTCCTTGAAAAATTGATACCTTACTATTGTAGCCATTAGGATATGGGTTAGACAATATTTAATGTCAATTGGGAGTTTTCAAGAGCAATTATCGCACAACTGCTAAATAAGAGCGATAGATTTTCCATACAAGTATTAAAAGGACATTATAATAAAAATAAAATTGGGAGTTTTATGAAAAATGTCCAGAGGAGTATACCTTTATTATTTTGTATGAAAATAATATGAAAAAACCTAGTTTTTTATACGGGCGAGTTATATTATATTCTGAGAAGTGTGAGGAGTGTACCTCACTAGTAGATAGGGGGTCCTTGTCCGGATCAATTAAGGACCAAACGTCGGTGGCATCAATCTAAGCCTAAGCGTACAACCACATGTGCTGGTATGGGACAGCATTAGCTAAGTAAGTTATTGAAAACTAGCCTTACACGTTGGTAGCCTGTAGTAGTGTGGACAGGACCGAATGTACTAGTATGTCCAAAGGGGCTCCTTTTACCGAGGTATTGGGAATAAAGCTTGCCGACACAATTGTGGATACCTCACTTGATAGGGGCGTAAACCTAGGTAAGTGAGGACAAACATTCGATGGGCTAGTGTAAGGATAGGACTAGATGATGTAAAAGGCTTCGACACGTGCTCTAGACTGCTTACCTACGGTAGTGAGCGGTGGTATCGACGGATGCCAGACAAACTAGAGAATTCGTGTGCTGTGGGTAAAGTTGTACCCTTCTGTAGAGTGTAAATCTATTTAAATAGCCGTGCTCGTGGTCATGAGCGTGCCTAGTGCGGTCACATCGGGTATAGTCTTGATTTTCATAAAAATCATTTTATGGGTAAAACATGGGTAATGACTTGTGGGTTTTTATTTGAGTTAACTACCATGTCTATGGCTGAACCTGATATGTTGCTCGCAGTTGAAGAAGGTTGCGAGTTGTTGTCTTTATTTTTTGTGCTCGTAACTGAGAAGGGTTGCGAGTTGTTGTTGTTATTCATTTAGTTCTTTACTTTTTGTCCCGTATCTATTTAGCTGCTTTTAAAATTTTTGTTGCAAATTATTACATATTGATATTTCAAATAAAAATGGCTTTAAGTAAAATAACTTGTAGAGTAGAGACTCATCCTTTGATAGCCTTGCATTTATATATAACCTTGCTATACACTACAAGTCTTGCTGAGTACGCATTGTACTCAATCTTGCTTATATTGTTGTTCAGAGTTTGAAGATTAGTCGGCGCCTGACAATACGTTCTTCACACCCAGAACTGGAGGGTTCGATGACGGGTCTATCTAGGCCTTGCTTTTATTTGGTCGGTCGGCTGTTGATGTAATAACTCGTAATCGCTTAAGTTAAGTACCATTACATTTACTTTGTATATGAGAATGAATGGATGTAAATACTAAATATTGTAAATGTGTGTAATAGCCACTGATCATGGGACTAGTGCGGCACACACTTAGGGTCTTTGGGTATTCCACGCCTGGGGTTCCGTGAAATGTGCATCAATTAATAAGACTTGATCAGGAATAATCATTCCAATCATTTAATAAAAATATGAAAGAAAGTAAAAGATTATTATTTCCTTATAAACTGTATCCGAAAATTGCGGTGAGTGGGTGAACGGTTTGTGGTAAAGAGGGATAGAAAACACTTCTTTTTTACCTTTACCCACTACTACAGAAAACCTCATCACAGACGGTTCGGAACCGTCATCACGATTTGTTTCCAACCGCTCGTAAAAGTACGTCTGTGATAACGAGCGTTATCCTGAGCGGTTTTTGAGCCGCTGCAGCGATAAAGCTATCCTGCAGACGGTTCGAACAAGAACCGCTGTGATAACAAGAACCGTCTGTGCTAATCAATTATCACAGACGATTCTTGTTCCGAACCGTCTGTGATAGCTGTTTTCACAGACGGCTCTTGTTCCGAACCGTCTGTGATAGCTTTTTTTATTGCAAAAAAAATATTGCCATTTCATGGATACACTCATACACATACACTGTCATTTCCGAAGCCTCCCAAACATGGATTCATTGATACACATACATGGATTCCCAACTGCTAAGCCTCCCAATAAATTTCTCAAGCTATGAATTCATGGATACACGCATACACTCGATCATATACAAGTAACAACAGAAGTAGAATCTGGAGGAGAATCTAACAGAAATCTGGATATGAATCTAACACAAGTACCACAAGCTCATACATACAAATCTGGATCTGAATCTAATAATACCTCATATACAAAAGTACCAATAGAACCTCATATAACAGAGACATCGACGTCGGAGGAGGACTGGAGGAGCTCGGTGTCGGCGTCGGCGTCAGAGGAGGACTAGAGGAGGTCAGCGTTGGTGTCGGCATCGACTCTCAGCTGTTGGGGAGGAAGACCATGTCGAAAGTTGGGGACTGTGGGAGCAAGGGAGGACCGGAGCCTGGAGGTGTAGCGGGGGCCAGGGAGCTGCGGAAGGACCGGAGGAGCAGCTATCAGCCGGAGCTCGGAGGAGGACGGCCGGAGCAAGGGAGGACCGAGGCCGAGGAGGACCGGATCGGGAGTGCGAGAGTCGAGGCGGCGCCTAGAGGAGGTCGGCCATAATATATAAGGACATATTTTTCCTCCCGCGCACGCGCTTCAAAATTTTCAAATTCCCGCTACACGAATCACGCACGGTTTCATACAAAAACCGTGCAGTGATGACAAATCACGAGCGGTTCAGATCACGAACCGTCGTGATAGTAACTCATCACGCATGCTTCTTAATACAAACCGCTCATGATAAGTACCTCATCACAAACGGTTGGTATTAAGAGCCGTCTGTGATTTGGATTTTACTATGGCTTTAAATTTTTCTTACTCTCTGATTTTACCATGGCTTAGAATTTTCCTTACTCTCTGATTTTACCATGGCTTCCAATTTTTCTTACTATAATTTTTTACTCTCTATCTACACCAAGATTATCACATATAATATATATTCTATACACATAGAACTTGCTATCTACACTATAATTTCTTACTCTCTGATTTTACCATGGCTTAGAGTAAGGAAAATTCCAAGTCATCTCTGATTTTACCATGGCTTAGAGTAAGGAAAATTCCAAGTCATGGTACTCTCTGATTTTACCATGGCTTCCAATTTTTCTTACTATAATTTTTTACTCTCTATCTACACCAAGATTATCACATATAATATATATTCTATACACATAGAACTTGCTATCTACACTATAATTTCTTACTCTCTGATTTTACCATGGCTTAGAGTAAGGAAAATTCCAAGTCATCTCTGATTTTACCATGGCTTAGAGTAAGGAAAATTCCAAGTCATGGTAAAATCAGAGAGTAAGGAAAATTCTAAGCCATGGTAAAAGGAAAATTTGAAGCCATGGTAAAATCAGAGAGTAATGAAAATTTTAAGCTATGGTAAAATCACATAGTAAGAAAAATTTTAAGTCATGGTAAAATCAAAATCACAGACGGTTGTTAATCCCAACCGTCTGTGATGAGGTACTTATCACTGACGGTTGGTATCACGAACCGTCATGAAGTATCATAGACGGTTCGTTATACTAACCGCTGCGTGATGAGTGTCCTCATCACGACGGCTCCTTCTACCAACCGCTCGTGATACTTCACGACGGTTGGTAGAAGGAGCCGTCTGTGATGAGGCACTATCACAGACGGTTCTTATTATGAACCGTTTGTGAAGTATTACAGACGATTGGTAATAAGAACCATCTGTGATGAGGCACTATCACAGACGGTTCCAAAGGGAACCGTCTGTATAAGTTCAACACAGACGACTCCTTTGGAACCGTCTGTGATGAGGCGTCCAGTATGACCTGTTTTGTAGTAGTGACCGTTACTTCGCTCTTATTGCAATCTCCGTCTCATGTCTTAGAGTCTCTTCGTGCCTAATTCCTCTTATTCCCAAATTTCTTCATCTCCAAAATATCTATTTTATCTTTGAGATGCACCTTCTTGAGAACAAGATTCAAGAACCAAAGAACCAAGGTATCTCCCAGCTCGATCTTTAATCAAATGGAGTCCTTGCGGCAGCAAAGCGGCTCCAATTCTGGAAGAAAGTTGGATTATTCTCTTCGCTTCTTTCGTGAAATTTGTTCTTCGTTTGCCAGAGAGTGAATTCCTAATAGATATCCTAGATTACTTTATGATAGAGCTCTTCCACCTTGGACCAAACTCCATTATAATTTTACAGCACATTCTACTAGTAATATGTGGTGGTAGTATAAATCAAATCTGATCATTCATTTGTTAAGAGTATAATAGACTTTTATTTGAATTTATATTTTTTTTGTGAGGGTATTACAATCTTTTCCAACTATAGTTGCAAATATTACTCTTATGGCATGTGATTCTCATATGGGTAATTACAATTCTACCCTCTCGAGATTCTACTACTCGTACTACCAGATGTAGTATAACTAAATCGTAACTAATTTAAACCATTACATAAAAAAGAATGGACAACCCGTATTAAATTGAGTGTACTATACAAGTGGTTTAGCCCAAAACTGTATGGCTAGTCGTCTAGTGTCCATGACTAAGTCGTCTTATAAGTCATACTCTGTTCGGTTTATTCCGTAAAAAAGCTTCGGTTTTAAACTCGAGTACCGAATTTACCAAACTAAAATAGAAAACCGAACCTAATACACCGTGCGCATGAAGTATAGAGACAAGACTACGTGCCGTCCGATCAAAACGCATCGACGGTGTACACCTATCCCTCCCGTTGGTTTGGTGTTGTACGATATCCCGTATGCTAGCCGCCTCCTTAATTTGTAATAACGTCATTCTACGGACCATCCATCATCAGTGTTTATTCTATTTACAGTACATTATTAATTCAACTTGTTCCTTTGTTTTGGAACAGCATAACACACGCGGTGTGGTTCTGTAAAGAATTAAATGTTTCTACATCTGCACTCTGCAGTAATTTGAGCGTACTGATCAGTTCAGTATATATTTTTCTGCGAATCAGGAGGTCGATTTCATTAATTATAAATAGGAGTACAGTAATGGAGTAGACAGTTTGAAAAAAAAAAAGCCTGGTGTTTGGTTTAAGAAAACCCCATACTCAGCCCCTGTATTTCACGGATAATCAACATGTGCAGACTACACAGTGAGCCACAAATTAAGCATATATACATATATATTTGAAGTGGACATAAATAAATACATACAGGCTGACCCATATATACCAGCTGAGCTAGGGACTCAACTACAAGCCATTTGGTTAGAGACCACAACTACAAGCTGGCTGCAGTAAACGTGCATGCAGATATATATATATATAGGTAGCTATGAAACATGTACACACACATACGCACACTCGTACAATATAAGTATATCATCCGGGCTGCAGACGGCCGCCACATGTGATTAAGCTGAAGATCGGTCGATCGGTCTAGGCATATATAAGCTGCATGATCGATTATCCATCTTCTCGATGAAGGCCGCGAGTAACTTCTCAGTGAAGTTATCAACTACATATATCGTGCTAGTTATTTCGTCATCGACCAGTGCATGGCTGCCTTGTAAGTATAGCTATAGCTATAGCTCCCCAAATTAACCTGCAGGGGCCACTAGATGTCATATAATAAAAAGAAAAAGAAAAAGGCTACTCCACTTGGGAAAATTATATTTCTGGATGCAGCTAGCTGACAGAGTAGTACAGGTAGTAATTAAAACTAATTACCTAGTTTTCGTCGGAGAGCTAGATCGATCACTAGGCTAAATTGCCGCTAGTAGTAGAGGGAGCCTGGAAGAGATCATCAATATATATTAAGAGAGATAATTAGTGATGTCAAAATTAATAATCCAAGTTTCAGAGATCGATCGAGTAGATATTATCTAGCTCGCTAGCCTAAGGAAGGGGGCTAGTATACGTTACCTTGCCACCAGTCACCACGAGTGGCTGCCGAACTGTCCTTGTCGTCGTCCTTGTGCTTGTGCTGAAGTTGATCAGTAGTTAACAACAATTGAGCTATCATCCATCCGAAATGCATTATTATTAAGCTAGCAGAAAGAAGAATCGAATTAAATTAAAAGCTAGCTAGCGTGCGTGCGTGCGTACACTAGTTTTGGGCGCTGGTGCGGCGGTTTGGTCGGCGGCTTTGCTGGGAATGGGATGAGATTGCTTGCTGCTGGCCGCCGGAGATTGTTGGGAGGAGGCGGCGGCGTAGAAGTCCCGGCCGCCGTAGTGCACGGAGGAGGAGCCAAAGTAAGGCGACTCTGCTGTTGCGGATGACCCATGCTGCGGCTGCTCGCTGCTCATGCTTCCGCTAATTGCTGCCCGACGTGCCGCATCTTCCCCCATCGCCTGCCATATCCCATCCCATACCATTTAGTGAGTAATAACACCACACGTACGCTAGTAGCTAGCTAGTAAAACAAATTAATTAATGCTCTCTCTACGTACGCCCGGCTAATTGCTGCATCATCGTGATGAGCAGGATGGCTGACGTCCACCGGTCACGTACACACATGCATGCGTGCATTTGACAAGAGTGGAAAGAATATTACAAGCATGCTGTGCAGGAAGAAACAGATTACTGATGGGTACGCTATGGGCTCATCCACGCGTGCTCCAGCGTAGATGATGCTTATGCCATGCATATACCTTGAACCGGTCGATCGATGATACGTACCGCGGAGGGAGGCGGGAAGACGGTGCTGAAGTAACCGGCGGCGGCGGAGCTGCCGGCGGCGGCGTCCTTGGGGCCGAAGAGCTCGTCGACGATGGAGCTTGTTGATCCCGTAGTCGCCTGAAGCTGCTGCTTCTTGCCTGCAGCTTCTTCCATGGTTAATTACTTCCGGATCGTATTCTGTACTAGCTATATATACCAGCTAGCTAGATGGGCCGGCCGGTGCGGTGTTTAATGGAGATCGATCGAGCTGCTGCAAGCTAGCCACTTGAAGGATGGATATGCATGGATCTGTGGTTTCAGTTGCAGCTATTTGCCGACGTCTAGCTGCTAGCTAGTAATAGTATATGGCTCGCTCGGCTTCCATCCGGTAAAGCTCGATCGATGTATCACGCCGACGCCGACGCCGCCGCCCCGCCCCCGGACACCGCCTTTTAAAGGCGCGCGCGCACCAGCTGATCGAGACTAGTTGCAACTTGCAACTAACTAGCTAGGCAGGCAGGGAAGAGCTAGCATGCATGTCACGTCCGATCGAACTTGATCCGATGGCTGATATTCTCAGCAGTATCTGCGCGCATATTTCAAGTTGCACCGGGTCGCAGTTTTAATTAAGGAAATCTTCTGGTGATGGTGCCAGTTTTAATTCATTCTTCAGGTGACCAGATATATATACACACACTAGATGCCTATCTGTCTACTAATCGGAGGATCCTACACAAGTCCCACGTTAAATCTAGGATGGAAAAGATAGAAATTACCACGTTAATAGGAGAAATAAAAAACACTAAAAACTGATCTCTCGTTGATAAAAAAGAAAAATCTAATCCATTGAACTTGTGAGTTCAAGTCGTAGTCTACGAACTGGATTTGATAAAGAAAAAACGATAAAAAGAAAAGTTGTGACATGCATATGAAACAGTGCGGACTCTTGATGTTTTCTTTGATTTTCTCCTTGTACTTACAGAAGCATAGTTGTTTTACAACTCTTCTTTTTCTTTTTCTTTTTTTATAAAAAAGTAACACTTCCCAATTGATATAGGAGTTTTGACAAAAGATATAGTATGTCACCTACAACATGTCACGTACACAATTTTTTTAATTGATTACTGTTATTTTTCATATCACGCTAGCTAACGACGGTACCTTTTAAGTTAAATTCTAATTTCAACGTTTAGCAGATGCAACATTGCGCAGCATCTAATATAAGTTTACCTGCTGAAGGTACTGAGGTTGTATGGCACTTCATTGGCTATGCGACGTATTATTTTTATTTTGGTATGTTATTTTATTGAGAGTAGGCTTATGATGTTAGCCTTACGATCAAAGGGGAGAATATTGGGTTGATCTCGGCTAACTGTATCCCGAGATTCCAGGGGGGCTACGCCACCACTCGCGTTTTGATCGGAGACGCAACCAACTCTCTTTTGGTTTTTGGTCCCGGTCACCTAGCGCCATATTTATCAGGGGACTCGGCAGGCTGAAGAATTGAGGTTGTTCAAAGCTACGAAATCCCGCACACACCCGATCTGCTACGGGCGCTAAGGTGGACGAAGACCGAAGGCTTGCGCGGTCACCCCGCTGTCCTCGTCCACGACTACCTCTACGGCCGGCAACCACGACTGCTACACCATCCCAGCTCTACTCCGACACCTCTACACCGACAGATCCACACCCTCATGGCATCCTCAAGTTCGGGTAAGCACAAATCATGCTTCCGCTCTAATGTTTAGACTAGGGGTGTTCTCCAATTGAGCTAGGGTTAATGCCCAGATCATGTTTAGCCTAAGTTTTTCACCTACAGTTACTGGAACCGGAAGGCTAGCTGCTGCTGCACTGTCATGCATGTTGTTTAGTACGGTGATCAGGGCAGATTGATCCCACGTAGGTTGAGAGTGCTGGAGTGGTGCCATCGTGGTTGGTGATCCTGGACAACGCCTATCTCGGGATTGAAGTTGGTTGTCCAGGACTGGGCCAGTGGACTGCGTGGAACGATTTGTATAGGAGTTGCCAACGTGCTTGTTCTTCTGCTTGCGATTCTTGCGATCGGAGCGGTCAGGTTATAGGTTGCATGTGTTACACTTGCTCAGGTTATATTTACAGTTAAACTCTATAAACTTGGGCTAAATGATAGTACATGATCTGCACCTCGTCAAACTAGCTAGGATGGGTCGACATGCATGAACGAAGATACGATGCGCTCGTAAAGAAGCTAGTAGGATCGATGGATTGCTGCTCGAATAATAATGACTCTTGAGGCTTAAGCTCCGATAATCGATCGATCAGCTGGTAATATCCGATGCGCATCCGCATCCATGCAACTAGCTAGCTTGCGGCTGGATCCATCCTTAATTATGGCACACACATACACACATACATACATACATCGATCTCTCCTCATAATAATGTATGCATAGCAACGGTATTCCAGCTAGCTCTAGTAGTCACCATGCATCCGACCTCATGGGAATTAAGGAGGTACCTAGTACGTGCAAACTAACATACATACTACTTGATTAAGTTGCTACGTACGTTCGAATATGTATACATGCATTATTCGTCCATAGACCTGGGACTTGGGTCGTACTTTTTCAGACCAGACCGGGCATGAGAATGCTTAGTCCCTCCTCACACGGCCACCGCCACGCATGCCCCCACTTCCTCCCTCTCCCTCTCTCAATCCCTCCTCTCTTCGGCTCTCCCTCACTCCCTCGGCACCGGCGACCAACCTCGCTTCCTCCCTATCTCTCGGCACCGGCGGGCGGAGGCACACGACGATGGCCGAGGCAGGCAAGCTACCGACACCGTATGTCGTGCCCATGCCATGGCTCGACAAGCTCTCCGTGACGTGCCGCCGGGCCACAGCAAGCTCTCCGTGACGTGCCGCCGGGCCCTATCGTGGCCCAGGCCTGTTGTGCCAAGCACGGCACAGTACGGCCTGACTCCCACCCTTTTTGTGCAAATATAATGAATACGTATGTCGTCGTCGATATGGATGGATCACTACTACGGAAAATGTGGGGACCCCGGAGTTATCTCCGTAAAACCGAGATTAATCAAGGTTTTAGAGACATAACTCTAGATCTCCAGATGATGGATTTCAACTTAACTCCATCTAAATGAGAGGCCGAACTCCAACTGGAGCCCCGACGATCATGCGCGTCGCTCCTCTGCGAGCACTACATGATTGTCGGTTCTCCAACAAGTCAAGCGCTACACTTAGGGAGTTAAATAGGAAGCCATGAACAGCGAGTATGATTTATATTAGCTCCCAAGATCAGCGACCAATATAACCATACTCTCCTTCAACGTTGATTATATCCATACAATATCCATACATAAATAGTTCAAAAGACAAACAACATAGTTCCAAGTTTACAACTAATACAAGTGGCCGACCGGCCAAATTTAAAGGAAAGTGTTAAGTAGCAGCGGAAATAAGGAAATAAACCAAAAGGCCAGTAGTGGTATGCCACACAACCCATCGGCAACCAACTGAGAGCTAAAGATAGCACACTACTCATCGGTGTCGCCTAAATCGACACCTACGAGCTCGTCGGTTTCATTATCTTCCTCACCTGTAAAAGCCAGCAAACATCTGGCTGAGTACAAAAGAGTACTCGCAAGTCTTACACAAATAAAAATAGTTATGCATAGGGTCATTCAAAGGGAGGCTCATATTGGCTTAATTTTGCGAAAAACGACGCAATACTGAACAACCTACACATACTAGTTTTTCAAGTACCATTTCAAAATCAGATTTGAAGTAGAAGTAAAGCATATGAATAAGTGATAAATTCAATAACAAAAGAATCATACTAAAAACAAAGTGGCGGTCCACTTTGATACAATAACAAGCATGAACATCCCATTCATGACGATTCCAAGTTATAACCACAATTTCAATTCAAAGTCTAACAATAAGCAGCCACAAATTTCAAGCGGTCGTCCATAACCGTGGACACGGCTATTCGAATAGATTATACCCTGCAGGGGTGTACTACTTTATCCACACGACTTGATTAGCCCGTAAGCCTCCAGATGCCTCCGAATATAGCATACTTCCTATGGTATGCCGGCCGGGTAAATCAAGATATGGTCATTTTTTGCCAAAAGATCCCATTGAGCTAAGTCCCTCAACCCATGGCTCCTAGGAAACACAAGACGTTAACGCCTCCATCCTATATCCTAGGAAACACAAGACGTTAACGCCCCCATCCTATCGGCCCAAAAGGAACACGGGATTTCACGGTCACATACCCTTACAATTTCACCACCGTGGGACTCAACACAACAAAACATTCCCCCTACTTAACCATATGGCTCCCAACCTGCGTGTGATAGCACGAAAGCTGCTTGAACAGCAGGTACTCAAAGTTCGGTCCTTAATTGTCCAGACAAGCCAAACCACATACCCAATTCTCGTGCACGAAGGCACCATCACTAGCCATCACTTGTCCAGACCAAAAGTTCATTTAGAAAGACAAAATTTAACTTAGAAAACAGATTCGAAGATCTGAAAAAAAAAGTATATAAAGAGAGTTGTGTTTATCCCATAATTGTCGGGCTATTCCCGACAATCGAGCTACCGGTTCTAGACTTGCATGGCTAAGCGACTCGAACAACAGTATTTCACACATCCTATCATAATTATTTCAGTACTGGGGTAATTCATGGATAGCCACAATGACAAGATAATAGGATATGTCTAACTACTCATCACAAAAATAGCGACATTATAGAACTATCATGCAAGCAATTATCATTGCATCTACCCTAACAAAATTGGGATCAAATATGATGCAAAAAGAAAGTTCAAAGGATGCTTGCCTTGCTGATAAAGTAGTTGTTCACTCTCACTAGCGTAAGAGTCAACATCAATAGGCTCAGAATCTATATAAATACAATACCGAATAAACATCGAGAAATACTCCAAAAATCAAAATGCTCAAAAATGCATGATTTTTCTACAGTAGCTAAGTCATGATTTTAAATGATTTTTGGTGAAAGAATTATTTCATTTTGATTTAGTATATGAACGTTATAGTGGTTTGAATTTCAGATTTCAATATGTCTTCATTTATGTAATTTAATTATGAAGTAAAATTTTGTAGAGCAGTGGCGAGTACATGGATTACATGGATAAATAGGCAATATTATTACAAGTTCAAAACAGTTGAGTTTGCCTCAATTGGAGTTTTCATGATTTAGTTATGAATTTTCAAAGTCATCAGTGTTTTCTTTTGTAACAATAATAGTGTTAATAGCTCATTTTTCAAAATAATGCTCTCTGCTATAGAGACATGTTGGAAACAAATTTTAATATAAAGTTCATTAAAAATAAAAATTATCAGAAGTGGTTTCACTTAGTTTGGAGTTAAAATGAATTAGTTATGTATTTTCAAAGTTATACATATTTTTCAGCTTACAAATAAATGGATTTCGGATTTTATACGTCGCTTAACTTTTCTCACCGAGCGCTAGCCTAGCCACACCACGACGGTGGGACCGGGGCAACACTTTGACCCAATCGGTCGACTTCGGCTCGGCGCATTACATCGAAGGCGTATTCCACGAATCGTTTTCTAAACTTCTAAACATAAGACTGCTCTTAAATATTCAAGGAATACGTTTTCCTTTTGCGGCGTAGTTTATAAACTACGCATCCACTTAAACTACAATAGGGCCCACCAGTCATAGACTCGTGACTAATTAACTACAATTATTAGCGCTAATTAATCCAAAAACTCATCGTTATCGCCGTAATCATCCGACAACAGGAACGGCGCGGCCGCGGCGTTGCCGTGCTCGCCGGCGGCGAGGGAAGGCCGGAGGGCTCATGGACCGAGGCAAAATGGAAGGAGAATAGAGAGAGCTACCTTCCGGTGGTGTCGTCGCCGGCAGAGGGGCACGATAGCGTGCGGCGGCGGAGTTGAGCGGAGGAGGCAGCTCAGTGTGGTCGTCGTGGGCGCGCGGGATCGATTCAACACAAGGGGGCGCCTGATCTGAGTTCCTGAGGTGCTGCGACGTCTCTGGCTCGGCGCGGGGACTAACGGTCGTCTTCTTCAACATCGACGGGGTCCAGATGCGGCGGCGGCGCACCAAGCACGGCGACAACCCGAGGTAAGGCAAAAAGCTTACAAATAAGATGTGCAAAATGCTCAGGGGGATTTTGCGACGCTCACCGTGCTCTAGAAGGCGACGGGGAGTGACCAAGGTGGTCTGGCGATGTGAGCTGGCGGCGACGAGGTGGAGGTCACCGTGGCGGGGATGCTCTAGGGAGAAAGAAAGGAAATGAGAGGTGGGAACAGAATCAGGGCATCCACGAGATGGTCCCGGAGGGTAGGATCGAAGGGGGACTCACCGTGCCGTCGTCGGGGAAGAAGACGAGCTCTGACGGCCGCGGATTTGAAAACCAGAAATCCCAGAGCTCCTGTGCATTATCCGACAAATAAGTTGAGGGGAAATCTTGATTATGTACTAAGGCACATGGTGATGCGCAAGAGAAGAAGAGGGGCTCACCGGAGATGAGGATGACACCGAGGTGGCCTTCGGAGCGTGCTCTGGAGCCGGTGAGAGCACGATGGTGCCCTGAGATCTACAAGCAACAACAAGGGATGAGCTCAGCAGAAATGGAAACGGCAAGGAACGTAGAGATGAGAGGGATCACCCGGTCGAAGCTTACCGGAGAGATGAGCGAAGGAGAGCTCCTCTTTCCTCAGACCCGAGAGAAAAGATGGGGAAGAAAGAGGCGTTCGGGGGCGACTTAAGCTGAACCGAGGGACGGAACAGAGGCGGCGTTAGTTGGGAAGGCTCGGGGACTGGTTGGGAGAGGCGGTGCGGCAACGCCGTTGACAGGGCAGCGCAGAGCTCCTTCGGCGCGTGGCGCTTGAGCTCTGCTCGCGCCTGCCCGAGGTTGAAGACACCCCTGACCGGTGGGCCCTACCGGTCAGCGGCACAGCTCCGGGCGCGAGGCTGCGTTAAGGGACCGATGAGGACCGTTCGATCTCGATCCGACGGTCGCGAGCGAGGAGGCCGTTAGGCGGTTGAGCTGAGTCAGTTCACTGAGTCCGTCTCGAGCCCGAGGAACAGTAGCCTGGTCCGGTCTGAGTTGACTGAGAATTTAAATGTTTTCTCCACTTTGACCAAGGGCTTAAAGATAGAAATAAATTTCCTAAAATTATGAAATAATTTGTGGGGGTTCCTGGGGTAACCTAGTGTCCATAAAAATTATTGAACCCTATTGTTCATGATATATTTTGTGATATATAAATTCAAACTTAGACTAGGTATTTCAATAGTGTTTGAATTTTCTTAAGGTTCAAACCAGTCCCAAAAATTTGGGAAAAATTATATTAATTCATGATAATTAATATAGTATTTGAATAAATTATTTCCAGATATACTTTAGTAGCATTTATTTCAGTTTTATGATTGGAGTTCAATTTAAAGTGTATGCTTCAATTGTGTTTTTAGAGATTTTCCAAGTACAATATGCAATTCAAAGTTCCAAAACATGATGCATGTCAATGAGATGCATAATTAACCTCTTTATTAAATTTGGGAATGTGACAGAAAAGGTGTTCACAGACGGTTCAAAAATATCATCACAGACGGTTAAAAAATGTCATCATAGACGGTTTTATGAGCCGTCTGAGTTTATGGGTCAGTGATGATATGAGGTCATCACAAATAGTTTTCAAACCGTCTGTGATGCATATTATCACAGACGGTTATTGACGCAGAACCGTCTGTGATAGCTTCATATTACATACGATTTGTAGATGAAACCGTCTATGATAGCTGATGTATCACAGACAGTTTGTAGATGAAACTGTATGTGATAGCTTATGTATCACATACGGTGTGTAGATGAAACCGTCTGTGATGATCTCTTCTCTATAAAGTCTTCAAGCAGTGGCTGCTTGTGCCTTTAAAGCTGGATATATATATATATAGTTCGTAGTCCCTTGTTAACTAACTCGAGGACCTGAATTCAGCTAGCTAGCTCGCTCCTTGGGCGTTCATATCCTAAACGTACAGGTGAACCACGACCTACTTCATCGAACCTGACACACTCAAGTGCGTGATTTATTTCATGCTAATCCTCCAAGTGCTTGTAGAATCCTTCTACTGCTATTAGTTCTGAGGCGACCTTAGATGTAGAATCCTCCAAGTGAGGCTGTGGTTTAGACCGAATTCTACTTCTGACGTCGCCCTAGAAGTAATAGTAGTAGAACGATTCTACAAGCACTTGGAGGATTGGCATAAAGCAAATCACACACTCCAGTGTATCAGGTTCGATGAAGTAGGCCGTGGTTCACTTGCACGTTTAGGATATGAAAGCCCAAGGAGAGAGCTAGCTAGCTGAATTCAGGCCTCAAGTTAGCTAACAAGGGACTACGAACTATATATATGTATGTATGTATGTATGTATGTATGTATGTATGTATGTGTATGTATGAAGCTGGCTTTAAAGGCAAAAACAGCCACTGCTTAGAGACTTTATAGAGAAGAGTTAGAGAAATGAATAATATGCACATCATATACCACATGTATACTAATGAAATCGGCATAAAGCTCCCACTTTGAGCTCAAAATTTAATACGTTACTAATACATCAAGAACTATCTCAGAACAACCAATTAACCTTTCAGTCAACAAATGATCTTTTGATTAACAGTGCAAAAGAGACACTATCTCAGCAAATTTAATTTCTGGCACACCAATTAATAAATAATTTCTATGTTAATTGCAGCTTTACAAATTAGCCTAACCTTTTACAAATCTAGAAAGTTAATTACAGCTTTCAAAAGCAAAATACCGTATAGGAACATACATCTCATGAACCAACATCATACACAGAAAACCCATGCACCCATATCATCCAACAACCATCACAAAACACCCACTATAGCCCACATCATTCATCACCCACATCACAGAGCAAGGGGAGGGAAAGGGATAAAGAGTAAAGGGGAGTAGTTACCCTAGTGCAAACGGCAAATCGACCACCGATAGTAGCTCCCCACCTCCATCTCCTTCATGTTAGCAACAACAACCCGCATCAGTAAATAAGTCAAACTCAAACCCAAAAACTGAAGCAACGGAGAATGTAAACAACTCAAACTCAAACGCCGGGGGGAGAGGACGAGGTCGACATCGTCGGTGTCGGTGGTGAGGCAGCGTCACTGTAATTGTGTCACGATAGTGACACTGCACAAGACACTCTTATCGTAACAGTGTCTTGGGAAGTGAACCGTAGTGTCACAACCAACGGCGATGGGAAGAAGGGCGGCGACGACGACGGGGTTGGGGAGAAGGCGTGACTTGGGGGCGACCATTGGGAAGAAGGGAGGCTTCGGGCGACACACTCGAGTGGGGAGGGGAACGGGCGAGTAAGGGTGCTGGGGGCTGACGAGTTAGGGCGAAAACCCTAGCAGGCTCCTATTAATAAAGGGAACATATTATCACATACAGTTATAATTAAAAACCATTTGTGAAGTCTAATTATCGTAGACAGTTTGTGTTCAGAACTGTCTGTGAAGTCAATTATCACACACGGTTCCAATATATAACCGTATGTGATACGGTTCCAATATAGAACAATTTTTTTATTGGCATGGGGCATGGCATTTTTGGTATTATCTGTGCACTTAACTAATTAAAACAAGTCACGGGTACATAACCACATGAAGTACCTACTTCGCAATAAATAAGTAAATTCTAGGGTAATAAACAGTAAAATTGAAGACAAAGGGATATATATACTTTTTTTTCTTTTGTCAGTAATTATAATGCCGTCATGTACATTGTATTTAATTTTACGGCAAGTAGTTTAACACCTGTGCAAAGAACTTGGCATATTCATGCCTAATCCTACAGTCGTCGCTACAGAAGACGGCGTAGTCGTCCCACCCTTCTGTCACGCCACAGCTGGTGCTCGTGCACCGGTGGTCGTCCTCCGACAGCGCCCACAACCGGCCCAGCGGCCCAGCCATCTTCTTCCACACCGCCTCAGGGACTGCGTCCGCAGCGAGCCTCCGGCACCGTCTGCACTCCTGGTTGGTCTTCTTGGTTGTCTCGCACCAACCGTCGGCTGATTCGCCCTCGACCTGGCTGATGTAGTGCTTCCCAACGTCGCGTGCCTCTCTGGCCGTGTAGAGGAGGAGGCCGAGCATGTACGCCGCGGCCTTGTGGCCAGCATCGACCGCCCGCTTGAGGCACACGAGGCCACGCTGCATGTCCTGGTGCACGAAGACAAGCGGGAGGCCGACGATAAAGCAGGCCTCTGAGTTGCCGGTGCCGGCCAGGTGGTTGATGACGGCGAGGTAGTACTCATTGTCCAGCCACTTCATTGCCTCCTCCTGCTCCAGTGCCACGCGCCTCCCCACAGCGCTCTCTTTGGACGCCTTGTATATGGCCTTGCAACTCTAATATACGTACGTACATATTTTAAGACAACAGAATAAATAGTAGTACATATTTTTGTAGTTATAAAAATATATGTATATATATACGTGGCTCGTAGGCTGTAGAGATCAGCCATGGACCGAGGAGAGCTCACGGCCACATGGCCGACAATGTCGATGACAACATTGTGAGGAAGAGTGGCAAACGCCGACCTCCTCGCCTTGGTGCTGCGTATACGTACGTATGTACGTATGATCAATACCGTGAGTAGAACGATGGGAGTGCAGTATGTATAGAGTGATCAATGTCCGGATGATGGCGGATTATCCTTTTTATAAAATAAGAAATAAATTCGGCGCGTGAGACGAAGAGACGCATCGGGGAGCCGAAGCGGCATTGATGCGAGCGAAGAGACGCATTGGTGACGACGGTGACGAAGAAACTCATCGGGCGACGAAGAAACATTATCACATACGGTTATAATTAAAAACCGTTAGTGAAGTCTATAATTATCACAAACGATTTTCAATATGAACCGTGTGTGATATTACCTATTCACAGACGGTTTTTAGCGTAGCCAGTAACACAGACGGTCTCTAAACCAAAACCGTCTGTGATTGCATGTAATACAGACGGTTTTGGTCAACCGTCTGTGATGAGACATCCAGTATTATTATTTTTCTAGTAGTGGGAGTATATATATATATATATATATATATATATATATATATATATATATATATATATATATATATATATATATATATGATTTCGTTCGTACTCTTGAGAGTATGTACTCCCACTTGCAATATACCACTCAAACGCACATATTATACTTCTTTATCATTTTCAGTATACTTAAATACCAATTATAAGTCACTTCAATTCAACTTGATTGAAAAATTTTCATTGGAGCCCTCTGTTTTTTGCTATATACCATTTTTATATATAAAAGAAGTATATACACAAATTTTGCTATAAAAAGTGGACTTTAATGAAATTTTTCATGGAACTCAATTTGAGGTATCTTATAATCATTATTGGACTATACTTAAATTGATAAAAAGGTATCATCATACGATTTAAAGTGGTATATGAGAGGTGGAAGTACGTACTCCCAGGAGTACCATACCATTTATATATATATATATATACGCGCGCGCGGGGCCGGTCAACCAAAAATTCAGGCACGAAGTTGATGGAGTAATATTCCTGTAGCCAGATGGACACTCGATCACATGCATTCGCATTATCTAGCCATGCATGCGTGGAGTCCATTAACTAACTGAGTAGCAATATATATATGGATCAGGTGCACGCATATATGCATGATCCGATATATATATTCCTCTCTTTCTGCTAGATATGTATGCTCCATCGATCGATCCCATCACTGCTACTGCTACTGCTAGGCCCGGACGGGCAAGTAGCCATCCGGCCCCACAACGTATGCAGACGGAGACGGAGGATTGACATTGCGAAGCCAGCTAGCTAGCTTCTACATTGATCGATCCATCCGATCGAGAGCTTATAGCTAGCTTAGCTTTAATTGGTGACGACGGTAATGAATGTGCCATGAGCATATATACAGTACATGCATATACACACACATGGACAAGTAATAAAGATCGATCTTATCTTCGCCAATCCACCAAAGATCCGATCCTAATCGATCTCTCTTCGACCGCGTGCCAAGAAGAATATATCCGTCCATCAACATCTGTCGCACTCACCGTGTTCAAACCAGCTTCCTTTAATCATATCTCGGGTAGCCAGAGTCTTCGTCTAGTCTCGTAATTGCCTATGGTCAAAATGCATGGATGATTTCATGATTTGATCCAGATTTACTTCATCTGCACACACAAATATTCCATGTCTGGGCGGCGCCTCAAGACGGAAGCAACTAAGTATTCTGTGCCCTCACACAATAGTGATGTTTTTCGAGTCAATAAGATGCCACTTTGACGGCCGAATATTATTATTTTATATATATTAAAAAAGCTACTAAGCTATACTATTATTCACATGTATCATTTTCATATCTTGAAACACTACATTTTACACAACTAGCAAGGTGGGTGGCCTGTGCACTTGCACCGGCATCATCCTTAAAGAATGTTTAAATAGCTTGGCCACATATACATCTGTGCTAGCTGTTGCTTTTTGGAAAACAGATGGTTGCAAAACTCTATTTGTGATATTTTAATATTATATATTATAAAAGAGAAGATTCTTCCTCCAGTTCTAATACTTGCCACGTGTGACCAAAATTTCGAAACGGAGGGACTCGATTATAACTTTGAGAGGAAAGAATTATCGATCATTTATAGCTAAATGCTGTTTGTATTGACTTTAAAAATGATGTTCGTAAGCCATCCTTGTCATCTTTAAATTATTTCTTATTAGTATTAATTTGGCAGATGTAGACCAATGCGCAATCCACTAAACAGGTACATTTGTTCATCATGTGTCGCCAACTGAACGAAATTACGAGAAATTTGTTGTTGGTTGCCAAATTCAAATTGAGCTATTCTTGTCAATCCAAACTTGTAATTTGGTCTGATGCTATTTGCTGCAAATGGTGTGAATATCGATGTTCCGAGGCCAAAAAAAAAACACTTACCTTTAACTGATGATCATGATTTGATAATGTACAAACTTGCTCACATGTTTCAGTTCCAATACTTGCAAATTGTTTCCGTTTCTATTATCTAGGACCTGGTATTCATTCTACTTCGCTTTTCGAAATCTGATCTAGCTTGTTCATGTCTTGACACCATGTTGTGTAGCTGATGCACCATTTTTGTTATATTGTTTCTTTTATAAGTGAACATGAACATATGAAGCATTTATAGGCTGCTGTAACATGCATATGTGCTTTATAATTTTGTTCTCTTGACCTTTGTATGAGACCAAAAACTTTATACTTTTGTTCTTGTAGGTGACTGAATTGTCGCGTGTCGAACCTGAAGCTTGTGCTCTACCAGCAAAGAAACAATAGCAACTGTGAGGAATTCATGTAGGCCCTTCTTTTGTTTAGCTTGCTACATGATGCTGCCAACTCAAACCAATCAGATCTGCTATATGCTATTTGTGCTACTCCTTTTGTCATGGCATTTTTTAGTTGGTACATGCATGTTTTCCATCTCCCAACAGTGGACTTGTCATGTAGTGCTACCTACGTAGATCAGCTACATTAGTACTAATGTGGTCAACTACTAATAAGCTACTAGTATGGATCTTCTAACGAATTGGATAGCAGATGGACCTAGTGACAATATATGTAAATGTTGAAAAATTATGTTTGATGATGCATGGTCTCGTGTTGTGAATGGGGCTATCGAGTGAAGGGATGGATGGATGGATGGAAATTGTGATGTCCACGAATCTAACAATATTGTGATGCATCGATCGATATGGTATTTGGAATAGATTTGATGTATTGCAAATTTGGATGCACGATTTACATGTACAATCACAAAAACAAATCCCTGACAGCCACTAAGTTACTCCAGACAGTGAGATGTTGGTGCGAGAGAATTGTGTGCTGGCCAGGAAAATGTATGCTGACGGACAAACCGCGAGGAATTGACAAATTACTCCTAACGGACTCGCCACCAACGCGAAAGAACCATTCGTTTCTGACGGGACTGTGTGCCGAGATATCTTCCCTGACAGCATTGTTTCTTACAGGTATCTGTCTTGACGAACACTCCCAACAGCCGACCGTCAAGAGTCCGGTTTGACGGCTTCCTGTCGCGAAAAATCATCTTTTCCTCACCCTCTAGTGCTGACGTGACCATCTTTTCTCGACAATGATCGTCGAGAAAGGTCTATCCTGACGGTTTTGGAGGTTTTCGTGACGAAATCTGGCCGTCAGGAATGCCCTGGATCCTGGTAGCGTGATCTAGCCGGTTGTAACCATCCATGTGTTGATCCATTTTGATCGATGATTGATCGAGAGAGAAAGCAGGCATATTCAATTCACCACCTGGCCGATGACACGTATGACGTTTACTTGATCGAGTCGAATGTACAGCTAGTAGTCATCCCCGACAATGACGGAGACAGCACGTAGCTACTGTCTACTCTTGAAAAGTGTTGTCCCAGTATTTTGCAGAGATCAAAGGTGTAGTTATTATAATATTTTCATCGTATATCTCGTGCAGACAAAGTGGATAAGTATTTTTAGTATGTCATTTAATAAAGGTATGCATGGTGATGAGAACAGACCTAATATATATACATTTTCTCCATCTCAAGTTTGTTGTATTAAAGTTGTGTACACTCTTTGGTCAATGTAGCTTCAACAGTTACATGAAAATTAGATAAACAATTCTACATCAATATGACATTGGCGGATTTCATCGCTTATGTGATGCAAATACTTAACCAAGAAGTAATGAGTTGTAAGGTTGAACTTTTCAACCTAAATTGAGTTATAAATCTAGTTGCAAACACCCTACCATGCAGACATCCCTAGAACACACATACATTAATTGTGCCTTCCCCAAATACTACTCCAACATCAATTGGGGCAATCACCAGAGCTCACAAAGCAAATTAATAAAGAGGTGAATCTTTTCCTCAATGAGCTACATGTTGATTTTTATAAGAATAGATTGTTGCCTAATACTTCCATTTTATGTGTCCTTAGATTCGAGGAAAAGATAATGGATGAAAAAGAAGTATTAGAGACATGAGAAGCTATGTCATAATAGCCACAGAAGATCATGTAACTACAGAAGATCATCATGACATGATGTAAGCACATATGTTATCAAGTGCGCTGTAGCAAACCGACCTTCTACTATTCATGCACTGTAGCACCGACCTAAGAAGGCTACAAATATGGGGTGCATTCCTTCATGTATGATTCATGGTTGAGAATAACAATAGAACACTTGTTCCCTTTTTTGTGTGTGAGCCATTTCTACCACCAATTGGGATTAGGTGTTATTTCTGAGTTACCACCCCGTTATTCTTGTGATTCCTTGGGATTGCTTGAACGTGTTTGCTCCACGATAGCGAGTAGACAAAGGGCGTAGCGTGTGGTTGAATAATTTGAGTGCTACAGGTTGCCGTATAGAGATGGTGGTTGGCCATATCAATTGCTAGGTTGCACGGGTTAGTTATCCATAATCCTACATCGTGAAGATCGGGACAACCCCCTCCCCGTATCAGTTGGTATCAGAGCTCAAGGTTAACACAGTAGGATTTGTATCCTTAGTATTTATATAGTTATTGTTTTCTTTCCTATCCAGAAAACGCTACACAAAAATATTGTTCTTTGCCATAGTTTCAATTGAAAATTTTGGTTAGTTTTGCTAGGTTTTGATCCATTAGAACCTTGCTTACTTGCTGATCCAAAATCTTTATTTGCGTTGCTGTTGTTGTATTGCATAGAACTTCACTCAAATATGAATTTGCTCAACTTGGTCATCTGAGCTTCACTTATATTCTTTTGAGAACCCAATCTGTCCTTTGTGAAAACTTTGGTCCTAATTAAAGATTAGCTTTTGAGTATTGCTATAGGGCTTTGCACACTTGATGTCATTCTTTGAAGTTTGAAACCGAATTATTGGATATCTTGTGAGCTCTTAATATATGTTCTGACCTTGGTACAAAAGAAAATTTTAAAAAAAGTACAAAAAAAAAGTACAAAAAGAAAGAATAGAAAATAGAATAGAAAAGAAGTAAGAAAGAAAGGAAAGAAAGAAGTACCGTGGTTAATACTTTTGTCAAGCATAAATTCCTTTCGAAAGTCCGGAATAGTTTGTTATTCTTGTGTACAAATCCATAACCTATTTAGAAATTGCAATCAAGCTAGTGCTTTCTTACAACTTGAGCAACACGAGCTATGTTATTCTTCACTTATATCTTGTAATATAGCTCATTCCTTTGGTTGCATTTAAGTTACAATATCTTTGCGCGTGAGTTCCTATAATCTTCACTTACATCAAAAGATCAGTAACTAGGTATTAGATGCTAGTTTGGATTATTACTTATCATTACAATATCTAGAATTTCAATTGCATAGGTTTATAGTAACCCTCCAAGCTCCACATAGAGCCATTGTCAAATTACAACACTTGGGCCTTGAATTACTCAACTCACCTACACCCATCTACCGCTACCGGAGTAAATGCACTTCACCAATCCATCAAGCAATCATAAGAACTTCAGTAAGCAAGAAGTGAGGTTGAGTGACTCCACCTGAATTCCACATATTCTTGTTGTTTTTGTTCACTACTAATGATGGCAAGTTATGAGTACGTGGAACTTCCATTCTATGGAAGTAATGATCCTGACGAGTACCTCAATTGGGAAAAACAAATAGAATTGGAATTCAAGCGCCACTATTTTGTCGGTTTTAGGAAGGTGTTACGAGCCACCGTGGAATTCGAAGATTATGCAAATTATTGGTGGGTGCAATATCCAAGAAGGTGTTTTGTGAAAACATGGGAAGAATTGAAGATGATCATGAGAAACAAATTTGTACCACATGATTGGTGCAAAGAAAATTCAAAAGCAATGTTTACTCTTAAGCCATCAATCCAAGAGAGCAAAGTAAAGTCAAAAGCTATGTTCATTCTTAAGCCTCCAATTCAAGAGAGCTAAGACAAGTCCAAATCTCGATTTAATCTTAAGCTATCAATTCATGAAAAGACAATCGAGCAAGAGACTTCCCCTTAGACCGAAGTGTTGAGTAGTGTAATCCTAATACTACATACAGTGCTTCAGATGCATCAAAACCCATGTGAGGATGAGAGTCACATAGCCAAAATGAATTAGAATGGTAAAAAGAGTGAGTTGTGTGATTTTAATAGCATCCAACTTGAGAATGTGAGAGATAGACCAAAGGAAATAGAGACGTAGATGATAGACAAAGTGAGGTTGATTCTGAAACTAACACATTAATGTCTACTTCTAGTGTTATTTCTCACATTGTACAGGTTGACATTGAAGACAAGGAGTTGAACATTCAACAACCGGCACCATTGGAAGTAAAAGACGAGGGGATAACCACGGTTGGGAATGAAGTACTTGCTGCTCCGTGGTTACATCATGATGATTTGATACCTACAGCACCTACATCATATGAGGAGGACATTAAAGGTAACAACATTGGTGCTGATTTGTTAGTTCATCAAGAAAATGTTAGTAATTGTGATAACTCTTTTCCTCAATTGGAGATTCCATATTCTGAATTTGATATGCTTAATTTACATAATGTGGAATTGATTACTCATGAGGAAGTTCTTACTAGAGTATCTCCTAGTGATTCTTTGTAATATATCATATTTGATGATACTAGAGAGCTATCTAGTGTGATTGAGAATGTTGCTGAAATTTCATGTCTCAAATCACTAGTTAGTATTTATGTCTACACATATAAGTTCAATTTGATTGAAGATTATGGTGTAGATGATAAGTTTTATGTGCATAGAATATATATTACATGTGATAATCTTGCCAAATTAACACTAGAAGTAATGGGCAAACAATCTTCTATGCCATGCTTTGTTTAGCTTGAATCAAATCCAAGAAATAATGCTTGTATAGAATAATTTATATTGCCTACTTGTTCATGCTTTGCATCATACACACATATAACACTACTACAAAAAGGCTAATACTAGACGTCTCATCACATACGGTTCCTTTGGAACCGTCTGTGTTATACTTATCATAGACGGTTCCAAAGTAACTGTCTGTGATAATCCCATTCATCACAGACGGTTCGTATTAAGAACTGTCTGTGATAATTCACAGATGGTTCTTAAGACTAACTGTCTGTGATAATCGCATTCATTACAGACGGTTCTTAACATGAACCGTCCGTGAATTATCACATACGGTTCGTATTAAGAACCGTCTGTGATACATGCATTTTCACAGACGGTTCTTAATATGAACTGCCTGCGTTATGCTGGCACTTAAATATCGTCTCCCGACAGACCTGAAGAATCTAGACCCGCCATTATATGTTAATGGAGTTTTGGTTATTAATGACAAATCTATTTATGAGACTAACACTCTTTTTGCTATATCTACTGTTTAGTCTCAAATGGATAAAGAGGTAAAAATCAAATGAGGTATGCTTTCTAAATAACAAATCTTTATAAGACTAACACTTCTATTGTCATACAAATTGCTTAGTCTCAGTGGGATTTAAAGATCAAAGAGGTATGCATTCGACATCATTTTATTATATCTTGTTGCATTAAATTTGACTCAAAATATAGGTTGAACTTCACCAAAAGGTTAACTTGAATATGTGCATATGTCTTTATTACACATTTGTGTATTCACACATTTAGGGGGAGTTCACTCTATATTTTATGGTTTCATTAATATTGATCTATATTCTTATGTCCACATACTTAGGATCTTTACTTTGAAATATATCCTTGAATATATTTAACTTGTGTAGTTAATATATTCATATGAGTATATGTAACTTGTGTAGTTTATATATACACATATCCTTGAATATATACAACTAGTATAGTTCGTATATATCCATATGAGCATATGAGACTTGCGTAGTTCATATAAGCTCATATATCCTTTGAGTATATATAACTTATGTAGTTCATATATACTCATACCAAATATATTCAATTATCTGTAATTGTGTTGGTTGTCATCAATTACCAAAGAGGGAAAGATTGCGGTATCTTGTCCCACCATTATTGGCTAATGGTTTGTTGTGGTAATTAATGACAATCACCTTGTGGAACTAACATTTTTCTATGAGTTGGTGAAATAGGTTACGTTCCATGTGATTGAAGACTTCGGATGATATCATGTGTTGATTGTCATCAAGTCAAAGATCGGGGAAATGGAAATCATCATGTGTTCATGATGTTCGAGTCGAGATCCCGAAGTGAAGAGCTTGGAGTAAAGAATGAATCATGAGTTGATGCATATCAAGTTCAAGAAGAGAAGATGATTATGAATTGATCATCAAGTCGAGAAGAATCCATCATGTGTTGATGAAGGTCAAATGAAGAGTGCATCATGAGTTGATGCATGTCAAGACCTGAAATGAAAGATGTCATCATATGTTGATGGACATTAAGTGAATAACCCGGACTTGAAGAGAGGATGTGCATCATCAAGCTTCAAGTGGTTGCGCAAGGAAAATGTATGACTAGCTAGGGCTAAGGATTTGTTCCTTGTCTTTTACCGGTCTCGGTGGTTGGTTGGAAACCGGATTGCTAGAATAGGTTGCCGTACTATTAAGAGGGGTCTTAATTAGTAACTTGAGTTAGTCATGTGTTGATCGCTCATTGTGTTTGCTCTAGCTCAACTTAACATGTCGCCTATATTTGCGAATGCGTTTTGCAAATAGTTGTGGCTCATGGTTATTCCTTGCAACATGTGACTCTTGTTTGCGAATGTGTTTTGCAAATGGTTTAAGTCCATGTACCTTATTCCTTGTGGCGATAATTCTAAAAGTCGGCAAAATGTGTTTTGTGACTTGTTGAGAATCTAGCCTTCATCTCTTGTGTACATGTTGCATCAATTGGCAAATATGTTTTGCAAATTGAGTTGAAGCAAATGTACAAAGTTTGATCTCAGTCTTAGTGACTGTTGGCGGTCTGAACGCCTCTGGTAGCGGTATGACCGGTGGTAGCGGTCTGACCGCCATGGTGTGAGCGGTCTGACCGACCTTCGGTTGTACCGGCCATAAGAATCGGTACTGCCGGAGTGCGGTAGTACCGGGCGTTTGAAACGGTACTACCGGAGTGCGGTAGTACCGAAATTTGTATGGCGGTACGTGTTTTCCAGAAGAGATATTTTCTGGTTTGATCGGTTGCTCAGTCGAGCGGTCTGACCGGCCTCGGTCAGACCGATTGTGAGTCCAACGGCTAGTTTTATAACCGTTGGCACTTGGGCGGTCCGACCAGCCATTAGTTGGCGGTCAGACCGGTTTTGTCCAGATTCTCTGGAATCTTCTCCCAACGGCTAGTTTTTGTGTGTGGGCTATAAATACCCACCTTGGCTGTGTGAGGGAGAGTTGCTGGTGCCCCATTGAGTTCCTTTGAGCTAAGAGCAAGCCCTCTACTCCCATTTGTGCATGTGTTGCACTTAGTGAGGTTTCAGAGGCAAATCCTTTTGCATGTGTTGCATTAGGTTGTGGATTTAGTATCCACAAGAGCTTTGATACTTGATTGGTTCAAGTGAAAGTTGGAGACTTGTTACTCTTGGTGTTTGCCGACACCTGGACGGCGTGGAGGCGTCGTGCGTCGGTGATCTTCTCAAGTGAAGCTTGTGAGAAGACCCGGGAATTTGTGAGTGGTTTGGTGCTCGCCATCTCCAGAGTGGAGTAAGAGCAACCCTAGTAGAGCGAGGTGGTTGATACATCGGAGGAAGGCTTAATTTGTTGAGCCGACCCAATTGGTTTGTGTTTCCCTCAACGTGGATTATGGGAGACCGGCAAGTCTCCGACCACCACGGTAAAACATCATTGTGTCCTGTGTGCTTCTTGTGATTAGCTTTCATATGCTTTACTTTGTGCAATTTACATTCATTATATAATTGCTTATTCATTTGTATGATTGCTATCTTGTATTGTTGGTGCACTTAGTGAACTTGGTTGATTTAGGCTAAACCGAATTGATATTTAGCTTCCGCACTAGAAATCGGTTTTAGCTCATAAAAGTTTTAAAACACCTATTCACCCCCCTCTAGTCGGCCTACTCGATCTTACAAGTGGTATCAGAGCTTGGTCTCTCATTTATTAGACTTAACCGTCTAGAGAGTAAAGGATGGCGACTAGTGATATAGTGCACCTAGGTGAAGCACCTAAATTTGATGGCACAAATTATGCACATTGGAAAATCCCCATGTCATGTTATTTTAAGGCCATGGGCCTAAATATATGGCGGATTGTGGATGTTGGCTTTTCTCCTCCATTGGATAGTCTTGATCCAACAATTGAGGAAGAGAAATGCTTACATCTCGACGCTCAAGCAATTAACGCTTTATTCAGTGCTTTGAGTGTAGATGTGTTTGATGCCATATGCGATCACAAGAACGTTCATGAGATGTGGACCCATCTTCAAGAATATTATGAAAAGTCTACTTCCACAAGTAATGATCGCATAGAAGAATGGACGTCGGGAAAAGAATGCTCAATCTCAAACTCCGACAACGAAAAATCCTCAACAACATTTACTTCAACTAATGAGGATTATATGCAAGAATGGATGTCGGGAGAAGAATGCTCAACATCAAGCTCCGACAATGATGAGATCACAAACCCCTCCACACCAACTCATTGCCTCATGGTTAAAGGTAATAAGAAGGTAAATAATGATGATGACAATAATCCTTCTTATGATGAGTTGATAGATATGCTAGAAGATCTAAATGAATATTTAGGAATGGAGAAATCTAAATTCAAAGTTTTGAAGAAAGAACATGTCTTACTCCAAAATAATTATGATGTTGTAAAAGATGAACATGAAAAGCTCCTCCTAAATGAATATACTAGCTCCAAGGTGGATATAGGTGTAACTTGTAATCTAATAGACGATTTGCCATGCATAGCTCCTATTTCTTGCAATTCATCTAAAGTTAGCATATCCACATCTTGTGATGATTTAATTGATATACCTTGTAGCACTTGTGAAAATGTTTCTATTTCCTCTACGCTTGTTGAAACTAATCTTGTAGAGGAAAACAAAAAGCTCAAGGCCCAAGTCGCAAATTTGAAAAATGACTTAGATAGAAGCAACAAAGGGAATGCCACTCTTGATGATATCTTGAGCAAGCAACGAAAAGCTCAAATGACAAGAGCAGAATCGGCTTCACTCCCAAGAAATGGGAAAATAGCAAGATGAGACACAATCAAAGACACAACAAGAACATCAAGTGCTTTGATTGTCATCAAAAGGGTCACCTCTCCTCTAAATGCCCTAATAAGGAAGATTATAAAAGAGGACTTGGTTTCATCGCCAAGAAGAAGGTGAAGAACATCCCAAAGCAAAAAGGAAAGAAATACACGACTATCAAATGCTTTGGATGTTATGAGAAAGGACACATTACCTCGGTGTGTCCAAATCAAAAGGATGTCAAAGCAAGACATTCAAGTAAGAGGCAAGCCGGCAAGGAGCAAGAGAAGAAAGGAAAGGATAGAGGCAAATATCCAACTTGCTACAATTGCCGGGAAAAGGGACATTTTAGTAAGGATTGTCCCAAAGGTATCACTTCTAAGCCAACTCTTTATAATGAAAATTATTTGCTTAGGAAGGATAGAAATGGCAATGTGTTTGCCAAGATTGTTAGTTCACATAAATGCATCGCTAAGGCCATTTGGGTGCCCAAAAGTATTGTGACTAACATTCGTGGACCCAACCATGTATTGGGTACCAAATGCGCTTAAATACTTAATAGGTACTTGGAGATGCATTGGAGGTTTGACTCACACATGAAAAGATGGAATTCACCATATGCAATATTGGAGCCAAGCTTAAGGATGATCAAGTCATATCATAAGCCAATGCCATTTTGGTAACAAGTACTTACATTGAAGTATCTAGACCCTTTACCTTGTGTAGGTTGCATTTCATGAAAATCTTATAAAAAGGGTTGTTCTTGCTCTCGTGTTTAATCTTGTTTATTAAAATCTTGAGCAAGTTGAGGGTGGCACATTATGGGGGAGTGCTAAATCATTTACATGTATATCACGTCCCAAAGTGTGCCCAAATTAATTAAGTGCTAATAATGTTTTCCAAAATTAAGCCTTTTAGCCAAAAGTTAAAAATTTAAAATTATTAATATATCCTTTGAACAATTAGTTTCAAAATGTATACAAATGTATTTCAAATATTTACAAATGGCTTTGGTTCAAGAAAAACCTATTTTAAGTAAGAATGAGTTTCTATCCAAAATTGTAGATCATAGAATCTTGTTTTTGACCTAAACTAGATGTTTGTGTAAAATCTATGTTAAAAGGAATTTGACCTTCGCCCCAAAAGGAAAATCCTAGAGTTGGCTATTCTAAATCTTTTTGGTATTCAAATGATCTTCAAAAGACCAACTCATCAAAAGTTATTAGATTTTGAAACTCGTCCAAAATACTGGTTTGACCTAAGTGGTCACCTTCTAGCACTTAAGTGAGTTTAGCCATTTGAGCCTAAATTTTTCATCTGAATATGTCCATGATGGTATTTATAACTCATATACGCAATTGGATACTCAAAATTTCTTCATTTGCTCAATTTGGCTCTTTTTATGGAAATTCTCGACAATACGATTTCAGTTGCGAAAACTAAAACTTAATTTATAAAAATTATTTGAGGATTGGATTTTAAAGGGCTGTATAAGTTGGAAATGCTCCAAAGATATTTGTTTGATTGATTGTGTGAAGATTTGGAGCAAATTACAACAAATTCAATCTTTTCTCAATTCCTGTACTGAATCTGTTTGTCAGTTCAGTCCCAACCGGTCTGACCGGCCACCTTGGCGGTCTGACCACTTGAATCGGTCGAACCGCCGTGCCCAGCGGTCTGACCGGTTTTGCGTGGAGTCCTTAATTTCCACCCGAGAAGTTTTCTCCCTCACTTCCTTCCTCAGCCGAAAACTCTCTTTTCTTTCTCTCCTTCGGCCATCTTCTCCTCTAGGGTCTCGGATCTCCCTCTCCGGCCATCTTCTTGGATCCCCAAGGTACTCAAGGAGATCTCCCTCACCTCCTCTACTTTTGCTTCAATCGTTTTGTATTTTGGTTGGTTTTACTAACCGAAATATGGAACCCTAGGTGGAGGTGTTTTCTTTTGAAATCCGGCAATTTGTTTCCAAATTGCTTCAAGGGTTCATCTCCTTGGACTAATCTCTTCATTCCTAGCCGGTAAACATTTGATTCTCTACTTGCAATTTACCTACATTGTAAATTTCTCCAAATTTTTAGGGTTTGACTTGAATGTTCCCAATTTCATTCAATGTGATGGCAAATTTTTGATCCTGCAAGTAGCCTAAGAGTAGATTGATAGGTATTCATGATGCCATTATACAAAAAGTAGAAATTTTGGATTCTCCCAAAATTCAGATTGCCTTTTGTCACTAGCGGTCTGACCGGCCGCAAGCTGGCGGTCTGACCGATCCTTCTGGCGGTCCGATCGCCAGGCGAGCGTGATCGACCGCCGTGACAATGGGCGATGTGATGATGGCCTTATGAATGCTTGTTAATTCATTCTTTGAAAATCTTTGATATTCTTTGCTATCTTTTCTCAGCGACAATGCCGGTCAAGAAGACTGCGAATCGCTCTGCACCTCCTTCCTCCTCAGAAGATGTACATATGGAAGATGAAGAAGAAGAAGGTGAAGAGGAAGAAAATGCAAGTGATGACAGCAACAATAATAGCAGCGACAATAACAGCAGCGACAATGATTATGAGGATGAGGATGATGATGAGAATGAAGACATTGCTCCTGATCAAAGTCAATTTATTGGACTTAATGTGTCAACTATCAAAAGTGAACAATATACAATTCTGAGGCACATTAATCAGTTCAGATTTCCTAGAGATGCCACCTTGGGTATGTTCCACACCCTATTTCAACAGCATGTCTATCAGATCATCTATGCTAAGAAGAAATTTGCAAACCATCGATTTGTGAAGTGGAGCTACATTAGCAAGAATCCAGTCTATAATGGTCTGCTTAGATTGTTTAGAGCTGTCAGATTGGAATCTTTGGTCTCTTTAAAGTGCAACTTTCATGCAAAAGCCATCAGACAGTTTTATGCTACAGTCTATGTTTCTCCTGATCATGACTTTCTTGAATGGATGACTGGAAATCAAAGGTTAGATGCTTACAAAGATGATTTTGTAAGCGCCTTAAGTTTGGGAGATTCTAGTGGCATAAAGGTTCACCTTCAGGAACCGCTTGATCTTACTCAGGTAGATGAATTTTATGATCAAGCAAATCAGTTTGTGCGTGGAAGAGTAACTGGTCTTCTTCCCTTGCCTAGTGTGATTAACAGAATTATGAGAGCATCATTCTTTCCTAGGAGTGGGAACAATGATGAAATACATGGGCGTGCCTGGAATGTGATCAAACATATTATGGATGGCACAAGATTTGATGTGATGGACTTGATCATCAGAGAGATTGCCACATCTAAGGGAGACAAGACTAAAAGCATTTATTTTGCTCCCTATATTATGAAGCTCATTCAGAGCAAGATTGATTTTGATCAGGACTGTGACATGGAGCATAAGGAGTATAAGCCTAGAGATGCTCCTCCTCCTCAGGTGCCTCCTCCACCTCCTCTTCAGCATCAAGGACAGGGATCATCCTCTCAGGGACATCCAGGACAGCAGGGTCCTCAGGAGCAGGATGCAGTTTTAGCAGCTCTCTTGCGCCTTCAGACGAGCATGGATGCCAGATTTGATCTTATGGATGCAAGAAATGATCAGATACATGCAGAGACTAGAGCCAGGTTGGATACTCTAGACTTGAGGGTCAGTCGTATGGATGAGAGACTCATTGAGTATCAGCAGTAGTGAGTACCAGTTGTTTATCAGAGGTTTGGGAGTCGTCAACGTACCCCTTCAGGTGTTCAGCAGGACGATCTTCCATCCACATCAGCTGCCGCTCCTCCATCTTCGACGGATGCTCCTCCATCTTAGACTCTATCTTTTCATATGTAGGTCGATAGACCTTGTATTGTGGGATAAACTTTATGTTATCTTTTGTTATATATGTGAGCTTATTGAACCCTGTGTTGATCTTAATTGTAGTCAGACTCGTTGGTTATGTGAATGTTAATGTTATGAATTATGATTATTGTCCTTGTTTGAATTATGTTATTGATTGAATCTCTATTGTTGTTGCATGAGTATTCATATCTTAATTATCAATTGTCATGCTTCCTTGGATTCATTGTGTAGAGAAAACTCCGTCAAATTTTCACAAAAACCTTCTTGTGCATGTATTCCTTTCAGATCTTAAATGCACATGTTTAGGGGGAGTTTTATCTCTTTAGGTTCTTGGTTGCAGAATCTTTCTAAAATCTCTTAAGAACCCAACTTGTCTTTAAAAAGAGAAAATGTTTATTTGATCTAATTAAAATGACTTCTCTTACCAAGCTCGTGATTATGCAAAATCTTTTTTTTTGGCTTAAGGTTGATTCGATTTTTTTTGGTGATTAATGCCAAAAGGGGGAGAATGTTGAATCAATATCTTTCCACATTTGGTTGTGTATCAAATATTATACATGTCTTCTTCATATGCTTAATGAATACATTATATGCAAGGTTTACATTTCAATAGCTTAAATACTCAATATATGTTGATAATATCCAAATGTGGCTATTGATAAAGGATTTGTCATCAATTACCAAAAAGGGGGAGATTGAAGAATCTAGACCCGCCATTATATGTTAATGGAGTTTTGGTTATTAATGACAAATCTATTTATGAGACTAACACTCTTTTTGCTATATATATTGTTTAGTCTCAAATGGATAAAGAGGTAAAAATCAAATGAGGTATGCTTTCCAAATAACAAAACTTTATAAGACTAACACTTCTATTGTCATACAAATTGCTTAGTCTCAGTGGGATTTAAAGATCAAAGAGGTGTGCATTCGACATAATTTTATTATATCTTGTTGCATTCCTCGGACTCAAAATATAGGTTGAACTTCACCAAAAGGTTAACTTGAATATGTGCATATGTCTTTATTACACATTTGTGTATGCACACATTTAGGGGGAGTTCACTCTATATTTTATGGTTTCATTAATATTGATCCATATTCTTATGTCCACATACTTAGGATCTTTACTTTGAAATATATCCTTGAATATATTTAACTTGTGTAGTTAATATATTCATATGAGTATATGTAACTTGTGTAGTTTATATATACCCATATCCTTGAATATATACAACTAGTATACTTCGTATATATCCATATGAGCATATGAGACTTGCGTAGTTCATATAAGCTCATATATCCTTTGAGTATATATAACTTATGTAGTTCATATATACTCATACCAAATATATTCAATTATCTGTAATTGTGTTGGTTGTCATCAATTAACAAAGAGGGAAAGATTGCGGTATCTTGTCCCACCATTATTGGCTAATGGTTTGTTGTGGTAATTAATGACAATCACCTTGTGGAACTAACATTTTTCTATGAGTTGGTGAAATAGGTTATGTTCCATGTGATTGAAGACTTCGGATGATATCATGTGTTGATTGTCATCAAGTCAAAGATCGGGGAAATGGAAATCATCATGTGTTGATGATGTTCGAGTCGAGATCCCGAAGTGAAGAGCTTGGAGTAAAGAATGCATCATGAGTTGATGCATATCAAGTTCAAGAAGAGAAGATGATTATGAGTTGATCATCAAGTCGAGAAGAATCCATCATGTGTTGATGAAGGTCAAATGAAGAGTGCATCATGAGTTGATGCATGTCAAGACCTGAGATGAAAGATGTCATCATATGTTGATGGACGTTAAGTCAATAACCCGGACTTGAAGCGAGGATGTGCGTCATCAAGCTTCAAGTGGTTGCGCAAGGAAAAGGTATGACTAGCTAGGGCTAAGGATTTGTTCCTTGTCTTTTATTAGGTCTCGGTGGTTGTTTGGAGACTGGATTGCTAGAATAGGTTGTCGTACTATTAAGAGGGGTCTTAATTAGTAACTTGAGTTAGTCATGTGTTGATCGCTCATTGTGTTTGCTCTAGCTCAACTTAACATGTCGCCTATATTTGCGAATGCGTTTTGCAAATAGTTGTGGCTCATGGTTATTCCTTGCAGCATGTGACTCTTGTTTGCGAATGTGTTTTGCAAACGGTTTAAGTCCATGTACCTTATTCCTTGTGGCGATAATTCTAAAAGTCGGCAAAATGTGTTTTTGTGACTTGTTGAGAATCTAGCATTCATCTCTTGTGTACATGTTGCATCAATTGGCAAATATGTTTTGCAAATTGAGTTGAAGCAAATGTACAAACTTTGATCTCAGTCTTAGTGACTGTTGGCGGTCTGACCACCTCTGGTAGTGGTCTGACTGGTGGTAGCGGTCTGACCGCCATGGTGTGAGCGGTCTGACCGACCTTCGGTTGTACCGGCCGTAAGAATCGGTACTACCGGAGTGCGGTAGTACCGGGCGTTTTAAACGGTACTACCGGAGTGCGGTAGTACCAAAATTTGTATGGCGGTACGTGTTTTCCAAAAGAGATGTTTTCTGGTTTGATCGGTTGCTCAGTCGAGCGGTCTGACCGGCCTCTCTGGCGGTCTGACCAGTCTGAGCGGTCAGACCGATTGTGAGTCCAACGGCTAGTTTTATAACCGTTGGCACTTGGGCGGTCCGACCGGCCATTAGTTGGCGGTCAGACTGGTTTTGTCTAGATTCTCTGGAAACTTCTCCCAACGGCTTGTTTTTGTGTGTGAGCTATAAATACCCACCTTGGGTGTGTGAGGGAGAGTTGCTGGTGCCCCATTGAGTTCCTTTGAGCTAAGAGCAAGCCCTCTACTCCCATTTGTGCATGTGTTGCACTTAGTGAGGATTGAGAGGCAAATCCTTTTGCATGTGTTGCATTAGGTGGTGGATTTAGTATCCACGAGAGCTTTGACACTTGATTGGTTCAAGTGAAAGTTGGAGACTTGTTACTCTTGGTGTTTGCCGACACCTAGACGGCGTGGAGGCGTCGTGCGTCGGTGATCTTCTCAAGTGAAGCTTGTGAGAAGACCCGAGAATTTGTGAGTGGCTTGGTGCTCGCCATCTACGGAGTGGAATAAGAGCAACCCTAGTGGAGCGAGGTGGTTGATACCTCGGAGGAAGGCTTACTTTGTGGAGCCGACCCAATTGGTTTGGGTTTCCCTCAACGTGGATTATGGGAGACCGGCAAGTCTCCGACCACCACGGTAAAACATCATTGTGTCCCGTGTGCTTCTTGTGATTAGGTTTCATATGCTTTACTTTGTGCAATTTACATTCATTATATAATTGCTTATTCATTTGTATGATTGCTATCTTGTATTGTTGGTGCACTTAGTGAACTTGGTTGATTTAGGCTAAACCGAATTGATATTTAGCTTCCGCACTAAAAATCGGTTTTAGCTCATAAAAGTTTTAAAACGCCTATTCACCCCCCTCTAGTCGGCCTACTCGATCTTACAAGACCCCCTGCCCTCTAGAACGCCTCCACCCCCTGAGCCAATTTCAGTTTGAGCCACCATCCCCATTGTGCCACCTTAGAGAGGAGAAGGAAAGGAGGAAGCTAGAGAGGAGGAACGGAGGAGGAGATAAGGAGGAAGAGAGGAGAAGGAGAAGGTGAGGAATCTCGCGAGTTATTTGGAATTTTCGTCGTGAGCTCTGAGGGTAACGATCTGTAACTCTTTATATTTGCTATAGGTTAATCTTTAATCAATTTTAGTATGTTTAGTTAATAGGCGGAGTAACATATTTGCAGTTTATTAATCTAATGTAACACTACTAATTTGTTACGTGTGTACAGTGTGAACCGTGTGAGTAAAGAGTACATTAATGGTGTGTTTGCTTTTAAAAAAGCCACCGAGCAGGATATGTTGAACAAGGGGATATAATTTATGTACTGTCCATGCAATGATTGTGGTAATCTGAAGATGTTTAATAACCCGGCGCAGATCGAAGTGCACTTGATTCGAAGGGGCTTCAAAAAAGGGTATACATGTTGGACCAGTCACGGTGAAGAGCAGATTATACAGGAATTTAATAATGACGACATCGCCGAGGAATTCAACGATATGCCAGATGTAGACTGTGCTTTTGATGAGAATAGGTCGCACGATGACAATCTGGATCAGATGCTATGCGATGCAGAAGGGAACTACAGTGAGAGAGAGTTTTGTAAATTCGAGGGCTTAATGGAGGACTCAGGGAAACCTTTGTTCCATGGCTGCAAGTCATAATACACAAGGTTGTCAACAGTGCTTGAACTGCTGAAATTGAAAGCAAGCAACCACCTACGAAGCCAAGAAGGTTCTTTGTCCATTGGGACTGGAAGTAGAAAGAATACATGCATGTCCGAACGATTGTATTCTATACCGTAAAGAGTATGCAGACTTCTATGTATATCCCTTGTGCAAAGCATCCCGATACAAGCGTAAGAATACTGCTAAGGTGAAGCAAGGACCTCCTACTAAGATGTTGTGGTATCTGCCTATGATCCCACGTTCGAAGTATTTATTTGCGAACCAAAAGGATGCAAGATTGATGCGTTGGCACTCGGAGGAGCGTAAGAAAGATGGAAAGCTAAGACACTCTGCTGATTCTGCCCAGTGGAGAAATTTCGATCGGAGCTTTGAAGAGTTCAGTGCGGAACCGAGGAACATAAGGTTAGGGTTGAGTACAGATGGAATGAATCCTTTCGGTAACATGTGCAGCTGACATAGCACCTGGCCCGTGAATCTATGTATGTACAACCTTCCTCCTTGGCTGTGTATGAAGCGGAAGTACATTTTGATATCACTACTTATCCAAGGGTCGAAGCAACCTAGAAACGATATTGATGTGTACCTAGCACCATTGCTGAAAGATCTTATGACACTATGGAACGAAGGGGTACAAGTATGGGATGCGTACAAACGAGATAACTTCACTATACGCGCTATGTTGTTCTGCACCATCAATAATTTTTCTACCCTTGGTAACCTATCAGGGTTTAGTACAAAAGAAGCCAAAGCTTGTCCGCACTGCTTAGATGGTACCGAGAGTGTATGGCTGAACAACTCGCGTAAAACTGTGTATATGGGTCACCATAGGTCCCTTCCCAGGATTCACTCATACCGCAAGATGAAGAAACAATTCGACGGGAATAAGAAGGATGATTCAGCTCCAAGGGCTTTTAGAGGGAAAGAGGTCTATGATATGGTTAAGGATATTGATGTTGTGCTTGGGAAGGGACGTAAATTAAAGACCAGTCAGAAGAACATGATCTGGAAGAAGCGGTGAATTTTTTGGGACTTGCTTTATTAGGAGCACTTAGAAGTTCACCACTGCATCGACGTCATGCATGTAGAGAAGAATGTATGTGATAGCTTGATTGGTCTCTTATAGAACATTAGTGGCAAAACAAAGGATAATGTTAACACAAGATGTGACTTGGTTGATATGAACATAAGGACCGAGTTAGCACTGAAAGAGACCGAGAAAGGACGAACGTACATTCCCCCAACTTGCTACACTCTGTCCAAGGCCGAGAGAAATGAATTGTGCCAGAGCTTACATAATGTGAAAGTTCCGTCCGGTTACTCCACCAGTATTAAGAAACTTGTTTCTATGGAATATTTAAAATTAATTGGTGTGAAGTCTCATGATTGTCATGTGCTGATGACACAAATGCTTCCTGTTGCAATTAGGAGTATCTTACCGGACAAGGTCCGAGTGGCAATCTTGAGGCTGTGTTATTTCTTTAACTCAATTGCTCAGAAGGTCATCGATCCCGAAGGACTAGATGCTCTGAAGGCCGAGGTGGTGACGACTCTATGTCATCTTGAGATGTATTTTCCTCTGTTATTTTTCGATATCATGGTCTATCTCATTGTTCACCTTGTGAAAGAGATAAAGATATGCGGTCCTGTGTTCCTACGTCATTTGTACCCATTTGAGAGGTACATGGGAATTCTCAAGTCCTACGTACAGAATCGATCTCGACCGGAGGGAAGCATCATCGAAGATTATGCAACCGAAGAAATCATTGAGTTCTGCGTTGACTACATGGCTTAGGTGGAACCGATAGGTGTGCCTCTATCTCGTCATGAGGGGAGATTGGAGGGTGTCGGGACCATCGGAAGGAAAGAAATCACTCCCGATCTAGATACGTACGCTCAAGTCTATTTCACGGTCTTGCAACACATGACCCAAGTGTCCCCATATATCGACGAGCACAAAGACATGGTACGCCAACAGAATCCAGACCGGTCGGAGGTTTGGATCATGAGAGAGCACAACCGTCGGTTCAACAAATGGTTAAAGGTGTGATTCACTGGGAGGTCATCAAGTGATGATACACTGCTATGATTGGCAAAAGGGTCACAATTTACAATTATGACATGGCAAGGATACGACATAAATAGGTATACATTTTATACGATAGCTTAGGAAAGAAAGAGCATAGTCCAGAACAGTGGTGTCCGCATAGATGCGTTTCACGAGTCATTCAATACCGCTAGGACACGTGGGTTGAACTCCTATTATGGGTTCGTAGAGGAGATTTGGGAGCTCAACTACGTACTTTTCAAGATCCCCCTGTCTCGATGCCATTGGATTAAACTTCCACAGGGCGTGAAGGTCGACAAGTACGGCGTCACTACTGTTGATCTCAAATGTGTTGGATACAGGGACGAACCATTCGTACTCGCTAAGCAAGTTATTCAAGTTTTTTATGTAACTGCCACGTAGTTCTTCATGAAAAAAGAAGGATTGTCGGAGTTGAAAATGTCGTGGATGAGGAAGAGTACAATCAATTTGACGAGTTACCTCCTTTCGGAGACAACATCAGGCTTGAGGAAGAACCCAGTGAGGAAGCTAGCTATATGCGTGTCGATCATCATGAAGGGCTATATTTTAAATAAGAATTTATTCCATAACATGAGACATGTCAATGTGGACTTGCTATGTGTTTTGGACTTGTAATCTCTTATTTTGATGTCAATGTGGAATTATCATGTGTTATGAAGTTGTAATCTCTTATTTTGATGTAACGTGGAATTGTCATGTGTTATGGAGTTGTAATCTCTTATTTTGATGTAATGTGGAATTGTCATGTGTTATGGAGTTGTAATATCTTATTTTGATGTAACGTGGAATATCAAAATTGGTTTCACTTGATTTGGAGTTGAATTGAATTAAATATGATTTTTCGAAGTCAAATGAATTTTTAGTGAATAAATTTATGTTAATGTGTTATATATAGACTTCTCATCTCTGATTTTGCTGTTAATGTGGACTTGATGTCCTAATATGCCAAATTATGAATTTCTCTGAATGTACTCTTGTATGACTTAATGTCTCCCAGGTCTTGTGCACACAGGCTTTTGAATAGAGTACCTAAGTTAGGTTTGAATTTATTTGAGTATTAGCACCTCCTAGGAACCTCTTTGAATTATTTCAAGATTTTAGGAATTTTTTTGCTATTTTATAGAGCCCGGGTCTGTTCGGACCGTCCGATCGGAATCGGACGGTCCCGATCGGATGAGATGTTTGGACCATCCAAACATCTCATCCGATCGGGACCGTCTGATTCCGATCAGACAGTACAAACAAACCGAGCTGTTCAGACAGTCCGGACATCTCCTCCGATCGAGACAGTCCGATTCCAATCGGACGGTCCCGATCGGATGAGATGTTTGGACCATCCAAACATCTCATCCGATCGGGACCGTCTGATTCCGATCAGACAGTACAAACAAACCGAGCTGTTCAGACAGTCCGAACACCTCCTTCGATCGAGACCGTCTGATTCCAATCAGACGGTCCGAACAGACCCGGGCTCTATAAAATTACAAAAAAAATAGCAAAAAAAAGCCTAAAATCCTAAAATAATTCATGGAGGTTCCTGGGATGTGCTAATACTCAAATAAAATTTGAAATCTCATTGTTCAAGTGTTATTGGCACAAACTAAATTCAAACAGCCTAAACTTGGAACCCCATATCACAGACGGTTCTATTATGGAACCGCCTGTGATTACTTATCACAAACGGTTCCATAATAGAACCGTCTGTGATATCCTGCCTAATCCCTTTATTAGGCGAGAACCGCTGGGGTTTGCGCCCTTACTCGTCACTCGCCCTTACTCTCACCCGTTCACCTCCCCAGCGCCCTTAGGCCCTTACTCTCGCTCGTTCGCCTCCCCACCCAAGCGCCGCCGCCCGACGCCTCCTCCCCAACACCTTCTACACCGACGCCTCCTACCCTAACGCCTCCTACCCCGATGCCTCCTACCCCGATACCTCCTCCCCAACGCCTCCTACAACCGACATCGACGACGCTGCTGCCACCTGAATCCCCCTCCCCAATGCCTCCTACCCCGAGCCACGACACTTGGCCTCGTCCTCCACACCAGAGCCACGCCGCTCGGCCTCCTCCTCCCCCTTCCTCCCCCCACCACCATCTGAAGCCACCTCCCAAGGTAATTCTTAGCACGTTGTGGGCTTAATATTGCTCTGTGATTGAAATGGTCTAATTCTGAAATTGGTAGAATTACTAGTTCAATTTTGAGCTCTACAAGATTGCTTGTTGTCAAAGTAATCACCAGTTTTCCTGCTGTTGTCAAATTGTATTTAGAACTTACAGTACTTCTGTAATGGTTTGCAGTAGTGGATATTGATGGTTCTTGGTGATCTATGTTGACAGAAAGTATCAGTTTGAAATTCTTATACATGTGATTGTTCTGTCAGTCTAGTTAAGCATTTGATAGAGCTCAAAATCTGAATTTTAGTGTTCTTATCTAATTTATGAAGATTATAGACTAAAGGGTTGAGATAGTAAAGTTTAATTCGTTTGTATCTCGCCTTCTGAGAGCACTCAATATCATCAATTATCTAAGCTTTATGTTGATTTCCTACATATACATGTGGTATATATTTAGCTTTTCATTCAGCTTAAATGTCGTGGAGGAATTACATTTGTATATGTTGATGTGGTCATTTAAATGCTGGTGGATTAAGGAATGTTAGGAGTGTTAGAATAGGAGTCCTTTTGTATTCCTTATCTGTATATGGTATCCTTGTACTATATATGCTTGATACTATTTGTTTATATAGTTAATTGGTTGGGTAATTTCTATTTTTTTCTGTATAAAATATGTTTCCAATGGAAATTATCTTCGAAAATACCTAGTGGATATAAACTTGCAATCCATATTATTTAAACTCTTAACGTTTTGAATTCTTAAATTTTAGTTCGTTGAGTGTGTAACTTATATAGATAGCAAGTAAGCGAGATGGCGTCTACACCGTCTTCGCCGCCTTCATCGACGTCACCGAATGCGTCTGGATCTCGGAGCAAAGTGGTACGTAAGCGAGATGAGATCGGAGCATCGAAAATTCCTATGGACCGAATGACCATCACGGAGGTCAGTGACGATGGGGTCCTTGTGGATCCCAAGAAAGCAGCAGCGAGATTCTGGGCCATCTGCAGGATACTTGGAAGGGAACAGTCCCTATCACCACACTAAGCTGGGACACTATGTCGAAAGATCGGAGAGGCGAGCTGTGGACAGAAATTTCAAAATCATTCACTATCACAAAAGCAGACCAGGCACGCGTGGAACGATATGTGTTGCTCGCGATGGGACACGCGTGGAGGACCTTCAAGAGCACGCTTGTCACGAAGTATGTGAACATGGGTCGGACGCCCTTCACGAAGTATAAATTCTTATCGCAGGATATATGGGACGCTTTTGTGCAAATGAAGACGACGGACGAATTTCAGGAGCAAAGTGCGGTGCACAAGGCTCTCTAGGCACAAAACACTCACTCCTACAAACTCAACACCGCTAGATACGCAGGTAAAAAGTAGCAATGGGCGGCGGAGGACGAGAATGCAACAGGGCCATTTGCTGAGATCACAAACGAGCGCGCTCAAACCTGGTTAAGAGGGAGGGTATCAGCCACGTCTTCAGGCGGCATCTCTTTCACAAACCCAGCAGACCAGGAAGTGTCCCAACGTTCGGTAAAATATGTCGAACTACCTAGTTGTTAATAAGTCCATAACTTCATAATTTCTATAATAACATGATGATCTCTTGTAGCAAGTATTGACTTCCGCATGTTCCGAAGGCTCCTTCGAAACAGACATGGAGAAGGATATACTATCTACGGCCCTAGGAAACAAGGAGTACCCAGGTCGCACGTGAGGTATTGGGGTTTATGTACCTTAGAGAGTTGGATTCGCAGACGACTACTGCACGTATAGGAGTAGGAAGAGATCCAAGGCCGACCATGACGACCGGTTGGAACAGGTGCTTACTGCAAGATTTCAAGGACAGCTAACAAGATTGCAGGATCAAGTTAATCAACTCCTCAACCAGTCGTAAGCCAGCCCCACTATTTTGGGTTCCAGTCCTCCTCAACATCGGAGTAGCATCGCGTCCACGTAAAATTCTGAACATGATGACATCCAATTACCTATCGACGACATCAAGGTAATGTACATCTCTGGAGTGCTCCAAAGATAGACCTATAGGATGCCTTAGCTAATTGTGTATAGTTTTGTAGGAGGCGACGCCGTGCATGCTCCAAGTGAGGATGGTTGGGTCCATGTCTATTGAGACTGGGCGGAGGATGGCGTATCCATGTCAGAAAGGGACAGTACAGCACGGTGCCTAGGTGGTGTAGGGTTACACCAGGGTCCAGGTGGACATGGTACATGACAATTTCAGGGCCTTCCCGCTGGAGATTCGCCTGAACGAAGACATCAAAACACTAGAAGATACCGTGTACTCTTTTATCCAATGGCTCAAGAAGGACATCACCCTGGACCCTGCAGTGCCACCTCAACCTTCGATTCAAAAGACCTCTCCAACAGGACTCTTGATGACTCCACCTCAACCATCTCGACACGACCATACCTCTCCAATAGGACCCTCGATGACTCCACCTCAACCTTCGCTTTAGAAGCCTGCCTCATCGGTTCCCGTGGAAAAGAAGACGAAGGTACAAGAAAAGCGTGTCATCGTATCGGTTCCTGAGTCGTCTCACAGAAAGACGCATAGCGGCCAAGTCATTCAGGCCAAATCGAAATCACAAAATGTTAAGACGCTTCCCAAGCCCGGAATATACTCCCTCGGAAGTCTGTTGGCTACCGACACAGTATTAGTCCGCTCTGGAATAAGTTGATAGTCTTTGCATGCCTGGTACATGCGGAAGACCAAAGAGAAGGGGTGCGATCCTGGAATCACCGTCAGATACACGAAGGAGCATTTCTTCCACGAGCCGGCCCCCTTCATCATGGGCTTCAACGACTTATTCGACCTATTCAACCTCAAAGTCCTCGATGCCTCACTTCTACGATGCTGGACACTGTAAGTGTGTACAATCAAGTTCTACATTAATGTAATACCGATTAATATAATAACTCATTGCTTATTTATAGATACATAATAAAAATGCCTAGCAATTGAAAGAATCGGTGGGTTTCCTCGACCCACATGTGGTCTCTGAGCAAACCATCATAGCACACGCATCCTACATCGTGAAATACATAACGACCGGATTGCTTGCTTAGGATGATAAGGACTACATAATGGTGCCCTACAACCAGAAGTAAGTGCTTCACTACTTGCTATGCACATTTCATTTGTACTTTATACGCAGCACGAATTTAGGTTTAATGACTATAGTGACATACATGAGTAGGTACCACTGGATCCTTTTAGTCATTATACCAAAGAGAAACAAGGTAATATACCTTGATTTCCTACTCAACAAAACCCATGACGTCACCCTTGTGCAAAGAATACTCGACAGTATGCTCATTTCCTTCATACATAACTTTATTGTAATCTTCCTTCATTTGAAATGGCCGAGGATAACTTTTTAAAAACATGTAGGTCGTTCATCGCCTATGTTGCCGAGGAGGGTCATACGAGGGATTGAGCGCCACACTGCGACACAGGATGCGATTTCTGATACGCGCTATAACACAATAATCATATATCATACTTCGTAATAATGCGTCTCGAACTGACTGTATCTATATATATAATTCTATTTTTGCAGTGCCGCCAGCAAAAATAAGAAGAATGTGCATTCTACGTTTGTCATCATATGCAGCAAATCATGAGTGCTAAGTTGAAGGATCGTGAGATTTGTCAATCTCACAATAATTATTTCCTAATTATAAATTTAAACATATATGCTTACTACTTTATACCTGCTAGCGACAAGGCTTGAACATAGATTTAGATGCACTCGTTATGAGAGAGATCTCGGAGGTTCGAGGGAGACTCTGCGGCTTCATCAAGACGCAGATCATTAACGCCGACGGAGAGTTTCACTCCGTCGACAACACTGAACGACCTTCGAACAATTGATTCAATTGTAATTCACTTTGAGTAGTTGTAATTCAATTATAACTCTAGTGACAATACTTGATACATATTCTTTTGTAATTGATTTTGAGTCGTAAATGACCACTTTGAGTTATCAACGATTGATTCATCTGTGATGTATCTATTTTCTACCTGCTTGTTGTTTTCAGAGGGTATGTCTAGCAATTCCTGAGGCTAGTCGAAAACCAAAAAAATTTAGTTAGGTTTAAAGAACTATCACAGACGGTTTAACGATCAAACCATCTGTGATATCTATTACATCACAGACGGTTCGTAAATAGAACTGTATGTGATATACGCATATCACAGACGGTTCATAAATAAAACCATCTGTGATATACGCATATCACAGACAGTTCATAAATAGAACCATATGTGATATACGCATATCACAGACAGTTCATAAATAGAACCGTCTGTGTTGTGCCTTATCACAGACGGCTCAAAAACTGTCTGTGATAATGCCTATTGTCACAGACGAAAAAATTCAGACGGTTCGAAAACCGTATGTGATGATGGTTCCGAACTGCCTGTGATGATGTATTATGTAGTAGTGTAAGCAATCACAAAAGTACAGTTGATGCATGGAAGACACTAAAATTTTTCTCATTTGCATTAAAATTTTTGATGTTCGAATGGTGAAATCTAATCATATGAGCCAATTGTGCAAACTAGAAGAAGTTATGGTGCTACCCATCAGTAACTTATTTACATGCTTTCAAAAGCCGACGACGACTTTTTCTCAAGAGAGGAGAATGATAAGAATGCCAGTGCTAATTACACATACACATTATATATGTCATACGACTCTTGTAGTTTTCTCTATTGTTCTGGCAATCATGATATGCAAAATAGATGGAATACTAAAACAGATGATAAATACATCTACCATACATATACATTGTTCCCTATGTTGAGTACACTTTCAGGCCATCAAAAGCCGAGGATGGTTTTTCTTGAAGAAGAGGATGATGATGAGGACAGACCTAACATATGTACATCTTCTCCATCTCAAGTTTGTTTTATTAAAGTTGTGTGCACTCTATGGTGTATGTAGCTTCAACCGCTATATGAAAATAAGATGAACAATTCCACATCAATATAACACTCGCGGATGTCATCGCTTATGTGATGCAAATACTTAGCCAAGAAGTAATGAGTTGTAAAGTTGAACTTCCCAACCTAAATTGAGTTATAAATCTAGTTGCAAACACCGTACCATGTGGACATCCCTAGAACACACACACATTGTGCATTCTCCAAATACTACTCCAACACCAACTGGGGCAATCACCAGAGCTCACAAAGCAAATTAATAAAGAGGTGAATCTTTTTCTCAATGAGCTACATGTTGATTTTTATAAGAATAGATTGCTACCTAATGCTTCCATTTTATATGTCCTTAGATTCAAGGAAAAGACAATGGATGAAAAGAAGCATTAGAGACATGAGAAGCTATGTCATCATAGCCACAGAAGATCATCATGACATGATGTAAGCGTATATGTCATCAAGTGTACTGTAGCAAACCGACCTTCTGCTGTTCATGCACTGTAGCACCAACCTAAGAAGGCTACAAATATGGGGTGCATTCCTTCATGTATGATTCATGGTTGAGAATAACGATAGAACACTTGTTCCCTTTTTTGTGTGTGAGCCATTTCCACCACCAATTGGGATTGAGTGTTATTTCTGAGTTGCCACTTCATTGTTCTTGTGATTTCTTGGGAATGCTTGAACGTGTTTGCTCTACGATAGCGAGTAGACGAATGAGGTAGCATGTGGTTGAGTAATTTGAGTGTTGCAGGTTGCCGTATAGAGACGGTGGTTGGCCGCAACAATTGCTAGGTTGCACGGACTAATTATCCATAATCCTGCGTCGTGAAGATCCCCACATCACATGATCTATTGATATTAACTTTTCTTATATTTAGAATCTCATTGGTCTGCGTGTGCGTGTGGTTGTGCGTGTGGTGAGCTTTTGACTTATATAAATTGTAGACGGAGGGAGTATTTACTGTACCTGCATGCACGGACCCAGAAGCTAGCTAGCTTAATGAATCACCTTGGATCGATGTCGATCTCTTGCAACCAGCCAGCTGGGGGGACACGTGTTTTTATATATACGACGAGATAAGTACATATCTGTCAAGAATATTAGGTGCATCATGCATGCCGGCACTACGTGTAGATCGAAGAGGACAAGTGTCTACATACACGTACAGAGAGTACTGAGTGAGATGGGTAGGATCATCCGGAAAATTAAAAGATACACATAGTATGATATATTTGGATTGTCGCTCCGTTGGATGGATTGCAACCCAACATAACCGGCCGGATAACGGGATAAGATACGTGTCAATCGTATCATATATGGATCCATCGAGTGGTCTTCGTTAGAGCTGAAACCGGATCAGATAGGAGCGCATATTGCTTATCCAGCATCCTAGCTCCTTTTTTTATGTATTCGGAGCAGGACACGAGCAGACTAGATACAAATACGACTTTACAGTATTCAAGCAATACTGACACGAGACGGATACATGATGATTTCGGATCGGAAACGAATAAAATAGTCGGATTGTATGCAATTGCGCACACAGGAAGGAATAAACGTTGAACCATACTACTATAGGTTTAACTTTTCAACACGAGTACATATATAAGTCACGTGTTAACACAATAACATCCACGTAATGACACAGTATACGTTTCAATATAAATTCATACATAAATTTGACACAATCACACCGACATAAAGGTGCAACAGTCTCAATTTTCAAATTTCAACTAAAAATAATTATTTTTTTATCACTTATTGAATTTTGGAGTCATTTCCTAAAATTTCCAAAATTTATAAAAGGTTTTTTTTTCTATTTTCCCCAAGACTAAAATCATTCTTACAGAATTAATAATACATTTAAAAGTCCAAAAATATTTTTTGGGTTCCAAATATCCTGAAATACCTCTGTGAATTTTTCTGGAATTTTTTAGTGTCTTCTGCTATTAGTTACAAGCGGTGCAATCATTTTTTCTGGATTCTTACATACTAAAATCATTTAGTGTCTTTCTAGATTCTTAGAGACTAAAATCATTTTTTCTGGATTTTTTTTAGAAGTAAAAAAATCGGCTTGATGTGCGACCTATACTTCTCTGGGGCATCGGGGAAGGGCTTGACGTTGTTGACCTTGTGGAACAACAGATAGAACATCAGCTAGGCCACGTACTTGTTCCCCTTCTCCTTCATACAGATGATAAAATGTCGCATGTCAGACATTATACATCTAATTACTGCAAGTTGTGGATGTAATATTCCAAAATGAATTAAAGGAGGAAAATGTATTAGAAAGGAAAAGAGGAGGATTTTCACGGGTTCTCGTGATCCGTCATTTTCGTCAAGGTTAAACCCTATGAGTCCCTAGATGTTATCTTGGATTAGTCATTGTTAAGTTCGTAGATCGTTTTGCTTAGGGGAAGGTTAGGCTTCAGTATGCCCTAGTTCGTCGAGGTTAGATGCAGAACCTTGCAGGGGCGATTCGGGGTATTTAGACTCTGATTCATAGGTTGGTACAATTAGAGAAAAGTTAGATAATCTCGTTAGATTTCCAAGAAGATCTGGATAATTAAAATCAAAGTACTGAGTGAAAAGTTACGGCCTCGGGAAGGTAGCTGTCCAGAATTTGAACGTAGTGCAGATGTTGTGAAGATGGGTCAGTTTCATCTAGTAGATGGCAAAATTAAAATATGGTAATAACTTGAATAAGTTAGCAAATTTTGTGTAGTTTCTAGAACTGGTATCGTTCCTACATTTTCAAGTTTTAGAATTAATGATATAAAATTATGAAGTGGATTGTCCTGATGGATTTGGGGAAGGAAATGAGGTAGAGAACGGTAGAATCGAGTTGGTCATATCTAGAAAGTTGTAGGCTTTTTCATGAGGATTCCATAAAGTATTGGATACCGAGATTTGGAGTTTAGATATATAAGTTAAAGCCGGTTTACTACTGGGACAACGGGTAGTGCGTCTGGTAGTTTTGGGTTAATTGGATCGGTTTGGCATAGACGTGCAATGACGATAAGTGTGAAGAGTGAGTGTTGTGATGTTGTGATTTTGAGTTATGTCTTGCAATGTTTATCCACAGAGTGTGGCTTCTAGTGCCTTGCCGCCGCTTCGCTATCCAGCCACAAGGGGATAAAGAGGCAAGTGTATGGTAGACAGTGTTCGATGGTGGATTGATGTATTCTTTATCAATCATTACCATTATATTATTTTTGATTTCATCTAATTTAATTGCAAAAAATATGAGTGGTCATGTTATTAATTGTATTGATGAATTCAAGAATGTTGGATGATGGTATTATTGATGAAGTTATATTAGATTAAGCATTCATAAGCATAATTGCATGAAGAGAAGGTGATCATAGTGATAACATATCTACCTTGTTGGTAGAGACTCCACGGGAGTGGAGGATGTCCTCGATCCTTTTGGAGGACAGGCTTAAGAGTGAACATTGTCACGAGTGTTCACTCACGCTATACCGGTATACGCGAAAGGAGTTGCATGTGGACATGTAGTGTTGGAATATCTTGCATTTAATGATAATATAATTTTATGATTGAGTATGAGAATAAAGAAAAGAAAACAATTGATGTCGATGATGATTTTGTTTACAGTTGATCAATCATTGTCCATTGCTTATTATTATGCTTGCAGAGCCGTGGACTCACTCTTACTCTATTATTGGTTCTAGGTGACCGTTGACGACGTTGCACATGGGAAGGGCTAGCGCACTTGCAACCACATCATACATTCAAATACTTAAGACATTGGCCATGGACACTTTATTAGCATGATGATTTATAATTAGGACTTGATGGTATTTCTTAGCCATAGATAATAGATTGGAGTTGAGTATTCATTTAATAGACTTTATTCGATTGGTTTGTGTTAATCTTGGTTTATTATCTCGTTATGCTTCCTATGAATTAATTATCTATGAATGCCTTATTGTTATGTTTGTGTTAATGTGACCCGTGGACGAGTTTTATCATTGATATGCTTGTTGTAATTTATTATTAATTGATATTAAAATTGATAGTTAGTGTAGTTTAGTAGCATTCTGGGCTCCGTGTTGGGCCGAGGTGTTATTGTGGAGGTGATTACTTCTTACTGGCTCTATTTATGTGTAGAGCGTCCGGACTTCGCCATCCCTGATCTCCAAGAACTTCATTATGAAGAATGCATAGTCGTTCTTTAGGTCCTGCTTCTACGTCGCCATGTTGTGTACTCTCCTATTCACGACGATAGGGAATTTCCCACCTGTCACAGATTGGTTGGCTATGCATAGACGAGGGACAATCTTGCTTCTCACTGGGTTGTGGTGGCCCTTCACTTTTGTGCTCTTTTTCATGTAGTCGTTGGAGTCCAGCACTATAACAGCCCAAATTTCAAATTCCAGTTGAAAATAAAATTTAAATCATTTTGTGGTTTTTCTGAATTTTTTAAAATCTTTTACTTAATTAATTTAAAGCTAAACAAATTTATTTGCAAAAGATATTACCAAATAATAGTTGGAAATATTTTATTTAAATCTAAAATGCCTAAGAGAATTTCTGTGAATTTTCTCATAATTTTTGACTTAATCTACTATTTTCTAAAGCCTAATTGAATTATCAGCATTTTATTAATTGGAAAATCAAAAGAAAAACTCAAATAAAGATTGGGCCGAAACCCCCTCAGCCCAGTCCTTCTTCCCGCGCGGGCGGCCCGAGCCAGCCCACCCGCGCCGCCTCTCCCTCTCACTGACAGCGGGGCCTGCTGTCAGCCTCTCCATCTCTCTCACACACACGCGCCCGCACCGACCCCTATCAGCCGTTGGATCAAAATCCAATGGCCATCTATCACGTAACCTCCGGGACTCCGAAGACCCATCGCATGTGGACCATCAGATATACATCGGACGACCCACATGGACTCGCCACTTTCCTATTCACCACACCGCTTCAATCTATCGCGACCGTTGGATTAAAATCAAATGGCTACGCATCAACCGTTACTTACCTATTCACTCCCACCTTGTCCACCGTTCGATCAAAATCAAACGCACATGCGTTGTCTTCTCCCTATCCATCTTCAACCTCGCGCTTTCCTTTCTCGCCCGAGTGTGTCCGCCATTGACGCTGATTCGGACCTTCCAAAACCCGGTGCAATCCTCATTAAATCCCCGCGATTTCACGCGCATTAAGACCGCCGCATCAAATCGCGCCCGTACCGGCCTCTCCCTTTCCATCTCCGGCCCCAATCCCCCTAATTCCGCCTCGGACCCAGCGGGAGCTTCTTGCGCCCTACGCCGCCTCGGCCACGCCCTCGCCCTATAAATAGGGGCTACGGGAGCACCTCCCTCACCGCAACACAGAGCCACCACCCACAGCTCACCCCCTTCCCCGTAGCGCCTGAATTCCGAAGTTCTTCACCGGTGGTAAACCTTCAGGTTTCCCCAAGTCCGGTGCTTACGTTGTCGCTTCGCCCTCGACTCCGCCACCATCAGCATCGTCGCTTCACGGCGAACCTCGTGCACGCACCCACATTGCCAGAGGACCCCGGGAACCACTACTTCACCGTCGACCGCACGCTACCGCTAAAGACCTCGCCGTCGGCCACCTCGTCACGCCCCTCCGCCGCAAGGTAGTGCACTAGCTTCAGTACCACACCAGCTTCATTTTGCGCGCACCCATTTAGCTCGCCGTGGCGTAGAACGCCGGCGAGCCCGAGTCCATAACGTCGCCGATCACCAGACCTACGTGGCATGCCCACGTAGGCGCCAGGTCAGCGCCACCTCGGTGCCAAAACCCACGTGGCGGCCACATCAGCCGCGCCAGCACCACCCTCCCGAGCCAAAAGCCCGTAGACTTGGTCCACATAAACCGTGTCTATGACACGTGGGGCCCACATGTTAGAGAATTATTTTAATTCCGAAAATTACTCACTGACGTCAGCCTTGCGCAGTAAATAGCTTTTTCTTTAGAAAAATAAATCAGGAAATTCATTTAATTTGCAGATTTAGTTTTAAAACTTCAAAAATTCATATATTTTGCATCTGAACTCCAAATTGGGTGATTCAAGTTGCAAAATTTGTATAAAATTATAATCTAGATAACTAAACCAAAATATTTCAATTTGGAGTTAATTTGAGTTATCTTTTTGAATTTATTTGAATTTATCGTATTTTCGCGTATAGACTTCGACGATTCCGGAGAGTTTGACCATTCTGAGGACCTAGATTTTCAGGACGTCAATGAAAGCAAGTTATACCATTGATCATGTTGATCCCACTACTTTAAATTTATTTTTAGTTTTTAAATTACTTAATGCATGCATATGTTTATACAATTATTTCAATGCCTTGTTTTTGTATATAGTTATTCCAATCTTCATTGTATGGCCAATTTGAGTATTGAATATGAATGCCTTGTCACCATTAGATTAAATGCTACTAAAATTAGTTGTATGCTTAGCCATGCTTAGATCACACTTATGAATTTGGGAAGGTTTGACCAAATCTTTTACAAACTTGTTTTAAATTTGACATTGTGGTATTGTTTTACCACGGAAGGTATATAAAGAGGATTTTACTCTAAATAAAATCAAAAATGGGTTTGGACTTGGGCGAATTGGCTGAATGGTGGGTGCAGGTTTATGCACGGGCTTAATCTGGTTAAGGTTAAGGCCTAGGGTTTTATTTGGAAGACGCCCGAGTCAGTTAAGGATCGGTCTTTGAGCGTATTTTGCTATGCCTTACCGTACCACCACATGTCTGGAATGGGACAGATTTGGCTAAATAATTTGTGGCGTCTTAGTGTTATTTGTGCTATGTTGTTTGTGTGGGTGTCGGTTAGACATTAGTTCCACCTAGCGCAAGGGGGGGCTCCCGGAGGATGGTTAGTCCAATGGCAGCGAAACCTTAGCAAGCATAAATACAATAAGACATTGCATTGTAAAGGCCTCATGATAATTTCTTAGTCACACGCCTTCGAAAGCGTGCATTGGCCGACATTAAAAGCAAATTATCTCGTGTGGGTAAAGCTGTACAAACTCTGCAGAGTAGAAAACTATTTGAATAGCCGCGTCCGTGGTCATGGACATGCTAGCAAAGCCACTCTAAGTTAGACTTTGTTTTTGGTTTATAAAATAATTTCCACAGATGATTTTTTGGATGGTTAATCCTATAGTAAAAATTGGGCGGTTAGCCAAGTGATAGGAGGGTATCCTTCACCATTCAAACAATGGAGGTTATCTACTATAAAATTGCCATTTAAAATCTGATTTTAGATATAGTATAAAATTTTGCCTTGAAAATTAATATGTGTATCTAACTGAAAATGCTGATTATGCAAAATGAACCCTGCCATTATCCCTTATCTACCTTATGCATGCATTACCTCTCAATATTGGGTGTAACTTGCAAGCACGGAAGTTGTGCTTACTCTTGCTGAATAATCTTTATTTAGGAGAAGACCTCTATCAGGACGGTGAGGATCTTGACGACTAGGCCTACGCCCCCCAGACGATTGCTTGTGGCAAGTCGTGTGGTCTACTACTACATTTGCTTTCCGCTGTGTTATTTATCTATTTGGCCTCAGGCCCCTTTTGTAATAAACTCTGAGTTATTATTAATAAAGTGCGAGATATGTTTGTGCTATCACTTTTGTTTGACTGTGTACACTAGAAATCTTGGACTAGTGTATGAACACAGAGAATTCGGGATCCTTCATTCCCGGGTTCGACAAGCACTTCCACACGCTTCTATAACCTGTTGAAACAGTAAACAGACTAGTGCGAGTTGTGTAGAACGGGGAGAAAGATCTACAAACAAAAAAATGTAAAATACATGTCCAATAAAAAAACTATATGATGTTTGAGATTTACTATTGGATCATGTGTGATATTTACTAGGAGCATGATCAGAGAATAAAAATTACTTACCAGCTTTACGCGCGTGATGTCCACCCCCCATATGCTCCTTCCGCATGCTCACAACCTATTCGTTGTTGTACTTCTCATTTTTTTTACGCACTCCTTTTATGTTTAGCAGTTTCTGTTGATGGGCAAAACATAGTTGTTAAAATATTACCGAGAGTGACATTATGCTTTACTGGTATGAGCGTAAACATTTACTGTAAAGAACATTTTTGCGAAAAACAACAGTCTCTTACCGACAGTTTGATGGGGAGGAACGTCCTGTACCCATCACTGTCCAGCCTCAGGTCGGTGTCGTCTTGCACAAGCACTCGATGAATTGCAAGATGAACATGTCTTCGGTCTTCTTCTTGTCCTTGTATGAGTCCTCCATGACTTTTCCGGTGGCCTCTATGATTTCGTCCCTGTACTGGAGCAGATAGAGGTTGTAGTACATAATGTTCGTGTTAGCAGTAAAACATACGTGTATGTATAGTAAAAATGAATGACAATAAAATTGATGCAACACAATAAAATGCATATTGATATAGCAATAAAACAATGTTGTTGTATTGGTAACAATGGCCATATTCTCTTACCTTTTGAGGCTCTCGTCCATGCATATCAGCTCCCTCACCTTCATGGCTATGGTGGTAGGCACTTCTGGCCACCTTATGTATGACTTGAATGCAGACACCAGCTTGCTGGGAGCTTTGGTCAGCCTCTCCCCAAAGACCCCGATGCCCTTCTGGACCGAGGGAGCCACGCTCTTCCCAACAGTTGTCTTCTCCATGGGTACCGCCTTGTTGCACTACTACAGAAACCGTCATCACAGATGATTGAACCGTCTGTGTTTTTGTACATCTGTGATAACTGGCGGTTATCACAGACGGTTAAAAATACCGTCTGTGATAAATCACAACACAAACGGTTCTAAATTCCAACCGTTTGTGATATCCACATATCACAGATGGTTCTAATTATAATCGTCTGTGATATCCACATATCATAGACGGTTTGATTGTTAAACCGTCTGTGATAGTTCTTTCAGCCTAACTATTTTTTTTATTTTCAGCTAGCCTCAGGAATTGCTAGCCATGCCCTCTGAAAACAAGCGCAGAAAATAGATACATCACAGATGAATCAATCGTTGATAACTCAAAGTGATCATTTATAACTCAAAATCAATTACAAACGAATATATATCAAATATTGTCGCTAGAGTACCATTGAATTACAACTATTCAAAGTGAATTACAATTAATGAATCAATTGTTTCAAGGTGATGAAGTAGTGAAACTTTCCGTCGGCGTCAATGATATCCGTCATGATGAAGGTGCAGAGCCTCCCTCGAACATCCGAGATCTCTCTCTGAACGAGTGAATCTAAATCTATATTCAAACTCTGTAGCTAGCAAGAGTAAAGTAGTAAGCATATATATTAAAATTTATAATTAGGAAATAATTATTGCGAGATTGACCAACCTCGGGATTCTTCAACTTAGCACTCATGAGAATCTGCATATGATGGCAAACGTAGAATGCACATTCTTCTGCTTTTTGCTGGCGGCACTGCAAAAATAGAATTACATATATAGGTATAGTCAGTTCGAGACGCATTATTATGAAGTATGATATAGGATTATTGTGTTGTAGCACGTACCGGAAATAGTATCCTGTGATTAAGTGTGGCGTTCGTTCCCTTGTATAGCCCTCCCTCGGCAACATAGGAGATGAACGACCTACATGTTTCTAAAAAGTTAACCTCGGCCATTTCAAACGAAGAAAGACTACAATAGAGTTATGTATGGAGGAAATGAGCACACCTGTCGAGTACTCCTTACACAAGGGTGAAGTCGTGGCTTTTTTTGACTAGGGAATCAAGGTATAGTACCTGGTTCCTCTTTGGTATAAAGACTAAAAGGATCCAGTGGTGCCTACTCATGTATGTCACTATAGTCATTAAACCTAAGTTCGTGCTACGTATAAAGTACAAATGAAATTTGTATAGCAAGTAGTGAAGCACTTACTTCTGGTTGTAGGGCACCATTATGTAGTCCTTGTCGTTTTGAGCAAGCAATCCTGTCATTATGTATTTCTCGGCGTAGGATGCGTCGCCAAGATGGTTTGCTCGAGACCATGTGTGGGTCGAGGAAACCCACCGGTTCTTTCAATCGCCGGGCATTTTTAATCATGTATCTATACATAAGCAATGAGTTGTTATATTAATCGGTATTACGTGAATGTAGAACTTGATTGTACACACTTACAGTGTCCAACATCGTAGAAGTGAGGCATCGAGGGCTTTGAGGTTGAATAGGTCGAACAAGTCGTCGAAGCCCACGACGAAGGGGGCCGGCTCATGAAGGAAATACTCCTCCGTGTATCTGACGGTGATTCCATCAGCGCACCCTTTCTCTTTGGTCTTGTGCAAGTACCAGGTATGCAAACTCTGACAACCTAATCCAGCGTAGGCTAATACTGTGGTTGTCGCCAATGGACTTCCGAAAGAATATTTCTTAGGGTTAGGAGGCGGAAGCGCCTTAATGTTCTTCGATTTCGATTTGTCCTGAACGACTTGCCCACTACGCGTCTTCCTGTGAGATGACTCGGGAACCGATACGGTGGCATGCTTTTTTTGTTCGTTCGGTGTTTTCTCCACGGGAACCGATGAGGCAGGCTTCTGAAGCGAAGGTTGAGGTGTAGTCATGGAGGGTCCTGTTGGAGAGGCATGGTCGTGTCGAGATGGTTGGGGTGGAGTCATCAAAGGTTGAGGCGGCACTGTAGGTTCCAGGGCGATGTCCTTCTTGGGTTCTGTTGGAGAGGCATGGTCATGTCGAGATGGTTGGGGTGGAGTCATCAAAGGTTGAGGCGACACTGCAGGGTCAAAGGCGATGTCCTTCTTGGGCAACTGGATAAAACTGTACACGACATCCCCTAGTGTTCTGATGTCATCGTTCGCGAATCTCGGTGGGACGGCCTAAAATTGTCATGTACCATGTCCACGGACCTGGCGTAACCCTCGCCACACGGGCACCGTCTTTGCACTATCCCTTCCTTGCATGGATACACCACCCCCCCCCGCTCAGCCTCAATAGACATCCCAACCATCCTCACTTGGAGCGTGCAGTGCGTCGGCTCCTACAAAATGATACACAATTAGCTAAGGCGTCCTATAGGTCTATCTTTGGAGCATTCCAGAGATTTACATTACCTTGATATCGTCGATAGGTAATTGGATGTCATCATGTTCATAATTTTGCATGGACGCGACGCTACTCCGATGTTGAGGAGGACTGGCTGCCAAAACAACAGGGGCGGCTTGCGACTGGTTGAGGAGTAGGAGTTGATTCACTTGGTCCTTCAATTTTACTATCTTTTCTTCAAATTTTGCAGTAAGCACCCGTTCTCTTCCTTCAAATTTTGTAGTAAGCATATGTTCCAACACTGTGTCGTACTCGGCCTTGGATCTCTTCCTGCTCCTATACGTGCAGTAGTCGTCTGGGAATCCATCCCTCCAAGATACGTTAACCCCTTTGCCTCACGTGCGACCCGGGTGCTCCTTGTTTTCCAGGGCCGTAGATAGTATATCCTTCTCCCTGTCTGCTTGGAAGGAGCCTTCGGAACATGCGGAACTCAATTCTTGCTGCAAGAGGTCATCATGTTATTATAGACATTATGAAGTTATGGACTTATTAACAACTAGGTAGTTCAAAGACATATTTACCACACGGTTGGCCACATCCCGATGCGGGTTTGTGAAAGAGATTTCACCCAAGACGTGGTGATGCCTCGCTCTTAACCGGAGAGAGCGCTTGTGCGTGATCTCACCAAATAGCCTTGTTTCGTTCTCGTCCTCCGCGCCCATTGCGTGGTTTTACCAGCGTGCCAGTGGTGCCGAGTTTGTGGGGTGAGTGTTGTGGGAGAGCCTGTTCGCACTTTCCTCAGAAATTTGGCGTCGTCTTCATTTGCACAAAGGCGTCCCATATATCCCGCGACAAGAATTTATACGCCGTGAAGGGCGTTCGACCCGTGTTCACGTACTTCGTGACAAGCACGCTCTTGAAGGTCCTCCACGCCTTTCCCATCGAGAGCAACGCCTGTCGTTCCACGTGCGCCTAGTCTGTGGCTGGGAAAGTGAACGATTTTAAAACTTCGTCCCACAGCTCGTGTCTCCGTTCATCCGACACAGTGTCCCAGCTCAGTGTGGTGATGGGGACCCGTTCCCTTCCAAGTATCCCGCAGATGGTCCAGAATCTCGCCACTACTTTGGGGGGACTTACATGGATCCCATTGGCATTGACCTCCGTGACAGTCATTAGGCCCGGAGGAATTTTCGATATTCCTCTGCCATCTCGCGTACGTACCACTTTCCTCGGAGATCCAGACGCATTCGGCGACGTCGATGACGGCGGCGAAGACGGTGCGGACGCCATGTCGCTTACTTGTTATCTATATATGCTCGAAGCAATATGCTTAAGCTCTAACTGACCAGATTCAAGCAGATTTACTCAACTTAACCGAAAATGATGCACAAACGTAATATATAAAGAAGGATTGATGATAGTTTGTGCTCTCAGAAGGAGAGTTGCAAAATAACAAGTCTTTGCCATCTCAATCCTATTGTCTATACTCTTCATTAAATAAATATGATAGTATAAATTCAAACTATGAGCTCTAAACAATACTTTGTTTAACTGTCAAATGATCTCAACTATTACGAAAATGATCTTAACTATCACATTCAATCTCAGTATAAGATAAAGTTCATCACAGAGCGAACTAGAAGAATCAGAATAACTAGCATTCAACCAAAAGTAACAAATTAACAGTATATCAAATTGACATTAACAAGTAATACAATAGAGCTCAAGAATGAACTAACTATCACATTTAATCTCAGTATAAGACAAAGTTCATCACAGAGCATGTCAACAAAGCCCACTGATCAATTTGCGTGGGAGAGGAAGTGACGAGTAAAAAGCAAAACCCTAGCGGTGCGCCTCTTTATAAAAAGGCTATCATAGACGGTTCTATTAAAGAACCGTCTGTGATAATATATCACAGACGGTTAAATTAAAGAACCGTTTGTGATACGTTCCATATCACAGACGATTGTGATATGAAACCGTCTGTGATAGGGTACATATCATAGACGGTTTCATATCACAACCGTCTGTGATATGGAACGTAACACAGACGGTTCTTTAATTTAACCGTATGTGATATGGAACGTATCACAGACGGTCATTTAATAGAACCGTCTGTGATAGCCTTTTTATAAGGAGGCCACCTGTTTTGCTCTTACTCAACTCATAACATATTTGACTTAAAAATTCATATCTATTTCTGTTGGTGATATGCCCTAGAGGCAATCATAGAGATAATTATATCACGTCTATGTTTATGATTTCTTGAATAAATGTTATTCTGTTCCTTGAATGAATCGTTAGTTTTGAGGATCAACAAGTATGTGACTTGTTGGTGAAACTCTTCGACTTATATGATGTCGTTCTAAAAGTATCCCTGGTCGAATGTCACTAATCGGAACACCAGTGACCATACGACCAGTACATATATTGATTGATGATCATGTTTCACCGGTCATGGATATAGGGATATCGAATCAATAATGTAAACACATGTTAGAGAACATAGGGTTGGATTGACCCACCTTGAGACACTATAGAGATTGTTATGATTCTATGTGTCATTAGTTGGTCTCAAGCAATGATGATGTATAATCCTTAGACCTGAGATCAGCATGGTTCCCTACTGTAACATCCCAAGTTCAGACTTGTGTTTCAAATGTAAGAAAATGAGTAGAAATTAAAACTTTTTCTTACATCATGTATTTCCTGTGAGTGCTAAACAATTCTTGTACAAGAGTTATGGAAATACAAAGTCACAAGTCTTTTGATCCAAATCTTGATCTTTCAAAAACAATCTTGTCGAACCTTTTGATCATCTCCTGGAAATATTTTTCCTAAGTTCTTGGGATGGTATGTGACCCCTCTGAAAAATTTCACAATTTTTTTTTAGAAATTGTTTGAATATTTTTAGAGGGCAGTCAAACCTGTTTGACTTTCAGTCAAACCTTAAACCAGAACTTTGTAGAATTTTTGAAGAAACATGCACAGCACAAAAACCTTTGAAAATTTTACTCAAGGTCAATCACTAAGCTAGCAAGCTCCTGTAAAAATTTCAGAATTGTTGGAGTTATTTTGCTACCTCTAATAAATCCTCAAATGTCCCTGTCTGATTTAAAATCAAACTTGGTTTCGCTGTTCCTTGGGTTCGAGCCACTTGACTCGGTCGAACCCACTAACTGCACCGGGCCCCTTTCTAGCGCGTGATTGACATCATCCGTTGGATCTTAATCAAACGGTCCTGGGTGATTGTTGCTTTCGGTCGCCGCGAAGTCCTCGTCGATCAGAGCCGTTGGATTAAGATCCAATCGTCCTGATTCTTTGGGTTGATCGGGTCACCCGCAGGTCTCATTTGATCTCAGCCGTTCGTTCTTAATCGGACGCTCCAGATTGAGTGTGACGTTAAAACCTCCGATCGTCACTGTGTAATCGTGGCCGTCTATTTTAAATCCAACGGTCACCGCTTTCTTTCTCTGTTCTTCTTCTTCCTCTGGCTCCCGTACGCGCGTGCGACAGGACATGGCGTGGGAGAGCCCTTTTTCAACGCTTTGTGTCACCGTTGAACGGCTCTAGTCCTCAGCATTTAATGCTCTCAGTGAGCTTTCGCGCTCAAGGTCCTCTTCTCAGCTGCTCCCGTCAATTTCATGGTCCATGGCCGTGCCAAGAACCGAGCCCACCATGGACTCTTGTTCTTGCTCAAAACCCTAATCCTCCCTCTTTAAATAGCCCCCTTAGCCCCTCTTGGTGTTCCTTTACACCACCTTTAGCTCCTTATTCACTTTTGGAGCTCAGGACCTCAAAAACACCTAATGCACCATTGTTGACCCGAGAAGCTCCATTGGTGATCTTGGTGTCCAGTGGTTCATCTTCGATCTTTCTTGTACCCTTTTGAGCTCCACAACTTCCTTTACATTTCCCCTAACTTAATTTTGGGTTGCATTCACAGGAATCACTCAATTTTAGGTTTGGAGATTTTCGGCCGATTTCACCCCCTTTCTTCTCCAACTCGGTAAGTGGTTCTTTTTCCAATTACTTATTTGTGGAGCTTGTGGGAACCTTAATGAAGCTATTTTGATCACCCATCGGTGTTCATTTTGCTCAGGTTATCATTTTCATATCGTCTTCCTTGGCTACGGTGAACTCTATCGTGTCCAAGCCTTCTCCAGCCATCTTTGAAGCTCCTCTCTAGTAAGGTAGCTTCTTATTAGTCCCTAGAGGCCTTGGCACACGCTTCTTTGGACTGTAGCGGAGCTTTTGTCGTTTTCATTTTTGGCCGTAAAAGCCCCATCCTTGTTTTCCGGCTCGCTGGCGTTCAAGACCTCCACCGCCGGCGAGGTCATCACCATTGGGTCCGCAATGATGTGCGAACCCATTTTGGTATTTTGTGGCGCCGCGCATGAAAGTCGCGGCGACTAGCCATTGAATGCGCTCGGGTTTTTGCCGCGTAATCTCCGTTTTGTCGATTATTTAGGACATAATTAATGCCTAATCATTGTTAATCATTGAGTGTATTAATTATGTCCTAATCAAGCCTTTGTGCCACTGACGTGTGGGCCCAACCCCTTAAATCACCCCGCTGGCGCTCGGTGGTCACTTTCGACACCATTAATACTTAATCATTGATTAATTAAGAGTTAGTATTAATGGCTGTCAGGAATAACCTTTTGGGTCGCCGACATGTGGACCCGTAGGCTTAAAACCGATGTCCGGAAATCATTAGGGCTAATTTTGGGTTCATTTATTGCTAATCATTGTTAGCATTAAATGTGTCCTGAGCCGCCACCTTGAGTCACAGCCTGGTGGGTCCACGTGCACTGTGCACGTGTGTTAAAGCCCCTCGAGCAAGACCCTAGTGGCTGACAGTGGGCCCCGCGTGTTAGAGCTCCTGTTCACGTCGTGAACGGCCCAATCCTTATCGGCCGTCAATCTCGCGATCAACGGCCTAGATCAGGGTGGCGTTCGGACCCCTCGAAACCCTCGACGTCCTGGATTGTTGATCTCATGATCTACGGTCGAGATTTGTGTGTTGTTCGGGTCACCCGAATGAACTCGCGCTCCGGGCCGCTCATCTCCAGATCAGCGGCTGAGATTGAGTGAAATGTTCGGGTCACCCGAATGTCTCCCTCTCGTGAACCATTGGATCTAGATCCAACGGTGGGCTTCTCTGAGGTCGCACGCGTGCACTATTCCCAGTGTGCGTGGGCCGTTGGATTCTAGATCTACGGCCCACGAGCGTCCATGTCGTATCTTTTCGTTTAAGTTGTTTATATCTCGGTAAGTATTAAATTGTCTACTGAAAATTGTATAAAAACTTTAGAAATTCATATCTAATTCAAAATAGATCCTTTTAAATGAATCCAAATTTAATGAATTTGTATTTCACTAAAGTTTAATATAAAAATACTTTTAGCTATGCTTCTGTGGTAGAAAATTTTGTAATCTTTAATAACTTGTTTTCAGCCATTTTTGTATATTCTAGAATTGAATTAAAACTTGGAAAATACATATCTTTTTCTGTATATCTACAAATTAGATGATTTCAATTTTGTTAATTTTTTATTTACTAAACTTTAATCTAAAAATGGTTGTAGGCCTTATCAGCACCAGAAAAATATGTTAATGGATTTAACCTTATTGGTAGCATTTAAAAATTCCTTTAATGTTGTAAAAGGCACAAATAATTCCTTGAATTTCTAAAATGTGTGAACTCAATGTTGTTAAATCCTCCTGTTAACAAACTTTAATATGAAATGGGTTTTAAACATGTTTATATTTCTGGAAAATGCATTATGCTAGTTTTACAACTTAGAAAAATCATAAGTAAATCATTGTAACTCTGAATTTAGTAAACTCAACTTTGCTGTGATTAGGATGACATAAACTACCTACCATAAAAATTTTGGGTTCTAGATCATTATAGACATTTTCGCCATAAACAGTAACCGAAATTAATTTAATTAGGATTTTTCTGGCTGAGAGATTTTGTTTTGGCCATAACTTTTCATGCTAAGTCCAAATGAAGTCATTCTTGTTCCTAAAATTGTCTAAAATCAACCTCTAGCTACTGTGTAAATTTCATGGGTTTTGGATGTCTTTTGCTGTTGAGTTTTGTTTGGTGTTCTTCGTTCTTATTGGTTTTATCGCATTTTCGCGTTAGGTTCCGAAGATTATATTGAACCTGAGAATCCTCCTCTGCAGTAAGAGCAATTCCAGCAAGGCAAGAAGTTTGATCATGTTAATCCCTGTATTTTCAAGTATTTATGTTGTTTACAAATTCTATGTATGCATTGCTAGTTTGTGTTTAACTATTGTCGTTAGTTGACCTAGTAGATGCATTTCCTTAGGCAAATGATTATCCTTTACTACCATGAGCCTAGGTTATTGCTGTGATTTAGAGTTCGTGGATGAGCTCTTGTCACTTAGTAGTCTTGCGGACCAATTGCTTAGCCATGCTTAGCTTCCGGTAGAAATGGGCGGTTATCAACTTGTCGATAACCTTAATCACATAAATGCTTACTATGTATAACCTTAATCACATAAATGCTTACTATGTATCTATATTTCGACTTGGTGCTATGTTCTATTGCAAAAACCAAAACTAAAAGCAAAATGATTTGGACTTGGGCACAATGGTAAGACGGTGTGAATTTTGGGTGTGACTGGAATGGTGCCCAAGTCAATTAAGGACCGAACATCTTGTGAGTATCTGTTATCCAGGCAATTTGTGCGTGCTAACCACACTAGAGGGTATGGGACCTCTCTTGACTTAGTACTTTGGCGTGTATTAGCTTCGGGTCGCAGGGAGTCGCAGGAGGGATGGTGTTGGGAGCATTGTAGTGTCCGAAAGACTTCACCCATGATGGGATTTGTTATCTTTCGACTTGTAATGTAAGCGTATGGGTTTCTATCCATGCAAGCGGCTCGTAGTTAATGCACAAGATTGGAAATGTCTCGTAGGACTTAGCCGTGCCGGCATACCTTCGGAAGTGTGCTTCTGTGGCTTAAAGGCGGTCTGAAGTGTGGGTACATTGGTACACCCCTGCAGGGTTAAAACTATTCGAATAGCCTCGTCCTAGGTTATGGACACGCTTGGGTAAGGTTTCAAGAGTTAGACTACAACCTTTTAATTAAAACTTGATGGGTGGTACGAATCGGGGATTCGTGCTATGTTGTGGTGGCTATTGGGTTAGCCACTCCCAGGTGGTTACTTGTATTTATCATTATTTCGCTGTTATTTCACCAATAAAACAGATTTACAAACTTGCTTTCAAATGTATTACATTATTGCAAATAAAGTTGGCTTTGTGCAAATGAGACATATGACCCCCACTTAAATAAGCCTGCATGTAGCTTATGAGTAGGTCTGCTATTCCACACGTCAGTCTTGCGAGTACCTTAGTGTACTCATTGTTCTTGCTTAAATGTTAATTGTTGCAGAGGAAGAAGGTGAGCCCCAAGGGCCTCACTTTTGTGAGTCAGTGTTGTGGCGATATTCAGCGACTAGCTTGGCGGCCCAGTCGGTTGCCTTGTGGGTTGTGTTGGCTAACCGGTCGACTTTTGTTCTTAGACATCTTATGGCGCTTTTGCTTCCGCTGTCATTCTTGTATATTGTGTTATTTGGCCGGTCGGCTCTTTTGTAATAACTTTACTTTATGTATGTCGTTGTTGACCTTAGTGTTAAATGTTGTATGGAAATGATGTATGATTTTGTGATGATGAGCATATGCTGCAATTCTGGGAAGCACATGTCCATCGAGGCTTAGGATGTTTAATTAGTAATACTAGAACCATATGGAGGTTAAGTATTACTAGTTAAATACCCCGGGTCCTCACACCTACATGTGTAATAGCACTCTTAGGGGTTGCCAAACGCTGCTCGTAACTGGGTAGTTATAAAGGTAGCTTTCGGGTATGCTATGAAACATGCGGAGGGATATGACTGGTCGGATATGGGATTTGCCCCTCCTAACATAACGAGAGAGATGTCTCTGGGCCCCTCGAAGTGATCGGATAAAGAAAGTGCATGGCCATGCCACTAGTAGTCGAAATGTTCGACCACATAAGGTTATCTGACAACTCGATCGAGAAAGTATTGAACAGTCCATGGATGACACATTATCTCACCTGGAGTTCAAACCAGATATCGTGAGGCAAAAGGAGAATACTAGAGTAAGTCGCTTAGTTCGATCAGATCCAGACAAATCATATGGTGAGACAAGTAAGTCGTAAACTGATCGAATGAAATCACAGAGTGGTCGAAACCTGGTTGTAAGGAGTCACGAACTGGTCGTGACCGAGTGTGAACTGGTCATATAAAGATAGGACCTGGTCATAAGTGATGAGGACCTAGTCGTAGATCATATTGCATTAAGGTTCGTCCGATATAATTTGTGTGTATTCGGGAATCGTTATGTCCTGCTAGGGACCGCTACAACTCGTGGTCGGAAAGGATTTCCGAGTCACAACTAATTACACATACACCTAACGGGTCACACACTTAATGGGATGGAACAAACCAGTACGAATACGATTCGTTAAACGTGTTCGGATAGGATCCAACACGGGGCACTATATAAGGAGATGCTTGAGGCTAGTGTGGGCGCGCGAGAGAGACACGTGAGTTGTTTCCACCGAAACCCTAGCCGCCATCTTCTTGAGAGAGCCTTCCCGTGCGACTTGGTGCTAGCACACCGGCCTACGGTTGTTCCTTCTCAGGACGTGTGGATATCGTAGAGGCGCTACTGCGGTCGTTGTTGCGCTGAGGACGATCCGCGATCTTCACAAGGAACTGTGGAGGTTGCTGCGAGACGATCGACTACGAGGACGTTGGACGATCATCTACGACCACTACATCGATGCGTTCATCGTCGGACTAGGCTGCTCCGACTCTACTTCCACTGCACTGCGCGTCTGGTGGTAATGATCTGTGATCATCTATCCCGTATCCCATCAGTGTTATCAGAGCCATCTTGAATAGTTTTTGATCTAGATCAGTCGCATATACTGGATATGTGGCAGTGGTAGATTGGATCTGTTATTGGTATGGTATGATAACCTAGATTGGTTCATATGGATGAAATGATCTAGGCACTGGTCGATAGGATCGATCATTGTTCGGCGATAGTATTGTTCGGCGATAGTAGATGGGTTTTCGAGGAGGCACATTTTAAGAGCACCATATGATTCGCTCGACTTGTTTTTCGACTATCTTGCATGATACTCCTACCGGTCGGAGTTCCGCCATCGGAGTACATGGCAGTGTGTGGTCGTATCAAGGCAGTGATCAGATTGGTTCGGAACAGGGTTAATATGATTAATCCGATGATTTCCAAGGCTCGGATATGTGAATAAGATTCATGTCTCGGGACCGCCGTGATGGGTTTTCGTACCATGCGTTATAGATAGTATGTGTTCATGTTGCCCGATAGAATTAGATTCTATGCATAACTTATTTTTGCAGGGTTTAATATGAATAGTATGGCCCATTGTGTATGTGATGCATGAATGGATTTTCATGGCCTACGTGTCATGCTGTGAGATAGCCATCGCGCTACATATTATTGTATAACGGCCTGCGTACCGACATGTGATGCTTGAAATTATCCTATGTAATTCTTTATTAGCGTTTAGGAGTAAATGTTTAGTACATGAATGCGGTCGGAGACTTCTAGCTTGGTGGTCGGAGAACAGGAAGCATGCTGATGAAGATCGACATGTTGAGGGCCATACTATTTTACAGTTTAATTTGATTATCTGTGAATGTTTATGTTTATTCCTGTCATGCTATTTAATCATGTTTTATCATTAGATGTTTTTGACATGATAGAATAGTATCCCTCAAGAAAAATTAAGTAAAATTGATGTCTTTCCAATTGATGCACCTATCACGATTTTGATCGTTAATTGGCAGGTCTACCAAAGTAGGGTGTCATTAACTATCTGAATAAGATGGGGTGGGTGTCGGACACCCACATGTATAGTGTTGGTTTTACTTGACAAGGCTATCAAAATAGTTTTGGGATATGAGGCATGGTGTTGGTAGCCGGGGCATAAAGATGCCACCCAACAAACAGGAGTCATATGCGATATGATTGGCAAGAGGTTGCCTACCTTAAATCACTAGGTTTCTAGCAGTGATGCCAAAGCTCACTAGAACTTAATGACTTATGGATCTTGGACTCACTATATGTTGTTTGAGGGAAACACGCTTTATAGTGAGAATATCTTTTGTTATCTATTGTTAAGTTCGACCACTGGTTGTATGGTGATACGACCAGGTCCAGACATGTCGTATGGTGATACGAGCAGGTCGTAGACTGGTCGAACATAACCACTGACATAAGTGATTAATAGAAGATCTTTCATAAACATAGTGCTAAATCTTTGCATATATTTTCTGTTGTAGATCATGGCACCCTCTACTTCTTCTGCACCTACCTTTAATTTGCGATCTATTCTTGAAAAGGAAAAGTTGAATGGTTCAAATTTTATTGACTGGTTTCGTAATCTGAGAATTGTTCTCAAACAAGAAAAGAAAGAATATGTTCTAGAGAATCCCTATCCTGAGGAACCGAGTGATGATGCTAGTCGAACTGAAAAGAATGCTTATGAGAAGCATTGCAATGATGCAGTCGATGTGCACTGCCTAATGCTTGCAACCATGAACTCTGAGCTTCAGAAGCAATATGAGACCACGGATGCTTACAATATGATTGTGAGTCGAAGGGTATGTTTCGAGATCAAGCAAGGGCGAGAGGTTCAACACCTCTAAGGCATTGTTTTCTTGCATCGTCGTAAGGTAACTCGTCACCCTCATGTGATCAAAATGATTGGTCTCATTGAGAGCTTGGAAAAGCTTGGTTTTCCCTTTAGTCAAGAGTTGGCTACTGATGTGATTATCCAATCGCTCCCTGCGAGCTTTGAGCCTGTCATACTGAATTTTCATATGAATGGCATAGAGAAATCAATGACCGAGTTACATGGTATGCTTAAGGGTGCTGAGGAGAGCATCAAGAAAAGTTCCAATCATGTGATGATGGTGTAGCAAGCTGGTGGAAGGTATGTTCGTCCTTTATCGGTCTCTTTCGGTGCTAACTCGGTCCTTATGTTCATATCAACCAAGTCACGCCGTGCGTTAACACCATCCTTTGTTTTGCCACTAATGTTCAGTAAGTGACCAATCAAGCTATCACATACATTCTTCTCCACGTGCATGACGTCGATGCAGTGACGAACTTCTAAGTGCTCCCAATAAGGCAAGTCCCAAAAAATTGACCGCTTCTTCCAGATGTTCTTCTGACGGGTTTTTAATTTACATCTCTTCCCAAGCACAACATCGATATCCTTAACCATATCATAGACCTCTTTCCCTCTAAAAGCTCTTGGAGCTAAACTGCCCCCTTATTTTTGTCGAATTATTTCTTCATCTTGCGGTATGGGTGACTCCTGGGAAGGAACATACGATGACACATATACACAGTTTTACGCGAGTTGTTCAGCCATACACTCTCCGTAGCATCTAAGCAGTGCGGATAGGCTTTAGATCCTTTCGTACTGAAGCCCGACAGGTTACCAAGGGCAAGAAAATCATTGATAGTGCAGAACAACATGGCGCGTGAAGAGAAGTTCTCTCGTTTGTACGCATCCCATACTTGTACCCCTTCGTTCCAAAGTGTCACAAGATCATCCAGTAATGGTGCTAGGTACACATCAATATCATTCCCAGGTTGCTTCGGCCCTTGGATAAGTAGTGACATCAAAATGTACTTCCGCTTCATACACAGCCAAAGAGGAAGGTTGTACATACATAGATTCACGGGCCAGGTGCTATGTCGGCTACTCATGTTACCGAAAGGATTCATTCTATCTGTACTCAACCCTAACCTTATGTTCCTCGGTTCCGCACCGAACACTTTGAAGGTCCGATCAAAGTTTCTCCACTGGGCAGAATCAGCAAGGTGTCTTAGCTTTCCATCTTTCTTACGCTCCTCCGAGTGCCAACGCAGCAATCTTGCCTCCTTTCGGTTCGCAAATAAAAGCTTCAAACGTGGGATCACAGGTAGATACCACAACACCTTAGCAGGAGGTCCTTGCTTCACCTTAGCAGTATTCTTACGCTTGTATCGGGATGCTTTGCACACGGGACATACATGCAAGTCTACATACTCTTTACGATACAGGATACAATCGTTCGGACATGCATGTATTCTTTCTACTTCCATTCCCAATGGACAAAGAACCTTCTTGGCTTGGTAGGTGGTGCTGGGCAACACGTTTCCCTCCGGAAGAATGTCTGCTAGGAGAGCTAACAACGCCGTCAAACTCTTGTCGGACCAACCATTGCTTGCCTTCAATTTCAGCAGTTCAAGTACGGTTGAACACCTTGTGTATTCCGGTTTGCAGCCAGGGAACAAAGGTTTCCCCGAGTCCTCCATTAAGCGCTCGAATTTTTAAAACTCTCTCTCACTGTAGTTCCCTTCTGCATCGCGTAGCATCTGATCCAGATTGTCATCATACGACCTATCCTCATCAAAAGCACAGTCCACATCCGGCATATCGTTGACTTCCTCGGCGATGTCATCATTATTAACTTCATCGGCGATGTCGTTATTATTAACTTCATGTATAATCTACTTTTCACCGTGACTGGTCCAACATGTATACTCTTTTTTGAAACCGCTTCGAATCAAGTGCCATACGATCTACGCCGGGTTGTTAAAAATCTTTAGATTACCGCAAATATGTTACCCCTCCTATTAACCAAATACACTAAAATTGATTAAAGATTAACCTAGAACAAATATAAAGAGTTACAGATCATTACCCTCGGAACTCACGATGAAAATTTCAAATATCCCGCGAGATTTTTCACTGGCCTTCTCCTTCAGGCCACAGTGCAATGTGAGACTTAAGTGGACAGGGCAAGAGAAGAGCCACAGCTGAAATGCACCTCCCCCATAAGCTTATCCCTCTCACAAAACACCCAATGCCGAAACAAAACACTCATTCACAACACCCAAAACTGAGAGCTACCACCAAAACCAAGCCTCACAAAGCAAGCAATATACAAACCAAATAGCCATAAGTTGCCAAGGCAACCCACAACCAAGAACAAGGCAAGCAAAACAAGCAAGCCTCCTGCAGCCACCACAGAGCAAAGCTTCTCAAGCCACTCTATTCCAAACAACAGATCAGAGGCGCTAGGGCAGGTCTGTCGGGTCCTGATATTTATAGGGGTGACATATCACAAACAGTTCTTATTACCAACCGTCTGTGATGTGAATATATCACGGAATCGACCGTTGGTGATATCCTCCATATCACAGACGGTTCGTAAATGGAACCGTCTGTGATATACTCACATCACAGACGGTTCTTATTACAAACCGTCTGTGTACATCACAGACGGTTCTATTTACGAATCGTTTGTGAGGTGAGTATATCACAGACGGTTCTACTTACGAACCATCTGTGATATGGAGGATATCACAGACGGTTCAACATGGAAACGTCTGTATAAGTTCAACACAGACGGCTCTTCATGGAACCGTCTGTGATGAGGATATTATCACAGATGGTTCTTCATGGAACCGTCTGTGATAGCGTACAGAGCTTGTATATGCGCAAATAATTACTAAAATGAATTACCCAGTAATAAAAAGATGATAAAAAAGACAATATCATCACAGCATTTATAAAAAGATCATATTGTTTTACATCACGCATTTATAGATAAAAAGACCATATCGTTTTACATCACGTAAGATAGATAAAAAGACTAGCCATATCGTTTTACATCACGCATTTATAAAAAGGATGAGCGATCCTATCTTAGTCTTCAAATCTTCGTCGCCTTCTCGTCGGCTTGGTGGGGCGGGATCGATCGCCTCACCAAACGCCCCACTGTGACCTTGCACGCTCAATTTCCTCTTGTAGATGTTCGGACTCCATAATCAAGTCCCATATAGCCCAGAGGCCATTAACCCTAGTCTCCAGAGTCTCAGCTAGGCGGGACCCGCTCTCCTGCAATGTTGAGATCGTCCTCGACTCTCTGGGCCGCATCCTCGGTGCGGACCAAATAGTTCCATAGGACAATCTCCACGACGAGGTTTACTCGCCAGATGCTGGAGAGCCTCGCACTAGTCTGTTGGAGGAGGAGCTCCAATCGTCAGATGATGGCCGTTATGGTCTCCGGTAGATGGGAGGGCCTACAACGGATTGCATTACGAACGGACGCCTTGTCCGCAGCTTGGGCCAGGTTGCGACCAGAGAGGTGCGAGTACACAACCAAAATGTAGGCCACTACAGCCGGGACGAGAGAGGAAGAAGCCACTTGGAGTTTGTGGAAAAGGTGATATCAAGGAGGTTCGTGAGAAATCCCTTTCATAAGGGATGTCTATTTATATAAAAGAAGTAGTAAAGCTGGAGCAGGAGACGAAGAGATGAAGAGATGAAGAGACACTTTCACGGGAGACGAAGGGATTGAAAGGCATATCACATACGGTTCTATCATGGAATTGTCTGTGATATCTAATTATCACAGACAGTTCTATCATGGAACCGTCTGTGAAATATCACAGACGGTTCGTATTAAGAACCGTCTGTGATAATTAGATATCACAAACGGTTCCATGATAGAACCGTCTGCAATATCTAAATATCACAGACGGTTTGTAAATAGAACCGTCTGTGAAATTCGTATCGTATCACAGACGGCTCTATTAAGGAACCGTCGGTGATGAGGCGTCCACTATAGGCTGTTTTGTAGTAGTGTTGGTCGTCGTTGTGACTATCTTCTTTGCCTGCCTGGCAGGGACGAGTTTTATTTTGAGCTTTGGTATGGCGGCGACATCCTACAGTAAAAAATGTCTCTTGTTTACTGATGTATTATATTGTATTTACTATAAATATCGTGATAAATTGCTGCTATGAACCATATACCTTTGCCATGTTGTGTTTACCTGGCGGTCTTTACTTGCAATGGTAGACGCCTTCTTTGACTCCTTTACTAGGAGAGGCGCCTCGGGGACGTCCGTTGCACCATCTTTTACTGGTTCCCACGTTAAAAAATAGTTTTACTGTTGTGTATTCAAAAAATTAATGTAGGTGCCGTATCAGAATAATGCTAGTGACCCCAGTATGTACCTTTGATGTGGTGACCCTAGCCACATGCGCCTCCTTGACTTTGCTCGCGGTTGTCGAAGCCTTCTCTACCTCCTTTACTGGCAGATGCACCTCTGAGGGGTCTGTTTCAGCCCCTTTTATCGGCCCGTGTGATAAAAAAGGATCACATTACTGTCAAAAGTTCGTAAAATTACTTGTTTTCATCTCATGTTTTACTGCATCATTACCTCCATGTGCTCCTTTATTATCGGGGGCTCTAGTGGAGCATCGTTGGCACCCTCATTTACTGTCTCCTGCATTTTACTACATTCAGTACCACACTTTGCTGTGGGATGGTGGGCAGTAACCCATAACTCGTTGCAGCCTCCGGCTCGAATGGAGCCTGTGTAGCGAATGCAACGAGATGTATCCCTGGGATCGTGTCGGCTTCAATCATGTCGATGTTTGTCGCGATGTCGCAGCCGCGCTTCTGGCTTGCACGATAATAGTAAAACTTATGCATGTAAAATTATTGTGTTTGAGATGACACAATTGTTGCATGCACCTTTCTCATCTCTAGTGTGTTTAATTTATCAATTTACTATGTTGCTATCATTTACTGTATATAATGTGTCTATTTACTACATATAGTACATTGTTTTACTGTGATGCAGTAACATACCTTGAGCTCCGTTGTCCTCCACCTCTTCTGGAATAAGAGGGAACATCATCAACATTCGGATGTAGATTGCCGCCAGCGTCGGTGTAGCCAGGATGGTGGACCCATCAGGTGTTTGGGGTGCTGGCGTGACACCGGGAGCCGGTGAGACTGCTGCTGGGATGACTATAGCCATGGGTGCAGGGGCTACCATCCCAATGGTCGGAGCCATCGGCGATGCTGCTGCCAGAACGACAGTCTTAGCAGGCGTGGGGGTGCCTGCGCCATAGCCGGTGACAGTAGCGTGGCTGCCACTGGGATTGTGATCTCCTCCTATGCCGGCTGCGTTGAAGTGCCCGGGAACACTGTGTTTATCTATGTGGGGGTTGAGGTCGTGCGCTCCGACGCTTGTGCCTTCTTGATTATGAATACAGACATATTTACTTATGAATACATTCACTTTTACTATCCTACAAATGACCATTTACTGTGTTAAAGCTTCTTAGTGAAACAAACTAACACAATTACCTTACAAATAGCTACCATTCACTATTCGTATCATTGAGTTTTACTGTCAAAATGATAACTTGTCCACAAAGATTACTTTGGTCCCTTTACATGTTTTACTACCATACGTCTGCTGTTAGTTACTCGATAAAAATGGTCAAACCCTCACGTGGTAATTTGACAGTAAAAATGGTGTTTTGATTTTATTACACATGTAGCATTTTACTTCTGATATACGTGTGGCGCGTGGCGCGAGAGGTTCCTAGCCCATACCTGCCATACCTGTTCTTATTGGGCCGACTAGAAGAAGGATTGTTCATGCGCGCATGTCACGTGGACTGTCCGGCATGGTGGGCTAGCTATGCGTAGAATAGAATAGCGTGTGTATATATACTCTCTTTATAGCGCGTGAGATCGGCGCTCCCTCAGCGCCTCCATGTTTGTGTTCCAGCGATTTTGCGCTAATAGGGAGCAGGCACATTCTCCAGGGTTCAAGGTTGTTGCACCACGCTGAATCAGTTCCTCGCCATTCCATCGCGCTGAGCAGCAGCGTACGCCTCTCCTCCCTTTTCCTTCGATCGGGTTCTCGCGATGAGTGGAAACATCCCGAAGCCTGCCATCCGTTCCCCTCCCTCCACTTCGTCCCCGTCACCACTACTCTTCCCCTGCCCCGCCGCCATCTGCTCCCCTCTCCACACTGCCACCTCTCCCTTCCCCGTGGCACTGACTCCTCCTCCCTCAACTTCTTCCCATTGCCATCTGCTCTCGTCGCCCCCACGCTTTCTTCCTAGCTGTCTCCTCACCCGCCATGGCCTCCCCCACCACTCTTTACTCCCCGCCTTCCGTGCCGACACCCCCTTCCCCGATTCACCTACGCCGCCCTTACTACCCCCTTCGCCCGCACCACGTCATTCCCTACTTGATGCCGCAGGCAATAGCGGACGACGCCTCGCACTGGGCTCCTCCCACCTTCGCCCATGTTGTTGGTGATATGCCCTAGAGGTAATCATAGAGATGATTGTGTCACATCTATGTTTATGAGTTATTGAATAAATATTATTATGTTCCTTGAATGAATCATCAGTTGAAAGATTAACAAGTATGTGACTTGTTGGTGAAGCTCTTTAATTTATATGATGTCATTCTAAATGTATCTCTGGTCGAATGTCACTAGTCGAAATACTAGTGACTTATCGACCACCACATGTATTGATTGATGATCATGTTTCACCGGTCATGGATATAGGGATATCAAATCGATAATATGAACACAAGTTAGAGAACATGGTGTTGGATAAGACCCACCTTGAGACACTATTGAGACTGTTATAATTCTATGTGTCATTAGTTGGTCTCAAGCAATGATGATGTATAATCCATAGATCTGAGATCAGCATGGTTCCCGACATGTGTAATAGCACTCTTACGGGTTGCCAAACACTACTCGTAACTGGATAGTTATAAAGGTAGCTTTAGGGTATGCTATGAAACATACGGGGGGATGTGACTGGTCAGATATGGGATTTGCACCTCCTAACATGACAGGAGAGGTATCTCGAGTCCTCGATGGTCGATGGGATTTGCACCTCCTAACATGACAGGAGAGGTATCTCTGAGTCCCTCGAAGTGGTCGAATAAAGAAAGTGCATGGTCATGCCACTGGTGGTCGAAGAGTTCGACCACATAAGGTTATCCGACACTCGATCGAGAAAGTATTGAACAGTCCATAGATGATATAATATCTCACCTGGAGTTTAACCAGGTATCGTGAGGCAAAGGGAGAATACATGAGTAGGTCGCTTAGTTCGATCAGTTACGGACTAGTCGTATGGAGATACGAGCTGGTCGTAGACTGGTCAAACGTAATCACATAGTGGTCAAAACCTAGTCGTAAGAAGTTACGAACTGGTCGAGACTAAATATGTACTAGTCGTATAGAGATACGAGCTGGTCATTAGTGATAAGGACTTGGTCGTAGATCATATTGTATTAAGGTTCGTCCAATATAATTTGCTTGTATCAGGAATTGTTATGTCCTGCTGGGAACTGCTAACAAGTCGTGGTCGGAAAGGGTTTCTGAGTCGCAGCCAATTACGCATGAACCTACAAGGTCACACACTTAACGGGTTGGAACAAAACATGTTCGAATATATAGGATCCGTCATGGGCCCAATATAAGGAGATGCATGAGGCCATTGGGAAAAGAGACGAGTAGACATGAGTTGCTCCACCGAAACCCTAGCCGCCATCTTCCTGAGAGCTCTATCGTGCAAGTTGGTGCTAGCACACCAGCATATGGTGTTCCTTCCCTGGACGTGTGAATACCGTAGAGATGCTACTGCAGTTGCTGTTGCACTTAAGGATGATCCATGACTTCATAAGAATCGTAATTGGTTGCTTGAAGAGATGATCGGTGCCGAGGACGACCGACTACGTTAGACGTTCGACTTCACTGGACGATGGACTATGGTGGATGATCAACTACGACCACTTCATTGACACGCTCTACGTTGGATCAGGCTACTCCAACTCATCTTCCGCTGCACTGCACGTCTGGTGGTAATGATCTGTGATCATCTTCTTGCTTGGCTTCCTGGTTTACGCGGTAAAATTTTTGAATTACCAGCTAGCGTAGCCTACCCGTATCCCTTCACATGCCGCCCTCACCACCCCCTCCTCCCCTTTGTTAATGCCATCATTGCCATCCCCTTCACCCCCATTGGCCCCTCTTCTCCTTCGCCCACGCCGCCCCCATTGCCCCTACTCCCCTTCCACCCTCGCATCCCCCTCCCTCTTCGCCCGCACCGCCCTCGCCGCTCCCCTCCTCCCCTTTGCCTATGGCGCCCAGAATATTGCCGAGTCCACCTCCCCTTCCAAGGTTCTCCTCTCCTCTCTCACGCGACACCCCCACCTTAATTCTCCAACCTTTCTGATGGTGTCGGATTCTTGAAATACTACATCTTTCTCTCCTGGATTGTAGATCCGGGTCGCATCGACCACTATGCTGCTCACCGCGAAGCAGATTGCTGACATGCTGCAATCTAGCACCGTGAGAAGGGCGCTCCTTTTGTCGTCCACGGCGTCAAGACAGCTAACGTATGCTTTTCCTTACTCTTTCCGTGTTCCCAAAGAATTGGTCCTCTGTCTTTGTTTCCTCTTATTACTGTGTGTGTTTATGGGGGCTGTCGGTTTGCAGATTAGGCTTATGGGGGTGGTGAATAGCAAGGCGTAGCGAACGACGGATGCAACATTCACGCTTGACGATGGCACAGGCCGCGTCAATTTCATCAGACAATGAGAGAATTTCGACAAATCACTTGTTGTTAAGTTCAAATATATTCTAGGGGGTACAGTTCTAGCATTTGTGCTTAATTGTCATTGCTGGATGTTAGATGTTATGCAAATCAAACCTTAACCTATACTAAGACACTGCTCACTCTTATCAGAATGCAAGCAATTCAAAAATGGGAATTCTGCAAAAAAAATCATGTCTAACTAATTAACCATTTGAGAGACAGTAGGGGAAGTATCCTGTTGTAAAACACTGATTATTTGTAGAGGCTGTAAAACACCGATTTAGCATAATATACATTATTGCTATTTGTAACTTGATGAAATGTTACATCTTTTTTTGCGGTCTTTACGCATCTGTCCTTTGATCTTTAGCCAATATTTCATCCGTCCCAAAAATATAAGTCCATTAGGACTTTACATGGTCTCGAATGTAATCCTTTGAATGTGATTTTGTATCATGATATACAAGCAAAGATACTAAAAATTATATGTTAGGAAAGTTTTTGCAAGACAAATCCAATGACATATACTTTAAAAGTACTAATGGCCAATGTTTTAAAACCTTGATTGCGCAGATCCCAAACAGACTTATATTACAGAACGAAGGGAGTATAAAAGATCTTAGATGATGCCATTAGGCCCGTCCTACCATTCAGCCAAGGGCTTTGTCGCTTATCATATTTACATATTTTGCTACCAACAGTAGGTTCCAATTTCCATAGTTTTTTTATTGTTTTACAGAATGAATGATGCTTCAGATTCGGCTGAAACTGTTGTTATTCAGTACGTATCAGTTATAACATTCATTTATGCTTATTTGCATATCTCCATTGCTTTTGTTGGTTTAAATCAGGGACATGGGAAAAATGGTTTTGATCACAATGGTTGAATTTTTTTAAAAAAATAATGTTAATTTAAAAGATAATTACGAAAAATAGTCGATTTTTTTTTTACAAAAATAGGTGCATATCATCATTCCATTTGGCGACAGTATCCCCATCGCCAATTAGAATAGTGCGAAGAGGTTCCTGTCGCCAATCGAACTAGCGACAGGACAGTTTCACCAGTTCAACTGGCGACATGGATACTGTCACCAATTAGAATGGCGACAAGACCCTATTTTTTTTCAATTTATGTCTAGTTCGGAATCTGAAATTGGAGAAGATAACGAAATGTGAAGTAGAGAATAAGAGATCAGTGACACAATTTGAAACGCGAGTTCGGCAATCCAATAAAACAAATAGCCCCCTTTGGAGAAAAATGAAAAAACATATTTGGGTTTAGGGTTGTCACACGTGTTGTTGTCCCGATTGTATTGTTTGTGGAATAGATTCCTTGGAAAAAGATTACATAATATTTAATAGTCAAAATATTTAGGAAAAGAGATTTATGTTTGAAAGACTTCATAATTTAATTTTGAAATACATGACACACCAGGTTGGGTTACGTACATTACAAACGCTAACATGCACGAATCAACAAACCGAAATACACCTACGATACATGTGTGCCTTTTTGGAATACGAAAAAAGGTTGATTGGAATGAAATTGATCAGTCCTGGCGACCCATCAGTCCCTTCCCCTTGCCTCTGGACTGCCCGCGGTGGTGGCCAGTCTAGAAATCAGCCATGTTCTACGAGACGGGTAGGACGATTGAATGATGTTAGGATTAGCACAATATAGGACCAAAATAATAATCAAGATGCAAACTGAACATAACTTACCTCTTTGATTCGGACAGCGCCTGGGCGACGGGGAGCACTAGGCGGTCGTCGATCTCACTAGCAGGAGCCTTCCCCTTGTGCGTCGCGCTCACACTCGATCGTACTCACCAGACTTTCTAACTTAGGGTTTGTATTCCAAATGTAAAATTTGAGGAGAAATAAAACTTTTGTTGTCTCTTCAAATCATTTGGAAGTTTTCCAAATTTTCCTAGCAATTTCCAATTTTCTACTCTGTCCCTAGCAGCTACCATAAAAATTTCGAAATTTTTGGAGCTCTGGAGCTACCTCTAAAAATTTCCCAAACCTCTCTGTCTTTTAAGTCAAAACTAAAATCATCGCTTCCTCTGCTCGACCCAACCTCAGGCTCGAGTCCGACTCGCACCGCTTGGCTCGGTCGAACCAACTAGTTGCACCGCGCGCGCTCGATGGCTGTCAGCCGTCCGATGCGGATCGAACGGTCCACGTGTGCGTATGCAACCGACCTGTCCGAATGCATACATCAATCTCGACCGTCCGTTCTAGATCCAACGGTCGATGCACTCTTGATCGAGTCTAACCACCTGTTCGCGCCGCACCGGACTCCAGTCCGCGCCGCTTTGCTTCTGTCGCTGACATGTGGGCCCCACCTGTCAGCTTCGTCCTCGTCTTCTCCGCGTCTCACCGGAGCTCACGGCCGCTCGTGCATGTGTGCCACGACGCTCGTCGCTGCCACGTCGTGGACGCGTGTTCCCCTCCGGAGAATCGCCAGGAGTCCATCTACCCCCTGTGGTCATCCATTCTTCCTCGCATTCATTCTCGCGACTTCTCCGTCCATCTTTTAGCCTTTAGGAGAAAAACCGAGGGCGGCACCACCACCTCACGCTGCTTCGAGCAACAAATGACCCCGCCGTCGTGTTCCTCTTGCCTCGCCGCCTCCATTTTGCCCATCCAGGCCCTCGGTGTCCGAGGTGTCGCCGGGCGTGTTCGTTGTCTCCACCTCCGGTGATCTCGGCCCCGCAGCTCATCTGCGTTCTGGTGAGTTTCTAGTTTCGGCTTTTGGTCCTTTAGGATCGCAATCGACCACTGAGTCTAACTGTGACCTTGTTTCACTCTTTGGTGCTTCACCGAGGCTTCGCGACGCTTTCTTCTCCAAGCTCGGTAAAGCGCCGCCGTGTCAATTCCGGGAGCCACCGTCCTCCCCCATCATCAAGATCGTGGGCTTATCGTTCCTGGTGTCTCCGCGATCTCGAGGAGCTCCTTCCCGAAGCTTCTCGTCGTCTGTAGCGTCATCTCCGCGCGCACCGCACCTTCTTCTCCGCCTCCGGCCGTCGTGAGCTCATCTCCGGCAACCATCGGGATCCGCAACACCGTCACCGAGTTCGCGAAGTCCTTGCGGGCCTCAAGGTATCGCTCGCTCGTCTTGAAACCCACTAGGTCGCGTGTCGGTGCACGGCGCGCCGCCGCCTCGCGCACCGCGGTAAACCACCGGTGGTAATTAATTTAGCGCTAACCCCTGTTTTAGCTGAGTCACTGACTTGTGGGCCCTCTCTGTTAATCGCGTCTAGGAAATCTTTTTATCCGTCTGTTTCGTTGCACTCTGAGTCACTGCCATGTGGGTCCATAATGTCAGTTAAGGATTGCGTAGGTTTCGAAATGCGTTTTCTCTATTGAGAAGCGTATTTTTGCTGGGCATGTGTATTAGGATTACGTTGTTAAGCGAAGACGTATTCTTAGAATACGCCGGACGTCACTTTCGTGGTATTGCCACAACATTTTCGCCCATTGTCGATGTGAGGGCTAGCCGGTCGTGGTGCGAAATGGGTTGAGTGCATTATAGATTTCGGAAATGATTTAGTATTTCTGGTTTATGTTTTCTGTTGAGCTGTTAATTCAATTAAACTTGTAAAATGCATAACTAGTTCAACAAATTGCATGAAACCAGTCTGTTAATTTTCATTTTGAATGTGCTATTTGCTAAAATTAGTGTCAACCTTGTCCCTGTATCAAAAATCTGTTAATTAATTTAAATGTTGTAGAATGTAATCTCCAAATTAGAAAATGCATATCTCTTTTAATAATTGTCCAAAATCAATGAACCAATTCGGTAACATTTCATTTTCAGTATACTAACTATTAGGTTAAGTTTTACACCTGTTTCTGTTCATGAAAATTGGTTTAGTAATTAACTAGTGTTTTGATGTGTATTTAGTTTAGAAAATTCTTGGGAAATTCATAATAACTTAAAGGAATTGTTCCTGTTTCTAAAATTTTGTTATATCATGCTTAGGCTCTTGTGTGAGTTTTGGCATGTTTTGTTGTTGTGGTATGTTGGAGTTTGCGGTGTTATCCGTTCTTATTATTTGTTTTGTTCAATCGTTAGGATTCGATATTTGCGGCAACCCCGAGAAACGATCCTCCGCAACATATTGAGCAACAACAACTGTGCAAGCGGTTTGATCATGTTTATCCCAGTATTTTAAAGTCTAATATTTTGTTTCAACTATATGTATGCATCGCTTAATTTGTGTTAAATTGATTAGTTAAATCAGTAGATGCATATCCTGTAGTCAAAATATTGATCTCTACTACCCGAGCCTAGGTTATTTCTTTGTGATTAGAGATCATTGGATGATCTCTTGTCACTTAGTAGATCCGGTCAACTTGCTTAGACATGCTTAGCTATCGGTAGAATCAAGCGGTTATCGACTTTAGTCGGTAACCTTGATCACACAAAATTTACTACAACTTTTTGTTTCAAAGATTACGCTATGTTTAATTGCAAAACTAAAAATGAAAACAAAAATGATTTGGGCGCGCACAATGGTAAGATTGGTGTGATCTTTTGGGTGTGATCGAAAGGTGCCCGTCAATTAAGGACCGAACATCTTGTGAGTGAATTTTTATCCGGCATTTCGCGTGCTAACCACACTAGAGGGTATGGGACCTCTCTTGACCTAGTACTTTGGCGTGTATTGGTCCCGGTCGCAGGAGGTCGCGGGAGGGATGGAGGTGGGAGCATGGTAGTTGTCCAAAAGCTTTATCCCGAGTGGGTAGTTGTCTTTTCGGCTTTACCATGTAAGCGTATGGGTTTCTATCCATACGAGCTCGGGGTCGATACACAATATTGGAAAAAGTCTCGTAGGACTTAGTGTGCCGAAGATACCTTGGAGTGTGCTTTGGCTTAAAGGCGATCAAGTGTGGAGTGCGTGGTACACCCTGCAGGGTTAAAACTATTCGAATAGCCTCGTCCTAGGTGATGGACACGCTTGGGTAAGCTTTTCAAGAGTTAGACTACAACATTTAAATTAAAACTTGATGGGTGGTACGAATGGGATTCGTGTTATCGTTGTGGTGACTATTGGGATAGTCACTTCTAGGTTGTTTATCTTTCGCTTTTGTTATTATTATCTTTACGGTTATTTCAATCTTAAAATGAATTGCAAACTTGCTTTTAAAGCTGTATCATTATTGCAAAGAAAGTTGGCTTTATGCAAATGAAACATATGACCTCCACCAAATAAGCTGCATGTAGCATATGAGCAGTGCGCTAGTTCACACGTCGGTCTTGCGGTACAAAGACAATCTTTGTACTCGGTGCTTTGCTTAATGTTTTGTTGCAGAGGAAGAAGGTGAGCCTCGGGGCCTCACTACGTGAGTCAGGCTGTCGCCGTGGGTGATGACTAGACTTGGCGGTCCTGTCGGATGCCTTGTGGGTTGGAGGCACACCGATTGGCTTTGTTTATAGCCATCTTATGGCACTTTTGCTTCACTGTCGTTCTTGTTTATTTGTGTATCTTGGCACATCGGCCTTTGTGCGTAATAACTATACTATTTGTTTATCTTCCGTTTGGTAGTGTTGTGTTTGGTCTCTATGTGTGGGATGGAGTTGATGTCTAATTTTGTACCGAGGTGTGTATCTTGCTGGGAAGTATACATATCTCGAGGATCGATTATTTGATTTGTGATGCTAGGACCGGTGGTTGGTTAAGCATTACAAACCAAATAAACTGGGTCCTCACAAAGTTGGTATCGAGCCATTCGACCGTAGTAACCAAGCATAGTCGTCCTTAGGATATTTTGAAAGTCTTATTTTCAAGTCATAAAAGGTTTATAAAAACCTAGGCGATTCTCGATTTTATTCCTTACCTATCTTAGCTTTCTACTCTCATCTTACTCTAATTTAAGTTTTGAAACTTGATTTTTCTCTTCACCTTTCAAAAGATAGTTACTACTGGTGGAATTAGTTTGGGGAGAACCATGAAGTTTAATCCAACTAAAACTTGTGGGGATAATAGGGTAAGATGTAAAGGAGTAGTTATGTGTCCGATTTTTGCTTTGGTCGAACTTTATCTGCCTTGTGTTTGTTTAGGATTGCTTTCATGAATTTTGGGCTTTCTTGCTCTTAAATTTGTTGCTAACTTGTCTTAGTAAAACAGGATGGCCGGAGAACGCGTGGCGATCAAGCAGTGGTCATGATGAGGAGCTTCCCCCTCCTCAGACCATGGTCGAGGTGCTCGCCGATCGAGCGAAACCGCATGGACCGACACGCATCTTGGAGGTTATTGCTAGGAATACCTCCACTCGCCGGTGGTGGCGGCCACGGACTCGCGGGGACTTGCAGAGTTCCTCCGTGCGCGCACGCCGACTTACTCCGCTCTCGAGGACCCTCTCGATGCGGATGATTGGCTGCGCATGGTTGAGCGGAAGCTCAACATAGCTTCGATGCGTGCGCAGGATAAGGCGCTCTTCGGTCCCACCGGCTGAGGCGCGGCACTCTCATGGTGGGAGAACTATCTCGCCATGCGGCCCGCGAGCCATGTGGTCGCGTGGGAGGAGTTCAGACGACTTTTAGTCGGGCCCACATCACGGCGGCCGATGAAGTCAAGAAGAAGGAGTTCCTCGCGCTCAAGCAAGGGCGCAAATGCATCGCATCTCCACTGCCATTCCCAGTATTTTAAAGTCTAATATTTTGTTTCAACTATATGTATGCATCGCTTAATTTGTGTTAAATTGATTAGTTAAATCCGTAGATGCATATCACGTAGTCAAAATATTGATCTCTACTACATGAGCCTAGGTTATTTCTTTGTGATTAGAGATTTGGATGATCGTCACTTAGTAGATCCGGTCAACTTGCTTAGACATGCTTAGCTATCGGTAGAAGCGGGCGGTTATCGACTTTAGTCAGTAACCTTGATCACACAAAATTTACTACAACTTTTGTTTGACATTTTACGCTATGTTTAATTGCAAAACTAAAATGAAAACAAAAATGATTTGGACGCGCACAATGGTAAGATTGGTGTGATCTTTTGGGTGTATGGAAAGGTGCCCGTCAATTAAGGACCGAACATCTTGTGAGTGAATTTTTATCCGAGCATTTCGGCGTGCTAACCACACTAGAGGGTATGGGACCTCTCTTGACCTAGTACTTTGGCGTGTATTGGTCCCGGTCGCGGGAGGTCGCGGGAGGGATGGAGGTGGGAGCATGGTAGTTGTCCGAAAAGCTTTATCCCGAGTGGGTAGTTGTCTTTCGGCTTTACCATGTAGCGTATGGGTTTCTATCCATACGAGCGCACGAGTCGATACACAATATTGGAAAAGTCGACCCTTTGGCTTAAAGCGATCGATGGTACACCTGCGAGGTTAAAACTATTCGAATAGCCTCGTCCACGCTTGGGTAAGCTTTTCAAGAGTTAGACTACAACATTTAAATTAAAACTTGATGGGTGGTACGAATGCGGGATTCGTGCTATCGTTGTGGTGACTATTGGGATAGTCACTTCTAGGTTGTTTATCTTTCGCTTTTGTTATTATTATCTTTACGGAATTGCAAACTTGCTTTTAAATCAGTATCATTATTGCAAAGAAAGTTGGCTTTATGCAAATGAAACATATGACCTCCACCAAATAAGCTGCATGTCATATGAGCAGTACGTCGGTCTATGCGTGGATGTAGTTAGGGATTTGAGGAATAGGACGTACGATGTGAAAAATCTAGGTGTATGCAAGTTTGCTTACAAGAATGTTTCTGCACATGTAGTACACCCGGGCGGCCGTCGCTGGGTGTGTGGACAATATGATCTTAGCCGATACTTTGCACAAACATTGCGGGCATGGGAACTCCAGTGGTACCAGCAAATCCTTTATAGAACAATTCGGGTGTCACATCCCCAATTTAATAAAAAGGATTATTATGCATCTCATGAGCATGCATCATGTTTTTGAAGCATTTCATAATTTATTGCACTTGAAAAATCTTATTCAAAGTTAAACCTACACTTCAAAATTGAACTCCTAAATGAAAATAGGAACAAAAACTTGTGATTATCATCTGAAAATAATTTATTCAAATACTATATTAATTATCATGAATTAATATAATTTTTTGAAATTTATGGGTCCAATTTTAACCCACGGAAAATTCAAACACATTGCAATGACCCATTCTTGATTTGAATTTAAACTATACCAAATATATCATGAACAATAAGGTTTTAAAAATTTATGGACACTAGACCTTCCTAGCAACCTCCCTGAATTATTTTAGGAATTTTATTTCTATTTTTAAGACCCCGGTCAAAGGGGTAGAAGTTAAATTGAACCTCAGTCAACCCTATTAGACTTGGCTTAACTAGCGCCAATCAGGGCCGTTAGATCCAGATCGAGCCATCCACGCGGGCCGCCCAAACGGACAGTGCAAACATCCTCACGCAATCAGGCCGTCCAATTTTAATCCAGTGGTCCAAATGGACTTTCCGAACAGGCGGTTCGAACGTTTGGACTCACGCGATCGGTTGTCCGATCAAAATCGTGCAGTCCAAACAACACCAACCTGAGCCAAGTGACTAAGCCCAACCAACTAAACCTCTGCACCGCACCAGGCTGCGACTCATGCGCTTTTGTGTCGCTGACACTCTGGGCCCACTTGTCAGCTCCCTCTTCCTCCACTTGCTGCGACGCACAGAGCTCCACTGCCACGTCTCCGTCGAGCCCTGCGCAACGCCAGTCCACACCATGAATCCACCACCTACATTCACCACTCCTAAAGCTTCTTTGCTTGACGCTGCCTCCATTGTCGTCATCTTCTCCGAGTTAAAACCCCTCTGAACCCTAGTTTCTCCTCATTTCTCCTCTTTTCGGTCGAGGAGAAGGAGGCTCGCATTCGCTCATTTCTTCAGTAAAATCCCCATCACTTTGTCCCTTAGCTTCTACCTTCAATGTTGTTTCCATTTTAGCAAATCTCAACCTCTGTCATTGCTTGTAGCTCTTAGTTCGTCTTCGTGCCTTGGCAGTTCCAGAGCGTACCCCAAAGGACACCACTGTGTCTTCTTCATCTCCGGTAGGTTTTAACCTCGATCTTGTGCGTCACCATGTGTGCTTTAGCCTACTAAGCAAAATCCCTCAACTAATTTCAACAATGAACGAAAGGTTTTCGTGGATTTGAAGCTAGTTCATATTTTCGGCTGAAGAATAACCTTTCATCTCCCACTTTGATCTGGCAATACATTCTTCAATTCCTTGCTACAAGAGCATCCCCTCATGATCCTTAAGCTATTTCAACCATTCCTCATCTTTGGTTTTCACCAGAACACCCTCACCTCGTTGAACCGTGCCACTTCGTCATCTTCTCCGACGCTGGCCCACCTCCGATCATCTCCGAACCTCTCCTAGCATCAGGTAGCCTCACTGGACCTTTGAGATGCTTCGTCACCTGCTATTTTGGATGCTGCGAAGCTTTATCATTGCATGCACTTATGCCGTAAGGGCACCGCCACTCAACTCCGGCTAGCCATCGTTCTTGGCCGGCTCAGGTGCCGTAACCACCCTCATTAGATGTGCAGTGCTATTAGGAACCCGCACATGTCCTTGGTTCACATCGGCGTGGACCACATCGCTGGCAGTGAGCATAAGAAGGAACTCGGCTGTTTTTGTTGATTTTTTTCGATAGTAACTGTAGCTAGCGGTTACGGCAAAACACCATATTTAAGTGCTAACGATTGGGTTGGTGTGTAAGTGTTGTCTTAACGTGTTAATGTGTCTCTTGCACGTGGGCCCTCAGATAGAATTCAGTTAAGATAAGTGAAGCAGTAGAGGGTGACATGTGGGCCTAGGCACTTAGTGTGTTGTACACTGTGCATGTGCATCGATGGACCAAGTTCATAAGCTTGTGTCTATGACAACCGGGTCCCAATTGTTAGTTTGTTTAAATCGGAAGGTTAAATGAAAAACGCACTGTTCACTAGACCCCACCTATCAGTTTTGAGTCTTGGTGACGTTTGAACCACTCGAACCGACCTTCCATCTCAGATCGGATGGTCCAAATGTCCTCAACTCAGAAGTAAAAAGGAAATCCGAAAGTCAATTATTTGCACACTGAAAATTCGATTAACTTCAAAAATGCATAACTAAATCACCTTAACTTCAAATCGAGTGAAACCAATTTTGGTAATTTTCATTTTAACTAAACTTTATTCTAAAATAGGTTTCAAATATATTCCTACCCCAGAAAATATAATTTTTGAGAGTGATCCGAAACTGAGTTATTTTTGAACTAGAAAATGCTATTAACTTTGAAAATTCATAACTAATTCATATGAACTCCCAATGAGATGAACAAAATTATTTTGATCTTATAACTTTAACCTAGAGCAGGCCAAATGGGTTGGGTCTACCAGGCTGACATGAGGCACGACACTATAGGCCCAGCCTAAGCATAGCACGGCCCACATTGTTCATGGGCCGTGCCTGGGCCGCCACCTCGGCACGGTGGGCCGGCCCGGCACGACACGAACAGTGTCGAGCCGTGCTAGGCACGGCACGGCCCGAGCGGCCGGAGAGCTAGTGGCACCGCGCGCCCGCGCTGGCGTGGAGGATGAAGGGTGGGGTAGCACGGGACCGAGAGGGCGAGAGGGAAAGAATGGCCGATGCCCAGTGGCGTGGGAGGAGGCCGGAGCAGAGCGGAACATGGGACCGGGAGGGGAGGGGAGGTGAAGAACAGTCGTTGCGGACAAGGAGGCGATGCGGGGTTATGGCGGTGCGGCGAGGAAGCGGTTCGGCGTCGGCATTATGGATGAGGAGGCGAGGACCGAGGAGCTACCCACGCGGTCAGCGATGGCTCGGAGGCGAGGAGGTGGCGGGCAGCGAGGAGGCAAGGAGGCGGCGCGGTGGCGAGGAGGCGAGGAGGAGGAGGCGGCGAGAGGAGGTGAGGAGGCGGCGAGGAGGCGAGGAGCTGAGGCGGTGGGGCGGCAAGGAGGTGGCGAGGAGGCGGGCTGTGCAGCAGTACCGCACGCATGCGCGTAGGCGAGGGGCGAGGCAGTGGGGAATTGGGGAAGAAGAAGGGATGGGGCGCGGGTAGGCCAGGCAGGGGAGGGGTAGTCAGGCCGTGGTAGGCTCATGGGCCGTGCCAAGGCACGGCACGGCCCAAACAATCTGGCCATTGGGGTGAATTTAGCCGTTTTTGACCGTTGGGGTCTTAAAAAATAGAAAAAATTCAAAAAATCCCAAAAAAAAAATTCTTATAAATAGCCACCATACCCCCCCCTCATTTAGTACACCTTCATTCTCCATTCTCTCTTTGCAATTGTGTTATGCAAATTCAAATCCGTGTTGAGCTAATTTGGCAAAATTCAAAAAAATTGTGCCAAAATTTGGAAATTTCAATTTTCGGCCACTAGTCAGCGAAAGAGGTACAATACTATTTTTGTAATACTTTTATTGTTAGTTTTTGTTATGCTAAGATGAAAGTAGTAATAGTGTTAGTTTCGATTTTGTAGTTTTCGTTATGGACAGTCCTTACGACAGCTTTTCTATTGGTGATTACGGACTTTCACCGGATGAAATTGCGTCCATGGAGGCGGCTGCGGCTGCCTCAAGCCATCCAAAGGTTTCACGGAAGAAGTGCAATGCGGAGTTCTATCATCAGGCTCCACAGCAGCATCAGGCTCCACAGCAACCGGAGCAAAGAGGTCGAGACCGTCTACATCGGGAGTGTTGGAGAATTTCGACAAGACAACCAACTAAGACGCAGCGGGAAATAAGGTACCATATGCTATTTGTAAAATTTGTCACCATAAATTGTCTGCAAAATCTACAGGTAGAACAGGACACTTGCTTAGATATGCTACAAGATGTCGAACCAAGCAAGGATTAGCGATGAGGCAAACGCAGCTGCAATACAACCCCGATGATACGGTATCTAGCTGGGACTACGATACTCAGGTTGCCCGCCAATCTCTCTGTCATTTAATTGCTTCTAGGATTTACCGTTAGGCTTTGGCGAGTCTGCTTCTTTCCAAAATTACATTAGGACCGTGCATAATCCTATATTTTCTTCCGTTTCTAGACAGACAACAACTAGGGATCTAGTGAAATACTATAATGAACATCGTAATAAAATAAAGGAACTATTTAGTACATGCATATTTTTGGTGATGATGCGGGCATCTCTAACACTTATGCATCTTCTCCTATTGTTGGTGAGGCACAAACTGATGCGGACGTCCCTACGACCAGTTCAGTACCAACCGGTCCAATGACCAGAGCTCGAACTAAGCTTCTAAACCAATAGGTGCTTTTGTTTCTTAATGAATCTCTTATTAACTATACTGAGAATTGGCTACTACCTCATGCAAATATTTTGTGCATTCTCATATTCGAACATTGTGAAGACTTCAGAAGTAAACCAAGAGAGGAGAACCTTGGAAGATCAAAGAAAGCCACCTTATGCTATCTCGGCCCTATACGACTGAGTCTACATCGACCAGTCTACGGTCCTCGACCAGTGTCTCAAGCTCTACAACCAGTTTCCGAAGATGTACGACCAGTTTCCGAAGGCTTACGACCAGTTCTCCCAGATCTACGACTAGGTTCCCAAGGCTTATGACCAATCCTACGGATCTACGACTAGTCCAACGACCAGGTCTTAAACAATACTTGGTGGATGTCATACTCGGAAGGAGTAGAACTCGGAGGGAGATGTGCTCGACAGCAACAGTACTCATTATGAACAGTACTCGATGTAAACAGTACTCGTTGCTAACAATATGATTCGGTTAGGATTTGGAAATCAGAGTCTTTGTTCGACTCGATTAGTTGCGCCGACCCTAGATTTTGGTAGCGTGATTTTGGGAGGTTCACTATAAATACCACCGTGACCCTATGTATCCCAAAGACCAGTTTTTGCATAAGATTGAAACATAGCTATTGCTTGTTCTTTCAAACAAGAGTTCATGCGAGGACTTTGAGAGAGAATTAGGCGATCCATTGATTCATCCTGCACTTCAAGGTCAAGCTATCGTTCCATTGGGAATGGGGGGCTTGGCGATCGACGCTTGTGGTCTCTCGACGATCAACTATCCGGTGTGTTTTGGGCGATATCCAAATAGTTGAGGGTTCGTGCATTGGCGCGAGTGTTCAGCTAGCGATTTTGTCAACTTCGCATCATCTATCTACAGGTCTCACTGAGAAGATCGGGCAACCCCCATATCAGGTGGTCTTGACCTCAGACATATGGAGTGGTTGGGCTAGGGAGTATTACCTTAGTGTGGTTGCGCATTATGTTAATGACGACTGGGTAATAGAGAAAAGGATTATAGGTTTGAAATTAATTGATGTAGCACACACGGGAGAACATTGCGAACGGTATTCTCAAAGTCGTGGAAGACTTTGGTCTTATAGACAAAATATTCGCAATTACTTTAGACAACTCTGCTTCAAACTCTAGGGACATGGACATTCTTACTCCAGTGTTGAGTACATATGCCGATTCCTTCTTGCTACATCAAGGATGCACTTGTCATATTATCAACCTTATAGTCAAATGTGGTTTGAAGAGGTTGAGTCTGTATATTAAAGCTTTCCGTGATGCGATTTCTTTCTTGAATAAATCTAACGTAAGAATAGTACAATATAAGAACTTCTGTAGGGCGATGGGTGTACGTCCAAGAAAGTTCGGATTGGACATGGAGGTAAGGTGGAACTCTACTTACCTCATGCTTAAGTATATTTTACCATACAAGAGTATTTTTTTCTGTTTTTATTCAAACGCACTATCCTAGCACTTACAATATTATACTATTAACTGAGCAATATTGGTTCGTTGCTGAGAATATATTGTCGTTTTTAGAAATTTTTTATGAGGCAACTGTTGCTTTGTCCAGTGTCTACTATCCAACATCTTCTATCATCGTGCATACTATTTTACGAATTGCTACTCAATTGAAAATGCATGAAAATGACTTAGGTTTACGCGAGGCTGTTGTTTCTATGAAATCTAAATACCTTAAATATTGAAGAGAAATCCCTTACCTATATGCATTTGCATTTCTTTTAGATCCTAGGGCTAAAATTGATGCATTTGGTACTGTACTTGATCTTCTTAGTGATGCTACGAGGCTGGACTATACTGACTTTTTTTGCATAAGTTCGTTCTTGGTTATACGAGGTTTATCAAAGGTATGAAAATAAGTTTTGGGGAGTCCGCTCGCAATGACCTCCAGTAGCCCCCACCTTGAGTGGGAAGACAAATATGTGGGGCACGATCTTGGTGCCTCTTCCTCCAGGTCCAGGTCCAGGTCTTCTTCTTCTTTTACACCAACGCCTGCTCAGCCAAGACCCACAAGGAGCGGGAAACTATCCACCTATTTGGACAACAATATAGTGGATTTCAACTCAGAAGGCTTCGACATCTTGCAATGATGGTATGCCCATAAGTTAACATATCACGTGCTATCCATACTTGCACGTGATGTGTTAACTATTCTTGTCTCTACGGTTTCCTCCGAGTCTGCTTTCAGTCTTTCTGGAAGAATATTGGAGGAAAGAAGAACAAATCTCACAAGTGAGATGGTGGAGATCCTTCTAACTGTGAAAGACTGAGAACAAGCCGATCACGAACACAACACTCTGTGGAAAATCCAGAGTTGTCGGAGGTGTTCAAAAATCTGTACTTAGACAATGACACCGACACATAAAACAAGGATGTATCATGTATGTAGAATTGTAGAGTTATAGGTTGTACTCTTTTTCCTTTGCCAAGGTTTCTCATTTTGAGTTTTTACTTGCCAAAGGTTTTAACGAGGCAGCCAGTTGGATATTAATAAAGCTTTTTATTACATTTTCAATATGATTGTCTCATTTTTTTTCAATTTTCATGTCTACTAAATTCTACATATTTTTCTAATTTTTCTTGGATTTTTTGGATTCAAACGGGTCAAACGGGCTAAACAGGCCACACTTGGCCCGACGAGCTAAACGGACTCAGGCCGACCCAGCACAGCATGAATGCTAAACGGGCCATGCCTGGGCAGCCACCCGGCCCGTGGGCTAGCATGGCATGACACGAATAGTAGCTGAACCAGAACGGGCCGTGCCTAGCCGTGCCCGTGCCGTGCCGGGTCAGGCCGCCCGTTTGGCCAACACTGACGAGGCAAGACCTGGGCAGCTGGGCAGGACGATCACGCGCGTGGGAGCACTCCGCCTTGAAGGATCGAAGGGCACGCGAAACAAAAAAAAAATCTGATGGCTGCGATGCGGAGAGACACGAAATCGGACGAGGAAAGGAAAAAGTGACGACATGGACGCCTGTGGTCGCACGAAGAATGCGCCCCTTTACCCTGTAAGGACTAGCAGCCTGTGCGCGCGAGAATTAGAAGAGCAGTGGTTTGACGGCAGTATGTTGTAACGTGAACGCAAATTTAGACGCACACAAGAACGGATACCGTTGTCTGTTATTAGTACATAGGTTTTCTGAGCACGTAGATTGACGTAGAATATATTACAGAATGGATGATATATTGCATATGATTTCTTAAAGATAACATCGTGTGTTCTAGTCCGAGATAGGCTATAGTTTTTAGATACTGTGCAAAGTAACAACGGAAGACGACGCTTGTGCTGAAAGGTTGTAGAACATGTTGCACTAGTTGTCTGTAATGAACTAACGATTGAACTGTTGGCGTGGTCTAGCGCTGTTCTGTGTACAATCTGCTGCACGGCGGATGCAGGTTAAGCGAGAAACTGTCAGCTGTGTATAGAGTACGAATCAAACAACAGAATATCAGGTATTTTTTGCACGGAATATACCTGGTGTTTAGTGCCAAGGTCTGTACTGTGGGTGGATCTTTTCAGTACCACAGGAGGGAACTGGTTCGGTAGCTATTTTCTATGGCGAGCTATATAATATAGATGATATGTGAGGCACACGCATTTTTTTTTTTTTTGGTAGCTTTAGATGCAGCTAGCTATACAATATGACTGTTGCTATATGATAGCACCACATATACAACAGGAATCCACAGTAGGATACAAAGATGCTACCACATACTTATAGCAATATGTAGACGGCGAGAGTTTCTTGTTAGACTTTAGTTCATAATGGCACAAATGTAGTATGATGATCCATTCTGTAACTATGAATGCCGCATGTTCAGAAGAAAAAAAAAACTTGCATCTACTGTTGCAACCATGTATCAATTTATGAAAAGAGATACCCTAAGAGGAACATAAACTACTTTCGCAAAGCATAGCATCAGTGATAGATGGGTTATCTTTTAACTGTAGTCGGATGCTTTGACTGGCAGGGGGTTAAACAACAGGCATACTAACCGGTAAATAATCATAGCATTATGTCGAAGCGCAATCTATAGGAAGGTAGCAGAACTACAAAACTGCACTTGGAGACAATTCAGTAAAGATGCAGTGAAAATGGTTACAGCAGCATGTACCATCCTAGAGTTTAATATGAGTCAGTACTTACAGAACGCGTGTTCTTTTTTCAGGACGATCAGCGGAACTTTTCTTTTCGGTGGGGAAGGAGGTCTGTTCTGGAAGAAGATCAATCTCTAAGGTTTGCGGAAACAAGCGTTTCGGCAAAGTTCGGGTCTCAAGCGGTCGACCGGCCTTGGTGGCGGTCGGACCCATGCTCGGTGATTTGGATGGCGGTCGACCGCCGGTAGGCGATCCGACCGGATGGGTGGCGATCGACCGGCGTCGATGAGCGGTCCGACCGCCATATAAGTGGCATTGGATTTTGAGTGGGCCAAAAATAGAGGTGTCGCAAAGTGAGGAGATTCTCTGCTCTTGGTCCCATAATTTTGGAGCCTCGGGCAAAAGTTCTATTCGTTTGAAATTTTCAGAGAGGTTGCGGATTTCAATGCTGAAATTTTGGCTAAGTCCTGGTGGCGGCGGACCGGCCTTCGCTGGCGGTCGGGCCGGCGATGGCGATCGAGCCGGCGATGGCGGTCGAGACCGCCCAGGGTGGCGGTCGACCGGTTTCACTAACTTGTCGGCCGTGTGGCGGCGATGGTTGCTTGTTAGGTCAAGTTCATGGGTTTCATTGCATATGTGTTGCATGATGCATGTTTTGACTAACGTGAGTCAAGTTGTGAAGAACTTGTTCTCGGTTTCGATTTGCTTGTCTATTGTTGTGCAGGTTGCTTGGTGGTCAACGACGGTCAACGGCGAGGATGATCGGGACTAGGCTTGGAGAGCTGAGGTTCAGAACGATCGACGATGTCGGGTGAAGTCATTGGACTCAAGTATGGTACAAGATGGACAAAGGTGACCGAATGGGCAGTTCGGTGCGACTGGTTGAATCAAGCGGCGCGGGGGTCGGTGCAAGTGTCATGGTGGTTTCGGTGGGAGCGGATGGGAGAGACTTGCCGACATGATGAGCCGTTGGATCAACCTACACGTGGCGAACAGCGAGTGCCGCTGTCTGGACTCGGTCTTGGAGAAGGACCGAGAAGGGTATTTTGGTAATTTTACCAAATACCCTTTGTTATCTTTGCCAACCCGCGGCGCAAGGCGGTGCGTTGGAGAAGCGGATTAGGTCAAGAGGAGATGAAGATGACGCTTTAAAATGCGTGCGTGTGTGACCCGTTTGTTTTGGGCTTTAACGGGAGCCCATTATGGAAACTCTTCTATAAGGTCTAGGCCTCCACTATAAATAGAAGAGGGAGGTGGCTGCACCCTCTCAACCCTTTCATTGTGATTGAAACCCTAGTTTACTTAGGGAGAGGAGTAGTGGAGGTTAGGGTTTTAGAGAGTTGGATTTGATTTCGTGCTCATGTATTGAGTCTTTGTCCTCTATTGATGGAGTGGCTGTAAACCAATACCACATCAAATCAATCCAAAGAAAGTTTCATCAAAGATGAGTCTATTTGTTTTCTTCCTCTCTATTTGGTGATTTTGAGTCTTTCTTTGATCCATGAGTTTTGCTTGATTTCGGCGTGATCTAGCTTGCTTTGTGACATGTGGGAATACATCTAGGATCTTCAAGATCATCAATCACCCACGAGCAAGTCTCAAGATCATATTTGCGTTTTGACTTTTGACCCACCTTCACTCAAACAGGAAAGGTCTGAACTTTGACAAGGATCTTCACGATCGTTGCTTGGAATAGGTTCTGACATCCTTGGGAAGGTGTCCATTAAGTTTCACGAAGTTTGGACGCACGAATCGAAGTTAGATAAATTTGCGTTTTGGTTTTTGGACTGATTTCATTGTTCATCGAACTAGAGGTCGACCGCTGAAGGAGAGGTCCGACCGCTTGGATCGATCCGACCGCTAGCCAACCGGTCGACCACCCCGTGAGAGGTCGGACCGTCAAGAATGGTGTTTTGGTTTTGTGTTGATTTTGCTTTGGGGTTTTGATTGGATTCAATACAAGTCTTCCGCTGTGCATGATTGATTGATCTTCATAGTTTTCATAGCTATTGGAGTGAGATTCGTATTGAATTCGATTTGAGAGAAAAATAGATCGTACTCTATAAGTAATTTTCTGTAAGTACCTGAATGGGAATTAGTAAACAGCATGTTCAGATGGTAGAATAACATAGGGCACGACATGTTCTATCTGTTTGTTCGTATAGACGATGTATGGGGTTGTATTTGGTAACCTGTGCCGAAGCTGGCGATGATTCTAAAAGTCGCTTTCGAGCAGAGGGCAGCGCAGTATGTCATTCTCTGTATCTATGAACATGAAAAAACAAAGATTGTATATGAAATGCGCCAATGCAGATGCGAGGTGTCAGAGGATAATAGGCAGTGCGAGGTACAAGGGAACATACTGCAGCTGTTTTTCTTCTTCAGCAGGAGGTAACAACTGCGGATAAGGTGGCGCTTCTTCAACCTGACCAACCTATTGACGGATAAGGTTCTTTTTTTTTTTTTTGAGGAAGTGCAAAAACTTTGCACATCATTCTATTAAGTCGAAGTAAAAATAGAATCAAACCAAAAAGTATACAGAGAAGAAAACCAAAACGAAAACAGAAAGGAGGCCAGAGGCCAAACGACCAAAAAAAAAAACTACTACTCCTCAGTTTGCGCTTTCAGCCTTGTTGCCGACGCCAGGCACCAGATGCGGTGCTCGCTAACAGTGGATAAGGTTCTTCGATCTGAATGATAAAAGAGCATTGATGCATAGTACGATAGGGAAATACAGCTTTATATCTATATCCTTGTCAATACAACAGTTTTTTTTTGTTAATGGTAAATGCCAAAAAAAGGCAATGTTTCTTATAATCTGACAATCAATTTGTCATCATAATTATATACAGAACAATTTGTACAAAACTTTCAGAAAAAGAGAAGTGTGTTCTCAATGACTCCCAATACCCAAATCTACCCCTAACATGCACCATCAATGATTCCTCTAATTGTTCAAAATTTCGCAAACGGATTTCTTGCGTATAGCAATTAAATCTGTTCAAAAAAAAACAGTGCAAACGAAATCATCAGCCACCTCATGTCTAAGTTGTTTAGTATTTTAAAAAAGAACAACATTGCATACCTTAGGGGCAACATGATCTGGTGTGCCACAAGTTGTGTGAAGAAGACCTACTCTATGAACTCTTAATCAGCACCTCTACCTGGATAGAAATATAAGTAGGCAGCATCAACAAAAGAAAACAATGAACAGTCTAAACTGACATTTTTGGACAGTGTGGTAAGTACAAAATCAGAAGCTCTCAAGTTTCCATGCGAATCAAGAAGCAGGTTTGAGGCTATAGTACAAACATCAAATTGTCAAGCATGAGGAAATGGAATTAGTGAATACGACAAAATACAGTGACACATGCATCTACAAACATCAAATCGGCAAGCATAAGAGAATGGAATAAGTGAATAAGCCAAAATAAAGTGACACATGTACCTCTTATCAAGAACAAACCTTCAAATCTCTGTGTAGGACCGGAAAGGCGATTAGAGGGGGGTGAATAGGAGCACGCTCAACTTTTTCACGAACGATCGGATTCAACACGATGTTTACTCCAATAGCTATGAAAGCTATGAAGATCAATTAACAAGCACAGTGGAAGACTTGTATTGAATCCATGGTAAGCTCACCATGACAGTGTTGTCATTGATGGAAGTGATCTTCACCCCCCAGACTCTCACATCAAGAGCACCTAAGATCTAACGTGCATTCTCAGACTCAGTAAAAACAAGATCCACAGCGCGAAGATCAGAAATAATCTTGGAGAACCTCTCCCACAGCTCATCTAAAGATTCACCAGGCCTTTGCTCGATCTTTGAGTATTCTTTCTTGAGTTGGTTCTGTCTCACTTCCTTGATCGCAGTAGAACCCTCGTGATAGTCACAAAGAGTCTTCCAGATCTCGTGAGCAGACCTCAAATAAGCCACACGCTCAAACTCAGATCGACTAAGTCGTTGAATCAGAAAGTTTCGAGCCTTGCTATTAGCCTCAACATCTGGAGTGATCACATCGTCATCAGCTGGCGCAACATATGGATTTTTGACCTTAAGCCAAATAGCACGCCCTTGAGCCTCGATGTAGGCTTGCATACGAACCTTCCAGTAAGCAAAATCAGATCCATCAAAGATATGAGGTTTGATTGAATACTTGTCAGTCGCCATGGCTCCAAAGACCGGTTAAGATCTATGAGAAGAGCTAACCGGGCTCTGATACCAATTGTACGACTGGAAAGACGACTAGAGAGAGGGTGAATAGGAGCACGCTCAACTTTTTTACAAACGATCGGATTCAACACGATGTTTACTCCAATAGCTATGAAGATCAATTAACAAGCATAGTGGAAGACTTGTATTGAATCCAATCAAAACCCCGAAGCAAAATCAACAAAAACCCAAATCACAGAGTCTCGGGCGGTCTGACCTCTCAGAAATCGGGTCGAGTATTTTGCCTAGCGGTCATACCTCTCACACGGGCGGTCTGACCGATTTGCCTAGCGGTCTGACCTCTCAGATGGGCGGTCTGACCTCTAGCACGATGAACAGGAAAATCAGCCCGAAAACCGAAACTAAAATCGGCCTAACTTTTGATCTACACGGCCAAACTTGACCAAATTTGGAACACACCTTCCTAAGGATATTAGGAACCTATTCCAAGCAACGATTGAGTAGATCCACATCAAAGTTTTGACCTTTTTCCATTTTACCGAAGGAGGGTTCAAAACCGAGCAAAAACGAAAAACACGATCTAAAACTTGCTCGTGGGAGATTGATGATCTTGAAGATCCTAGATGTATTCCCACACATCACAGCAAGGTAGAAGAGGGCAAGAGATCAACCAAAAACTCACGGATCAAAGAAAGACTCAAAATCATCAAATAGAGAGAAAGAAGAACACAAAGAGACACATCTTTGGAAATCATCCATAGATTGATTCATGATGTTGCTGGTTCTGACCACTCCTCAAGGAGGACAAGAGCTCAATCCATGAGCACACAATCAACTCATCTCCCTAGAACCCTAAGCCTCTCTATTTCTCTCCAAGTCCCTAAAACCAAACTAGGGTTTACAAATAAAATGCTTAGGGGCTGTGTGGCAGCACCCCTCCTATTTATACTAGAGGCCTAGCTTCTAGAAGAGTTTCTCTAATGGGCTCCGTTAAGGCCCAACACAAGCGGGACACTTACACACGCTTTTAAAGCGCGAAACCATCATCTCTTGACCTAAACCACTTCATCTTGCGCCGTCCCGCGCCGTGGTTTAGTCAAACGTCACAAAGCCGGTATTTGATGAAATTACCAAAATACTCTTTCTCGATCCTTCTCCGAAGACCGAGTCCAATCCAGTCGAAGCAATCGCCTGCTCCGCCACATGTAGGTTGATCAACGGCTCTCATCATGTCGGCAAGTCTCTCCCGTCCGGATCCCACCGGAACCACCAAGGCACTTGCACCGAGCCCCGCGCCGCTTGATCAACTCGTCGCACCGAACTGCCCGTTCGATCATCCTTGTCCATTCTGCGTCACGCTTGAGTCACTTGACCTCACCTGACATCCATGATCGTTCTGGACCTCAGCTCTCCAAGCTTAGTCCCGATCCTTTCGCCGTTGACCGTCATTGACCTTCAAGACACCTGGACAGCAATAGACAGAGAAATTGTCTCCGGGAACAAGTTCTTCACAACTTGACCCACGTCAGTGAAAACATGCAATATGCAACACATATGCAAAGATAAACATGGATATGACCAATCCCAAAATCACTTTCCCATTTAAATCAATGAACAGCACAAAACCGGTCAGACGGCGCCATTCAATGGCGGTCGATCGCTCGCCGATCGATCGCTCCAGCGCCGGTCGGACCTCTGCTGAACTGACGACCTTTGAACATTTGCCGAAAATACGAGAAATAGCAAACCAAAAGTGTCATTGTCAATTGTAACATCATCTTAAAATCGTGCACATATCCTCATGATATCCACAATCTCCCCCTTGATGAACACATTGGCAATCTTCCAGAAAATGTAAGTTTTAGGTTTGAAAATAAAAATACTCGTTGTTTTCGCATAAAGGCACAACTTGGTCCATAAGCAAGAGAAAGCCATGGAAATAACCAAGCTAGCTTCAGAATAGTTAAGGCAAGTGAGATAAGGCAACAGAAGGCACAAAAACTTCAATTTCTAGATAATCGCCAAAAATCTCACTTAAGGTCCATATGAAAAAACAATTGTTCTATTTGACCTTCGATCATGGTGAGTATTCACGAATTGCAATTCAGATTCAGAAAAGGCAATAAAACCAAAGAAATGCAAATGAGATGCTCTTACTCACAATGATCACCAATTGTCAAGAAAAAACATTTTTGTCCCTAAGACTCCAAATAGCTCTAAAACAACATTTTTACCAATCTTTCTCCCCCTTTGACAATGTATTCAGCAAGAAACATGGAAGAAGATAGAGCATGAATGAAATGGAATGGTTGCAATTTTTTTTGTTTTTGTTTTGATTTTTAGCAACAAGAGCCATGAGAATTATCCAAGAAGACTAGACAAGTATTACACCAAGCCATATTATGTGAAGTAGCAATGTTCCATCATGGCAAAACATATATAACAAGCTAAAGCCAACAGAGCAATCATCTGTGTGGAAATAAAAGCTTAGCATGTAAAGATATTGAAGATCATAGTTTAACTAAAGGTATCCAAAAAGGAGTCAAGCCATGTCTATAAGCAAAATGGAGCCCAGAAATTAAACGAAGAGTCAATTTTGAGCATTCTGAGTGCAATTTTAAATCAATTTGTTCAAGCACGCGAATTTTAGCACATTTTAGCACTTTGTTTGAAAGACTTGAGTTTTATCTTAGTAAAGCAAGTCCTGGACTAGGAGCCATCCACAACTGCCTCCTAAGCTTCGACCAAAAGATAATGTTGTTTTCTTAGCAATGTGCTAGATCTCAAGCCTTGCCGCGACCATCCCAAGCAAGAAAGCTTAAGAGAATGATCTAGGTCATCCAAAACTCCCCCTGAGTTCAAGCCTAGTACAATGACAAGCCATCTCATGAGAAAGAATTGGTGAGATCAGTTTTTTCGCACAGAAAAGCTTATAATTTTTTCATTTGCTTGACTCAGCTCATTTCAAAACTCATAACAGATTCAAGACTCAACTAAGCATATATGTGTTATGATCCTTAGATCATAGGGATAAACATCACCGGGAGGATAGCGTGAATCATAAGAGGATCACTATAGCAAATTAGTCACAAGTTTCAAGAAGTTATGTTTTGATTCAAATTGCTCACAGATAATTAAACTATCATGGCAAAAACTAAGCTACATATGAAAAACCATAACAGAAGTCTTAGCACACTAACACAAGACATGGCAAGGTATAAAGTATGAAATCAAGTCATACACGGATAATAATGAAAGCTCCATGAAATTATATTACAATGCAAGTTGTAGAATTGAAAATGCATTATGATACAATGAATGCAAAAGAGCAAAATTCCCCCTCAAAACAGGCCAAGAGGACTAATAACCCCTAACTCTCCCCGCAAAGTAGCAAAACGAGAAGAATCAAGAGCCTTAGTGAAAATATCAGCAACCTGCTGCTCAGACTCAACAAAATGAAGCACAACATCACCTTTCTCAACATGGTCTCTAAGAAAATGATATCAAATATCAATGTGCTTGGTCCTAGAGTGTTGCACTGGGTTTTTGGCAATATTGATGGCACTAGTGTTGTCACAGAAAAGAGGAACACTATCCAAAAACAACCCATAGTCCCTCAAAGTAGACAAGATCCGAGAACACGAGAGCAACGCTGTCTGCAGACTACATACTCGGCCTCGGATCGGGTCATGCAATGATGACTGTTTTCGAGAAGACCAAGAAATAAGAGATGTGCCCAAGAAATGACAAGTGCCAGAAGTACTCTTCCTATCCACTCTACACCCCGCAAAATCAGCATCAGAAAAAGCTCGAATCGAGATAGCAGAATCAGAAGAAAACCAGAGTCCTAAATCAAGAGTGTCTTGGAGGTACCTGAATATGCGCCGCACTACTTGACGATGAGAAGCACGAGGGGAAGCCTGAAATCGAGCGCACAGACACACAACAAATTGTATGTCCGGCCTCGACGCTGTGAGGTAGAGGAGGGAGCCGATCATGCTGCGGTACTCCTTCTGATCCACGGGCTCTCCATCCTCATCAGGGTCCAGCACGGTGGTTATAGCAATGGGAGTAGACATTGGTCTACTGCTTCCCATGTCGAAGCGCCGAAGAAGGTCCTTTTGTATACTTACTCTGATGAATGAAGATGCCTTCTTTCAGTTGCTTGACTTGAGGACCAAGGAAGAAGATCAATTCTCCCATCATGCTCATCTCGAACTCCCTGCTCATAGAATCTGAAAATCTGGACACCAAAGCATGAGAAGAACCACCGAATATAATATCATCCACATAAATCTGAACCAATAAAAGTCAACGCCATGCTCGAGAGTGAACAAGGTTTTATCAACCATTCCCATTTTGAACTCATTATTAAGCAAGAAACTCTTAAGCCTATCATACCAAGCTCTAGGGGCTTGCTTCAATCCATACAAGGCTTTGGAGAGTTTAAAAATACGGTTTGGGAACTTGTGATTTTCAAAGCCAGGTGGTTGCTTGACATAGACCTCTTCTTCTATGAAACCATTAAGAAATGCACTTTTGACATCCATTTGAAAAGATTAAAGCCTTTGGAAGAAGCAAAAGCTAGCGATATCACGAATGGCTTCTAATCTAGCGGCAGAGCAAAGGTCTCTTCAAAGTCTAAGCCCTCTACCTGGGAATAACCTTGAGCTACAAGCCTAGCCTTGTTGCGAACTACCAACCCATCCTCACTTTGCTTATTTTTGAAAATCCATTTTGTTCCAATTACATGAATATTAGGTGGAGGTTCAACTAAGGTCCAGACTTTGTTTCTTTCAAAATTTTCAAGTTCTTCATGCATAGCATTGACCCAAGAGGAATCAGATAAAGCATGGGTGACATCTCGGGGTTCAAAAGAGACGACAAAAACAGAATGTGCATGAGAATCGGGAGAAATAAACCTGGAGCGAGTGACTCGCTCATTTAGATCCCCAATCATCTGCTCAGGCGGATGTCGTCGCTGAATATGAAGAGGAGCTCCTGGTGCAGAAGTGGCATCTACCTCATGAGCTGCGGAGGTAGGAGCAGAGCCACTCAGATCGTCGGTGAAGATAGGAGGAGGCTGCTCAGCTGAAGCTGGAGTAGTGGAAGCAGGCTCTCCAACCATCTCAGAAGGGACTTGAGGATGGATTGGGTCCTCATCCTCAGAGTCATCGTCGACGAAGATGTTTTCTCGAATATCAGAAACCTGTGTACCTGCAGCATCGGGTCTAGTACTAGGACTAGCCTCATCAAAAGTGACTTCGCAAGTCTCAACAATTTTGTTAGTGTCCAAATTAAATATACGATAGCCACGAGAATGAGCAGGATATCCAAGAAATATGCCATCAGAACATCTAGATTCAAATTTATCCAAATTGCCATGTTTAAGAATGAAACACTTGCAACCAAAAATCTTGAAATGAGAGACTTTAGGCCTATGACCAAATCTAAGCTCATAAGAAGTCTTGCCAATCACAGATCTCAAGAAAACCCTATTAGACACATAACAAGCAGTAGAGATCGCCTCATTAAAACCTCCTAGGTGTGGAATGTTCATCTAACAAGGTTCTAGCCATCTCTACTAGGGTTCTGTTCTTCCTTTCTACAACTCCATTCTGCTGGGGAACTCTAGGAGAAGAGAACTGATGCTCAATTCCCCTATCAGTGCAGAAAGTGGCAAAAGAAGAATTCTTGAATTCTGTCCCATTGTCACTCCTAATGACTCTCAAAGCTTCCGGAAGATCAACAGCTAGCCTAAGGACCAATTCTCTAAAAAAATCCAAAAGCCTCATCCTTAGAAACCAGAAAATAAACCCATGAATACCTGGAGAAGTCATCCACAATCACAAGCACATACCATTTCCCACCTACAGACTGAACTCTAGAAGGGCCAACAGTGTCTAAGTGCAAAAGCTGACCTGGACCATCAGTCATCACTAAAGTAAGAGGTGGATGAGAAGCAGAAACCATCTTACCATGTCTACAGGGAGCGCACACTAGGTCTCTAACAGCCTTCAGCCTAGGCAACCCTCTAATCAAATCCTTGCTACTGACTCTAGTCAAGTGGTCAAAACCTATGTGTCCAAGTCTACGATGCCATAAGACTAGATCATGAGAATCAGAAGCTACAAGACATCTAGAACTGGAAGCAGAAGAGACACTGAAATCCGCACTAAAGTTCCTCTCAAACCTAGTGATCCCAAAGACATGCTCACCTGAGGAATCCAGAACTCTACACTCACCACTCTTAAACCTTACCTCGAGACCCTCATCAAGCGGTGAGAAGCAGATAGCAGTTATACCTCGACTTACTTACCAAAGCGGCGTCCTTAAGCATGAACTTGTTGTTGACGCGCCTTGTGCCCTTAGTCATCACGGTCCGGTAGAAGCATCCCCAAATGTGATCAACTCATTGCGGATGCACGTGTGAGGGAGGAGAACCATCTAGAATCTCTAGTCATATGTCAAGAACATCCGAGTCAACAAGCCATATGTCCTCCTTCCTCGCACGACGGACCTACGAGGCGTGCGAAAAACATCCGTGCCTCGATCTCAAGTTAGTGATAAAAGACTTGGGAATCGATCTTGAGCCACACGATGCTTGGGAACACCAACGAAGCAGCGATAAAATGGTTAGAGAAAATTCATCGAATGCACATGAGAAACACCTAGACCTCTCCGAATCGACCTACCAAAAAGTCGGTGCTCCCCCTGTCTAGATACTACCCATGGTCTCTCCCCATGATATCCTAAACGAGCAGCGCCTAGAACCTCCAAAGGAGTCAAAGAAGTCATCTACAAACCTAGGCCTTTGTCTAGCAGAAAAGACAGGCTGCCTGGCTCTAGAGACTACAGTAGGTAAAGGAACTCCTCTAATGGACCTCAAAGCACTCATCCTTCCTTTCCTCTCAATCTTAGCTCTACGGAAGCAGAACTCAACAATGTGGCCATCCTTCTTGCAGAAGGTGCAATGGTACTTGACCTTTTGAGGGGTCTGACCTGTTGATGTATAAGCACCTATCTTGCTAGAAGAGGTTTGGGCAAAACCTGCAGATCTAAAAACAATCTTAGATGGTTCAGGGGGTTCTACCTCAAACAAGCCACTCTCAACAGCTCTCGCAATCTTAGGTGGATGGTTCTTAGAATGCTCTATTGAATTAAAATCTAAGCCACTATTCTTCACACTCACCTTAGATTTATCAAGAATCATGTTGAGGTTCTTCTTCCCACCAGTGAATCTCTCAAGAGTATCTTTAAGATAATCATTTTCTTTGGCTAGGTCCTTACATGTAGCACAATTACTAGACTTGATTGCCTCATCATACTCATCCTTGAGAATGGTTATCTCAACTTTCAAAGCCTCACAAGACACACAATAAGAATTCTTAATCCGATTCAACTGCTCCTTAAATTTATCTCTAAATGTCTCTTATATCTTATCTACATTTATTCCAACTTCAGTACACAAGATACAACAAGAAGAGTCAATAGCTTTCTTGGATGCAGTCATGAACATGGATTTTTCAATTTTAGCTTTCTCCTCTAGAGTCTTGTTTAGAGCATCATTCTCTATTGTGAGTTTAAGGCAATTTTCACATGATGCAGATCTAGAATAAAGAACCATTTCAGTCATCTCTTTCATTTTGACCTTATTATCCTCACAATGAAAGCAAGTATGACTAGGATCAAATTTCTGCAATTATTTTGTAGCGCTATTCAATTTTAATTCAAGCAAAACACAATTTGAGCATGGTAAAGGAATAACATCTATAGTAGTCACATCTAGAGCAATAGCATTTATACAAGAAGGACTAGACTTGAGAGATTCAATTTCATCAAGAGCATCTTTTAATTGATTTGTAACAGAGGAATGAGTAGTTTGTAGATTGGTCAAATCAAACATCAAGCTAAGACAAGATTCACAATTGTCAGCAGAACTAATAGATTTGAGCCTAACAACTTCTAGGTTCAAGTTATCAATCATGGTGTCTTGTTTCTTAATCTCTTTAGCTTGCTTCTTCATTTTCCGTTCAGCAACAACCAAAGCTCGTTTCATCTCACTCAAAGAAGGGCGTACCTCATCGGGATCGCTGAAAAGGTCGTCGTCGTTGGAGGAGTCGACGTCGTGGCTGTCCCTGGCCATGAAGCACATGCCGGTGAAATCCTGGGTCTTCTTCTTGCCATGGGAGTCATCCTCGTCGTCCTCCGTCCCTGAGTCCACATCGCTCATATCAACACTCTCAAGAGCGGCAAGGACCCGGCTGACGAACTTGCGATAGTTGGGCTTCTTAGCTTTTGCATCCTTAGCTTGAGGATGCCTCCGAGAGTCCTTCTCCTCTTTGCCCTTCAGCTTGGGGCATCTGGAGCGAATGTGGTTTGGCTCACCACACTCAAAGCAAGTGACAAGGCCTCCTCTCCTCCTATTCCTCACTTTGTTGTAAGCTCTCGAAAATCTGGTGGATAGGAGGGCTAAATCATCCTCAGGTATCCTCTCAAGTTGCTCATCGCTCATAGAGTGCTAAGCAGATAAAGAAAAGCCAGAATCCAAGGAATCAGAAGAACTACCCATAGATGGGTCGACCACTAAAGCCATCGACTCTGTCTTTGGGAGACGTGAGATAAAGTTAATCTCATGCGTCTTCAACCTTGAGTAGAGCTTATCCATGGTAAGCTCACTCATGACAGTGTTGTCATTGATGGAAGTGATCTTCATCCCCCAGACTCTCACATCAAGAGCACCTAAGATCTGACGTGCATTCTCAGACTCAGTAAAAACAAGATCCACAGCGCGAAGATCAGAAATAATCTTGGAGAACCTCTCCCACAGCTCATCTAAAGATTCACCAGGCCTTTGATCGATCTTTGAGTATTCTTTCTTGAGTTGGTTCTGTCTCACTTCCTTGATCGCAGTAGAACCCTCGTGATAGTCACAAAGAGTCTTCCAGATCTCGTGAGCAGACCTCAAATGAGCCACACGCTCAAACTCAGATCCACTAAGCTGTTGAATCAGAAAGTTTCGAGCCTTGCTATTAGCCTCAATATCTGGAGTGATCACATCGTCATCAGCTGGCGCAACATATGGATTTTTGACCTTAAGCCAAATAGCACGCCCTTGAGCCTCGATGTAGGCTTGCATACGAACCTTCCAGTAAGCAAAATCAGATCCATCAAAGATATGAGGTTTGATTGAATACTTGTCAGTCGCCATGGCTCCAAAGACTGGTTAAGATCTATGAGAAGAGCTAACTGGGCTCTGATACCAATTGTAGGACCGGAAAGGCGACTAGAGTGGGGGTGAATAGGAGCACGCTCAACTTTTTCACAAACGATCGGATTCAACACGATGTTTACTTCAATAGCTATGAAGATCAATTAACAAGCACAGTGGAAGACTTGTATTGAATCCAATCAAAACCCCGAAGCAAAATCAACAAAAACCCAAATCACAGAGTCTCGGGCGGTCTGACCTCTCAGAAATCGGGTCGATTATTTTGCCTAGCGGTCATACCTCTCACACGGGCGGTCTGACCGATTTGCCTAGCGGTCTGACCTCTCAGATGGGCGGTCTGACCTCTAGCACGATGAACAGGAAAATCAGCCCGAAAACCGAAACTAAAATCGGTCTAACTTTTGATATACACGGCCAAACTTGACCAAATTTGGAACACACCTTTCTAAGGATATTAGAAACTTATTCCAAGCAACGATTGAGTAGATCCACATCAAAGTTTTGACCTTTTTCCATTTTACCGAAGGAGGGTTCAAAACCGAGCAAAAACGAAAAACACGATCTAAAACTTGCTCGTGGGAGATTGATGATCTTGAAGATCCTAGATGTATTCCCACACACCACAGCAAGGTAGAAGAGGGCAAGAGATCAACCAAAAACTCACGGATCAAAGAAAGACTCAAAATCATCAAATAGAGAGAAAGAAGAACACAAAGAGACACATCTTTGGGAAATTATCCATAGATTGATTCATGATGTTGCTGGTTACAGCCACTCCCTCAAGGAGGACAAGAGCTCAATCCATGAGCACACAATCAACTCATCTCCCTAGAACCCTAAGCCTCTCTCTTTCTCTCTAAGTCCCTAAAACCAAACTAGGGTTTACAAATAAAATGCTTAGGGGCTGTGTGGCAGCACCCCTCCTATTTATACTAGAGGCCTAGCTTCTAGAAGAGTTTCTCTAATGGGCTCCCGTTAAGGCCCAACACAAACGGGACACTTACACACGCTTTTTAAAGCGCCGAAACCATCATCTCTTGACCTAAACCACTTCATCTTGCGCCGTCCCGCGCCGTGGTTTAGTCAAACGTCACAAAGCCGGTATTTGATGAAATTACCAAAATACCCCTTCTCGATCCTTCTCCGAAGACCGAGTCCAATCCAGTCGAAGCAATTGCCTGCTCCGCCACGTGTAGGTTGATCAACGGCTCTCATCATGTCGGCAAGTCTCTCCCGTCCGGATCCCACCGGAACCACCAAGGCACTTGCACCGACCCCCGTGCCGCTTGATCAACCCGTCGCACCGAACTGCCTGTTCGATCATCCTTGTCCATTCTGCGTCACGGTTGAGTCACTTGACCTCACCCGGCATCCATAATCGTTCTGGACCTCAGCTCTCCAAGCTTAGTCCCGATCCTTTCGCCGTTGACCGTCATTGACCTTCAAGACACCTGCACAGTAATAGACAGAGAAATCGTCTCTGGGAACAAGTTCTTCACAACTTGACCCACGTCAGTGAAAACATGCAATATGCAACACATATGCAAAGATAAACATGGATATGACCAATCCCAAAATCACTTTGCCATTTAAATCGATGAACAGCACAAAACCGGTCAGACCGCCATTCAATGGCGGTCGACCGCCCGCCGATCGATCGCTCCCAACATTGGTCGATCGCTCAACTGACGACCTTTGAACATTTGCCGAAAACACGAGAAATAGCAAACCAAAAGTGCCATTGCCAATTGTAACATCATCTTAAAATCGTGCACATATCCTCATGATATCCACACCAGGATACTTTTTTTTGGTATGGCAATAATCAATGGCATCAATAAGCTGCTGGAAGTACTTGCTAGCTTCATTTTCACAAAGCTTCCCTTGGCGAACCTACAGATATTTGATGTTAACAATGGTTAACATTTCAGTCCCCTTTGGTAGCCACTGTTTGCACAAATCCAGAAAGTATAGACCATCAAGCATAGAGCAAGAGGTAGGTTAAAGTATAGACCACCAGCAGCATTTGAGTCCCCTTTGGTAGCTACTGTTTGCTTTGCATTAACATAAACAAAGTGGCACTGTATTGTTCTTTTACTTGATTGCGAGTTTCATTTAATTAGTGATGTAACGCAAAGAGCAAGTATAGGTCACAATGACTTGTTTGAATCTCAAATAGTCTATATACTGATGCACTGTCTTTAGCAGGAAATAGTGGTCTAATGCAAGACAGACAATAAAAAAAACCAAAGATTAAAGATATCCCCGAGAATATTTTGTTTGGGAGCAAACTATCAGAGGGAATGAAACAAAAGTCACAAAACATGTAAAACTGATCCATCAATGATTTAGGTCCAGAAATATAGAACCTATTCACAATCTACAGTAGTGTTTATGCCTATCCTACTATTGCTGATAATCTGTAATTGCTCTCCTACTGATCTTTGTTTAGCCACTGTTTACTGTAAGTCCTGATAAAGTTATTCCAGCAAGAATAAACCAACCTTTCTTAAACTGCCATATAAACAATCTTTCACTACTACATAAGCCATTTCAGAAATAGAAATTGTATTCATACATTTCAGCACATGATTAAGCCAAAATAAGTCAGATTTGTTCTGAATAATATCATATCCTTTGACACAAGCAAACTCGAACTCTTGAATACAATACGACACACAAACAATAGGTGACAAAAAAGGGAAAATTGCGGGTACAACCTGTCATTATAGATGACATGGGGAAGAATTTGCACACATAACCCACACATGAAAGAAAAAACAGGGCGCGCTACTGCCTGCCTGCTTGAACTACGAAACTGGCCCGATAGTACAGGCCTGTTGTTGCCTACCTGCACAACAAAGGGCATTACCATAACCATTTGTAACCTAGGAACACTACTACAAAACAGGCTATAGAAGACACCCCATCACAGACGGGTTAATTTGAATCCGTCTGTGTTGGGTCTGTTGGCGGCAGCATTTGCTTTGCCGGTCTATCACAGACGGTTCTTCCTAGTAACCGTCTGTGATATATGATTATCACAGACGGTTTATATAAAGAACCGTCTGTGAAATATCACAGACAGTTCTATTTATGAACCGTCTGTGATAATCCCCCATATCACAGACGGTTTATTAATAGAGCCGTCAGGATATGTCACGACGATTTTGTATATAAACCGCTGCGTGATAATCCTCGTATCACATTTGGTTCATAAAAGCACCGTCGTGACATATCACGACGGTTTTATTTATAAACCGTGCGTGATATATGCCTATCACGAGCAGTTCATATTTGGAACCGTCAGTGATATCCTCGCGCTATAAATACCTTGAGTACCCCGCCCATTCCCATTTGAGCCGCCACCCGATAAAAACCCATCTGCTGCGCACGGCAGAGAGAGAGGGAGGAGAAGGAGAGGAGAAAGGGAGGGAGAAGGAGAGGAGAAAGGGAAGGAGAAGAGAAAGAGAGGAGAAAGGGAGGGAGAAGGAGAGGAGAAAGGGAGGAGACAACAATCGGAATAGATCGATTTGGTATTTTCGTAAGTGAGCTACGAGGGTAACATTCTTTATAACCCAATCGAGATATGGTAGAATATGCTAAGCATCGCGTGTATAAAGTCGCATGGGAGTAAACTTTTGTATCCGATGTAAGGGAATAGAATAATATTTTTCATTTGGTAGTTGGAATAATATTAAAGTTTCGTGAGGGGAAGGAAATGGAGAGAGAGAGCGGTTGAGAGAGATTTTATTAATCTAATTTGACACTATATATTTTGTTACATGTGTAGCGTAGATGGACCAAACTGGATGTATGGTGTGAACCGTGTGAGTCAAGAGTACATTAATGGCGTGGTTGCTTTTAGAAGAGCCGCGAGCGAGATATGTTGAAAAAGGGATAAAATATATGTACTTGTCCATGCATTGATTGCGATAATCAAGATGTTTACCAACTCGGCGCGAGATAGAAGCACACTTGATTCGAAGGGTTTCAAAAAGGGTATACATGTTGGACCAATCCACGGTGAAGAGCGACATGAAGTTAGTAATAACGACATCGTCGAGGAAGTCAACGATATGCCGGATGTCAACGATATGCGGATGTAGATATGCTTTTGATGAGGATAGGTCACACGATAACAATCTGGATCAGATGCTACGCGATGCAGAAGAGAACTACAGTGAGAGAGAGTTTTGTAAATTCGAGCACTTAATGGAGGACTCGGTGAGACCTTTGTTCCCTGGCTGCAAGCCGGAATATACAAGGTTGTCAACCGTGATTGAACTGCTTAAATTAAAAAGCAATCAATGGTTGGTCCGATAAGAGTTTCACGGCGTTGTTAGGTCTCCTAGCGGACATTCTTCCGGAGGGAAACGTGTTGCCCAACACCACCTACCAAGCAAAGAAGGTTCTTTGTCCATTGGGAATGGAAGTAGAAAGAATACATGCATGTCCGAACGATTGTATCCTCTACCGTAAAGAGTATGCAGACATGCATGTATGTCCCGCGTGCAAAGCATCCCGATACAAGCGTCGAATACTTCTAGGTTGAAGCAAGGACCTCTGCTAAGATGTTGTGGTATCTCGCTGTGATCCCACGTTTGAAGCGTTTATTTGCGAACTCAAAAGAGGTAAGATTGGTGCGTTGGCACTCGAGAGGACCGTAAGAAAGATGGAAAGCTAAGACACCTGCTGATTACGCTCGGTGGAGAAACTTCGATCGGAGGTTCAAGAGTTCGGTGCGTAACCAAGGAACATAAGGTTAGGGTTGAGTACGGATGGAATGAATCCTTTCGGTAACATGAGCGATCGACATAGCACTGGCCCGTGAATCTATGCATGTACAACCTTCCTCCTTGGTCGTGTATGAAGCGGAAGTACATTTTGATGTCACTACTTATCCAAGGGCGAAACAACACGGGAATGATATTGATGTGTACCTAGCACCATTCTTTGGAAGATCTTGTGACACTGTGGAGCGAAGGGTGCAGTATGGGATGCGTACAAGCGAGAGAACTTCACTTTACACGCCATGTTGTTCTCGCACCATCAATGATTTTCCCGCCTGGTAACTGTCTGGCTTCAGTACAAAAGGAGCCAAAGCTTGTCCGCACCGCTTAGATGCTACAGAGAGTATATGGCTAAACAACTCACGCAAAAGCGTATATCGCTGCGTCACCGTAGGTTCCTTCCCGTGAGTCACCCATACCGGAAGATGAAGAAACAATTCGACGGAAATAAGGAGGACGGTTCACTCAAGGGCTTTTAGAGGAAAGATGTCTATGATATGGTTAAGGATATCGATGTTGTGCTTGGGAAGGGCGTCAATTAAGAACCCGTCGGAAGAACATCCGAAGAAGCGGTCAATTTTTGGGACTTGCCTTATTGGGAGCACTTAGAAGTTCGCCATCGCATCGACGTCATGCATGTGGAGAAGAATGTATGTGATAGCTTGATTGGTCTCTTCTTGAACATTAGTGGCAAAACAAAGGATGGTGTTAACGCACGGAGAGACTTGGTCGATATGAACATAAGGACCGAGTTAGCACCGCAAGAGATCGATACAGATTTAACGTACCTCCCACCACTTGCTACACTCTGTCCAAGGCCGAGATATGAATCGTGCGAGCTTGCATGGTGTGAAAGTCCGTCTGGTTACTCTGCTAACATTAAGAAACTTGTTTCTATGCAAGATTTGAAATTAATTGGTATGAAGTCGCATGATTGTCATGTGTTGATGACACAAATGCTTCCTGTTGCAATTAGGAGTATCTTGCCGAACAAGGTCCGAGTAGCAATCTTGAGGTGTGTTATTTCTTCAACTCAATTGCTCGAAGGTCATCGATCCCCAAGGACTAGATGCTCTACACAGCCGAGGTGGTGACGACTCTATGTCATCTTGAGATGTATTTCCCTCCGTCATTTTTCGATATCATGGTCCATCTCATTGTTCACCTTGTGAAAGAGATAAAGATATGCGACCTGTGTTCCTCGTTATATGTACCCGTTCGAGAGGTACATGGGAATTCTCAAGTCCTACGTGCGGAATCAATCTCGACCGGAGGCGACATCATCGAAGGTTATGCAACGGAAGAGGTCATTGAGTTACGTGTCGACTATATGGCTCGTGGATCCGATAGGTGTGCCTCTTTCGTCATGAGGGAGACTTGATGGTATCGGGACCATCGGAAGGAAATCAATCACTCCGATCCGGATACATACGCTCAAGCCCATTTCATGGTCTTGCAACACATGACCAAGTGTCCCGTACATCGACGAGCACAAAGACATGGTACGCCAACAAAATCCAAACCGGTCGGAGGTTTGGATCATGAGAAAGCACAACCGCGGTTCAACGGATGGTTAAAGGTGCGAATCACGGGAGGTCATCAAGTGATGATACATTGCTATGGTTGGCACAAGGGCCACAATTTACAATTGTCACATGGCAAGGATATGACATAAATGGGTACACATTTTATCGACGATTTCGGGATAGGAAGAGCACATCCAAAACAGCGGTGTCCGCATAGATGCATTCGATCTGATGGGTGAGGAGCTCGTACTATGGGCAAATAGAGGAGATATGGGAGCTCGACTACGTGCTTTTCAAGATCCCCTATTTCGGTGCCGTTGGGTCCATCTCCCACAGTGAAGGTTGACAAATGCGGCGTCACTACAGTGGACCTTGAGCGTGTCGGATACAAAGACGAACCATTTGTCTTGGCTAATCAAGTTGTTCAAGTATTCTATGTAACCGACCGGCAAATAAGAAACGCCACGTAGTTCTTCATGGAAAAGAAGGATTGTCGGAGTTGAGAATGTAGTGGGCGAGGAAGAATACAATCAATTTGACGAGTTGCCTCCTTTCGGAGATGGCATCGAGCTCGACGAAGAACCCGATGAGGAAGCTAGCTATATGCGCGCCGATCATCATGAAGGGCTATATTTTCATTAAGATTTTAATCCATTGTAATTAATTTATTCTATAACATCATGTGTTATGGACTTGTAATCTCTCATATATTTTGATATTGATGTCAATGTGGGCGTTCATCGAACCAGACAATTGGTTTTGAAGTAAAATGTGTTATGAGCTTGTCTTCATATATACTTGTCACGAGTTTTGTCATCTCTCATATATGTGGATATTGATGTGAATGTGGATGTTCATTGTAATTCATATATAGTTGTCACCAGGTTCATTGTATTTGATAATTGTCTGGATCTATCACAGACGGTTCTATAATATAACCGTCAGTGATAATGAATCACGACGGTTCTATAATAGAACCGTCGTGATATGAGATTATCTCGAGCGGTTCTATTTGATAACCGTCGTGATATCCCGACAAAACCAATCGTGATAAAGCTAATCACGAGCGGTTTAATACACAAACCGCTCGTGATATGAGTTTATCACGAGCGGTTTAAATACGCTGCTCGTGATATGGGCGTATCACGCATTTGGTTATTAGATAGAGCCGTCTATGATTACTTATCAAAGACGGTTTTAGTAAAGAACCGTCTGTGATAGCCTCTTATAAGGTGGGAACCGCTAGGGTTTTCCTCACTCGTCCCTTCCTCTCCCGCACCCCTGAGTTTATCGCGCGCTCCTTTGCCTCCTCTAGGGCTCCCGTTCACCGCCGCCTCCGACCTCGACCCTGCCGGCCCGACCTCGCCGCCCCCGACACTACTGCTCCCGACCTCGGCGCCCCCGACCTCGACGCCCCCGACCTCGGCGCCCCCACACCGGCGCCCCCGACACCGCCGCCTCCGACCTCGGCGACCGACACTAGGTTGTGCTCTTACTCGTCACCTCCTCTCCCTCGCACCTCCCTTGCTCTGTGATGGGTTCTGTTGATGCTCTGTGATGGGCTCTGTGATGGGTCCGACCTCGGCGACCGACACTAGGTTGTGCTCTTACTCGTCACCTCCTCTCCCTCGCACCTCCCTTGCTCTGTGATGGGTTCTGATCATGCCTTGTTGATGCTCTGTGATGGGCTCTGTTGATGCTCTGTGATGGTTCTGATGATGCCTTGTTCATGCTCTGTGATGATCTCTGTTGATGCTCTGTGATGGGTTCTGATGATGCCTTGTTGATGCTCTGTGATGTAGTCAAAATATGAAATCATATAGATATTTACAAACAGACTTGAGCTCTTGTACTCTTTGTTTTGCGATTATAGCGAATTAAGATCGACTTGTATGTTTTCGTGATGATAGCGAAATCTGAAATCAAATAGATGATTAGAAACAGGACTTGAGCTTAAGCATATTTTTATTCTCAATCATTAATTAGGCTTATTGTTGATATAAATTTGTGAATTATTCGAAGATATATGATTAGATGTTCATTTATAGAATGCTTTATGTGTTGTAGTTTGAGCTCAAGATCTGTTTTGTAATTATCTAAATTGATTGGTGAAGAGATTTTGACAGAGGACTAAGATTGCAAAGACTATGTCTTATGCAATTTGTCAACTGAGAGCAATTTGTCAGCAAAAAATGCATTTGAGGGTTCGTTTTGATTGCCATGGCATCTTAACCGCAAATGTATGTGATCTTTGAGGTTCATTTAACTGCAATTGCTGTGATCTTTCTGTAATAGCTTATGTGTTTAGTCGCTCAATTATGCTCATTTGAGGATGCAACATTGTGCCCATACATTAATATTAATTGTTTTCATGGAGAAATCATCTTGTTAGGAAGCAATGTGGTGTCGGTGTGTTGAATTTTTATCGATGGGTGACCTCTTTTGTTGTCTGCTTGCAAAGCATCTAGTTGTTGAACATTGCTTTAGGGTCTTTGTTGAGTTATTACACTAGATCATTCCATTGTTTGCATTAATAAGAAAAGAATGCTCACCACATCTTTTGGTATCAATCGGTTTGTTTTCTTGGTGTGCTTAACCTCGCCCGCCCGGTAGTAATATATCTCAAACTAATTATATAGATAGCAAGTAGCGAGATGGCGAGGCACCATCTTCCCCGCCGCCGACGCCAGATTGCGAGGCACCATCTTCCCACCGTCGCCGACGCCGCGATGACAATGACACGAAAGCGAGATGGCGAGAGAGAATCGAAGATGCTGTGGGCGGCGGTCATCACGGAGGTTAGTCGGTTTAGGGTCCCTCTGCGTCCCAAGAGCTCGTGGCGAGATTCCGGACCATGTGCGGGATACTTGCAAGAAAACGGGTCCCCATCACCACACCAAGGTGGAAGGATCTCGACGAAAGAAGCGAGAGCGCGCGTGGGACGAACTATTACAAAAGTTCACTATCCCGAAGCGGACATGGCAAGCGTGGAACGGACGGCGATGCTCACGATCGATAAATCGTGGAGGTCGTTCAAGAGCATTCTTGTCACGGCACGCGTGAACACGGTCGACGCCCTTCGCAAGTACGATTCTTGACGCAGAAACATGGGACTCCTTTGTTGCTATGAAGACGACGCTGAATTTAACGAGCAAAGTGCGGCACACAAAGCTCTCGGACACGAAACACTCATCCGCATGGACTCGGCACGGCCGGATACGCAGGAAAATATGATGAATGGCGGCGGCGAGGACAACGCGTTTCTGATGTCACGCACCGCGTTCCTAGCCCGGTTAAGCGAGGCAAAAGTCTCGTCTTGGAAGCATCTCTTTCACAAACCCGGCGGACGAGGAAGTGTTTCAACGTTTGGTAAGTATGTTGAACTACCTAGTTAATAACTCCATATATAACTTCATAGTATCTATAATAACATGATGACTTCTTGCGGCGTGAATTGTGCGCCCAAACTTCCCAAGGCTCCTTCCATGTAGACAGGAGAAGGATATACTCTCTACCACTGGAAACAAGGAACACCCGGGTCGCACGCGAGGTCTTGGGGTTACCGTACCATGGAGTCATGGATTCGCAGACGACTACTGCACGTACAGGAGTAGGAAGAGATCTAAGGCCGAGCGTGAGGACCGGTTCGTACAGATGACTGAACATTTTGAAGGAAAGCTGGCAGCATTGCAGGATCAATTGAATCAACTCCTCAGCCAGCAGCAGTCGCAAGCCGCCCCTGTTAATTTGGGAGCCAGTCCTGCTCGACATCGGAGTAGCGTCGCGTCCACGCATAATTCTGGACATGACGATGTCCAATTACCGATAGACGAGATCAAGGTAATGTACATGTATGGAATGCAGCAAAGATAGACCTATAGGACACTTTAGCTAATTGCGTATCGTTTTGTAGGAGCCGACGGCCTGCAAGCTCGTAGTGAGGTTAGTTGGGTCCATTTCTATTGAGGCCGCGCGGGGGATGGTGCATCCATACCAGGAAGGGGCAGTGCAGCACGGTGTCCAGGTGGCGCAGGGTTACGCCAGGGTGGAGGTGGACATGGTACATGAACATTTCATGGCCGTCCCGCTGGAGATTCGCCCGAATGAAGAGATCACAACACTAGGGGATGCCGTGTACGGTTTTATCCAATGGCCCAAGAAGGACATCGTCCTTGACCCAGCGAGGCCGCGATCTCAACACGACCATTCCTCTCCAACGGACCTCCATGACTCCACCTCATATTTCGCCTCAGAAGGCCACCTTTTCGGTTCCCTTGGAGAAGACATCGAAGGAACAAGAAAAGCGTGTCACCGTATCGGGTCCCGAGTCGTCTCGCAAGAAGACGCTGCCAATGCTTAAGACCAAATCGAAGGCGCCCCTCAAGTCCGGCAAGTCGGGAATATCCGCGAAGTACATCCTCGGAAAACCGTTGTGCTCCCCGCAGATTAGGGCGTCTTTGGATATGCTTGTCGCTTTGCATGCACGGTACTTGGATAGGACCCAAAAGGAGGGTGCGATCATCGAATCACCGTCGATACGAGGATAAGCATTTCTTCAACGGACGAACCACTTCGTCGTGGGCTTCAACGACCTATATGACCTATTCAACCTCGTTGGCCTTGACGCCGCTTCTACGATGTTGGACATCGTAAGTGCATACAATCAAGTTCTACATTCACGTAATACCGATAAATATCACAACTCATTTCTTATGTACGATACATGATGAAAAATATCCGGCCGAAAGAACCGGTGGGTTTCTCGACCCACATGTGGTATCATTGCAAACCATCCAAATGCAGACTCGCCCTTCGCCGAGAAATACATAACACGAGCATTGCTTCGTCGCAGAACACGAAGTACATCGTGGTGCCCTACAACCGGGGTAAGTGTCACTACTTGCTCTACTTTATACGCAGCACGAACTCGGGTTTAATGACTATAGTGACATACATGAGTAGGTACCATCGATCCTTTTAGTCATCATACCAAAGAGGAACCATGTGATATACCTTGATTCCCTAATCCGCAACAACCACGACTTGACATTCTAGGAGGAATACTCGCGGTATGCTCATTTCCTTCATACATAACTCTATTTTAGTCTTCATTAGTTTGAAATGGTCGAGGATAAATTTTTGGAATCATGTAGGTCGCTCATCGACTATGTTGCCAACAAAGGAATATACGATGGAAAGAGCGCCAACTAACACACAGACAAAATTTCGATGCGCTATAATACGATAATCCTATATCATACTTCATAATAACGCATCTCGAATCGATATATGTAATTCTATTTTTGCAATGCGCCAACAAAAAAATGATGAGTTATGTGCAATCTCGTTTGCCATCATATGGACCAAATCATTAGAGCTAGGAAGAAGGATCCCGAGGTTTGTGAATCTCCAAATAATTATTTTCTAATTATAAAATTAAATATATATGCATAACACTTTACTCTTGCTAGCGATGAGGTTTGAATATAGAATTAGATGGACTCGTTGATAATGAGATCGGGGACATTCGAGGAAGCTCTGCGGCTTTATCATATCGAGATAATTAAGGACAGGAGAATTTCACTCACGCGACCGAGCGCATCACCTGCGGCACTTCTCAACCACCACAAACAATTTACTCAATTGTAATCCAATTTATTTTGTAACAATACTTGAACAAATGTGATCTTTTGTAATTTATTTTGAGTAATGATCGATTCGGTTTGTCGACAATTGATTATCGTGATGTATCTGCTTTTTGTATGCTTGTTTTCGAGGGCATGGCTAGCAATTCCCGAGGCTAGCCAAAAATCGAAAAATGTAGTTAGTTTAATGAACTATCACGACGGTTTTTATAAAAACGATGCAGCGAAGACAGAGTATCACTGACGGTTATAAGAAAAACGTCGTGAACTCAAAGTATCACGAGCGGTTCTAAGTAAAAACGTGCGTGAACTCCGAGTATAACGACGGTTTTAACAACGAACCGTCGTGATAAGCGACTTCACGACGTTTCGTGTAAATAACCGTCAGTGAACACAGAGTATCACGAGCGGTTTTAAATATAACCGTCTGTGATATTCTGACTTCACAGACGTTTTGTGACCATAACCGTCTGTGATACTCTTCTTCACAGACGGTTGTTGATAAAAACCGTCTGTGATATTCATATCACAGACGGTTTCTCGACCGTGCGTGATAACCACTGTTATCACAGACCTATTTTTCCAGACGGTTCGACACCGCTCGTGATGACGGTTCCGAACCGTCTGTGATGACTTTTTCTGTAGTAGTGGAAGGAATGCAAAAACTGGATGCACAACATATGGTACACAATCAAAACCCATCATCTCGACATGGAATGAACCAAAAACCAAATTATATAGCACTGGAATGGCCCATTAGCTCGACCAACTCATCTCCATTATTTTCCCTTTTTGCATAAGTTACTTCCAGTTTGGTTCTCATCTTAGTCTGCATTTTTTTTACTTAAAGACTTGAAGTATGTACCCAGGTCCCAGGTAGGTGGGCTAAGAACACTCTAAGCTTATAAACAGTAAAGAACCAACACAAATTTGCAACTTGTGATATGTCCGGATAGATTGAAAAGATTCAAGTAAGTAGTGGTTGGTGCTGAAATCTGTGAAATTCAAAGCACAGTAGAGCATGAAGCTTTCTATCCATAATGCAGTTATAATAACAAGCTAATGACACTACAACACCTTATTATTAATCTAGTAATCAATACAAACGTGCACACCAAATCTGAAAAGAAAAATTAGGTGACTGAAGGCTTCAAACGTGACATACTGAACGCCCTCTACATATAGCGAAAGCAAGTAAAGATCGAAATCCAATCGACACAGGCAAGTTTGCATTGGGAAAGAAGAAATTATGCAGCAATCGACCAGACTAGGCACACATACCTCAAAGGTTATGCTTTGGTAGCTTTAGGAAGAGCCACAATCAGTGAGAAGATATGCTCAGGCATGCGTAGGCTTACCTGCCTACGGCCCTAGCCCGCGCTCCCCCGTCCCAGATCGAGCATGCATGTACAGGAGTAGACCTGCTGGCTGCTGCTCGGTTAGATTCTGTGGCCTCCCCATTGATTTTGTGGCTTCCTGGTGGATTGGGAAGGAACAAGAGAGAGAGAGGAGGAGCTCGGTCGTGGGGAAGAGGAAGGACGCGGGGTGGAGGAGAACGCGACACAGGCGAGCGAAACCGGAAGGAAATCGGACGGACGCGAAGCAAACCAGCGCTGAATCCGACGACGGGGAACAAGAATCGGGGCGACGTGGCCCGTCTGGCCTCGCCCCAAACTTCCCTCTATTTATCTGGTGGAGTGATACTGCAGCAGCAGCAGCAGCAGCAGCAACAACAACAAAGTATGTTGAAATGTTCTGTTAAACCTGTAGGGTTGGTGCCAAGTATGTTCCAGAAACCAGAATTTTCTGAACCTTGCTTTAAGCTGCACTTGCAAGTTGTAATAAAAGGCAAACCATGTAGTGTTGCTCCTGAATTCATACCTGTTAATTTGGAAGAGCACACAAGTAAATAGCACGAGAAATCTGAGTCATGAAAAGCGAAACACGTTCTTCTAACCTACTTGCTGACAGTTTTGGTTGGTCTGAGAAGGCATTGAAGAGTTGCCTAAAATAATATGATTTGACATAAATAATAATGTAGGCAGAAGCTTTCAGCATCAGATAATATATTTACGTGCCAGTTGAAGTATTCATCTGATGACATGTATGCTTGATGATAGATAATAGTTTTGATACGAGTGGACCAACCGAACCACAGGACGGAATCAACGTAAACAACGTATACAGAGACAGGCAGAGACAAGTTTGCATTTTATTTAGACGTTTTCCAAACCTGTTCGGCCGGTTGCATCCTCTCAGGCCATGTTCGATCCTTGTCAGCTTATGTCATGCCGATAGAAAAGAAAAAGAAAAATTATTACTAGAGATACCGATCATCATCCTCCTCCTGTGGAATACCATCACAACTCGCTTGCTCGTACACATGATGCAGCATGGAGTGTTTTCTTTCTTTCCCCTTGGTCGTTGTCTTGTACTGTGTTTTATTCAGTACATGCATGCATGGCGAGTTGCTTCTTGATAATGCCTTGACTTGTAATGGAAGCACTTTCCTCATTCTGCAAAAAAAATTCACAACCAATATACTAATAATGTTTTGACTTGTAACAGGGCGATGGCTGGATTCCATTACCTACCAACTGTTTGTTTAATTTATACTATAAACCCAATTGCATTAGTACTAATTCATTTCTCCCTCCATTCATGTCCCTTGAAACTTAAGTGGAGTTAATAAGAGGCACCCCCTCAAACCTTCTCCTCTCCTCTTGTGCTGTTAATGTGCTCGCTTCTTCTTCAGATTGATCATATTCCAGTAAGTTCCAGGTCTGATCAAAACCAAGCCTTTTCTTGGGGATCTTTTTCTGTGCTTCCTTATACGTACATCCAAATTGGAAGATTTGTTCTTGCGGTGGTTTTTCATTCCTTTGTCTATAGGGGATATATCTGCCGGTTAATCGTAAAAGTATGATCGAACTTGGTAAGCCTGTATGTCTCATATGTCATGCCTAGACGTCTACGGTACTAGTAACAGCGCACAAGCTGTTCGTTGATTTGCCTAAACGATGCTCAGTCTGCTCTTTTTTTTTTTCTAGGAGTTCCTTTTTCGAGTAATTTTTCTTACAATTATGGAGCATGTTTTCTTATGTCAGAATCATAAATCTGCAGCGCCGACCAGCAAGCACAGAGCCTCGCCTTCTTGAGTACAGGAGCAACCGTCAAGATGTTGCCGCTTGAACATAAGCCCGATCACTGAATTTGTTGGAGACCAACAATATTTCTGAACAATCGACTCAAAGTTTCCAATTTTGATGGCAGTCACCTGCAGAAACTCCAAGATATCTTCTGTCTTCCTTGGTTGCAATTCTTGTGCCTCTTTCTTTTAATCTCGCAAGGCAAGGAGCTTGAAAGATAGGCTTGCGCTGCAAGCGAGTGGGAGGAGGAGGGAGGGAGAGTTATGGGAGTAGTGCTTCTGGGTTTCTTGGGCCAGTTGATCCAACCACGAGCTTGTCTGCGGTGGAAGCAAGCGGGTCGAGCGTCTTACCGTTGCAGCTAGAACCTCGATGCTTTTGTGAAAGCTCGCAGTCTGCCGCTTCCATCTCCTTGTTTTTGTGTATGCTTCAGATTTGGGCTGTGGGCACATGGGGATGCACACAGGGACAGGGCTGACACAATTGTTGCAAGGCCTGTGCTCTGATGGTCTCTGGAAGTATGCGGCATTTTGGTCACTCGAAAGCGAGAGGCACGGGTAAGTCCATTCGTTTCTTATCTCGAATTAGGACAATCAATATATAGTACTGAACTAAAACGAGGCGTCATGACTCAAAATAAACGATGATTCCCAAATTAAGCTAAAGATTTATCGATGCTTACTGTACTATCCTTCAAGTCTATTTGAGTTACTTGAAAAAGCTACCACGGCTTGTAAGTTATGTGTCACTGTAGCTGCCATGGTTCTATGGAAGCTGTGCTTGGGACAATCCTACAGTTCATACATGAAGTTGGCATGTACTGATACAAACTTGCTATTGACAATATTCTTTGTAACAGTAATCGTTTCACTCTTCCAGTTGCATGATTGGCAAATATCTTTCAGGATCTTGACTTGGGGTGATGGCTATGTCAATAAGATGATCAAAGACACCCAAATAAGAGATCTTTATGATGAACCCATTGGTTGTAAGAATCAGCTAATGTCGTCTACTTGGTGCAACAACGGACAGTATCAAAGCTATTCGTTGTGCCCCGTTGAGGCAGCGTTACTGAACATGTCTAGCCATTCATATTCTCTTGCAGAAGAGTAAGCATGCTTGCATATTATTCAACTTCTTTTAGTCGACGTTACATGCAATTGTAATTGATTCTGTAATAAGTCCAACTTTGACAGAGTTATTGGTAAAGTAGCGGTTACGGGACAACATTGCTGGATTTCTGCCAATGAGCTTTGTTCAACATCTACGTTTAAGGTGAGTTAAATTTACAGTAGCCAAACCACAACTCATGTAATATTGAACTTGCACAGCACTGGATGTGGTTTCAGCAACTTTACTTTTCAGTATCACGAAGACTGGCAGCTTCAGTTTGCAGCAGGAATCAAGGTGAGACACACTTATTTACAATTATCCTCTAAATCAGTGTATGCTTGTGTTAAACAGCAACAGTGCAAACTTCCTTCTCTGACTAATCTGATTCTTTCCTGTAGACGGTTCTGGTTGTACCGGTGATTCCTCATGGGGCTCTTCAACTGGGCTCTTTAGATATGGTATGTTCAACTTGATTAATCTTCGATACCCGCGTGTTGGCTTACTGCATTGTTCTATTTAAGTGAGAGGAATAACTAATTGGTTTGGAGAATCCTGCAGAATTACCACATAATTAACATATTCTTGGCAAAAACAACATAATAGTGGTTGAGCCTTGATGTACTGGTCATGATTAGAGCAATCTTAACATAGAATATGTCAAGACTCTTCATCTCTTCCAGCCACAAGATTTGGATCTTTTACCTCATAACTAACCAGTTTAGCAAAATTTTCAACCTTCAGGTTGTGGAAAGCTCAGCACTGGTGACACTCATCAAGGACTTGTTCTATAAGCTTTACGACCCCTCAATTCCTCAGAATTTTTCAGCCACAGGGTTTGTCTACTCAAATACTTTTAGAAAACCAACTGCAGCTTTATCAATGGATCCTCCAGACGTTCTGCCGTATGACCTGTCTGATTTGATCAAGAGTTCTGCTCAGCTCTTGACCATTGATCACCTTAGTCTAGCACATCCCTTCACTGTGTCGGAGTTTCCAATATTAGAAGATGTCATTATAGGAGCTTACGACACTAGTCTAACAGCCTGCCCAAATGAAATCTTGGATGCTAATGAGAGTGATCTATGGAGCAATGTTCATGAAGAACCATCTGAACTAACTCGCTGCAACACAGTGTTCAAGCCAGACATGGCAAACCTGTCCTTTATGAATAAGTTAACCAATCCGAATACCAAACTGAGCTCAAGATCAGTAATTAATATAGAAGACCCAGAGTATGATAATATTGATGGCTTTACTCTGACAGATATGGCACAAGAATATCAAGAGTACACTCATGGCAACACTAACGTTTTAAATGATGATGTTGTAACTTCAAATTCTTCAATTTATTCAAAGCTGCACAAAGATCTCGAGGCAATGTCCAGGGAAGAACTTGATGACTTCATGTGGCATAGTAGATTGAAACAGCAAGAGTCTACAAGCCATGCTCTCCTTCAAGCCAATGGAAGCAACGTAGATTTTTACTCGCAGCTTGAAAACAACAGTTACACAGAATTCTTGCTAGATGATATAACTGACCAGGTTGGTAATACCCCAATCAGCGAATCTTCTCATTCAACTGATTCTCCGGTTTCATGCGCGACACAAATTCAGATAAAAGGTCATGCACTGAGGCTGGATGAATCGTCAGTTCCAGACCCCCCAGGTGGTCAGGAATTTTCACCTATCTCAATCAATGAAGGCATCATGAGTTCTACACTGACTATTTCTTCCCCTACGGAAATCAACAAGACCGTAATTGAAGAATGCTTGGGTCATTCAACTCAAGACATGCACAGGGGAAATTCAGTTGAAATAGAAAAACGATGCAGAAAAATTGAGCTGCACAGGCCAAGACCGAGAGACAGGCAACTGATCCAAGATAGGATGAAGGAGTTGAGGGAGCTCATTCCAAACGCATCGAAGGTTCAGCTTCTATCATCTGATGTCATCCTCCTTTAAATTGTGTTTGTTTGCAAAGGGAAAAAAATTATTGATTGCATCTTCTTGCAAAAACAGTGCAGCATTGATGCTCTCTTGGACAGAACAATAGCACACATGCTGTTCCTCCAAAGTGTATCCGAAAAGGCTGAGAAGGTGGGCTTCTTCAAATTTATGTGTGATATTAGAAATTTAGAATTCATAAATGGGCCGCAAAATGTACGTGATATCGGCTTTATCTTCACATCACAGTGATAATAGGTTATCTTACTTTCCAACTAAGCCTAGCTTGGGAAATTCAAGATCTGACAATATTTCTTTCCAACTAAGCATTGCCTTGAGAAATTTGAGAGGAGAAAAAGGATGGAAGGAGTGGAACCCATTAGGGTGTTAGGGATAGAAATAAATTTGTGTGGATCTTAGCCTTTCTTGGTCTTAGATATGGATTCTACTACGTCTAAACAAGTTATGCGCTAAAGCGCTATCCTTTCTTCATTTCCTCATGTTGGTAAATTATCAAAATTTATAAATAATCATTTGTTACTGTTGGTAATGCATTCGAGTTATTACCTTGTCATCTAGAGTATCACATTTTCCAGTCTCGTGCTTAGCTTAATTTCCATTACCACGACGTTAAAGCAGCTTCATAACAAAATGGGCAAGGAGGAACCCGGTGATGAGACGAGAAAGCAACTGGAAAGGTGCCCTCTGAGAGTTGAAGAGCTCGATCAGCCTGGTCATCTTCTCATTGAGGTAACTGACGCTGCACTCATCAGCTTCGTCATTGCGTCAAGCCATGCTACAAGTACTTAATCCATGGTCGTGTTTGTGTGTATAAAGATGCTGTGCAAGGAGTACGAAGTCTTTCTTGAGATTGCACACGTGTTGAAGGGCCTTGAGGTGAGCATACTGAAAGGAGCGCTGGAGTACCGTTCTGACGAGCTCTGGGCTTGCTTTGTCATTGAGGTACCGTACATCAAAGACCCTGCCATAATCTCTCTGTTTCCTAGCAAGAATCATCCTCCTCATATGGCTGCATCTCTGCCGTCTCACACGCAGGCTTCACAGGGCTCTAACCAGATGCAGATTCTCTGCCCGCTGATGCATCTGCTGCAGAGGAGATGAAATTTCGATCTCTGGGGTACCAACAGCAATCGCAGCAGCCTTCAAGGAGGGAATAATCGCAGCATGGCGTTTCTTCTTCTCTCTCTTGGTTATCGATTGCCCGCCTTGCAACGTTTGTGGCTGATTCAAGGAAGGAATAATGTACAGGAGATGCGTTGCTAGCTTGTTCCTTTTATTTTTTCTACTATTTGAGACCAGTAGCGAGGCTTGCTTGCTGCGCTGCGCTGCGCTGTGCTGCTTAAATAATGTACATCCATCACAAGATTGTGAAATGATACCATGTCACAAGAATCTACCAGGATGCTACGTCTTACGAAAGGTATCTACAGACCGGGAAACAACGAATTGAACCCGTACGCACTTCTTCCCCCCCAAAACTACCGATCCGTAGGTAGAATCAGGGTTCAAGAAACCGGCCGGTTACCGGACGTACCGAAAACCCTAAACCAGCCGGTTTTTCTGGATTTTGCAAAGTCAAATTTCAAATTTTGAATTTTGGATGGTTTTTAAGCAAGTTCAATCAAATTCCGTCCGGATTTTCCGTTACAGACCGGTAACTGGCTGGTTTTTTTTCTGGCCAGCGACCAGGATTTCCCCCGGGAACGGGTTTTTGATCCCTGGGTAGAATGGAGCATCTTAAGATACCACCAGCACTTTCATACCAAGGGCAGAGCTGCTGCTGCTGCTGCTGCCATCAATCAGGATAGGAGATTATTCACAAGCTACTCTGTGTCCAAATCAAATTTTCGTCACTGGTAGCACTTGACATAACTCCGACCATAGCATACAATTCATGGGACGCATAGAGGGGCAGCAAGAAGCTACATTAGTCCACAGCCTGCATCTAACCAGCTAAACCCTCCTACGGGTGCTCCTTTCACTCGCCTCCACACTTTCCACCGGATTCGCACCTTCGTTACCACTGACTCCCCTTTTTCGGTTAAGTGATGTAGGATCATCGTCCACTACTGCAACGGTTGCTAACAAGTCAGATAGCAGGGACGGGCATGTCTCCTCCAAGTAATTAAACCCTTCCGTCTCCATCACAGCTGCACAAAGACACAAAAAGGAACAGCACAACATGAGAATTTCCGGCAGACGAGACTCGTCGTCATCGCTTATTAGAACTCAAACTTAGAAATAAGAAATTCAGGCACTCGATCAATTGAGTAGTGCAGGCTCAACTTGGAAGGAGTGCAGACCAATCTTACAATCACCCCAAAGAGAGCATGTAAGCGACAGATACCTATCTGTTATAGAAGATTTGTTTTTTTTAAGCAGTTGGGACGGTTCCTACCGTGTATTACTACATTTATATTATAAATATAGAGAAAATGTACTAAGCCACTTGTTAAAAATATGTTGGAGCTAAAATTACCATGAGAACAAGAGTTGTATATTTGCAAAAGCACACTGTTACCAACTAGCAAAAAATGGGGGAGATTACTGCTGACCAAACTGAGGGTGCTATTGAACCTCTACTGCTTGACTAGCATAGTAGCATGTCTTCTCATCCATTTATAGCCCATGAAAATGAAGGAGCTTTTGCAAATCCAAAGGGTCTAACAAAATTCTACTGCTTAAAGTTGTTATTCTTCTCCTTCACTTAATATGATAAGGTTTGCATTTCTTCTCCTCTTCAAAGAGGTGAACACATATTCATAGGGAGTAGATTTTATAAATAGTAATTGCAGTAACTGACTTGTGTGTTGTTGATAACCTCATAGCATGTTTCTTCAGTTGTACTGATTTAGAAAACGCAACTAAAGAAACAATTCCACACATAGATAGAAAATAAGAACTTATTCAATTCTACTATTTGCAAGAATGTTATCCCACAAAGATGTATATCAAGTTAGAAATTGTCACTATCCAATTACAAAACAGTCAAAGAAAAAACCCCTATAATGGTCCCGGGGCTATTGTCCTCAACCTGTCATGTTTTTGATAGCTGAATTATCAAGCTGAAGGTAGTCTTTTCACAGTATTGTCGGGCCACTCCGATAGAAACTCACTTTGGTGACCTCGGGGGTTGGTCAAGAACACTTGGGGCATAACAGTCTGGAAGCTAGACAAATTAGAAATCAATCCAGCAAGCATCAAAGCAAAATAAATAGACCACCACACCGGCGGGAGGGTAAAAGTGGAATACGTACGAGGCGGCGCTCCGGACGGTGACTAAATGACAAACAAGGATGGAGAAGGTAATTCTTATGATGGCATTAAAAGCATAATCAATTCCTTGAATGCCACATGGATCGCAGCACAATAATTAAACACACACGCTTCTCCACCCGCGACTGGACACAGTCACACATGCTCTGGCGCAGCATGCTTTTGTGAACACATGAGACCGCGCACCTTCTTGGCCCATACTCACCCACACCCAAGAAGAAGAAACGGCCCGGCCATGATCAGTGATCTTTGGTCTTTGCCGCACATGCGAGGCGTGCCTTCCGCCGTCGAAGGGGTGGCGCAGGCACACACATTGACTTAAAGCTCTCGAATGTCTACGGGCCGTGATCTGCGGACGAGGTTCCTCCTACTCCGCGGGTGCCTCGCGGTAGTTGCGGTTCGCGCTAGTCTTGTGTTTGTTTTGCTTTGTCTTGTACGCCAAAGGCCGATTTTGCTGGCCAAGGCGCAGGGAGGATAGCTCGGTGGTGGTGGCTGCGGCCCTGCTGTTCTGCTGATGTGCGGTCGAGGAGCAGGAACAGGCCGCGCCCACCGGGACGGTGGGCGTGGGGCCCGTGTGCCGCACAACCTTAGTGCTTCGATACAAAGCTCGTCGAGTCCTGGGCGCGTCACGCGGAGTGCAGTCGCGGGAGTTGTCGGAGTTGCTAGCATGCGACGCGTCGGATGAGGAGCCAGGAATGGGACTTTGTTCCGCAAGCTTGAGTCCGCGACACCTGAGTTGTCTTTGTTATGTGCGAACTCGTGTCTGTTGAGTTTGAAGCAATAAAATTGTGAGGCGTTCTTTGAGAAGTCTATGTGTACGTATGTATATATGTTTTGAATTTGATAAGGCTCACCAACCTCATCTATACAATTCTTCCGAGGGGAGCGCGGCCGCGTGCCGTCCCCTACCTTTTTATAGGGCTTGGAGGAGCCAGTATATGTAATTTTTAGGAGGGCGGCGGCCGCGTGGCGAATCCCTCTACCTTTTTGATAGGGCTTGGAGGAGCCTCGTATATGTAATTTTCCAGAAGAGGAGCGCGGCCGCGTGCCGTCCACCACCTTTTTGATAGGGCCGGAGGAGCCACAGTATCGTATATTATTGTATATATATATTTTATATACATGGGCCCATGGAGGGTTTTATATATACATGGGCCGCGGAGGGTTTTCCACGTGCATCGGGTAGAAGGCCTGCGTGTTATTATTATTATTATTTTTTTACATGGACCCGGAGGGTTTTCCATGTGCAGACCGAAGGCCATGCGCGGTGTCGTTTTTATACATGGACCCGCGGAGGTTTCCATGTGCAACCGGGAAGCGCCATGCGCTGATGTCGTTTTTATATACATGGACCCGCGGAGGGTTTCCATGTCTGCAGGGCCGAAGGCCATGCGCGATGTCGCTTTTTATACATGGACCCGCGGAGGGTTTCCATGTCACCGGCCGCGAAGGCCATGCGCGTGTCGTTTTTATACATGGACCCGCGGAGGGTTTCAACGTCCAAAAGAAAGGTTTACACAGTGGTTCATTACAAGTCCATAAACGTAGGTTAGGATGTTGTCGGTCATGCACCTGTTTTTGTTTTTTTTTTTTTTTTTTTACAATATACCTCCTAAGGTAGAACTTGCGAAGGCTCTTTGCGTTCCATGTATGGTCAGTCTGTCATCATACAGTGTGGCCAGTGGTAGGAGCACTCTTGCCAAGCGCTGCGGGGTTTGCTACTCGTTTCGAGACCATGTCTCCCGGGGCGAAGATAATGACATTGTCCTCAACCCATGTTTTTGATAGCTGAATTATCTGAAGCTGAAGGTAGTCTTTTCACAGTATTGTTATAGAAACTCACCAAGAACACTTGGGGCATAACAGTACGGAAGCTAGACAAATTAGAAATCAATCCAGCAAGCATCAAAGCAAAAAGACCACCACACCAGAGGGGTAAAAGTGGAATAGTAAACGGTGACTAAATGACAAACAAGGATGGAGAAGGTAATTCTTATGATGGCATTAAAAAGCATAATCAATTCCTTGAATGCCACATGGATCGCAGCACAATAATTAAACACACACATGGACACAGTCACACATGCACGCATGCGCACATGAGACCGCGCACCCACTCACCCACACCCACATGATCACAGGGGTGAGCGCAGGCACACACATTGACTTAAAGCTCTGAGTTTTTAGCATTAGTGGAATGAACTGTAGGCACTCCAAAAATTTCAAATACGCAACTGTTATTTAAAAACAAGAATATTGATGCTACAAGTCAAGATGTGTTCGTTAATCTTGATAGCTCACTGGAAGCCCTTGAGAACTATATCAACACTATTTTAAGACACTAGGAAATTAAAAAGAAATAAAGAATAAGAATGTTCTAGTGTTCTACCAATCCTATTATTTTCAGGACAATCTAACGCCGTCGTGTACGACTTTGATCGTGCCTTTTGCAATCATCCTATAGTATGATCACTATTTTGCTAGTCAACATACATATATCACCATTAATAAAAAAAAAAATGAGGCAGTTACAGGTAGAACTTCGAAATTCATGCATTATTGGAATAAGACTCATGAAGCATTATATTTGACATGAACCAAATGGTTACACTATTTATCATAGATATTCTTAGGCCCATTCATGCATTATTGAAAGTCAACAAGCTTTAAATTTTTAAATATAGCATCTTTATTTGCTGCCAGCATGTCCTTCTGGGCCATGTTTACAAGGCAACTTTCCTTCCCAAATATGTGCACTATATGCTACCTACACATGCATCAGACACTACCTTGTTGGCTACTTGGCTTGTTGCTGCACTGTTACATCTCTGGATCAAAATTAGGAGAAGAAATATTACTGATGAAAAGTAGAGTTCTTATTCTAACCCCATCAATTAAGTTCACTAAAGCTACTAAACAGTGGGGGACCGTCACCTACAAAAAGAATCCTACAATAGCAGAGAAGTGGGAAATAGTCTTTGCTTTAGAATTTAGATCCAATAATACACTAAAACTTGTAACAAAATTACCCTAAGACTGCGCAAATATTGATAAACAGAAGACACAACGCTGTGTTCTCTCAACAAAAAGCTACATATATTCCAGATAAGTGGATAACAAAAGTCATACCTCCCAGATTTTCTCGAGCAGCAGTGAACTTTAGACAGGCAGACTTCAGCTGAGCACAATGATGCTGTTCAGCTAGGGCTAATGTTGTTGCAACTGTTTCAGCAGTGAGTTCCTCACATAACTTTTCCTCACACAGGAGACGTAGCCGGTCCAATCCGTATCTATCAGCTGCTGCCAACAAATGCTGTATTACTACTGTTGATGTCCACATCGAGACAGATCCAGCTAGTTCATGAATGCTAGGAAGTTCATCAGAGTATACAAAATTCACCATTTCCTGCATTGGGAGGAAAATTGTAACATTACCATAAGGTGGTACTTTCAATCAATATCAATGCAAGGATCTCTTTCTCTTTTTTTCAAAGTAAAAGGTTCAAACTTAGAGAAGTGGACAAAAGTTCTAGTACAGAAACGGAACCCAGATTGGTTCTAACACACACACAAAAAAAACAGACCTAGATTGTTCATATGTGATGAGACCAAACATGCTTACTTTATGGTAATTTAGTTATGTATTCTGCTGGAAATATGTTAAATTACAACTGCACACAGCCTATACAGAGAAAGGAGGCCCCTGGAAAGGAGGCACTAGATTCCATAACAGAAATATGCTGGAAAGCCTATACAGAGAGAAAAACACCTACAAATCAGTTCAAAAACATATTAAATATTAACCAAAATCCCCTGAAAAGGAGGCACTAGATTCCATAACAGAAATATGCTGGAAAGTGGTGTGATCTGCATGTAACCATTACCTTGAAGACGACAGGTTCGACATCCTCCACAACAACTCTGTCTAGGTCAGGGTTTCCGATAGGACCAAAGAATTGGGCTTTGAATACCGGGGAGCGAGCGGCAAGAATCCACTTATGTGCCTGGACTTTCTCATCACCCACTTCGAAACTAATGTCACAGCCAATGCCGAGTTTGAGGAGCTCCTTGAAGCAACTGCCCATGTCAGATGGTGGAACATTAATCTGGATGTTCTTTGGTGTTTCCAGACGGTTCTTGACAACACCTACTGTGCAGTTCATTACTAGGCAATCGTTCTTCAGAAAATCTGATGTTTCTAAGAGCGATCTTCTGTAGAACCTCTTGTAACCCCTAACAAGAATGTAGCACTGTTAACTACCATTGTGAAATAGAAGCGAAGAATACAAATACACAGAAAAAGGAAAGATGCCAATTGCCAAGGAGGGAAGAGCACATTATGGTTTACGAGGAAAGATATGAAGTAATTGATCAGCAGGAGTTAATAAACCCTAGCCGCATCATTTTAAACCCAACAAACCTTTTCCTACCTAATAATACGGTAATCTGAACAGAACCATTAGTCTCTGCACGTACGTCATCAATGCAGAAACGTAAGACCCCAACTCCCTCAGCGGTAAGCAACTGGCTTCCTAAGTTTCTATTCTAACCCAGAATTTGTGCAGTATATGTACCAACCCAGACATAACTTTCAAGTACATTTGGTTTGCTACAAATTAAAGGTAGGTCATTGTTAGCCCCAATCCCTAACCTAGGTAGCGATAAATTCATTCACAAGCCCCAATCGGATATGAATCCACTCCAGAGCACACAACCTGCTCAGGGACAACAAATACTGGTCACTGCTAGAACTAGAAATGGACAAATGTCAGCAACCGAAGCTAGCAATCGAGCTAACTAACTAAAATTGCAAAACTATGTTAAAGTAACCCTTGGAGGAGCAATGGTAACGCGATTGGAGCGAAGGAAGGTAGGGATTTAGGGGTTCGTATCAATTAAGGAAGTAGGAATAGAAGAAGGTAAGGAGTAGGAATCGAAAATGGGAATGGGAATGGGAATGGGAATTGAATTGTTACCACATGGATCCTCTGTACTTGAGGGTGTATGGTCCGGCCTGCAGGGATCGGTCGAAGTGGGAGTGGACCTTGTGTCGGGCGCGGCCGGACTGGTCGAGGAGGGTGAGCTCGAAGAGGGCGCGGACGTCGGTGCCCTCGGAGGCGAGGGCGACGAAGACGGAGACGTAGTTGGCGTTGTCCTCGGGGTTCTTGCCGTCGGGGTAGAGGTAGACGGCCCAGTCGTAGCCGCCGACGGAGAAGGTGTCGCTGGCGACGTAGCGGCCGGGGCCCATGCCCTTGGCGAGGGAGAAGCCCTTGACGGTGTACTGGTGCGAGCCCCGCACCGTCTCGGTCACCGACCGCGACCACGAAGGCCGCGGCACCGCCATCGCATCCGGCGGGCGGAACAAACCCTAGCCTAATTGGGTTGGGGGGAAGAGTGGGTGTTCGGGAGGGGCCTCCGCTCGGTATAGGCGGTGGTAGCGGCGGCGGCGGTGGAGGCGGGGAGGAAACACCGGCGCGTGATTCCTTCCGGTGAGGAGGAGAAGGAAGAGGGCGGAGGCGCTCCGACGACGATGACGGGGAGGTTGCTTGCTTCCTTCCTTCCTTGCTTGGTTGGTATCTCTTTTATTTACCACTAGTTCCCCTGTTGTTTTTTCGTTTTGGTCCTCTAAAAACAAAACCTTTCGTTTCTTAAGGAATTGGCTTGGCTTGGCTAATTGGCATTAGGGATGGCAACGGAGCCATTCCCCGTCGGAGTAGTGGAATATCTCTATCTCTGAGAGGTAGAAAATTTTCTGTCCCTATCCTCATCCCCGTTCTCGGGTGCTATTCTCCCGTCATTATCCTCATCGGGTTATCGGGGCCTACGGGGACCCATACTCGCAAGTTGGATCCCGAAAGAAGAGAAAATAAGATTCATAATGTTATAAAATGAGTATGAACATTCACATGCAATACTAAAATGACAATATTTTTTGATTAATTAGCATATGGAAAGTAAATGATGCAAATAAGATTATCTAGCTATCGTCTTATCGAGTTGTGCGGTACTGGGCTAGTGCTCTACGTGTCTTATCGGGGGTCTATGCGGGTAACGGGATGGGGAGTAGGGGAACGTTCATCCCGCTTCACCCGATAGGGAATTGTATTTGCATATTAGTATCCCCGTGAGGGAAAAAATAGTCCCATCCCGATTCTCATTCCCTAATGGGTGAATTCCCTGTTGGGGAACGGAGAATTCCCTGCCGAATGGATTTCAATGTAATACCTGGAAGAGTGGAGTGCTTTTCTGCAAGAGCAAGACACAGGCAGGCTTCCTCCTCCTTCCTCCCCGATCTTCGCCCATCTCTTGCCCGATCTTCGATCCAAGGCAGCTAAGGTAATTTCTTGTTCCCTCCCCCTCCCTCCCCTCCCCTCAGTAATTGAATACTCCAGCTATTACTACTACATGTGCCCGATCTTTCTTTTCTCGCAATGATCATTTGCAATCTGAAACCCTTGATTGTTCATTCGTGATAGATAGATAGATATATCTTTATGTTTTAAGCTTTCCTCTTGCCAACTTAACGTTAGGATAACCGCGGGTTGTATATGGAGGGATCCATCTCGTTTCGTTTCATTCCGTTCCCTAAAGATAGCCGATTTCTCTAGATGGATTCTTTCATCTCGTATCTTGGATTGGGTGGACTGCTGCTTGTAAACAAAAGGGGATTCTTCATCTTGTGTTAACCCTATGCGGTCTTGGGCCGATGATACATGGGGGGACTATTCTGACAGATTTAATGTATCCTGATCGCTGGATTCAACATGCCAACCTGACATTCTAGGCCATTGTTCTTCTGCTCTCTTTCGCTTATTTTTAGTTATGTGATTTGTATGGCCCACCCACAAGAAGAAAAAAGGGGCTAATCCTGGGCAAATGATAAATGGAAACTGTTTAATATGTTGCTGTGATTATCAGAAATATTTCTTAAATAAATGCCTTTTTCTTAGAGTTTGATTAAGAAGACATGCCGGATTTCAATGGACACTCTTTGATCCGGGATGGTCTCAAGTGATAGCCATTGACTCGGACAAAAACATGGAATAACTTGAGTGTATTAATCCTGTTGATACACTGTTTACGTGCATATTCATTCATTACGGAGCAAAAGACATGCACCTTTTATTTGGTTGCCTGCTCTTGGAGTATGGTAAAGTATTCCTTTGCTCTTGGAGTTGTTAGAAAGGCTTACACATAGGCACGCACAGCACGGGCAAAGTTGTTTTCGACAAGTATTTTTGTCAGCATGTATCAACTAAACTAACAGGACTACAGAAGCTCCAAAATAGAACCGTCCATTGTGAGAGCAGTGTACTCATGCATGTCGCCACTACTGATTGATGGTTTCCAGAACAAACAGTTCTAGTTTCCTTCTTTTCTTACTTTGCATATAACTATCTGATTGTACTGGAGAGAACTCTGTTAGGAGCTGTGTACTTTGCATTCTAGTTCTACACAAAAGAAAAAACTGTTTATTCCCACTCAAAAGTACGTGTGTCTTTGCCTTGTTGGTTGTTCTGTTAGCATGATCCGATTGAAGGTGTCGTCTCTTACCACCTTATGCCATTGGATTGTCTCTCTCCGTATTCTTGTTTGAAGTGGTCGATAGTACTTTCATAAAAAAATTACCATCACCAGCGATTTTGTGTTAAGACTAGAGTGTGAAGCTGTTTTTTCATATATACTTTTTTATTGTCAACAAGACTTTTAGTTAGCGTGGTACGATGATTATATACAATTCCTTCCATGAAGCAGTGTTCATGAAGTTGCTCTAGGCGGCCGGCACAATTCGGGCCCTAGTCAGGTGTCTAGGCGGCCGCCCAACTAGGCAGTCCTAGGAGCTCCCAGGCGGCCCAAGGCGTGGCGGCAGTGGGCAGCCCACAGCGGCCGCCGAGGCAGGTGGAGATGGTCCAAGGCGGCGGAGGCCTTCCCCATCGCCGTCGCCTATCTTCACCACCGGCCACCTTCTCCTCGCCTGTTTTCACCGCTCGCCGCCTTCTCCTCGCCTACTCCCCCTCGGGCCCCCTCTGCTCTAGGCGGCGGCGGAGGTCCGGAGAGGGAGAGTGAGAGGGCGGCCGAATCCAGAGAGGGAGAGCGAGAGGGAGAGGGGCGGCCGAGACTTGAGAGAGAGAGAGAGAGAGCGCTGTGAGAATGAGAGAGAGTGTTGTGAGGATAAGGTTAGGTTAGATTCGGGTTGGGCCTGGCTGGCCGGTTGGCCGAGGATTGGGTTTTAAGCCCATTAACAATAGTTTCATTTCATCATTTGTGAATTGTTTTTGCTCTGCACGGGCGCTAGTCGGCCGCCTAGGCGCCCTAGGCGCCACGCTACGGGCCACCACCTGACTAAATCCTAGCTCCTTGAACATTGCCATGAAGTACTGGTTAATGATCAGTCTTGCGACATTTTCCAGTTTCCCTTATGTAGAGACAGTGGATATATACATTGTTACAAGTGCTAGGAGCGAACTACCAAACTTCAAAGTGTTTGGAAAGTTGAACAATGTAAAGGGTTTAGGATGGCATGGTTGTAATTTGAATTTGAATACTTACAGAAGGAAAGAACCTGTTCAAGAGTTATTGATTTCTCAATGATGGTTACATCTGAAGACTTGAAAGGCAATTAATTGTGTATCGTTCTTATTAAAACTGTCCATGCAGATCGCTGTTCTTTTCTAAATGAGAATGCAGTAGTGATTAATCAGTGGATAATATATTTCCCGTCGTGGTATAAGTTTACTTAGATTGTTCCGTCGCAATGCAGGATGACAGAAGCGCCATTTTTGGCATGTGAGAGGCTCTTTAAGCAACAGCAGTATTTCCAAAACTTGAGCAAGCATACCTAGTTGAAAGGGCGTTTAGATGTGGTGACGTCTGTTGCGATCCCCCTTGCGCTGGCCGCTTCCAGCATGCTCATGATTGTGAGTGAGGAGTTTTGACCACTGCCTTGTTTATTATTCTGTTTTGCTTTGAGAAGGTGCTTGCTTTTAGTCTAGTCAGTAACTGGTTTTTCTGTTGGACATTACAAACAGGGGCGTGGGTTTTACAACATGTCCCACGGAATAGGGAAAAAGGATTGAAGTTTGGCTTGCTCTGCTTGTTTCGCCTTGCATGCTATGAGCTCTCTTGTTTTTTTTTTGTTGCAAAATAATTAATGCTGTCAAAGATGAGTTATCTTTTTTCGTTTGATGTATGTGGATATTATTGTTATTTCAGCACTGGTGTTAAAAAAGCAGGATCATTCCTAGTTTTGCATAACAAACACAAATGTTATTTTGTATTAAATATATGCATTATCAAGGTAATTGCTGTAACTGATGATTGTGTCAATGCACATGCTGTAATAGATCAGTTGTTGGGCTGCAAGTTTCAGCACTGTGGGCAGGGCAGCAGCAGGTAATGGTTTGGAGGTGGGGTTAGGCATCGATCCGTATGGTGTTGGGATTGGAATCTTTTTTAGTTTGTTAAATAATGTTGGCTAATCCTAATCTGCAGTAGTAGGTACTCCATATTGCAGGAATCAGGATAGGATAGGAAAGGATAGTGCCTGTGATTGGATTCAATTATATAGTATAAGTATGTAGTTGTGGACAAAACTAATGGTGCAGCTAGTGTTGGGTGTGTGCTAATGCTAATGCTATTGTATCTGAAATTCTGAATCTGATCCCCGTGTGTGTGTGCGCGCGCACTGCAGCGCAGCAATGAATCATTCCGCCCACAGGAAACTAAACTCAGCAATCAGCAATCAGCTGTTACAGGAAGCTTACTAATGAACTGCATCGTGCTCTCTCAACACAAATTGTCAACACAAATTGCTACAAGGAGTCCGTCTGGCTTCTTCTCCAGCCAGCCAGCCAGATGCCCAGATCTCTCCGCCACCGCCACCGCCACCGCCACCTTAGGAGTTAGGAGATCGATCGAGAGGTGACTCCGCCCAGCAATGTCGACGTCCCCTCTCGAATCCGCATGGGAGGTCCGTGCGTAACCAGCTAACTTGCATTTCCGTCCTTCCTTATTCCGTCTCCCTAGCTGCATTATATTCTGAATTTGATTTCAAGGGATTATTGATTCTTCTTTCGTGCATGATTAATTTCTTCTTCATGCACCCATGTTATGTACGACCACCTCCGCGCGCGCGCATGCACTACTGCAGTACCTCATCGCCCACTTCGCCGAGTTCCAGCTCGCCTCCGCCGGCACCTTCCTCCTCCACGAGGCCGTCTTCTTCCTCTCCGGCGTCCCTTCCCTTCTCCTCGAGCGATTCGGACTCTTCTCCAAGTACAAGATCCAGGTATCTATCCCTACAGTAACATGTCTGCACATGGATGATTACTTTTGATTGGTCCATTCATTCATTCACCCAATGTCGCGCGCACGCGTTTCGATCCATCCATCCCCGACATTCACTTCACTTGCTAGGATTGAGAATTACATATTATTACTAATTCTATCTCTCTCTGTATATGTTGAGTCAAATGAAGGAATAGCATTACATCAATTCGATCGTCCTTGCCTTTTCATTTCCCATACAGCTGGCTAGCTAATCAGACATTGATGGGACATCTGTAGGAGGTCTTGTGCCCAAATCCAACTAAATTCGATCGGCGTCCTCTCCTTATCCTTTTATATATGGACTAGTACAACATACCACTTGTCCAACAGTACTTTATTGTCACCACAAATACATACATACATACATACTCACCCTACCACTTGTCACTTGAAAAACAAATACCTTGGAATACCCATGTTTCATGTAAACCCCCGGGGAGAAAAAAATAACCAGACGTTTATCAGTCAGAGCATTAGTAACGTTAACTGGTACACAAATCTCCCCCTCCCACGTACCTTCCATTTTGTTGAAACCCTAATTACCAGTACCGACAATAGCATCCCACCCTTGGCTTTTGTTAACTATCTCCACTTCAAAATCTCTTGTGAAGAATTAGGAAAACAAGGCTCGTGATTTAAGTTCTCCCTACATGGCATGGTTTGTACTATGTAATAGAGCTGGGACTTGGGCCGTCCTTTTTCGGGCCGGCCCAAAACACGGGCGGCACGTCACGGTCTAACCACGACACGGCGGCACGTCACGTGATGGGCCGGGTCGGTACCGCACGAACTGCGGGCCGGGCTGGACCTGAGAATGCGGCTCGTTGGCGACACGGCACGATCAATTGGACCGTGTTTGGGCCGGTCCGACACGAAATAGGTCCAACCTTTCCGTTCTAGCTCAATCCCTCCCTCTCTCGACCTGGCTCAATCACTCCCCCATTTCGGCTGGCCCAACCAATAACCCTTCTCTGCCACCCGGTCTAGCCCAACCAATAACCCCCCTCTGCCACCCGGTCTAGCCCAACATCACTCTCGAGCTCCCCCAACCCCCATCCCCCAACCCCTTCTCCCGAGCCTCGGCTCCCAAATTCCCAATCCCTAATCACATTCTCTGATTCCCCTTCCTCCAGCTCCAACCACCTCCCTCCCCATGCGCTGCCGATCACCGCCCTCCCTCCCCCCGTGCCGTCGGTCGCCCCCTCCCTCCACTCCTCCAACTACCTCCCTCTCACTCCCTCTCCTTCCCCATACACCGCTTTATAGTTACTTAGGGCTGGGCTTGGGCTGGCACGGCACGACCCTGGCACAACGGGCTTTGGGCCTGGCCGGAGGCGAGGTGGGCCGGCACGGCACGGCGGGGTGACCGGGCCGAGCTGGCACGGCACGACGTGGCCCGAAGCACGGCGGGCCTAGGCCGGGCCGGCACGGCATGGCACGGCCCAATGCCCAGCTCTACTCTGTAACATCTAACAGTGCACAATTTCCCGCCATGTTTAGCAGAGAAATATACTGTTTTTTCTTGTATTTGTCTTCCCTAATGAAAAAGGCTTCTGATCTTATAATGCAATATATTTGCAGAAAAAGAGTAATACACCCGATTACCAGAACCGATGTGTCCTGCGTCTCATTCTCTACCATGTCTGCGTCAATCTCCCTCTCATGATTTTATCATACCGCACCTTCAAATTCATGGGCCTGAGGAGCACTCTTCCGCTGCCACACTGGTATTCCAACTCTTCAGTTGCAATCAATAGCAGCATGCAAGTACAGATGCAACATGCTAGGCAATGATCGATACGATGCAAGTGGATGATGACAACACTTTAACTCTCTGGTTATATATATACTTGCAGGACAGTTGTTGTTTCTCAAGTTGTTTTCATTTTTGTGCTCGAGGATTTCATATTCTATTGGGGGCACAGGGCACTGCACACCAAATGGCTATACCAGCATATTCATAGCGTCCACCACGAGTCAGTGGCATTGATATATACCTCCAAATTAACGTTTTTTTTACATCATTTAGCTAGTACATTTTTTACAGCATCATGTATTATAAGCAGATATGCTACGCCCTTCGGCCTAACATCTGAATATGCCAACCCTGCTGAGATTTTATTCTTGGGCTTCGCCACAGTAGCCGGTCCCGCGGTCACCGGCCCTCATCTGTTCACACTCTGGGTGTGGATGGTGTTGAGGGTCCTGGAGACAGTTGAGGCTCACAGTGGGTATCACTTCCCCTGGAGCCCATCAAATTTCTTGCCATTGTATGGCGGGTAAGTAAGCTAGCTATTACTGTGTTCTTAGATTTGCAGGGTACCACCTATTTAGTTCCAACAATATGCATATTTCTCATGAACAGTTCTGAATTCCATGACTATCATCACCGTGTGCTCTACACCAAGTCAGGGAATTACTCATCGACTTTCATCTACATGGACTGGTGAGAATCTGTTCCCCACTGTTTCCTTGGATTGATCTGTAGCCTCCCTTGTATATACGAGCTGATCTTCTTCATGCATCTTGTGCTAGGTTGTTTGGAACTGATAAAGATTACCGCAAGGCAAAGGCCCTAGAGGAGAAAGAAGGGAAGCATTTGTAAATTGTTAGAGCTGCTCTCTCTTTCTTGGTGTCCTATTCCAAATGAGCGTTGATGGGTTGTTGTACTGGTGATACATACATTCTGCTGGCGAAACAAAATGGCAGGCGTCGATCTTAACCGATAACTGTATGACAAGAGATCCCCCTCCTACTGGTTGAGTGAGAAAATATTGTTTACCGATCGATTCTTTTACCTTGATGAGTGCACCTCTGTCTGTATGATCCGTCATCAATTAGGTGTGCTTGCTATGTTTCTTTTTGGGTTCTTTCTGCTTTACTTTGTAATTTTGGATTGTAGAGATTGGTGAACTCATTAGCCATTTCAAGTAGAAAAATAAATAAATTTGTAGAATTTTCTGTTTATGGTTTCCCTGGTTAATTTGTTGGATGCTGAAATGATGTTGGTAGTTTTGCGCGAGCTGGCTGGTTCCTGCCAGTAGGCCTAATAATCTGACACCGGCCGGTTGTCAGTGAATGTAGAAGATAGGAATAATAATAGATTTCATTACAGGGCCGGCCGGGTTTGAGTATGTATGTATGTATGTTTCAGTTCATACTGATAGTAGCTTGGTACTGCTGCCTGTGTTGGCAATGAGATGAGATGATCAGGTGAGGTGAAGCATGTATGGATACACCCACGTGTGTGTACTGTTTTTAACCACCCAAATGGTTTGATCGAGCCCAAAAGGACTGCTCAGTCACCTGGCGAAGCAAAGCTCGGTCCTCGTTTCAGGATGACTAGAAAAGAAAGAAACAAAAATTACACATGCATGCAGCCAGGCCCGGCCCATTAAAAGATTCAGTGCATCTGATATAACTTGACCGACGGGACGTCGTTCATACGTACATATGTATGTATGTGGAAGCATGCATGTTGATTAGTACTCCCTCTTCAAGAATAAGAATATACTAGGAATATACAACGTTTTTGATATCGTCACGATAATTACTTTTATATGAATATGTTTGTAACATAATATAAAATTATTATATTAGGAAAATATTTTTTATGACTAATACAATGATATCATTTTCGCATGACCGATAGAAATAGTTTTTTTTATATATTGGTGATCAAAGTTAAGAAAGTTTGTCTTTAATATAAAATTAAAATGTCGATGCATAAGTATATGAATTACGAAATGCAATTAAGGTAAAAAGACATACGAACTTCATAAAATGAGACGAATATAGCTCTCTTAACATAGAATTGAAATATTACATACCCATAGTAGTTGAAGAACGAAGACGTCACTACTTCTTCTTCTTGTCGAACCCGCGCCTTCTAATAGCCATGAAAGTGTTGATGATCTCTTCTTCACTCAATTGTAAGAAGATATCCCGCTCAATAAAAGTGACTAGACAATCATCCGTAGGCTATCACCCATCTTATTTCGCAACTTATTCTTGATAAAGGTCATTGCGAAAATATTCTTTCAACACTTGCGGTAGCCACCGGTAGAAGCAATACCAATTTGATAAGTAAATAGACCCAATGATAAACTTTATCCCTCTTTGTTTCAACAAGTTTCTTGAGAGGTCAACAAGATTGTTTAGGCCTTTGAACATTTCATCAATTTTGATAATTACTTTTTATATAAATATGTTTGTAACATAATATAAAATTATTATATTATGAAAATATTTTTTATGACTAATACAATGATATCATTTTCGCATGACCGATAGAAATAGTTTTTTTTTTTATATATTGATGATAAAAGTTAAGAAAGTTTGATTGCACACTTGCTAAAACGTCGTATATTTCTAAACCGAGTATTTTGTTTTATATATGTTGTTTGTGCTTTGCATACACCCATCCCTCCAACCAAGCTAGTTCCTTCCTTGTTGCCGGCGGCCGGTCCACCATGCATATCGATCGATCGGTGTATTCAATTAGTAGCTAGTTCAGCTTACATGTATATTTGGTATGATATATAACTGGATCATAGAGGTTGATGGCTACAAACCAACGTGTAAGAAGCCGGGAGCAATGGCCACTCGAGTTAGGGTTTATTTGGATACATTATGATCCAAATCAAACCCTTCGGATTGATTACATAGTACTAATCACCGGTGATTCCAGTGATTTGTGATTTTTTCCTATGTATAGCTGTACGTCTACTTGATGTACAAGTTAGCTATTTCAACAATCCCATCCACTACCATCAGGTAACAAAAGCTCACTAGGGGCTTGTACACAACTATTCAATGATGGATGTACACGGTTGTACATAGCTATAATAGAAGCTACAGGCCACGATTATTGTGAGCCGAACCAATCATCTTTCTTCTCTATTCTCATTTATTTTCATGGTATCAGAGCCCTTGCTCAACAACGACAAAATGGCTTTTGCTACAAATGGTTCGACATCTACAGGCGTTCTCTCGATCTTGGCAAATGCCAATACGCCCAACGTTGGTGCTCTTCCTGCCCCTGCCCCGTCCATGAACCTCCTCAGTGTCAAGTTGATGGGTAGGAACTACATCCTGTGGAAAAAGCACAGGCAATGCCTCTTCTCCGAAGTCATGGGCTTCTCGGCTACATTAATGGATCCATTCTGGTGCCTCCAAAGATGAGTGCGCCCACAGTTGATGGAGACCAGCCGACGTCTGAACCCAGCATATCAACAGTGGCTTCGGTAGGACCAGACGATCCTCAGCGCCTTGCTTGCGTCTCTTACCGAGGACGTTCTGGCGCAGGTCATTCTCTTCACCACGGCTCGTGAGGTATGGACTACTCTCGAGACTATGTTCTCGACTCACTCTAGAGCTCGGGTTATGCAGATCCACATGGAGATGATAACGTTCCACAAGAAAGATCTCTCTATGGTGGAATACTTCAATAAGATGAAGATGGTTGCCGACACCTTGACCTTAGCAGGTCACCCGATGAAAGACGAAGAGCTAGCTACCTACCTCCTCACCGACCTGGACAATGACTACGACTCTCTTGTCACATATGTGACCATGAGGGTGGAACCGATCTCTTGGCGACCTCTACTCCAACTTGATCTCCTTTGAGATGCGCAAGGAGCGTAATGACAACTACACCTATTCGAGCTCTGGCTCGGGTTCCTCAGCCAACTTTGTCTCACAGGACAAAGGGGGTTGCAGCAAGGGAGGATAAGAAGGAGGTCACCATGGCAAGAACTTTGGCCAGCGCAATGGCCAGGGTGACTGTGGGCGCAATGATCAAGGAAGGCCAAACCAACCTGCGAGCTCTGTGGCAAGGCGGGTCATGTCATCGCCAAATGCTATCAGCAATTCAATTTTGTGTTCCAGCCAAAGGATACAAAGATGGCAACACTGGCTGCGACATCTACACTATTGTCATATGGTGTTGACCCCAACTGGTACACTGATACCGGGGCAACAGACCATATTACCAGTGAGGTTGATAAGCTCATGACTCATGAAAGGTACATTGGCAAGGATCGTGTTCAAATGGCTGATGGCACAGGTATGGCTATCCTTCATTGTAGTCAATCCATTCTATCCACTCCTATTAAATCTCTTCAGCTAAATAAAATTCTCCATGTTCCGCACACTTCTCGAAATTTACTCTCTGTGCATTGCCTTGCCACCGATAACAATGTTTTCCTTGAATTCCATCCCAATCATTTTTTTTCTAAAGGATTTGGTTACGAAGAAAGTGCTTTTGCACGACAAATGTGAGAAAGGACTCTACCCTATTGAATCGCTTCTTGCACAAGCCATGTCGGCAATCAAGCTCACGTATGAGGACTGGCACAGTCGTCTAGGACATCCATCATCTCGTGTCGTTCAACAAGTTTTAGCCTCAAATAAATTATCTTATGTGTCTTGTTCAAGGAATAATCATGTTTATAATGCGTGTCAGGTAGGGGTGTTCGTTTGGTTTTTCGGTATTTTTAGTTCGGTATATACGGTAAATACGATATTATTAGTTCGGTAAATACGGTGTTTTTAATAATACGATTCAGTTTTGGTAAATCCCAAGTTTTTTCGGTACGGTATCGGTAAATACCATATTTACTAAAGTTGATTGAATTGCGAACGACGACGTTTCACGTAGCGACGGGCAGTAGCCGACATCACTATATATATAGTATGCACTACTAGCAACCAGCAGGTCCAGCAAGCAAACTAGCAATTAGCAAAGCAAGCAGCAGCCAGCACCGTAGTCTGAACCGCAATCCGCATCGAACGTAGAAAGTTCTTACTATTTGTAATATATGAAACGGATCATATCATATCCTTATAGTACTGCCATGCATGCCTTGTACATTGCTACTAGTCCAGCACCCAGCCCAGCAGTACACCATCGGTATTCACTATTCAGCTCACCACACTAAATCTTTGCCGCCAAGTGCCAATGGGCTGATAACTGATTGCTTTGCTGCCAATGGGCCGAGCCGAGCATGGCTGCGCGAGGCTGCAGCGCTCGAAGCCCCGAGCAAAGCCGCGGTAGACATAGTTCGATTTTTCGGTTTTGTTCGGTTTTTAGCCGGTTTATATAAAAACCGAAATACCAAAAACCTAGATTTCTGAATCCCATACTGAATACTGGTCAAACCGAGTTGACCGGTACGGTTCGGTATTTTTGGTACTGTTTGAAAATGAACAACCCTAGTGTCAGGAAGGCATGAGTCATCCATTGTCGTTTCCTATATCGTCAAGTGTTTCTATTGCACCACTTGGACTTATATTCTCTGATGTCTGGGGGCCGACTCATCGGTCTATAGGAGGATACAAATACTATGTCTCATTTATTGATGATTATAGCAAGTTTGTGTGGGTTTATTCCCTTAAGAATAAATCTGATGTCTTTCGCGTTTTCCTTGAACTTCAGTCACATGTTGAACGACTCCTTAATAAAAAAAATCCTATATGTCCAATCCGATTGGGGTGGTGAATAGCAAAAGCTAAATCAATTTTTCAGACAACAAGGCATTACCGATCATGTCTCTTGCACTCATATGCATCAACAAAATGGGGTGACTGAACGAAAGCATAGACACAATGTTGATATGGGTCTCTCCCTTCTGTCTCAAGCGTCTATGCCGTTACAATTTTGGGATGAAGCATTCTGGTCAGCGTGTTATCTTATTAATGGCCTTCCTAGTAGAGTCATTGGAAAATTGTCCCCCTTGAAAAGCTTCATGGAACCAAACCCGATTACACATTTCTTCGCACTTTTGATTGTGCTTGTTGGCCTTATCTACGCCCATACAACACTCAAGAATTCCAGTTCCGCTCAGCTCAGTGCGTGTTTGTTGGCTATAGTAATCTCCACAAGGGATATAAATACCTACATGTGTCTACTGCTTGCATCTACATTTCTCATGACGTTGTTTTTGATGAGCATGTTTTCCCGTTCTCCACAGACTCATGCATTCCTTTGTCTCCACAAATTTTTGAATAATCCGTCATGTTATCTCTTGACCACATGAAGGGTAGTACTGTTTTGCCTGTAGACACTAATATGTGTGCAGTACATCATCAAGCGGATACGGGAAGCGGCGCTGCTGCCTTGGAATCCGCACCAAATCCCCTGAGTCCAGGTGCTACTGATGCTGTTGACACGGCATCCTTCGACGACGACATCCCTAGAATTGGGTGCGGCATTGAATGTCCCGGATCGGTTTCCATCGACGCGAAATCCCTAGAAATGGGCGTGGCATTGAATGTCCCGGGATCGGTTGCTGTCGACACGGTAGACGCGGACGCACTATTCTAGGACTTGCGCACAACACGACATTCTCCGGATTTCTTAGGATCTCCCATCCAGACCAGATCTTCTGCGCCCACTGGATCTCCTGTGGCTGTGGTACCTCCATCTGCTCCAGCTCTCCGACAACATTTCATGCGCACCTGTCTTTAGGATAACGTGAGCAAGCCCAAATAATTGACTGATGGTGTGGTGTTCTACCACACAGGCCAATGAGCATTCTTATGCACTACTGAGCCCACCTCTCACAAAGATGCGTTGCAACATCGAGAGTGGAAACATGACATGGATCAAGAGTTTGAAGCTCTTTTAAAAAATGAGACGTGGGAGCTAGTTTCGCCGCCTCGTGGGGTCAATATCATTGACTCCAAATGGGTATTTAAACTGAAGAGGAAGGCTGATGGCTCTATTGATCGCTTCAAGGCACGATTAGTTGCAAAAGGTTTCAAACAGTGCTTTGGTCTTGATTACGGGGTGCGACTTGTTCTGTCCATTACTATCACATGTGGATGGTGTCTCTGGCAACTGGATGTTCAGAATGTCTTCCTTCATGGTGTACTTGAAGAAGTATACATGAAGCAACCTCCGGGTTTCGTCAATCCTCGGTTCCCACATATATGTGCAAGCTCAAGAAAGCCTTGTACAGTCTGAAGCAAGCTCCCCATGCATGGTATTCTCGATTGAGCTCCAAACTGCAGGATCTGGGTTTTATTACTTCCAAGGCTGACACATATCTATTTATCTACAATCATTCGAACTGACTATCTCCATGCTCATCTATGTTGATGATAGCATTGTGGCTAGTTCATCTGCCTCTGCAACTACAAACTTGCTTCTCCATCTACAAATTGAGTTTACTATCAAGGATCTTGGGGATCTTCATTATTTTCTTAGCATTGAGGTGAAGAAATCACCAAGGGGGATTATTCTGTCTCAATAAAAATATATTGGTGATTTACTTCAACAGGCCAATATGGTAAATTGTAAACCCGTGACAACACCAATGTCAGCCATAGAGAAGTTTGCCAAGGATAGTGGACAGTTACTCTCTGCAGATGAAAGCACAAGATATAGAACTCTTGTTGGTGCCTTCAATATCTGACACTCACACGACCTGACATTGCCTTTTCTGTCAATCGTGTTTGTCAATTTCTACATTCACCTACAACAGAATACTTCTCAGCAGTTAAGAGGATAATTTGTTATCTTAAGGCCACAGTTAGCACAGGGTTGCCCGTGCACAAGTCTACATCAACATTGCTTAGCACCTTCTCGGATGCTGATTGGGCCAGCTGTAGTGATGATAGAAGGTCTACAGGTGGGTTTGCAGTCTTCTTTGGTTCGAACCTGATTTCATGGAGCTCGCTCCAGAAAACAGGCAACAGTGGCAAGATCTAGCACAGAGTCCGAATACAAGGCTTTAGCAAATGGCACAGCAGAAACAATTTGGGTTCAATCGCTTTTTGGAGAACTTGTTATATTCCAATCAAGACCATCAGTTCTTTGGTGTGATAATTAACTTAGGTGCAACCTATATACTTGTCAGCGAACCCAGTGTTTCATGCCCATACAAAGCATATAGAAGTTGACTTCCACTTTGTATGAGAGCATGTGGCAGCTAAGGCTCTAGAGATTCGATTCATCTTATCGAAGGATCAAACTGCAGATGTGTTTACAAAACCACTGGCAGAGGCACCCTTCACTGCTATACGGAGCTATCTCTGTTAAGAAACTGGGCCCAGGACCGGGAGTCCTGGCCCAAGATGGGCTCCTCATCCCAAACCCTAGAAGGGTCGTAGCCTATAAATAGGGGGTGCTATTCATTGTAAAAGATTGATCGTTTGATGAAGGAATAAAGAGAAGCAAGAAGCCCCCCTACATCTCTGTGTTCTATCTCTTATTCTGTTCTTGTTGTTCATGCATTGTTCTTACGATTCTATGCATGTCTACGAGGTAATCGCTCGGACTGGACTCGCTAGCGACGGTTCCTCAACACGTTATCAGCACGATCGACTCTCCTCGCATCGAAAAGGTAACCGTCGATGAACGACACTCGTAGATTGAATCGTTTTTCTAGATTGCTTTCAATTCTGCAAATTTGGCTTTCTAGATTGGTTTTCTACGGTGCAAATCCGCTCTAATCTACTGCGAGCCGACTTGAAGTCGCCGGCCAAGCCGATCGGTGGGTTGCATGAAAGAGTAGATGATGATTGTACCGTAGGTTGTATATGCGATCGCATGAAAGGCATCATGTGCGGCACCGTCTGCAAGCGGCTGTCACTACCTCCGCGACACGTTACCGGTCGGCATAGTCCGCCATCACGTATCGCCACGGAGACAACGACAGGGCCACCCCGCTAGCACGCGGCAAGCACGCACATGTCGGCATGAAGCCGCGCCTCTGTTGCAATCTCATACTACGTTATATTGCATTGCATACATGAGCGATAACAAAAGGGCGGCCGACGGCCTGTAGAGCCGCGTGCCGCCGATTTTGGTGTCACACCGGCCACTGAAGATGGCACCGCCACACGCGCACGGGGCACGAGGCCGGCAGCCGCTTGCGCCCCCGCAGAAAAAAGGCACCGCGATTGATGAACAGTGTACGCCGTGGTGAACAGTACCCGCGCGGATGAACAGTGCCTGCGGCCGATGAACAGTGCGCCCCGCATGAACAGTACTCGCGCGGATGAACAGTGCCTGCGTCCGATGAACAGTGCGCCCGCATGAACAGTACCCGCGCGGATGAACAGTGCGCCCCGCATGAACAATATCGCGCGGATGAACAGTGAGTCTGCATGAACAGTGTTTCGTGTGAACAGTAATCCGGTCATGAACAGTGCTTGCGCATGAACAGTGTTTTTCGGATGAACAGTGCACACGAAGAATTTTGCTACGCCCCCGCACGGGCTTCTCGCCGAACATGACCGCCACCGCATGGCGCCACCCTCCCCGCGTACGGCCGCCGCCGCATGGCGTCGTCTACCGGCTCGCAGCCAGCGCGGATGAGAAAAAATGGAGGCGGCGCCGCCCGCGACGACCGCCACGCGACGGGCTCTCGAACAGCGCCTCACCGTTGCATTGCGGCTCGAGCCGCCACGCCGCACCGAACGGCCGCCGCCTGCCAACCGCCGCCGCGCCGCGCACTCTGCCCGACTGCCGCTCGCACACGGCTCCTCACTGGCCGCACCGCGCGCTCCCACCTTTGGGCTCGAACCGGCTGCATCGCATCGGCCTGCAAATCACCGCTGCACCGCCTCCCTCGTGCCCATCGTGTCGTTTTCCGACTGCTGCCGTCTTGTATCGCACCGCCACCTCGTAGTGGAAGACCGCCATCGCTCGCGGCCGTGGCGATCGCCTCGCGCCGCCCTCGGCCGCATGGCCACACCGGCCTCGGTTTCGCGTGCGTGGCCAGCCACCCCGCGCCCTCGAATGGCCTTGCGCCACCGCTGAACCCACCGCAAACGAAAAAAAGGGAGGCGGTGGAGAAAATTCGAAATTTGCGAATTTGTCGAGAAGTCATTTTTCCTAGCGGAAAAGAGCCTCGAATTCAATTTTGAATCGGTTTTGCATTTGAAGCATGTTTATTTTTATTATTATTTCTATGCAATTTATTTCTTGTATTTACTGCTTTGATTATCTGTAATTGTTTATATTGCTTTTAATAATTGAAAATAGCGAACTCATGAAAAATGCGTGAAAAATACGAATATCTGAACACGGAGTTCGATGAACATTATGAGAATTTTGCAACCATTTTATGCAGATTACTAGCAAGTAATCCTTTGAACTTTTGCATGAATAGGAATATGGTCGCATCACGAACCGAGTTCAAGAACGACCCAGTATGGCGAATTTGTATAGAATTTATATCGGTCTCCAATGCGTGGTAATGTGATCACGGATGAGCGACGATTGGGAAGACCTCGCTACCTTGCGGTACAATCCGTGCGCAACTATCGTTAAGACGGCTACATGAAGTATGCCGAATTAATTGACATCATGCAAGTTGCGAAAGCTCAAGGTGGTGTTCTAGGAAAGAACTTCATCTTGGAGCCACCTAGTAGCAATGTTAGCCATGAAGCCACTGCTAGCAGCTACAAGGTGATGAAGCCTCTCACAAATGAGAGGAGCAAGAAGGGTAAGGTCGTGCATCGCACATTATTGATGCTTTACAGTCTAAGAAGAAGGGCAAATGATAGCATGAGGCATACCTCGCCATTGCAGGCACAGAGGATCCACATCCATTAGCTGCACTTATGAATGTGAACAGCCCAGTAGCAGCCCCATCATCCCTCCTTTGGACATCGCAGCGACCACACCGTAGCTGCCTAAGAGGAGAAGATCGCGCATGGAGCCGATTTAGGCAGAAGTTCTGAATACTGCATATTAGATCCAGCACGCATTGCACTCGGACCTTTATAGAAACTTGCGCTTTGTAATTGAAGCGAATTTGAATTATTGAATAATGGTTGCAAGCTCTAGGAGAGCAAAGCATTAAATTCTTATTATGAGTCCCGCAAGACTTATTTTCCGTTTTTATAATAGCAAGTTACGTTCGATATCTCAAGTATTTTATTTATGTGTTGCTTGCTTTCGCTACATATTAATGAAGTACATTATATTAGAACGTGTGGCGCCTATGGAGGAAGTGTGTTTAGCATGTAGCGGCTGCAACGAATACCATCTTGAGAGAAAGCAAATTTTTTAGTCGATCAACAAGAATGCCGGTAGTCTTACGACGATCATGACAATGATACTTGTATAATAAGCTCGGGAAGGGCCATAATTATACTCCCAACGGGCACAACTTTGGTCATTAAAGAAGACTTGTTGTACCTGAATCGACTAGAACTCTCAAGGATATTTGCGCTATCAGGTTCCATGTAGAGATCGAAGAAGAGTATGGTGCATAATACTGCTCATTACAAAGCGTGAAGAAAGTGAAAAATAGCATTAGAATATCTTCCTTCATATGAAATTGGGCTATACTACACTAATATTAAGGCACTGCACCTATACCGCCTTGAAAACCGTATTTAGAAGCTCGAACTTTTCTATCTCCGCATGATAGATTGTGTCGTCTAAGTCTTAGGATGATGAGAGATATAATTAACAATTCACAGGGGACATGATATGAATGTTAAGAATTTCTCGAATCGGAAGATTTTGTGTGCCCGCATGTGCCACCGAGAAATTAATTACTAGACCTTTTGCTCTGAGCGAAGGATGAAATCCTTGCATTCTGGACCGTATCCGGGAGACCTTTGCGGTCCTATATAGCCCCGTAAGGGTCATTTTAGGTATTTTATAGTGCTCATCAATGCTTCTTCGAATGGTCGACGTATGTTTATTGTCTCACGAGAGATCATGCTTTTGCATAGCTAAATCTCGCAGATAATTAAATTAGAAATATTTTCCTCATCATCATGAGAAGTCCACATGAATGGACAACGCCGAGAACTTACTCCAAAGCATTTGATGATTATTGCATGAAAATAGGAATTGAAAGTTGAGCATTACATCGCATGTCCACACCTGAATGGACTAGCGTAACTTTGAAGAATTGTAATTTGCCAACTACATGTTGGGGGCGTGCGATCCCGCCGCAATGCACTCTCATCAATTGTAGACCGTCGACATAACATCCATCCACCTATGCAACTAGCGCAAGGGTCAAAGACCAAAACTACTCATCTTCGCAGTTTGGTCGTAAGGTTTATGTACCTATACCATCACCACAATAATCGCAATGGGTCTTCTCAGAAAGTCCGGATATACATTGGTTATGAGACAACATCCATAATCAAGTGTTTGGACCCTATGATTGGAGATTTGCATAATGCCCGATCGTTGATAGTATATCGATGAGATTAGTTCCCGTCATTGGGGAGGAAATCAACCCTTGATAATAATGTCGGAAATAATTGAAGTCTAGAAGACAATTGAAGTCCGAAAATAATTGAAATCTATGCATATGACCGCGCACTAGTAAAGCAAATAGAAAGTCTAGAAGATAATTGCAATCTAGAAGATATTTGAATTGAAGTCTAGAAGACAATTGAAGTCCGAAGATAATTGATTTGCAAGCATTAGCGAATCAACCGCTCACCACTTTAGTGATTTGAAGTGCGTGATCAAGTCGCATTTGCTCGTATGCAATGCACCGGAGAGGGTGAAATACCAATGAAGGTATCCCTAATCCCGTCCGAGGCCTCGTAATAAAGGGCGAGAACTCCGGTCCCTCGAATCCGAAGTAACCGGGGACGCCTGGTGAAAAAGGATAAGAAGGATTTGACACAACCGATCACCGAAGTGCCCTGAACTGAAGGGGAGCAGTTGAGACTGCACCGTATGGAACCTTCAGAAAAGGCATACCAGAATTGAACATCCCCATGGAGGGAGACATCAGCATGGATGTGTGCGCACACATCGGAGCTGAAAAACTAAAGGGACTTGCCCCGCAATTGGAAGCAGCGGTGAGCGAGTAGAAGCATTAGAAGAATCGCCCCTTGAAGAAATAGTTATAAAATTTATGACCTCGGGAGAATCTTTGAATATGACAACAGCCAATGTCGACATATACTTTGCAAAGAAACTTGCCACAATCATCAATCTTGATTCAGAGCCTGTATCGCTCGCTGAATGAAAGAAAAGATCAGATTGAAAGAAGGCAATAGAAACTGAATTATTCTCTCTGAATAAAAGAAGGGTGTTTGGGCCTGTAAGCCGTACGCCTCCCCTTGTGCACCCCGTAGGGCATAAGTGGATATTTGTTCAAAAGAGAAATAAAAAGAAATAAGGCTCGTTGCATAAGGTTTCATTGAACATCCAGGAGATGATTATGAAGAAACCTATTCCCCGATCATGGGCAGAACCCCCTTTAGACATTTATCTCAATGGCAGTGAACTTGAAGTTAGAAGTGAAATTGATGGATAGGGTACCAGCATACCTTTATGAAATATTGGATTCGGACATTTATATGAAGATACCTGAATGTATCCCTGTCCCGAACCAAGATAGAGCAAATAAAAATATGTACAGTGTGAAACTCAGAAAGTCACTGTACGAACTTAAGCAATCAGGCAGAATGTGGTATAATCGCTTGAAGCGACTTTCTATGCAAGAAAGGCTACACGAAAAATGAGAATAATCTCTGTACGACGATCCCATAATGGATTTTGTATAATCTCAGTGTATGAAGATGATCTGGATATCATCGGAACCCTGAAGGATATTAGGAAAGCAAGCTCTTACAGAGTCGGAGTTCGAATGAAAGATTTGGGTAAAACCAAATATTGTCTAGGCTTGCAGCTTGAGCATACCCCTGAAGGGATTTTAGTACATCAGTCAAACTACACTCAGAAGGTGTTGGAAATGTTTGATTTTGAAAAGGCATACCCTTTGAAAGTGCCAATGGTCGGGAGATCTTTGCAGCAAGACAAGGACCTGCAGGACCTAGAAAGAGGGGAGGAAGTCCGGGACCAGAATTCCCATATTTATGTGTGATAGAAACACTCATGTATTGAACAAATCAGACTAGACTGGGCATTGCATTTGCCGTGAACCTATTAGCAAGATATATCTGAGAACCTACCAAAGGCATTGGCGGGGAATGAAGGACATCTTCCGATACCTCCAAGGAAGCAAAGAACTTGGTCATTCTATAGAAAGAACCAAGACCTAACTATGAATGGCAATGCAAATAACGGTACTTGTAGGACCCGCATACGATAAATAGCGAACAGGTTATGTATTCCTATGTGGTGGAACTGCAATTCCATAGAAATCGTCTAAGCAGAGTCTTGTACCGACTTCGACGAACCACTCGGAAATGATAGCACTGTATGAGGCCTCACGAGAATGTGCTTGGCTTCGGCGGATGATTCACCACATCCAGCAGTCGTGTGGATTGAATACCGCACAAACCCCTACTGTTATCTATGAAGATAATGCAGCTTGTGTTGCACAAATGCAGATGGGTTATATGAAGAATCCTCTCACAAAGCATATCAACCCCAAGTTCTTCTATGCTCATGAAATGCAAAAGATGGACGAAATTAAGGTACTGCATACTAAGTCATGTGAAAATCTTGCAGATTTGTTCACTAAGTCACTTCCAGCATCTAGCTTTGAAAGGTGCATATGTGGAAATTGGAATGATGAGACTTAGAGAAGTGCAGAATTCAGGGGGAGAATCTTCACAAACTCATTACTAAAGCTTGATCACGAAGATCGAGTACCCAAAGAGCAAATCTTGAAGATTTGACGAGTTTTCCTGAAGTTTCTCAGCTAACGTTTTTAATGAGGCAATTCGTGCAGCATAACAGAACATGATTCATGTACTTTTTCTTCAAATTTTTCCCACTGGGTTTTTATGGAGTTTTGATGAGACATGGACATGAAGGATGAGTATCCAAGGGGGAGTGTTAAGAAACTGGGCCCAGGACCGGGAGTCCTGGCCCAAGGTGGGCTCCTCATCCCAAACCCTAGAAGGGTCGTAGCCTATAAATAGGGGGTGCTATTCATTGTAAAGGATTGATCGTTTGATGAAGGAATAAAGAGAAGCAAGAAGTCCCCCTACATCTCTGTGTTCTATCTCTTATTCTGTTCTTGTTGTTCATGCATTGTTCTTACGATTCTATGCATGTCTACGAGGTAATCGCTCGGACTGGACTCGCTAGCGACGGTTCCTCAACAATCTCAACCTTGTAGCTACTGGTTAAGATAGAGGGGGAATGTTGAAATAGCTAACTTGTACATCAAGTAGACGTATAGCTATACATAGGAACAAATCACAAATCACCGGAATTACCGGTGATTAGTACTATGTAATCTAGCTATTCAAGTCTCCTGTAATCACGGTTGTACACAGCTATTCAATGATGGATGTACACGGTTGTACATAGCTATAATAGAAGCTACAGGCCACGATTATCGTGAGCCGAACCAATAATTTTTCTTCTCTAATCTCGTTTACTTCTCAGGGATATATATGTCGGCCCTTGGAAACAATTAATCTGCTGCAACCGGATATATTTGCTGTTAAGCACATTCCATTGCGAAGGTTGGAAAATGATATTTGGGCCTGGCCTCCTGAAAAGCATGGCATTTACACTGTAAAGTCGGCATACCGTTTGCTATCAAATGGGGTCCAAGAAATACTTGTTTGGGCAGAGAGCACCCCATCTGGAAGAAGATTAATTTGGAGCGCCAAAAATCTGTGTTTTCTGGTGGAAGGTTGTTAACAATTTTATGCCGGTTCGAGAAAATCTTCGTACAAGACATGGTGAAAGAATTGGCTATTGTGAAGATTGTGGAAATTCAGAAGAGTCTCTGTACCATGCGCGTGCTAGTGGGATGCACAACATATACACATACATACATACATATGCGAGGTCCCGTACGTCCTTTTGGGAAGCTATCAAGGAGTATGTATGCTCATTGCTCAGTTCAGGTGAAATTACCCAAGCTTCTTCCAAACAGCTGGGCTGTGGATCTTCTGGACTCCAATGTTTGCCGGGTTGAGGTCGTGTGCATGTTATCTTGTGCACGTCGGCATGCGTGGAGTTGCTCCGGTTAATTAAACTCTTGCAGGCGAGTACGTACATGGGCGAGGGACACGGCGCTTCACCTTGTCCAAGTAACCAAGACTCTAGTGGTGGTTCGAGACGATGGAGACCGACCGTTTTTGGTTGCAAGAACAAGGAGTTATGATTCTTTGCCCAATGTTTTGACAGCAAAAGCTTACGCTTGTCGAGATGGGGTGCAACTAGTCTACGACGCATGTCATTATGGAGACAGATTCCCAAAATTTGGTTGGTCACTGGAACACAAGGAATGACCATCGGGGCAGACATTTTGCCAATTCAGCACGATGGTAATTAATCCTGCTGATTAATGAAAGTGATACTCTTGGTCTTAGGTAAAAAAAGAGCCTACATGTATATGCGTACATGCGTCATATAATTAATACATGCAGTTTACATCAATCTTACAATAATTATCATGATATATATGCTTTTGGATTCAATATATCACCCCAAGTTAATCGATATGATGCATTCATGCTTAATTGATACATAGATACATTTGATTTCCTAGAGAGAGATAGGGATCGATACACATTAACATACATATGTAGCGTGGTCCTGGAAGCAACACAAGTACTGACATTATTCCCTTGGAACATGCATGCATAATCAAGAGGCCGGCCGGTTTGCTAGCTTCTTCTTGTTGGCCGGGCCTCAACTCGACTCAACCAGTACTAGATAACAGTGTGCAGGCCTGCATATATTGCATACAGTCACATCCATATGCATGCTGCAGCAATAAGCTAGCGTGCACAACCTCTTACGCATGCATGATAGCATGTCAGATCTGTATCCAGCTACTTCTGCTTGCTTGCTTGCAGATCGAGCTGGGCGGGCACGAGGCAGCAGCAGAGTCACTACTTGGCATCATTGTTCTACTCCTACCTGTTAATTACTAGCTAGCATACATATCAGCAGCTAGCTGTTCTTGTCGTTTCAATTGGGGAGCTAGCTAGTTCATCGAGGCTTAATTTCGTCCATCTTCACCACATCTAAACAAAGTTATAACTTATTTCCTGTGGAAATGCATGCATAATTAGCAAGTTAGTTGGCTTCTCAAGGCATCGCCGACTGCATGCTAAAAACCGCGTGGACACCAATCAGGTCGACCTAGCTGAAGTAAGGATCCGGATTGGAACACAGAGAATCACCGTGTAAACAGTGATTTGTGGATATATAAACAGTACTCCTCTTGTAGTCATTGCTTAGATCCTCTCGCTTATTTCCCAAATCAAGCAAAAAAAAAAATCAGAAAATGAAATTAAGGGCACCGATCTTGATGCACATTGAGCGGCTGTGATTGTGGGTGTATCTGCACGCGAGTGTAGATCGACATTTCCGAGCTAGCAAGCTACTTAATTAGTAATCAGTTAGCAGACTGTCCCCATCAAGACTAGCTAGTAGGAGTAGAAATATGTAGGAAGACATATATATATAGTCCATCATTATTACATTGAAACAAGCGACATATAGTCCATTAATTAATTTTGACAGTTTATTTAAAGAAAACATGTAGACTAGCTATAGAAAAGCACTGACCGGATCACGAGTGGGATCGTCTTCCCTTCCATTATCCCATTGCAATATTGGAACTGCATCGGTACAAGTGTCAAGTGTGTGTGTCCCCTCCGATCCCTCCCTTGCCTACATATATGATGCTTCAGTGTTTGTCTCTATCCATTTGTGCTGTAGCTTTCGTATGCACTCACTCTCATCTCCTTGCGTACGTTACGTACTAAGTGTGATCGATCGAGCACTCGATCTTAATTATGAGCTGAGCTAGGTTTCTTGACATTGCACGCTTCGATCCGATGCATGCGTGCGTGCGCGTGTGATGATACAGTTGGTACTGAAACCATCAATTTAATTGTGTGTGTGCAGTCTTGTCCATCTCATGCTTACATGCATATGGCCACGTAGATATATCTAAGGTTGTCAGGATCGTGATTCTAGGTGGGATCGTTTTTTGTTCGATAGGATCAGATCATAGGATCATGATTCTATAATATTTCTAAAAGTATATATATTTTTATATAAAAATTGAGTTATGTTTTTAAACATGGAAGCATAGTAGAATTTTTTAATTTAGTTTAGTAAATTTCGGTACACTTATTCATTTTTCTTGCAATTAAGCTTGTTTTTAAAACCTTTTTAAATTATTTTTACTAAAGCAATCATTTTAAATATAATATATTAATGATAATTTTTTTTTACCTTAGAACAACATGTAAACAGAAAAACAAAGCAAAATAAACTATTGCAACTTAAATTAGCAATAGATAATATGAAATTTTATATGTTGATATAGTTTGTTGTTAGGATCACAATCCTACCCGATCCTGACCACGATCCTAACAATTCTACCTGATTCTATATGACCCTACCTTCAGGATCACGATTCTATGAAATTCGATACATATAGAGATCCGTGTCATTTCGGCTCCGTGGGATCGTAGGATTGTATGATCCCATGCACGATCCGTGTCGCGAACCTGACAACTTTGGATATATCTATCTATATCTATACATGTACTTGAAGGACTATGTGGAGGTCACCCTGGCGTTTCCTCAGTGGAGGTGATGAATATTTGACGAGCCATGATTTGGATTTTGTGGAGTTTGCGATTATGGAAGTTGCAAATATGAAATTCAGTTCTGTCAGGCTAGGTGCGGTCTGACCACTATGGGGTGCGATTAGACCAGGTCAGGTTTTCGTCAGGGTGGAAAATGGCTGGGGCAGTCTAACCATCGACACCGGTTTGACCAGAGTTTAGTTTGTGGTTGAATTTTTCGAGATAAGGTGTTTGGAGTGAGTGAGGAGCGGACTAACCGGCAAATAGTTGGTGATCTGACTGTTGGTGGTCTAACCGCCATGGGCAAGGCGGTCTGGCCGCTCCCCTGTTCCCAGGTGGCCGAAACTAGTGTTTTGAGTTGGGAATTGGTTCTAGGGGTTCGGATCGATGCAAGTATTTATGGACTAATGTGAGTCAAGTTGTGAAAAATATGTACCTAGAAATAATTACTTGATCTATTTGTATGTAGGTGGCTTAAAATCAACTATGATTAACATCGAGGAGGACCGAGACTTGGTTACGAGATCAACCAAGGTTTAGACGATCGTGAATATAAGCAGATTGAGATGGTTGGACTCAACTTTGCAAGACGGACAATTACCGTGTCATGCGTACTACTACATAGATCAATTAATGTGTAGCAAAATCCAAGTAACACATGACGTGTTTCACGTCAACGATCGCAATCAGACTTAATTTAATCAGTGCAGCTAGCTAGCTAGGTTGGTAGCCAGGCAATCACGGAGATGTATGACTAGCTTGTTCATATATAGACATGACGACACCTGTAACTGGTTCCTTAAGATGGACTTAACCAACTTCATTTCACACGATAACAAGCTTAATTGATCACTGCTTGCTAGCTCCAGGTGTCAGAGATATATATGGCCATCACATAGCTAGATAGAGATATGACACAGATCGATCGATCGATATCGATCGCGGAACTAATAATATGTACACCGTGCAATGCAAGAGGATTATTATTAAAAAAATGAATTTATACTCCATATAGATGCATGCATTGCATGGAGTATCTACTCGTCTCTCGCAGTCGATCGATCGATGGAGCCAAGAACGCAAGTTCCTGATTGTCCTACGGCCTGAGATCACCATGCAGCTAGCTAGCTAGAATAATGCAGAGTGTGAGGGTCCCTAGATGCTTACAAGCTGCTAGCTAGACACATGTATATATGGTGCATGTGAGTGCACAGCTACAGCTAGCTCGCTACAATCTCTCGAATTAATCCAAATGTTGGTGTGCATGGTATACATGCATGCATCAACATGTATGATTGGTGCATCATATGTGTGGTGGCCTGTCTTTCTCTTTCTTAATTAAGTATAAGTAAATCTTGTTGGGTGAATCTAGGTTCAAAGCAAAAGGATATTAATGGAAGCATCTACACTGCAGTCAAACTTTTAAAACTTTAATTATCGATATCTTTTTAAATGTTTAAATTGGAGTGAGATTTGTCTCAAAAAACACTTTCATAATATTACAATTTGATTAGGTTATATATATATATATATATATATATATATATATATATATATATATATATATATATATAAAAATACTTTATACTCCTGTGAGTAGTTTCTCCCACCTCGATTTACCACATAAAAGAACTTAACATACTCCTTTATCACTTTGGGTATACTCATATACTAATTATAAGATACTCCAATGTGATCCACACGAAAAATTTGCAAGAGAGTTCATAGTTTTAGTATATTTTGTAAATACCTTCATATTCACACATAAAAAGGAGTATATATATATATATATATATATATATATATATATATATATATATATAGAGAGAGAGAGAGAGAGAGAGAGAGCTCTACTGTTGAGGCTATAGCACAACATAAGCATACCAAAGCTACATCTACTGGTCTTTTACTATTGGAATGTCAAATTCATACATAAATAGAAAAAGAACAAATAAAAAATATACAATACAGTAAATTTAGTACCTCACTAATGGATAATGTGCCTCCAAATGTCCATAAATATGTGAGTACTGATCTGTAGATATAAGAAATATCAAATTTAGTGATACAATATTAAATGTTGAATATTCATAAACATTAAAAATGAAATAAAAACATACCACTAAGGTACTAAATCTGATTATGACGCAATTTCACTCTACGAGTTTTCATGTCTTGAAAGCGTTGAATGATTATTTTATTAGGATTCTAAATAATTCTCGCTTAGTGTAGCACACCATCAAGTCATTAAGCCATTCATTTGATACCTTGTTGCGCAAATCTATTTTAATAATCTTCATTGCTGAGAAGATTCTTTCAACCACTAATTAAATAAATTGGCTAATCGGCTAATGGCTACTATCAATTAAATAACAATTTGCATCAATTCATTAATCACAAATTAAACAACAACCACCAATTAAACATTTGCATAAATAATCAATTCACCAATCTTCAAGTCTACTGTCTACCTACATTTGCAAGTTGCAACATACAAAAAAATAGGGGATTTGGGAGAGAAAAACTGCCTTAGTGCCTCACGGCCTCACCCTCATAGAATCACAGTGTAACATCCTATCCTCACTTCGCAGTTCAGTTCATAGTGTAATCCCAAAATCTCTCAAGTTTGCTTCAAGATCAAAATCAAAATCTTGTTTTCAAATCCCTTCTTCCCTCTTGCCGCGATAGCGCCTGCGCCCGCCTCTGCCACACTGTCGCCTCCGCCACCTGCTTCCTGTAACATCCCAACTTTAGGCTTGTGTTTCAAATGTAAGAAAATCAGTAGAAATTAAAACTTTTTCTTACATCATGTATTTCCTGTTGTGCCAAACAATTCTTGTACAAGGGATTATGGAAATACATTGTCACAGTCTAGTTGATCCAAATCTTGATAATCCAAAAACAATCTTGTCAAAGTTGTGATCATCCTCTGGAAATATTTTTCCTAAGTTCTTGGGATGGTATGTGACCCCTCTGAAAAATTTCACAATTTTTGGAAATTGTTTGAATATTTTTAGAGGCAGTCAAACCTGTTTGACTCTCAGTCAAACATTAAAACAGAGCCTTTCAGAATTTTTGGAGATTTATTCACAGTATAAAAACCTCTGAAAATTTTACACAAGGATAATATCTGAGTTAGCAAGCTCCTGTAAAATTTTCATAATTTTTGGAGTTAATTTGCTACCTCAAATAAATCATTCAAAGTCTCTGTTCCTATTTCAAAGTCAAACTTGGTTTTACTGTTGCTTGGGTTCGAGTCAGACTCGGGCTCGAGCCAATTGTTTCGGTCCAGTCAACTAACTGCACCGAGCCCCTCTTTAAAACGCGCGTTGAATCTCAACCGTTGGATCTAAATCGCACGGCCCGCGCGCGTATAAGACTTCGGACCTTCCGGTTGCTTGCGTGAATTTCGACCGTTAGATCTCCATCCAACCGTCGAGATTCCCCGAAACCTTCGGACCCTCCGGTTGCATTCTTGAATCAGAGCCGTTGGATTAAGATCCAACGCCCGCGTGTTCCTTCGTTGTAAATTGAGTTTGCGACGTGGAGCAATCTGAGCCGTTCATTTGTAATCCTAGGGCTCGGAACCTTTTCGTTGTGTTTTAAAGCCCGGAGGCGTGGCGCTATCTCCGCCGTCCGTGTCTCATCCAACGGCTGTGAATCACCGAGCCTTTTCGCGGGTCGTCTTCTACCTCCGGCCGTGCGAGCACAGTAGGGGGAGTAATGGCAGTGTCATTTCTTGCTCCCTAAAGCCACCCTAGTCGACGTTTAGGGGTATGGGAGGTACACTGAGCCAGGCCATGCCCTAATGCACGTCTTCACCCCTTTTTCCTTGTCGGCCGCACCTTGTGCTTTGTGTTTTGCCGCCCGAAAGATTGGTGATGCAAACCCTAATGCTTTCATGGCTTTATAAACACTCTCAAGCCCTCCTGGTATTTCTTTAGACCACCATCAAGCCCCATTCTCAATATTGGAGCTTGACACCTCAAAAATGGCAAATCGCCATTGTTGACCCGTGGAGCTCCATTGGTGTTCTTGGTGTTCCAGTGGTCCTCCTTCATGTTTCTTTGCCCTAACCTTATCTATTTACTATCATAAACATTTCCCCTCACTTAATTTTGGATGTGATTCTCAGGAATTGTCCAATTTGGGGTTTGTTCAAATTCGGCCGAAATTGGTCATCTTCTTCCTCAGCTCAGGTGAGTGCTCCATTTTCCAATTACTTGCTCATGTAGCTTCTGTGAATCATTATGAAGCTATATTGATGCTTTGGTATCACTCATTTGGCTCAGGGTGTCGTTTTCAATCTTTCTTCTTCGTGTCCGGCGAGCTTTCACCGTGATCAAGCAACTCCGGCCATTTTTGAAGCTTCTCGTCCCTGAGGTAGCTTCTTATTAGTCCTTAGAAGCCTTGGCACCCGCATCCTTGGTCTGCAGCTGAGCTTTTCGCTATTTTCGTGTTTAGCAGTAAAGCTCCCTCTTTCATTTTCCGGCTAGCCGGCGTTCTAGTCCCTCGCCGCCGGCGAGAATGCCACCATTAGGTTCGTAGTGCTATTGCAAATCCATTTTGGTTCTTGTTCGGCGCCGCCGCGGCCTGTGTCGCCGGCGATTTGCCATTGAAATCACTCGGGTTTTGCCGGCACAGCAGCTCCCGTTTTCGTCACTTAATTAGGACACATTAATTGCTAATCGTTAGTTATTAATTATGTCTTAATCATTATCGTTGAGCCACTGACCAGTGGGCCCAACATCCTTTAATCGCCGCTGGCTCAGCTCCGCACTGTTCCGGCATCGTTAATGCTTAATCATTAGTTAATTAATGTGTCGGCATTTAATCACTGTCGGAAATCACCTCTGGGTCGCTGACTTGTGGGCCCGAGGGATTAAAATCAAATTCCAGTAGCCATTAGTGTCTCTCTTAGATCTAATTAATGATAATCATTAGAATCATTAATCTGCCCTAACCGCCTCTCGATCGCCGACAAGTGGGCGGCATCAATGGCACGTGGGTTAAACCGCGTGGGTGACTGAAGTCACCGACATGCGGTCCCGCATGTCGACATCTCTTATTTGAACCGCGATCGTTAGCCACCGTTCATTTTTAGATCTGCGGCCCTGATCTTTGTGTGCGTTCGGACCCTCCGGATGCCTTGATCGTTTCGACCGTCGATCTTTCGATCAACGGCCAAGATCGTGTATGCAACCGCACGTCCGAATGCATACACTCGCGTGCGCCGTTGGATCGTGATCCAACGGTGGCTCCGATTAGGTTTCAGCGCGTCTTATTTGTTTTTCGCGCGTGAGCCGTAGGATTTTAGATCAAAGGTTGTCGGCGTCCACGTCGTTTTCTTTTATTTGGGTTGTTACGTATTTGGTAAGTATTTATTTAACAATGAAAATGATATAAAACTTTAAAACTCATAACTAATTCATTTTAATCGCTTTTAGATAATTCCAATCAGTAATAAATTTTGTTATCACTTTAGTTTATTATAAAAATGGATTTAAGCATGTTCGATGTGAGAAAATTGTGTAACTAGGAATAACTTGATTTCTCATTTTGAATATTCCAGAAATAGATTTAACATTGAAAAATGCATATCTTTTCCTGTATAAATCCAATTTGTGCAAAATCAATTTTGTTAAATTCATCTGTTAGTATACTTTCATATAAAATGGGATTTGAGCATGTTCATAATTCTGTAAAATGACTTGCATTAGATTTACAACTTAGAAAAATCATAAGTAAATGTGCATAACTCCAAATTTAGTAAATCCAACTTTGCTGTTATTAGGATGCCTTAATCTACCTTCTATAAAAATTTCAGACCTTAGATCATTCTGGAAAATTTCGCCATGAACAGCGCTAATTATTAATTAGGTTGATGTAAGGCTGAGAGAGAGCATTTTGTTCATATCTTTTGCATGCTTAGTTCAAATTGCATAATTCTTGTTCCTATCATTGTCTTAGATCATTCCCTAGCTGTAGTGTAAATTTTATTAGATTTGGATGTGTTTTGCTATTGGAGTTTATTTGGTGTTCTTCGTTCTTATTTGCTTATCGCCTTTTCACGTTAGGTTCCGAAGATAATTTTATTACTGATATTGAGCCACAGCAGCCATCAGATCCTGCACTTCAGCCAGGCAAGCAGATGTAGCATTCATTTGATCATATTGTTCCTACTATTTTCAAATTCTAATATATTGTTTGCAAATTCTATGTATGCATTGCTATGTTGTTTTAAACTATTGTCGTGAGTTGGCCTACTAGATGCATTATCGAGGGAAATGTTTATTCCTCTACTCGAAGCCTAGGTTACTTGTCGTGATTTTGGGTTCATTGGATGGACCCTTGTCACTTAGTAGTTTACGTGTTATTATGCTTAGCCATGCTTAGTGGTCGGTAGAAATGGGCGGTTATCGACTTGTCGATAACCTTGATCACACAAACTGTTATAATATGTATATTTCAGCCTTGTGCTTTGTCTAAATTGCAAAACTAAAACTGAAAATGAAAACAATTTAGACTTGGGCACAATGGTATGATGGTGTGATGGACACGCTTGGATACGCTTGGATAAGCTTTTCAAGAGTTAGACTACAATTTTTTTAAATTAAAACTTGTTGGGTGGTATGAATCAGGGATTCATGCTATGTTGTGGTGACTTTTGGGAAAGTCACTTCTAGGTGGATACTTGTTACTTATGCTTACTCGTTGTTATTTAAATGCTTAAAAACAGATTTTTACAAACTGCTGTTCAATCTATTACAATATTGTAAATGAAACTTGCTTTGTGCGTCAAAGAACCATATAACCACATTCCTTTGAATACAGCTTCCATGTAGCTATGTATAGGCTTGTTACTCGTAAGTCTTGCGAGTACATTTTTGTACTCACCTGCATTGCTTGTGTTGTGCAGAGGATGATAGTGAGTCCGATGGACCTCACTTTTGTGAGTTGTCTTTGTGCGGTTTAAGGGCGATTAGCTTAGCGGCGATCGGTTGCCCTGTGGAGTTATGTGGCTAACCGGTCGTCTTTTGGTTTAAGCCATCTTATGGCAACTTTTTCTTCATTACTTATTTGGTACTTATGTCATTTGGTAGGTCATTGTGTTGTAATAACTTATATTATGTATGTCTTTTGGTAGACTTGTTATATTCATTGTATGGAAATGATGCATGCTTGGAATTGATGTATGTGTGCCGCTTGTTCAGGAGGCACATGTTCATCGAGACGCGGATTATTCTATTTGTGATACTAGAACCAGTGGAAGGTTAAGTATTACAAGTTTAATAAACCGGGGTCTCACAGAGCTTGGTATCAGAGCCATACTGACCGTAGAAACCCCTAGCTTGGTCGTCCCTAGTATATTTTGAAAACTTACTTTCCAAATGTCAGTGCTTTCCTGAAAATCTTAAGTAAGTTCTCAGATTTTGCTCCTTATCTATCTTAGCTTGCTTATCTCACCTTGTTCTAAAACTGAATTTGAAAGCTGAGTTTTTCTCTCATCCTCTTCAAAAGATAGTTGTTTATCGAGTAGATTGGTTTTGGGTAAACCATGGGAGTTATAAAATGAAAGTGTTGGCTGTTTTGAGAAGATTAGGAGCTGCTGGGAGCTACAAATTTCGGCCAGAAGTTGAATGGGAAAATCTGGACAGCAAGCAAGATAATTTCTGGACAGCTAGTATTTAGGTAGTAAAAGTGCTGAAAATGAGAGGTTAAATCCACTAAAATTTGTGGGAATAAAAGGGTAAGAAGTGATATGAGATAGCTTAGTATCTAACCTTTCTTTAGTAAATATCTCACCCTGTTTCCTTGCTGTTTTCGAACAGAGGTTAATATTCTGAAATTTTACCTTCCTGAAAATTGATTACTCGTTCTTCCATACGAGTTAGTCATAATAGGAAGATGGTTGTTATCTTTATGATCTTGCTGTAATTTTATGTTGTTACTTGAGTTTTTAAAGGTTGTTTTGTTTAGTGGTTAGTTGTTTTCTTTGTCTCCTGTTCCGGAGTTGTGTTTAACCTATTTTTGTGGAACAGATGACAAGAACCACTCATGATCGGTACCATTGTTCCGATGAGGAGCTTCCCCTCCTCCGACCATGGCGAGGTTCTCGCTCGACGGCGGAATCGCATGGACCGGACCGGATCTTGGAGGTCATTGCGAGGAACACCTCCGCTCCCGCCGCCGCCGGGATCTGGAGGTGGTGGCCACCGGGCGCGTGGTGGGCTTGCGGAGTTTCTCCGCACGCACCGCCTACTTTCTCGACGGAGGACCCTTTGGGCGCGGATGATTGGCTGCGTCTTGTTGAGCGAAAGCTCAATATCGCTCGATGCCGGGAGCAGAGCGGGCACTCTTTGCATCCCATCACTCGAAGGTGCGGCACTATCTTGGTGGGAGAACTTTCGCCATGCAGCCGCAGCCACGTTGTCTCGTGGGATGAGTTTCGATCCGCTTTCGTCGGGCCCACATACCGATGGCTCGATGAAGCTCAAGAAGAAGGAGTTTCTTGCGCTTAAACAGGGCGCAAGACTGTATCGAGTACCTTTACGAGTTTAATCACTTGGCTCGTTATGCTCGGGTGAGGTGGCCTCGATGAGGCTAAACAGAGAAGTTCATGGATGGTTTGTCCGAGGAGCTGCGGGACAAGCTATCTATAGTGACTTTGTTGACTTCCGTGCCTTGGTTGACAAGGCCATCGTCGCCGAAAGCACAAGGCGAAGCGCGGGTGAGTCATAGCGCAAATGGGAGGCCCATCGGTGCGCACGAGCCGGCCTCACTGCGTCCCGTGTTGGGCCCGCACGAGGGCTCGTGCTTTGCTTCACCACCGCCGAGGCCGCGGGCGCCGGTTGCTCGTCCCCGCAGCCGTGTTTGACCACGTGCCGGCGACCAAAGAAAGCGGTTGCGCTCGCAACCCACCGCCGATGTTACCGCCGCACCGCAACAAGAAGGGCCACTATGCTAGCGGTTGCCCTCGAGGATCGAGCAGCCCCTCGTCCTAATGGAGGACGCGGGAATGGTCACACACCTGACCAGAAGGTGATCCAGAAGACTCAGGGTGTCGGGAGTGGTCGAGTCAACCACATCTCGGCTGAGGAGGCTCAGGAGGCACCCGACGTTGTGTTGGGTACGTTCCTTGTTAGTTATCGTCCTGCTGCAGTGTTGTTTGACTCTGGAGCATCGCATTCTTTTATTTCGAGATCATTTGCTACTGATTGTGACCTTCACTTTGTTCCTTTGGGGATTCCTTTGCTTATTCGCTCTCCGGGAGCGGAAATGAGAGCTGATCAAGAATGTTGGGGCGTTCCTATTAATATTGAAGGAGTGGAATTCTTGGCAAATCTCATCTTACTCGACTCGGCGCGCCTGGATGTGATTCTTGGTATGGATTGGTTGTCCCAACACTTGGGGCAAATCGATTGTGCCAGGAAGATGGTCTTCCTCACTAGTCCCTCAGGCGAGCAAGTTGGGATTTCACCGCAGCTTGGCGGCCCGGTCGGTTGCCCTGTGGAGTTATGTGGCTAACCGGTCGTCTTTTGGTTTAAGCCATCTTATGGCAACTTTTGCTTCCTCTGTTACTTATTTGGTACTTATGTCATTTGGCCTGGTCAGTGTGTTGTAATAACTTATATTATGTATGTCTTTTGGTAGACTTGTTATATTCTGTTGTATGGAAATGATGCATGCTTGGAATTGATGTATGTGTGCTGCTTGTTCTGGGAGGCACATGTTCATCGAGACGCGGATTATTCTATTTGTGATACTAGAACCAGTGGAAGGTTAAGTATTACAAGTTTAATAAACCGGGGTCTCACACTTCCCCTACCATCCTCGACTTTGGCACTGTCCTAGCCCCCGTACGCCCCCGTCAGCCCCTGTCCCGTCCGGGTTCCCTCGCCTCCGCGCCTGCCGGTGCCGTCAGCTCCACGCGCCTGTGTCACCTTGAAGCCCACGTCGCTCCACCTGCTCATCCTCGCCCACGATCGTCATCGTCAAGAGTGCCTCACCTGCCCCTGTCCTATCCTGGCTCCCTCGGCTCCGCTTCCGCCAACAACCCGTGTGCCCCGTCCCTTCAACGGCTCCTTTCCCTCCTCCCAGGCTATAAAGAGCCCTCATTCCCCTCGGTCCTACCCCTGTCTCGCCCTCCCCACCCCGTCTCCTCTTCGTCCCCAAGCAAGAAAGACCGAGGGAAGAAAAACCCGAAGAGACTCACCTCTAGCCGGCCGCACTGCCGCCACTTCGGTACTCTCCTCACCGGCCTGGTGAGCCCTGTCGCTGTCGTTGCCTCGTGGTCCGGTGCTGCCACGCGCCCCCGAGCCTCCATCTTCTCCCTGTGCGACGTGTTGGAGATATGCCCTAGAGGCAATCATTTTGATGATGATATTTCATTGTATCCATGATTTAATAAATGTTCCTTGAATATTGCCTTTGTGTTGATTAACAAGTATGTGACTTGTTTGTGAAACTCTTTACTTGTATGGTTATTCTAAAGTTGTCCCTAGTCGGAGTTCATGTGAGGACACACGTGAATGATTGATTAGCACATGTATCGGTTGATGACCATGTTTCACAGGTCATAGACATGGAGATGTCAAACCAATAATGTGGACACATGTTTAGAACATGGGGTTGGACCGACCCAACATGAGACATAGTAATTATTCTTATGGTTCTCTCTACACAATGTGTACGCCTTGTCCTTAGACACGAGATTGTCGCATGTACTTGAGATGTGAATCGACCTACTTAGGGGCTATCAAACGCTACTCCGTGAATCGGGTAGTTATAAAGGTAGCTTTGGGTTTGTCATGAAGCATCTTTGCGAGGCATGGTCACGAGATGGGATTTGCCCCTCTACCGAGAGATATCTCGGGCCTCGAGTGATCGGATCCGAAATGCATGGCCATGCTACTTAAGGTTAAGAGTTAACCTAGTAAGGGATTCCGGATCACAGGATCGAGAAAGAGTGGTCGACTTGGAGCTCGATGAATATCGTGAGGCAAAGGGATTGACATGTACATAACGTTGTGATGGTTCGTCCGATATGATCTTTACGTATGTTTAGGAGTTGACATGTCTTGCTAGAGGCCGCTACCAACTATTGACCAAGTATGTGTACTCGCGTCATGTCTAAACATATGTGAACCATAGGGTCACACACTTAAGTTCGAAGCCTAATTCGGATTGGATCCGAATTAGATCGGGCATTGAGTCCTAATGGGCCTCTATTCGTAGAAGCCCATTATAAGGACGTCTATAAAAGGAGGCGGCGCGGTTAAGGGTTGAGTTTTTCGTGAAATCCTCAAACCACGCCGCCACCCTCCCACGCCCTAGTCGCTCGCGCGATCTAGTAGTCCGGCGTCGCCGCTTCCTCCGTGCGTGTGGATACCTTTGGGCGCCATGACCGTGGCGTTGGGACGAACCGCAAGAAAGGAGCGTGACGGGCGCGCGCGACGAGGCGAGGAAGTAGTACGACTACTGCGCCCGACGTCTCGCATCAATCGAGTACGACTACACCGCCCGACGTCTTTGCATCAACTTCCGCACCTGCGCGTCTAGTGGTAAGACCGTGATCTATAACTGCAGTGATCTTGGTTTACGGGTAGAATTTTTTAATTTGCGCTAGTGTAGCCTACCTGTTTCCCTACACGACGTTGCCCCTTCCATCTCCCCACGTCGCCGCTCGCGCCTCCACCCCACCCCTCATCTCCCTCTCCCGGTTGCCTGGCCCCGAGTCCCCTCCTTTGGCTTTTAGGACACCCCGCCTTGAGGTGTGCGCAAGGCGCTTTGGCCCAAAGTGCAGGCTGGGCGGACCAATGCAGTGGGCCACCGCCTCTTTCATTTTTTCCTTTTGTTTTCTGTTTTTCCTTTCTTCTTTGCTGCTAATTTGAAAGAGAGGCTTCTGAAATTCATTTATCCCTCGTTGTAGCTCAAAAATTATGAAACTTGTTTCTAAAATTTTGTAAAATCAAGATCTTGCTAGTAGCACTGGTCTTATTTTAAATTGGAGTTCATTTATTGCTTCTTGTCTATTTACTTGTTCTTTTGCCATTTATTTCTTTTTTCTGGTACTTTTGTCCGCATAGAGTTCGAAGACGTCAGGAATCTCCACTTCGATCAAGCCCAAGATTGTTAGGACACCCTTGCCTTTAACCTAGGTGAGTCAATACTTTGATCATTTTGATCCTACATTTTATGCAAATTATGTTATTTTAAAATACGAAATTGCATGCTTTAATTCTTTATGCAAATGTATGTTAAATCTTAAGGTAGTTAAATACCAACTTGGTAATTAAATATTAATATGCCATCCTTTGACAATTGAATCCCTTAATCCTTGTCACCCTAGTAACTATGTGGTAAATAACTAGTATAGGTTGTATTTAAGTGGCATGCTAGTCTTGCTTAAATACCGGGGTAATAAATGCCCCAATCATCATCTCTTTACACATTAAATCGTTTTGGGCAGTCATTTGAGGGATATGACTGAAATATTGGTGATAATTTGGTTTTACTCCTTAAAACCCTAATAACTTGCTATTACCACATCTAGGCGGATGGTAAAGTGGTGGGTGCTGACGTAGCATGAGAATGGTGGGTATGTGGTATGAACCGCTCGGATGGATTAAGGACTTAATCTTGTCATGACCATCCATGTAAAACAAGTACAACCACAAGTCTGTAAAATGCAACTGGGCTTAGTAAATTTATCAAACCCTGAAAGTCATCTCACTAGAGGATTAATAAAGGGGCGCAAGCTCTGGATACGTCCGGCTTAATGGGACACTGATTCAAGGGTGAAGTTGCCAGTCGCTGAGGTGTAGCCATACTACGCCAGTCGCTGAGGTGAACATCCCGCGCAACGTATGGGCACAACCCCATATGGGTGAAATGATAGAAGGGGCGAGATATTTAGAAAGGTTACTATGATGACCTCTCGACTACATGACTACGGAATCATATGAGGCAACGAGTTGATTATCTCTTGTGGGTAAAGTGTACAATCTTTGCAGAGTAATAAAATATTTAAACAGTCGTGCCTACAGTCAAAGGCGGACATGGGAACTTAACTAGAGTTAGTTCTATTTCAAAAACCTTGTGGGCGGGACTAAAAATATGACGGGCTCACCTAGCCCTGAGTTTAGATTTTTCCTGGGTCGCCGTACTCAACGATGTTAATAAATGGAGGTAGCTCCAATCAAAATAAGCATAAAGGTGGAGGTAGCCTCTGCTGATATAAATATTGCATAATTACTCTCTTTGATAAAAATACAATTTGGTCAAAATGCTAAGTGATAGGAGTTTGTAATTATGATAATTGAAAACAGTGCTTTAGCAAATAAAAGAACTCGAACTATCCTTGTTAAGCCTTGCATATATATTATTTCATTGTGTGTTGGCTCATGAGCACGGAAGTTGTGCTCATTCTCGCTCTTTCCCCAAATCCTCAGAAACCGCAGATCATGGAGACTACGTGTACTATGAGGACCCAGAAGTCGATGGTCAAGGTGTTGATGAAGAGTAGTCTAGATTCTGGTAGTCTAGGTCTCGCCTAGTCTAGCTGGCTCTTTTGGTATTTTAAGTACAACCTATATTGCTCAAGGCCTTGGTCAATATCGGTCGTACATAGACTACCACAGTCGCTTCCTGTGGAGAGATGTGTTCTCACCCTTTTGCTTCCACTGTAGCTACCGCTGTCTTTTGTAATATAATCGATTTGTCCTGTTCGGCCCTTTTGTAAAACTTGACCCAACGCGGTCTATGTCACACTGATGTTTGTAATATATTTGAATGTTCTAGTTCAGCCATGTATGACATGATTCAACAATGTGCCTGTGAGTGCTATCTACTGATCTAGGGAATATCACAGTGTTTTCACAGAGAATTTGGATTTGCGAAATTCGGGTCCAACAGAGCTGGTATCAGAGCATACGACTATAGGATCCCTAGCTAGATTGGTCGTTGCCTTAGGACTTGAGTCTTATTTGCAAAATACTAAGAAAAGCCTTGACAAAATATAGTGTATTTACTGCTCTTACTCATCACTCTTAGTTTTGTACTTATCTTTACTTTCATTAAGTTTATACTAACCTTCTCTTGTTTTCAAAATTTGTAGATGGCCACCTCGTCGTCCGATGGCCCGTGGACCTCCTTTCTCACGGAGAGAACAAAGGAGGGTTCACGGACATCCTCCACCAGTTGATGCAGTATCTCGGCTTTCCCCGTCAGCCTATCTTTAGGGGTAGGATGATGAAGATCGAGACCCACAAATCCTGGACCATGGAGGTGTACCTCTCTGCCATGGTTGGCAAGTTTGTTGCCCATACCTATAAGGCCGAGGCACCCCGGCGCAGCAGTCTTGACGCCATTCAGGACGTCGCACGCGTCGCCTCCACTCGCTTATGCTGGAAGTATGAGGATCTCCTACTGAGATCACCGTTCTGCTTCTACCTGTATCTCCCTGATGACGAGCGCGTCCCGGAGGTTTTCGACACCAAAGACGACAATCCCGTCGGCGCACCAAGTCCAGCTTACACAGGCGATGATAGCTACCATCCGCACCGCCATGGACGAGATAAGACAGCTTTAGATGCTTTTCACTGGCAGCTACACCCACTCTGACACCCTCCGCAACAACATGATCAGGAGTGATGAAGATCACTCTGCTGTAGTACAGGAGAGGGATGTCGCCCTTGCAAAGTTGGAACGCCTCAGAGCCGCTGCTGTGATACCTACCCTAGCTCTTGCAGCACCCGCCATCGCCCCCAACAACTCGTGCTAGGCCGACATTTCCCATCTGGAGGACTCCATTTCCTTCTCACGGCACGCTAGAAGGTGTGTCTACCATCGTCCGACTGCAGCCTTGGAGAGTCTAGCCATGGATGCAGCCCTAGTCGTTCCCGCTCCAGCTCGCCTAGCCTCAACAGCGATCGTACCCGCTCCTGCTGGCCGAGCTATTCTCGTTCCCACTCCCTAGGCAACTGTACTGCCTGTGGTTAGTCCCCGATGGAGTAGTTGTCAGATTAGACTAGGTTAGCTAGCAGTGCTTGCTAGGTAGTCTTTTGGGTTGCAAGCACTTTCTGTTTCTTTCTGTTGTAGGCGTTGTGTTTGTATCTTGTGTCATGACTTAGCTTAGCATATATGCTTTGTTTCAGGACTCATGTAACACTTAACCCTCGTTAATATAATGCAGCCACTCTAGGCTTTGTATTATGATTGTTTCGTTCTCTCTGTTGGTTTTGATTTTCTTCTGTGTGTGCTCTAGAAGGCTAATAAACCCTCATATACTTCCTTCTAGTTCTAAGCATCAGTGTTTCTTCATATGCCTCCCAAAGAGCTGCCGCCCCAGTCCGTGGTGCCTTTGCAACAGGCTGAGGTAGAGGTCGTGGTCGTGGCCATGGACAAGTCATGTTCCAACAGTCACATATTCTTCAGATTTTGTTCAGCAATCAGCAGACAGGAACAGGTAGACACAACTCCACATTAGCCGACTTTCTCAGTACAAGACCCCTCACCTTCACTTCTGCCAGCGAACCCCTTGAAGTTGAAGATTGGCTCAGAGATCCTGAGAAGAAGCTTCGCCTGGCTCGATGCTCAGAATAAGATAAAGTGGACTTTGCCACCCATCAGCTAAAAGGAGCCGCCGCTAGTTGGTGGGAAAATTATCTCGCCACCCGAGGTGATGAAAGTCCAAAACTGATGAAGAAGAGGCAGGAGAAGGAGAAGGAGAAGCCGCATCATCCACAACTGGAGCACCAGCAGCCCCTGCCACTACGGAAGAGATTGCTAAAGTACCGCTAGAAGAAGAAGAAGTTGAACCAGCCTGGCAGTTAATTCCCTGGACTGAATTCAAGAACGTCTTCAAGGCCAACTTTGTGCCCGCCGGCACAATGAGAACGAAGAAGAACAAATTTAGGACACTAAAGCAAGGTCATATGTTAGTTAATGAGTATGTAATACCTCGAATATCAAATAGAGAGAACATATTATTCGGAAGAGAAATTTATTCAAATTTGAATGCACTAAAGTTTAGAGAAAAATTAAAAGAAAATTCAGGATTTGAGGGAGGATTGGACCTTGGGCTTTCAGCCCAAGGCATCCTAGCCAAGTGGGCCGGCCTTGTAGTGGAGTCAAGAAGGGGGGGGTCCCCTTCCCCAAAACCCTACCCTCTGCTACAGTACCACGCCGCACCTTGTAGCACGCGATGCTCAGAGCAGCCCCTCCGTGCTGCTCTACCAAGATGAGGAAGACGCTCCGAGGTGCCGCTGGCCATGGTGGAAGGAGAAGAAGAAAGGAGGAGAAGAAGAAGATCCTCTTCGTGGGTCTTTGTTCAGCATTTCATGCGTCTCCAAGGGTACCAATTCGTTTCCCTGTTGTTTTGATGTTGTTTAGATGCGAAACCGATTAGAATCGTTTGGATCAAAGTCAGTCTGCAGTAGATTCAAATCTGTCTAGTATGTTGCGTGGGCTGTTTCGACATCTTACAGGCCAAATCAGAAGTTTTGATCTCCTAGAGTTATTTAGATAATGTTCTTAGCTTTCGGCGTCCGCCAAGATCACCTAATTCCGACATTCGAGTCAAAAGTTATGATTGTTTTAAGTTGACTGTCCAGAATCCTAACGAGAATGAACTGTCAAGTTGTCTTTTAAAATATGAGTGGGATAATGAAACATTCAGAGCTTTCACCCAACTAGGTTATTGTAGGCCTTGGTCTTAGCTTTTGATATTGATAAAGAACACAAAGTTTGGTGTAGCCAATTAAAAGTTATGGCACTTTCCGTGCTGCTGTCCGGAATCGCCGAAAGTTCTGACAGATAGTGTTTGTTGGTCTTGTGGAGATTGATACATATAGAATTCGAGGTTTCCACCAACTAGGTTGTTGTAGATAATTTCATTACCTTTCAATCAAATCTGAGAACACCCCTTTTCGGGTTTTAGATCAAAGGTTATGTTATTTATTCCGCTGCTGGTCCGTACAGACTTTCTGCTAGAATGTGGTTTAATTCAAGTAATGGGTATAATTTAGATGGTGGGATTGGGGATATGGGTTAGGGCGATGCGAGTAGTGTCTTGATGACGTGGTTCTTATTGAGTAACTTTGGTGTAGGGGGTGAGGCGCCAAGATTAGCGGCTTCTTTGTTGCCTCCCAACGCTAAAGGCAAGTACAATGACTTATGTGTGATTTGTAAACCCCGGATGCTTATTGATTGATATGGTGTTATGTTGATGTGTGAGAAGCTTAAATGTTCATGTGCCATCCACGGGAGTGGAATATCCACAGGAGTGGAGGTTATGGTAGACAAGAATGTTATGATGATTATGTTCTTTGTGTACGCTCTTTCATATGTGTGGAGATGATATTAACTATTGATCATAAATTTATTCATGCAATCATGTTCATGTTCCGTCCACGGGAGTGGAGTCTAAAGTCCCATTAATTCCAAAGATGGGCAAGTGAAGTCCCACCATTCCAATGTGGGCGCTTTTGGACACCGTATGAAACGTTCTTCATACGGTATTTTGGATCCCGTATTTCAATAAATACGGGCTTAAGTGAACACCGACGGTGTATCACTTGCTATACCGATATAAGCACGAGTGCGATCCATCCGCTTTATGGCATCCATGCATTACGCTTCTTTTTCAGATATTTCTTATGTGCTATGTATCTACATGAAGTATGTTCTTGTAATCGTTGTACTTGCTGAGTCCCGGACTCACTCTTGTTTGTTGTTTGTTTTAGGTGGTCGTTGATGATGACTCTATCGGGAGGGAGTAGACATGCACTAAACACATCACCATATTTCAGTTTCAATAATAGAACTTGGTTGAATTCCTTTATTTGTTTAGAGATAAACTGTAATAATTGAGGCGATATGTGGATGATGTCTCTTGTTTGGTTATGGATGTTCATTTTCTGCTGTGGTACTTGACCTGCATAGGTTCAGATTATATTTGTGCGATTATGCCTTTTGAGCTATTCTCCTTCCATTCGTTAAAACTTGGATCATTGCTTCAATTCTCATGATTATGGTTGTATGTAGAGTCTTTAGGTAACATTTTGGCTTATGGATAGCCAGGGTGTTACAGAGTACCTCACCAAGAACGAATTCAGGACACTAAAGCAAGGCCATATGTTAGTTAATAAGTACCTCACCAAGTTTAGTCAACTCGCTCGCTACGCCCCAAGTGACGTCGTGACAAGGAAGAAAAGATTGACCGTTTCTTAGAAGGAATGCACAAGGATATGAGAGGACAACTTATCCTCTACGATTACTCCATTTTCACCAATTGGTCAATAAAGCCCTCATCTTTGAAAATGAGAAAAAGACTGTAGAAGTCAGCCGCAAGAGAATGATGGCATTTCAGAGGCCACAAGGTAGCTTTCAGCAAAAGTCAGCTTTCCATGGCAGCTCCTCATCCAGGTCGTTTGTAGTCTCACCTCAGAAGACGCAAGCTCCAGCCCCACATCCCACTGGGAGTGGTTTCCACACTCTTCGCCCCGCCGGGCAGCCTGCCACAGTCAACCCAACAACTCATCTCCATTGCTTTAACTGCGGAGAGAAAGGACACTTTGCCAACAGGTGTCCTCAATGCCAGAACACCATCACAAAGGCTACCTAGCTCAAGGCCAGACCCCAACTCAAAGCAAGAGTCATCAGACCTCTCAAGCATCTAGGTCTACCCTGACACCGAACCACGGCCGTGTGAACCATGTCATAGCCGAGGAGGCTCAGTAAGCCCCAGGAGTGCTAATGGGTACGTTCTCTGTTAATTCCGTACCTGCACAAGTTTTGTTTGATTCTGGAGCTTCACATTCATTTATTTCAAGAAAGTTTGTTGAAAGGATAAAATTGCCAACCTATAAGTTAAAGAAACTGTGGTACTTAGTTCACCCGGGGGAGATTGCTTTGGAAAATTCTGGATTCCTAGCCAACCTCCTAGTGCTAGAATCCCAAACTCTGGATGTCATCCTAGGGATAGATTGGTTGGCCGGATATCAAGGATTGATAGATTGTGCCAACAGAAAAGTGGTGCTCACCAATAACCCAGAAACCACAATAAGGGTTAGTGTGGATCATTCCTCTCCCTTGGATCGAGCAATCCACCACCTTGAAGAGTTGTCCCTAGAGACAACGCCTGTAGTCCAAGCTACCCAGAAGTCTTCCCAGAAGAATTACCTAGCATACCACCAGACAGAGATGTCGAGTTCGTGATCAACTTAAAACCAGCAACAAGCCCCAATTGACAAGCGACCTTATAGAATGACCGCCGATGAACTCGAAGAGCTTAAGGCTCAGATTGAAGATTTGCAAGAAAAAGGATTTATTTGACCTAGTTTATATCCCTGGGGTTCGCCAATACTTTTTGTAAAGAAGAGAGATGGCATCGCCAAATTGTGTGTGGATTATAGATTACTTAATGATGTAACCATCAAGAACAAGTATCCCTTGCCCCGCATTGATGACCTGTTTGATTAGTTGACAAGAGCAGCAGTTTTCTCCAAGATAGACCTAAGGTTAAGATACCACCAGCTTAAGATCAGGGGTGAGGACATCCCTAAAACGGCTTTTACCACTGGTATGCCCTGTATGAGTTCACTGTTATGTCGTTTGGCTTGACCAATGTGCTAGCCTACTTCATGAATCTCATGAACGAATACTTGGACAAGTTTATAGTCGTGTTCATAGACAACATCTTGATCTACTCTAAGACCAATGAAGAACATGTTGAACATCTCCATTTGGTCCTAGAAAATCTTAAGGAACACCAATTTTATGCCAAGTACAGTAAATGTGAATTTTGGCTTCATGAGATATGTTTCTTCGAACATATTGTATCCGCTGGAGGAATCACAGTTGACCCCATCCAAAGTAGAAGCTGTGATGGAATGGAAGTAGCCCACATTAGTAACTGAAGTGCGTAGTTTTCTCGGTTTGGCCAGATACTACAAATGCTTCGTAGAAGGATTCTCCAAGCTTTCTAAACAGATGATCCATCTGCTTAAAAAGGAAAAGAAGTATGAATGGACAGAAGCTTGTGAAAAGAGTTTCTAAGAACTGAAGAGGAAGTTAACTTCTGCCCCAGTGTTAATCCTGGCGGATATACACCAGGACTTTGAAGTCTATTGTGATGCTTCGCGCCAAGGTCTTGGTTGCGTACTCATGCAAGGAGGAAAAGCTGTAGCATATGCATCCAGACAACTCCGTCCTCACGAAGACAACTACCCAACTCATGATTTGGAATTAACAACAGTAGTGCATGCCCTAAAGATTTGGCGGTATTATTTGTTTGGGAACCATTGTAATATATACACGGACCACAAAAGTCTAAAGTATATCTTCACTCAGATAGATCTCAACCTTTGCGAGAGAAGATGGTTAGAACTAATCAAAGATTACAATTTGGATGTCCGTTATCATCCAAGAAAGGTTAATGTAGTTGCTGATGCATTGAGTCGTAAGAGCTACTACAATAACGTTATGATTCAAGAACATCAGCCTGAGCTCTACAAGGAATTTGAAGCCCTCAACCTTAAGTTAATAGCGTAAGGCACCATAGCCACTGTAGAAGCGCATCCAACTTTACAAGAGCAGATCAAGACCACTCAAAAAGGACATCCTGGAGTCCAGAGATTCAAGCATCTCATGTCTAAAGGAAAAGCCCCCAAGATGATCAAAGATCCGCAAGGAGTCCTATGGTATGGGAGACATCTCTTTGTTCCCCACCAAAAGGAACTCATTTAATACTGAAAGAAGCACGCAGCTCAGCATATACACTGCACCCAGGCAGCACTAAGATGTATCAAGACATGAAGATTCTATATTGGTGGCCACAAATGAAGAGGGACATCGCCGAATATGTAGCTTGTTGCGATGTGTGTCAACGAATCAAAGCTGAACTTCAAAGAACAGTAGATTACTCCAACCAATGCAGATCCCTCAGTGGAAGTGGGAAGAAATTGGAATGGATTTCATTACTGGTCTGCCTAGAACCAAGTTAGGATGTGATGTGATTCGGTTTGGGTCATAGTTGACAGATTAACAAAAGTTGCCTATTTCATTCCAGTGAAGACAACCTACAAGGGAGACAAGTTAGCAGAGTTATATATGACTCGTATCGTGTGTTTACATGGAGTACCCAAGAGAATAGTCTCGAATCAAGGTTCTCAGTTCACCTCGCATTTCTGGGCTAGTCTGCATGATGCACTTAGAACACACCTAGATTTCACTACAGCCTATTATCCTCAGACTGATGGTCAGACAGAAAGGATAAATCAGATTCTAGAAGACATGCTCAGAGCCTATGCTTTAGAATTTACCATAGACTGGGAGAAATGTCTACCGTATGTCGAGTTTGCCTACAGTAATAGTTTTCAGTCAAGTCTGAAAATGTCTCCGTTTAAAGCGCTCAATGGAAGAAAATACAGAACCCTCTGCATTGGTCAGAATCCGGAGAAGGGTATATTTTTGGACCAGATACCCTCAAGCAAGCAGAAGAGAAAGTTCAACTGATCAGAGATCGCCTTCAAGCAGCTCAGTCTAGAAAAAGAGTTATGTCGATAACCGTCGGAGGAAATTAACATTTGAAGTTGGAGATAATGTGTATCTCAAAGTGTCACCGCTTCGAGGAACTCGAAGATTTAAAGTGAGAGGCAAGCTCGCACCAAGATATATAGGCCCATTCCCAACCACTGCTAAGCGTGGAGAAGTAGCCTATCTATTGGAGTTGCCCGACAATTTGTCAGACGTTCACAAGCACTGTGTAGAACACGACCTTGCAAAGTCGATGGCGACGAGCACGCCGTTGGAGATGCTTCCACGGTGGCGGCGAAACTCAAAGTGCGGCGACCCGCGGGAGAGAGAGAGAGAGATAAAGAGAAATGGGGAAAAAGGAAGGGGAAGGCGAGAGGCTCCAGGGCTTTTATTTATAGAGGAAGGGGGAGGACCGAGCGACAGGATGGAGCGGTGTGAAAAGGGGAGGAAAAATACGGCGGGGCGGAGACAACAGCAAGATGGAGTGGTGTGAAAAGGGAAAGAAAAATGAGGCGAGGCATAGACAACAGCTTTATGCGCACGTCAGAGGGACGGGATGGGGGCAGGCACGACAGAGGTGACAGGACGGGGCAGAGGCATTTACTACGCACGCCACTGAGGGAAAAGAGGGAGGTGAGAGGGAGTTAAGGCTAAGCCATAGCACGCGGGATCAGGTGAGCTGGCGAGGGCGCTGCCGCGTGGAGGCGAAGGGCTGCCAGCAGGCCCGGTCAAGGAGAAAGAGATTGGGCTTTTACTTTTGCAAATAATTTTTATTTTTGGGAAAAAGGAAGAACCCTTTTTAAAAACTAGAAAATCCAAGAAAATACTTAGCTTTTTTTCTTTTCACTTTAAACCTACTAAAACCCAGTAAATTCAATAAATTTTCTTTTTAGATTTTTAAAAATTAGGGACTCAAGAAAAGCAATAAAACTCTTTTACAACTTACAAAAAGCGACAAAATAATAACTTTATTGATTTTGAAATAGTAACAGAACTTTGGGATGTTAAAGTGGAAAACTTAGGCTTGGGCTCTCGGCCCACGACATCTTGGCCTAAGGGGGGCTGTCGGTGTTGGACCCCAGGCATTGAATACCCGAAGACCTCATGTGTATACCGTACTTGTCCCATGATTAGTGGCTAGTACACACAATCACAATATTGGTATTCACATCCATACATTCACATATACAAAGTAAAGCAAAATGGTACTTAAGCGATTAAAGTTATTACATCAATGGCCAACTAGCCAAATAAAACAAACATCAACATAGTAATAAAAGTAGCAACGGAAGTAAAAGTGATGAAAGTAAATAAATTCCAACGACATGCCCATCCAAACCCTCAAGCAACCGACAAGAGACAAAGCCTAGATAGACCCGTCACCAAACCCTCCGGTTCTTGGTATGAAGAAAATATCATCCGCCATAGGCTCATCCTCAAACTCTGAACAACAATTTAAGGAAGATTGAGTACAATGCGTACTCAGCAAGACTTGTAGTATATCGCAAAATTTATATAAATGTAAGGCTAACAAGGGATGAGGCTCTACTCTACAAGTTATTTTTAGCAATAAGCAAGTTTTGTTTGCAATATCTATATGTAGTATTTTGCAATGAAAGTTTAAAAGAGTAGTTAAATAGATATAGGATAGTAAGTATGTAATTGAATGAATAATAAAAACAACTCGCAACCCTTCTCGGTTGTGAGCAACATTTCATTTTCAGCCATAGACATGGCAATCAACTCAAATATAAACCACAAAATATTTCCCAAGTTTTCCAAGGAAACCATTTTTGAGAAAAACAAGTCTATACCCGATGTGACAACACTAGGCACGCTCATGACCGCGAGCACGGCTATTTAAATAGATTTACACTCTGTAAAGGAGTACAACTTTATCCACACCACACGAATTCTCTAGTTTATTCGACATCCGTCGATACCACTACTCACTACCTTTGGTAAGTAGTTTAGAGCACGCGTCCTTTACATCATCTAGTCCTTCCCTTGCACTAGCCCAGCGAATGGATACCCTCACTTCACTCAGGTTTATGCCCCTATCTCAGTGAGGCATTCGTAGTTGAGTCGGCAGGCTTTGTGGCCAACAACGTGGTGAAGGGAGCCCCTTCGAACATGCTTACACCGCCATGTCACTACTACAAAAAGGCTAATACTGGACGTCTCATCACAGACAGTTGACCAAAACCATCTGTATTACATGCAGTCACAGACGTTTTGGTTTAGAGACCTTTTGTGTTACTAGCTGCGCTAAAAACCGTCTGTGATGAGCTAATATCATGATACGAACCATCTGCGATGCTATCACAGACGGTTCTTAATATGAACCGTCTGTGATAAGTATCTCATCAGAAATGGTTTGTATTAAAAATCATTTTACCATAGTTTGAAATCACTACCTCTCTGATTTTACCATGGCTTGAAATTTTCCTAGTCATGGTAAAATCATGGTTTTTGTATGAATCCGTCTGTGATTCGCAGCAAGGGAGGGCAAATTTTTTTGGATGTGTGCGCGGGAGGCGAAATGTTTTGGCGCTATCCTTATATATTACAGTCACTCCACCTTGTCTTTCATCAGTCTCTCCCTCTCCCCTCCCCACGTAGAGCTCCAGCGACCACCCTCGATTCCCTGTCGCGGTTCGACGAGGAGATGCAATCGCCGATGAGGAGGAGGAGGGATGCAGAGGAGCTCCATGTCTACCACAGGAGGTAGACTGCTGGAAGGTACGTGTATATCCCCCAAAATATACACAATTTGTTGGTTATTTGTTGGTTCTTATTTTATTTGTACCATGACCTTAATTCTGTGTTTCCTAAGGTTGGAGCGTTGCCGGAGGTTTTCGATTGTCTCTCCTTCCTTGCCAATGAGCTTGAGTCAATTCAGACGATAGGCAAGAACAACTTGTGATTTGCTGGTGAGGTACAGAGAGGAGCTCACAAGACCAATCCAAAAAGCCGATGAGTTCTTTAGGAGATTGGAGGCACATGTGGTTTCTAGCTAGTTTAACTTTGTAATTTTATTCTTTTTCCCATTCAGATGGGACGTTGCAAAACCATTTGGTTTTCCTTTTGCTAGATAGGTCTCTCCTATAATGTATTTGTCATCAGAATTTTAATTGGATTTTATTTGTCTTGCTAGAGGTTGCATATGGAAAGTACTGTCCAGCAATTGATTGGTATGGCTCAAAAAATATTTTTTTGCAATAGAAAAAACTATCATAGAACACCTGATTCCGACATACGGATCAAAAGTTATGATCGTTTTAGTTTCTGCTGTCCAGAATTCTGACGAGATTGATCTGTTAATTTGTCTTTTAATTTATGTTCATGTTAGAAACAAATTCAGGGTTTTCACCCAACTAGGTTATTGTAGAGAATTTGATAATATTTCCAGATTGTTAAGGAACGATCAATTCGGAGTTACAGATTAAAAGTTATGATCGATTTAGTACTGCTGTTTGTTCATTTAGGCAGTTTATGTTCTGAAAGTTCAACTATCTGTTAGCATACTAAATTGGCCGAATTGGATAATCTTGGCAACTAGAGTATTGTAGATTTGGCAGTTAAGAATCCACAGAAACTGGGCTCACCTCTTTCCGAGTTCCAGATCTTGAGATATGTTATTTACCGTGCTGCTGTCCAAAGGCGGTTTATGGTTGAATGCGTTGGTTTTCAGTTTAGGGTTTCTAGTAAAATCTAGAATTTTCGGAGAAGCGTTGTAGAACGATGGTAAGTAGTGTCGTGTTCATTGTATTCTTATCTCAATTATCTAATTGTTTAGGAGGTGAAGTTTCGGGTTTAGGAGCACCACCTTTGCCTGCTATCGCGTCGCATCGCGGAAGGCAAGTACCTTACTAATCTTAATGTTTGTGAATGATGATTGCTTAATGATTGTGTTGTGATATCTTATGATACAATAGATGGTGATATGTCTATGTTCGTTCATATGTGATGAATCCATGAGTAGATATGATGTTATTATTTATTCAGTAAATCATTTCATACATCAATAATTCATGTTTCATCCACGGGAGTGGATTGTAAATCCCACCATTCCAATGTGGGCAGATTTGGACATTGTCATGTCTCGTCCACGGGAGTGGATAGAAAGACCCATCAATTCCAGTATGGGCACGTAAGACCCATCAATTCCAGTATGGGCAGATTTGGACACCTGTATGAAACGTTCTTTATACGGGATTTGGATCCCCATATTTTTGTTAAGATGCGGGCTTGAGTGAACACCAACGGGTGTGTCACTGGCTATACCGGTATACGCACGTGTGCAGTCCATCCCTTTGATTATTTACATTCATCTCATTCATTCATAAATATTCAGTTGTTGTATGTTCAGAACCTTTGAGGAGGTTGTCTTGTTCATGTTGATTGTCTGTTCTTATATTAATTGTACTTGCTGAGTCTTGAACTCACACTTGTTTGTTTATTTATTTTTAGGTGATCGGTGACAAATTTCTATTGGGAGGGAGTAGACATGCACTACTCAAATAATACACTCTACATTAGGTTCAAAATAAGGATGATTTATGTTTTTCATTTGTTAACTGTTGGATTGTAATAATTAAAACTAGACATGGATGATACATTTCTATTCGTTGAGTTTTGATTAATTAACTGCGAAAGTTCATGGATTAATCGTTGATAGGATTATCTTAGCGGATCCAATATTATATTCTTATTTATGTTCCGTTTGTTGATGAGCTGTTTAGCTTAGTTGATGAATTCTTGTTGATGTTTTCTGCTGTATGGTTAAATGTTAGATCTTTGGGTAGCAATTTGGCTTCCGAATAGCCAGGGTGTTACACTCATGTCATTTCTGACCCATAAACTCAGACGGCTCACGAAACCGTCTGTGATGATATTTTTGAACCGTTTGTGAAAACCTTTTCTGTAGTAGTGTGTCTGCACTACTACGGCCTACCTACGTGCAAGGCTTGTGTTCAATGACTTAATTAGCTAATGTCATCCCATACCAGCACATGTGGTTGTACACTTAGGCTTAGATTGATGGCACCAGCGTTCTGTCCTTAATTGACCTGAGCGAGTATTTCCCCCTATCAACTAGTGAGGTACACCCCTCACTCTTCTCATAATATAATATAACTCGCCCGCGTCGAAAACTTGCTTTTGTATTTTTATTTTTGTACAAAATAACAGAGGTACACCCCTCTGGACAGTTTTCATAAATCTCCTAAATTCATGTTTATCACATTGTGCTTTTATAACTTTTAGAAAAAAAAACTATCGCTGTAGTAAGCATTTGTGCAATATTCGCACTCAAAACTCCCAACTTGACATTATATATTTTCTAACCCATAACCTAATGGCTACAACACTAAGGGCATCAATATTTCATGGATATTTATGCATCAAATAGGATTTACATCTACCGCTAGACCAAACATAGCAATTTCATATCAACATACACGCATGCATAATATATTTTATAACAAAAAATACAATAAATAATCAACATGATCAAAGAGGGTGCTTGCATTGCTCTGCTTGTTCTGAATAGGAGGATGGATGGTCGTCGAAAATATCATTCCAGCAATCAATGTCTAATCAAAAGAGCCAAAAATAAATTAAATAATGCAAAATAATTTCAACTATAACCAAATCCAAATATTTTTACATATTCAGGTAGAGCATGACTTTAGATGAATTTAGAAAAAACAATAATCTCATTTGGAGTTTTTATGCAAAAGTTATTAAGGTTTCAATTTGGTTTGGTTTGAAAAATCCTAGAAAAAGAAAAGATGACGTCAACAGCGTATTTCTGAGTTTTACTCATTCCACCAGAGAAAGCATATTTCTGAGTTTTACTCATTCCAGCAGAGAAAGCCTATTCACTTATGCGTCCTACTGAGGTTTACGTTTTCCAACAGAGAAAACATATTGTCCTCTGAGCCTACTGAGGTTTACGCTTCCCAACTGAGAAAACGTATTCTCCTATGAGCTTACTGAGGTTTACGCTTCCCAATCGAGAAAACATATTTCCTCAAAACTAAAGCGGCTTTTCTATTTTCTTCTGATTTTCATTAGTTTGACATGTGGGTCCTACTTGTTGATGACTTGGTCTACACTCGCAGTGCATGGATCAGAGGTCCACGCATCCTGTACTGGTCCATGAGCGGTCTATACTGTGCACTAAGTTGGTGGGGGCCGTTTGTCAGAGACACATTTTCAACTCAGGTTTTAATTGATTTCTCGTTAATTGTTCCTGGGCCCACATGTAAATATAACAGAGACGTTATTAACTCAACTCCAATAATTGATTTGTCCTAATCGACTAGGATTTGGTCTTAATGACCGAGCTACAGTGCTGGTTGGCTCTCAAACAAGCAGAGTAGCGGAGGAGCTATGCTCGTCACCAGCGATCGGAGCGATGGCGACGACGGTGAATGGCCAAAATAGAACCTTCTCTCGACAGCAATGCCACCGGGTGGTGGTGGAGGCTGAAGAGATGGCCGGAGTCGGTGCTATGCTGGAGAAGAGCGGCGGAGCTCCTCGACTCAAAACATAGTTTTCACGTTTGAGCCAAATCGGCTACTAGTGAATGTGTGCATTGTCTTTAGAGGGTCATGGCGATGCTATTGGCAGCGGCTCAGGGATCAAAGGTCACCAGAGCAGCGGCGACATGGCCTTGCATGGAGGCGCCATGATCGGCTATGGTGAAACCTATGCTACAAAGGCTAACCCTCTGATTTAACGTGCACAAAAGCACTAGGGGACTACTAGAAGCTCACCCAAGGCTTTGGCGGCGCTGGAGGAGGACTGGAGTAGCTCGATGACGTTGAGCAGCAGCGGCGCAAAGGAGGCTCCCGTTGACCACGTGCTATGGCGATGGAAATGCTACAAGAAGGTGTACATTAGCTTTCTAGCATCATGGGGATGGTAGAGACTGAAGGAATCGTCAAGGAACTCACTAAGTTAGCCACTAACTAGAAAATGGCTGCGGCGGCTAGAAATGGGAAAGAAGGTTGATCCAGAAGATCCTCTACGATTGAAGCTTCATTAACAGAGGGGAAAGCATCAGTGAGGAGTAAGACATGATCTGACATGAAAAGGAGAGATCCAAGCTCACCTGATTGCCTTAACGAGGAAGTCCAGAATGGAGGTGTGCGTCGGAGATGAGGAAGAAGACCCAATTGCAGCGCTACACTACAATCGAAGGGCAGAGAAGTGAGAGGGTGACCGAGTGAGGCAAATGGTGCAAGCTCACGCACACGTCGAGGGCTGGGCTCACTGGGACATGGTTGTGCTTTGGTGGAGTGCGCGCACTGGAGCTCGGGATGACGAAGTGTTCTGGGCGATACAGTGGACGAAACTTACCGAGGAAGGGATAAAATGGAACGACAATGGAAGGGAAATGTTTTGACACGGAGGAGAATGCTTTAAATAGCGAGAAGAGGATGAGATCAACGATGAAACCAAGGTGGCCAGCTCGATTTCTCATGGCTCTCTCTCCGCCTGGGCAAGTAGCAAGGCCATCAATGGGGTAGATGGGGTAGGCGATGACCGGCGGAGGTGATGGGGGTAGTTGGGTGCGAAAATGGTGGGCGGCGCGGTAAAACAGCAGGCGAGTGTGCGGAGAGCCCATGAGCATCTGCTGGAGAAGGCGAATGGAGGTGGAATAAGGGTTCTAACATGTGGGGCCCACACATCAGTGAGAGGTGAGAGAGAAAAAGAGTTAGGGTTTTGGGTTTAAGAGGCTAAGAGTTTGCTGAATTTTTGTATTGAGCAAACAAAGTCCAAAACTAATGAAACTTTTTGTGAGTCGTCCTGACCTGCTGTAGTTGCTTATGCAAAGTTTTTAGAGCTTTGTCTTGCCTGTGATTTTCTCGAAAAATCTTACAATCTTCTGTTTTTATGTAATTGAATTTGTTACTCTTAATGAAAATTCACACAATTTGTTTAATAAATTCTTCCTTGAGCAATTATGCCCATAATAATTCTCTCACCTATTTTATCCAAATTTCTTTTAAGTGTATGTTTGTTTGAATTTCATTATTTATCTTTAAAGAAGAATTAAAAAATCATGCATGATTAGGTTTTCACATGTAATATGCTCAACATTATTTTCCCAATGCATTTCTATTATGTACTCCCAAAATGTGAATGTTGGGATGTTACAGCCGGCCCTAAAGGAGCCAGGGGGCAGCCCTAACAACTGGCCCCACCCTGTGCCGCGCTGCCTCCCTGCCTTGCGCTGCCCTGCCCCTTCCCTGATAAGGATCCAACTAGATGATTAGAAGGATCCTAATATTTGGCCGAATATTACATGGTACAATTCGAAGATTAGTAGCATCTCTCGATGGCACCAGAAGAAGAACAACAATTCTTGCTTCGGTGAATAGTACCTGCATGTGAACAGTATGTTCGTGTGAATAGTAATCCAAAACAAACTCTAGTAGATAGATATGGAACTTGCAAACCAATCGAGTATGATCGAATTGCAAGAAGTAGTAGACGCTTTCGGCTCAATCCAAGAAAGGAGGGATCTTGTCTTGCACCAAAACCGAAATACCAGATTGATGTTCTCTCTCTCAATCTCTCTCGGTCGGCTCTTTCTCAATCTGCATTCTCCTAAACTCAAGAACACAACCATTAGTGCCAAGTGGCTTTTCTGTTTTTTTTATTCATCTAAATCATAACTTATCCCCTTACATGGTGCAGCCACAGGGCTTAAATAGCCTCCCATGCAAGAACAATGGTTTGTATGAACAGTACCATGTGTGAATAGTATGCGTGAACAATGCCCAAAACTAACTCAACCTCCTAAACGCACACAACTCAAACTCTCCTATTTTTGGAATTAAAAGTGAGCAAAAAGGAATTTTGAAATTAATACTAAACGCACACCACTAGGACTCTTTAATTTCAGAATTAAAACTAAACGCAAACCACTAGGACTCTTAGAGATAATTGATATGAACTCCTCCTCGGATGGTTGCTTGAATAAGAGCTCAAAACAGAATCGAAAGGAGTCCCACATGGAAACCAGATCTCTCTTTCCTTTGCTCCTTGCACCAGCCTTCTTCTACCGCAAACCATCCAAGCTTCTCATGCGCTGACCACCTTTATGCGCCAAAGCCATTGGACTTGATTTCCTCTCTTCTGCTGCATAGATTAGGGCTTTTCTCCCTTGGCTGGCCTCCCTCTCCTCCCTCTTGGCCATTGCTTGTTTCTCCTTTTCTTCTCTCAAATCAATACCACATTGAATTGCCAATTTAGATTGCAATGCTGAAACACATTGCAAAGGATCAATAGCATACTTGGCCACATCATTCCCCTTGGCACCGCCACCCCCTCCCTTGTTGCTGGCCATAGGAGGGATCAAGTGGAGGAGGGCAGCAGGGTTTGGCCAGCAAGAAGAAAGGAGAAGGAAGGATGGAAGAAGGGGAGAAAGAGGAGGATTTTTGCGGGTTCTCGTGATCAACTCCAAGTTCTACAAGGGTAATCTATGTTAATCCCTATAGTTGCCATGGATTAGTCGCTGTATGATTCATATATCATTTTGTCCAAGGGAAGGTTAGTTTTCAGCATGCCCTAGTTCGTCGAGTTTCGATGCAGAACATTGAGGGATAATTCGAGGTATTTAGGCTCAGATTAAGAGTTTCATCTAATTTAAAAATATGTACATAATGTCATTAGCTTTCTAGGAAGGTATAGATCACTAGATTCAAAGAAGCGAGCGAAAAGTTACGACCTAGGGAAGGTCGCTGGCCAGAAATCGGACATTGTTGGCAGATGTCGTGTAGATGAGCTCTTTTCACCTAGTAAATGAAAGAATTAATTTTTTTTTTGTGATAGCTTGAATAAGCTAGAAAATTTTGAGTAGTTTCTAGAACTGGTATCATTCATATCTTTTCAAGTTTTAGAAAATAAAGATACAAAATTGTGAAGCTGTGCATCTGACAGATTAGGACGATCTTTGGGAAGGAAGCGAGAGAAAACGGTAGAATTAGAAGTTCGTTATTACTAGGAAGTTGTAGGAAAGTTAGTGGGGATTCCATAAAGTATTGGTTTACATATTTGGAGTTTATATGAATAAGTTAGAGCCGTTTTACTACTAGAACAGTGGGTAGTGCGTTCGGTACAATTCGGTTATTCGTACCATTTAGGCATAGATATGCGAGGACGATTAGTGTAATATTTTGGTGCTGTGATGATGTGATTTTGATATTTGTTTAAATTATTTGTTAAGGGAGTGTGATCTCTAGTGCCTTACTGTCGCCTCTCGCTATTACTACTACAAAAAGGCTAATACTGGACGCCTCATCACAGACGGTTTTCCAAAATCGTCAGTGTTAATGGTAATCACAAATGGTTTTACCAGCGTGACTGTCTTTGTTACTAGATACACTAAGAACAGTCTGTGATAAGTATATCATCACACACGGCTTGTATTAAAAACCGTCTATGAAAAATATCTCCCGATTTTACCATGACTTGTTAAGAACCGTCTAAAAATTACAGATGGTTTCAAATAATAACCATCCATGATGAGCTAATATCACAAATGGTTCATATTAAAAACCATATGTAACTTCCTAATTTTACCATGACTTGGACGCCTTTGTTCCTTACTCTCTAATTTCAAGTCATGGTAAAATTAGGGAATTACAGATACAGACAGTTTTTAATATGAACCGTCTATGATATTAGCTCATTATAGATGGTTTGTGTTGAAAACCGTCTGTAATTCGCAGCGCCGGAGGGCAAAAAAATTTCGACGCGTGCGTGGGAGGCAAAATATTTTGGCGTTGTCCTTAAATATTATAGCCACCCCCATCTTGTCTTCCATCAGTCTCTCCCTCTCCACTCCACATGCCAAGCTCCAACGACTGCCCTCGATTCCCCAACGTAGTTCGGTGAGGAGACGTAGCCGACGACGACGGGGAGAAGGGATGCGCAGGAGCTCCATGTCGACCGTAGGAGGCCAACACGCGCTCGTAGCCTGCTGTTTCACAGCACCTCCGGTGAATGGGGTGCTGTAGCTCGACCAGTATCGCCAGATCTGGCCGCCCCCCATCTTGGCCTCGGGTGAGCATGAAGTTTTGCCCCCAAATCCCCATCCAGGATTCGTTCTCACTCTGATTTTGTCCCCTCCATCCTGTCAGATTTCGTTCTCAGTGAGGACCCCCATCTGCAGTCGACAAGGGAGGCCGATTCGGTTCGAGATCGACGCCTCTACTCGACCTCGTCATCGTCAGAGAGTGAGCCATTGATTAAGAGAGAGAGAGAGAGAGTATCTTTTAATTAACTTCTTACAAACTATCGAAAAAGAATATGGAAACTACTGTCCAACAATTGATTGGTTTGGCGCAAAATTCGAATTTTCTTTTGAAATAGAAAAACTATCATAGACAATTTTTACTAAAAACCCGTATATGATAGTCCATTTTCACAGACGGTTCTGAACAAGAACCGTCTATAATATCTTTTTTATAGACAGTTCAAAAACTGTTTATGATGACATCATATCATTACTAACCCTTAAAGTCAAATGGTTCAGAAAACCATCTATGATGACGATTTTGAACCATTTGTGATGACCTTTTCTGTAGTAGTGTATCCAGCTCCAGGGGATAAAGAGGCAAGTGCATGGTAGACAGTGATCGATGTATTCCTTATCACTCATTACCATTATGTTGTTTATACTATTACCTTGTTTAATTACAGCAATGTGAATTGTTATGATATTAATCGTGTTGATAAAGTCATGAATGTTGGACAATGGAATTATTGAGTAACTTACGTTAAATCATGTATCCATAAGCATCATTGCATAAAGAGAAGGTGATCATATATCTACCTCGTTGGTAGAGACTCCACGGATGTGAAGATGTCCCCGATCCTCTGAGGATGGCTTGATGAAAGGGTGAACATTGTCATGATTATTCACTCATGCTATACTGATATACGCGATGAAATGAGCATATGGACATGTAGTGTAGATATATCTTGCACTTAATGAGAAGAGAAATTGAGACTTGAGTATGAGAAGAAAGAGGAGTAAATAGTTGATGTGGATGATGATATTTTTATGGTTGAATTAATCATTCTTCATTGTTTATTATTGTGTTTGCTAAGTCGTGGACTCACTCTTGCTCTATTGTTGTTTTTAGGTGATCGTTGACGATATTTCACTTAGAAAGAGCTAGCGCACTTGGAACCACAACATACACTCAATTACTTGATTCATTGAACATGAGTAACTTTATTATAGTGTGATGATTTATCTTTAGGACTTGATGGTATTGAATAACTTAGATGATATGTTGGAGTTGATTATTCATTCAATAGACTTTATTCGGTTAGTTTTACGCTGCTCTTGGCTTATTATTTTGCTACGCTTCCTAGGGATTATTTATCTATGATTGTCTTATCATTATGCTTGATTTAATGTGACTCGTGGATGGATTTTATCTTTGAGTTATTTGCTGTAATTTATTGTTAATTGTTGTTAAAATTGCTAGTTAGTATAGTTTAGTGACATTATGGACTCCGTGTTAGGTCGGGGTGTTACAAATAGCGTCAATAATAGAAATTCAAGAGAAATGAAAAAATGACAAGAATTGGGAAGTGATAGCTGGAATTTTACTACCAACAAACAACAGTATTTGCTGCTAAATTTCCTAAATAAATGTAATCTAGATTTGCAATGAAAATCATTCAGTAACTTCACAATAGTTCTGCCCAAAAATTGGTATATTAGCAATCAAGGAAAAAGTTGGGTAACAATGGCATTGAGGTAGGTCATATAATACACCAGTTGAATTAAGCCAAGCACAAAGGTCAAATAAACATATTTGAACTACTATGGAACATTGTTTCATATATTAGTCACTTAAAACCATATGTAGTTCTGTACTGCTAGGATTGAATATATGAATAATTTGTATTTAACCCCTGCTCATTGTTTCAGGCACAATGTGTAGTTTTAGTATTAATTTCCAAGCAATATCACTGTAAAAATGGCGGAAGTAATAGTCATTTAGTTTCAGATCGACATGTAAACTATTTCAGGGTTTTACTCATAAAAAATATAAGAAATAATAGTCATTTAGTTTCAGATTGACAGGTAAACCATCTGGAAGTTTAGATAGTGGGCAATGCAGTTCCTGTTTTCACACCATTAATGGACATATTTAAAAAATCATGACTATTTTGAAGATTCTCATGGAAGTAGCTAGATCACTATGTCTATTAGTCACATAAAACATCACGACTATTCACATTGTGCCAACCTTAAACCAATCAATTTTTCTATTCATGCTTTAAATTTTTGATGCTCGATTTGGGTGCCAATCATCTAACCTTACTTTCTTTTTTGAAAATATAAATCATATGGAAGTTTATATTTAACAGAGGGGAAAACACAAGTCCCAAAACATACCACTTGAAAATATAAATCATGCACAAGTCATTTAACAGAGGGGAAAATCATGCAGTGAGTTCAGTAGCCACCTGAAACAAGTACATTTGCAAGTGATGGTCATTAGAGGAAGCTGAACCACGACGCCAACCACTATACATCTACTCTCGTTCTGCCATTAGAGGTATACTTAACAAGCTAAGAATTATAACAACCAACAAGAATAGAAGAATCAACATGTGCTCAACGAAAGGATAAAGTACAAGAGTGCAGAAATTGTTAAGTAACAATTAACATCAATAACACATATCATGGAGGCGGGGTGCCCGATCTTTCGATGAGATTAGTAAATATCGATTTGGTGGAGGTGAATCTCGCGATCCGACTACAACCGTACGACGACGCTTGCGCCTTAGCAATCGTTGAACCAACTCCGAGACGTTATTGACCATGCTGGAAGCGCGATCAACCTGAACACGAGGTTCAATCCCTACGACCAGTCGAAGAACTAGGAAGAATAAAATATAGACAATCTGATATTGTAAATAGGAATTGTAGTATAGATGGTAGTGAAAAACAAATGTGGGATCCCGAAGATTGTCTTGACAGGTGGTCGTCCCACACAACTGAAGAACAGAAGTTTGCACAATGGCTAAACCTAAACTCAACGAAATCCCAGTTCTAGCTAGGGAGGCGACAGCTCCTATATGGGAAGATGACCAGGGTGGCGGCCAGGGAAGTGGACGCACGCCCCTAGGGTTACAAGGCCCATGGGCCCAAGAGGAGGTGGCGCAGCACCCTTTTTGACTCGGGCTAAAAAATAGACATGGACTATTTCGATGATTGTGGCTATCTCGGTTGGAATTTGATTCTGAGGTTGTATCCATTGGAAAGTAGACTTGATAAGCTTTCAATGAAGTCCAAGAACATCCCAAACGGGGTCTGTATGAAGAAGTTACGGTCGTTTGAACTTAGTGTTGTCGCAACAGTCCGAACTCAAATCCAGAACTAGCCCAACTCGAACTCTTGCTTGGCTCGGATGACCGTCATTATGCCTTCTATACTTGTCCATGACTCCACATACCTCTCTTTAGTCCTTTCCCATGTTTCTCAGCATAATTAAATCACTTGCATTAAGTAGCGATCTATTCTTAGTAATATATAAACCTATGAACGAATTCACCTGGTGATTAAGTTGGCGAGCACAAGCTCGAGTAATTGGTCCTTATAACACTGGTTGTGGATCAGTTGTGTGTGTAGGCGCGGTTGTATCCAAGTTAGGGATGTCCTCATCATCCTCTCCTTCTTGCATTTGAGTTGTCCTCGACTCAAGCTCATCCTCATCTCCCAAGTATGGCTTTAAATTTGCAATGTTAAATATGGGACTAACCCTAAAATCTGTAGGCAGGTCAAGCTTGTATGCATTATTATTAATCTTTTCTAACACTTTGAAAGGACCATCAGTTCGAGGCATCAATTTTGACTTTCTCAACTCAGGAAACCTATCTTTTCTCAAGTGCAACCAAACAAGATCTCCTAGATCAAAAGTTAAATGTTATCTCCCCTGACTACCAGTAAGTTTATATTTAGCATTCATGCGCTCTATATTCTCCTCAGTTGTCTCATGCATTTTTAAAATCAATTCAGCACGTTGTTTAGCATCAAAGTTCAATTTATCCGAAGATGGAATAGACATTAAATCAATAGGAGCACGAGGCACAAAACCATAAACAACCTCAAAAGGGCACCTCTTTGTAGTAGAATGTAATGAACGATTATAAGCAAACTCAATATGAGGCAAGCATTCTTTCCACATTCTTAAATTCTTTTTCAACACAGCCCTAAGCATTATTGATAAAGTTTTATTCACAACTTCAGTTTGTTCATCAGTTTGAGGATGACAAGTAGTAGAAAATAACAGTTTAGTCCCCAATTTAGCCCATAAAGTTCTTCAAAAGTGGCTAAGAAATTTAGCATCATGATCTGATACTATAGTATTAGGCACACCATGCAAGCGAACAACTTCACGTAAGAATAAATCAGCAATATGGGTAGCATCATTGCTCTTATGACATGGTATATAGGGCTAGAAAAATAGCTCGAGGCTCGTGGCTCGACTCGGGCTCGTCACATCTCGGCTCGGCCCGGGCTCGGCTCGTGAATTTTTTAGCCGAGTCGAGCCCATCTTCTGGCTCGCATGATTTTCGAGCCGAGCTCGAGCCCGCTCGCAAGCCGCTCGCGAGCCCGAATGAGCTCGAACGCTCGGCGCCTCGGCCTTATCCCTTCCGTTCAGTCCTTCACCTCCCAAAGACCCAAACGCGAGCACCTCAGTCCAGACTCCAGATCCCCTTTCTTTCTCTCCCGCGATGCTCCTCCACCTGCCACCTCCGGACCTCCCCCTCGCCTCCTCCACCCACCGGCGCCTCCCTTTCCCCTCGCCTCCTCCACCCGCCGCCTCCCTTTCCCCGTTCACCTCGCCCAGCTCCGCCCGCCTCCCCTTCCCTCTCCGGCTCTCCCCGGCCCATCGCCTCCACCCGTCGCCTCCCCCTCGGCAGCTCCACCCGCGGCCTCCCTTTCCCCGTCCCCCTCGCCCAGCTCCGCCCGCCGCCTCCCCTTCCCTCTCCGGCTCTCCCCCTTGTCCAGCTCCACTCCACGCCTCCACCCACCGGCCACCGCCTCCACCTCCTCCACCCGCCGCCTCCCCCTCGCCGCCCTCCACCTTCGCGGCTCAGCCTATGCTCCACGTCTCCACCTTCGCCCGTTCCCCCACCGCCACTGCCGCCACCGAAGGCCATCGAGGCGAGGCGGCCGTCACCGCTGCCCCTTCCTCCTCGCCGCCGTCCTCCAGGCTCCAGCCTGCCACCGCCGCCCCTTCCACTGCGCTGCCGTCCGGCCACCAGCGCCGACGCCAGGAGGATGGAGGAGATTTGCTTGTTTGTTCTTGCGTTGCAACTTGCGATGAATGCTTACTTGATCTGTGAATGCTTGCTTCTGTCTTCTTGATCTGTGAATGGATCTATGAATGCTTGATCTGTGAATGGATCTGTGAATGCTTGATCTATGAATGTGAATGCTTGATCTGTGAACCGAACTAATGCAGTGGCCAGTGAGCTGCCGAACTGATGTTGTTTTTGTTTGGGCTCGCGAGCCGCTTGAGCCAGCTCGAGCTCCATTCCGAGCCCGAGCCAAGCCCCTGTCCTGGCTCGTTTCCGAAACGAGCCGAGCCAAGCCGAGCTCACTGTTCATCCGAGCCAGAACAAGCCAGGATCGGCTCGGCTCGGCTCGTTTCCACCCCTAATGGTATAAAGTGGGCCATCTTAGAAAATCTATCAACCACCACGAATATACTATCGCTCCCCTTCTTTGTTCTAGGTAATCCTAAAATAAAGTCCATCGAAATATCTTCCCACGGAACGCTTGGAACAGGTAGAGGCATATATAAACCATGAGGATTAAGTCGTGATTAAGTCGTGACTTAGCTCTTTGACATGTAGTGCAGTGAGCAACGTAGCGCTCGACGTCCCGTCTCATCTTTGGCCAAAAGAAATGATCAGCAAGTATATCCTCCATTTTCTTCACGCCAAAGTGTCCCATCACCGCCTCCCTCAAGCTTCAGTAACAACAACAAATGAACAGAGCTAGCTGGAATGCATAGCTTGTTAGCTCTAAACACAAACCCATCATTAATGATAAATTTGTTCCACGTTTTTCCTTCTGTACAATTCAACAATATATCTGTAAAATCAGCATCATGCACATATTGTTCTTTAATAGTCTCCAATCTAAAAATTTTGAAGTCAAGTTGTAAAAGCATGGTATATCTCCTAGACAAAGCATCAGCAATAACATTCTCCTTTCCCTTCTTGTGTTTTATGACATAAGGAAAAGACTCAATAAATTCAACTCACTTTGCATGCCTATGGTTCATTTTACTTTGACTTCGAATATGCTTCAAAGATTCGTGATCAGAATGTATAACAAATTCTTTGGGCCATAAATAATGTTGCCAAGTTTCTAAAGTTCGAAATAGTGCATATAATTCCTTATCATAAGTAGAATAGTTCAAACTAGGTCCACTCAATTTCTCATTGAAGTATGCTATAGGTTTACCTTCTTGTAACAATACGCCACCTAAACTAATTCCGTTGGCATCACATTCTAGTTCAAAAGTCTTATTAAAATCAGAGAGTTAGAGTAGTGGTGCATGTGTTAACTTATCTTTCAATATGGTGAAGGCGTTCTCCTGTGCGGCGCTCCAAACAAATGGCACACCCTTCTTGGTGAGCTCATTCAATGGTGCAGCGATGGTGCTAAAATCCTTCACGAAGCGACGGTAAAATCCAGCAAGTCCTAAAAAGCTTTGTACCTGTGTGACCGTGTTAGGAGTCGGCCAACTCTGTATTGCTTCAACCTTGGTTTGATCAACTTCAATTCCCTGTGGAGTAATAACATAGCCAAGAAACACGACTCGATCGGTGCAAAATGTGCACTTCTCTATGTTACCAAATAAACGTGCACCACGTAAAGCATTAAAAACAACACGTAAATGGTCAAGATGTTCCTCTAAGGATTTACTGTATATCAATATGTCATCAAAATAAAGCACTACAACTTTACCAATGAAAGCACGTAAAACTTCGTTCATTAGTCTCATGAAGGTGCTAGGTGCATTAGTTAACCCAAAAGGCATTACTAACCACTCATATAACCCGAACTTAGTTTTAAATGCTGTTTTTCATTCATTGCCTAATTTCATGCGAATTTGATGATATCCACTACGCAAATCAACCTTCGAGAAAACAACAGAGCCACTTGAAGTATATCATCTAACCTAGGCATAGGATGACGATACCTAATGGTGATATTATTGATTGCTCTACAATTCACACACATGCACCATGACCCATCTTTCTTAGTCACTAAAATGACCGGAACCGCACAAGGACTAAGAGATTCACGCACATACCCTTTAGCAAGTAATTCTTGAACTTGGCGCTGAATTTCTTTAGTTTCTTCCGGATTGGTACTATATGGTGCGCGGTTGGGCAGTGATATATCGGGAATTAAATCAATTTGATGCTCAATCCCTCGAAGTGGTGGCAACCCCGGTGGTATGTCCTTCGGAAAGACGTCGTTGTACTCCTGCAAAATGTTAGTGACAGCAGGAGGCAAAGAAAATGGTATATCCTCAAATGAAAACAAGGCTTTTTTGCAAACTAATGCATAGCAAACAGAATTATTAGCATCCAATTCAATCATATCAGATTTGGTAGCAAAAAAACTAGAACCTTTCAATTTAATTTCTTTATTCTTCACATGAGCAGATTTAGGTTCTTTCTTCTTATGTTACTCAAACTCTTTTGCTACAATCTGATTTTTGCTCTTAGCATTCTCCTGATTTTTCTCTCTACTAGTTCTAGCAAGTTCATCTTTAACAATTTTTTTAGGAGTCATAGGATGCAGCACAATTTTCTTTCCTTTAAACATGAGAGAGTATTGATTATTTCTACCATGATATACATAATCAGTATCGTATTGCCAAGGTCTTCCTAATAATAAAGAACAAGCTTGCATAGAAACAACATCGCAATCAACATAATCATGGTATGAACCCATAGAAAAATGTACTCTCACCATTCGTGTTACCTTCAACTTACCACCGTTGTTGAACCATTGAATATGGTACGGGTGGGGATGAGGGTTAGTCGGCAAAGCAAGCTTCTCCACCATATCCATACTCTCCAAATTGTTGTAACTCCCACCATCAACAATTATGCGAATCGAGCGTTCCTTGACAACACCCTTGATTTGGAACGAATTATAGCGCTGATTTTGCTCAACACGAGAAACTTGAGCACTTAGTATGCGTTGCACTATAATGCTCAAATACTTGTCAGCATCTTCGGCGCTAACATGTTCCTCCTCATGTTCAGATTCATCATCAGTTCCTGCAGTGTCAGTTGCAAGCATAGCATATATTTCATCATCAAAATCACTAGCAGAGGAATACCCACCATCGCCGCGTATAATCAGTACGCGTTTGTTTGAACAGTCCCGCATCATGTGTCCGTAGCCTTTGCACCGATGGCATTGAATATCCTTAGTTCGTCCTGTCGAAGCAACCGAAGATGAGATTTTTGCAGAAGCTTGCGGTGTTGATTTGGCTGCTTCAGAAACTCGTGGTGCTAAATTTAAAGTAGCGGGGCGCGACTTGTTGTTGAAGGGTGGCGGTGGGGGTGCATTGGTGGCCGGGGCAATAGAGGTGCGTGGTGTCCATGAGTTTGTGTGACCTATAGAAGAGTTAGATCATGTCCTCATCTGGCGTCCCTGCACTTCACGTTCAGATTTGCAAGCAAGATGAAATAATCTAGTAATGGAGTTGTAATCTTTATAATCAAAGATGTCTTGAATTTCTCGATTCAATCCTCCCAAAAACCTAGCTATTGATGCCTCCTCATTCTCATCTAAACCACAATGCAACATACCAATTTACAATTCTTGATAGTAGTCTTCCACAGACATTGTACCTTGTCCTAAGCGTTGTAATTTATTTAACAAATCACGAGCATAATATGAGAGAACAAATCAATGCTGCATAAGCAATTTTAAAGCCTCCCAAGTGTTAAGTTTGTTATCGGGATGTTGATGGTAATGTTCTTTCCACCAAACAGAAGCAAAGTTGGTAAATTCACTAATAGCAGCCCTAACTCGTCTAATATCAGGAAATTCATGACAAGTAAATTTTTGATCCACAGCTAGTTCCTAATTAAGATAACCATCAGGATCATATTTACCATTAAAAGAGGGTATAGTAAATTTAACCTTAGCAAAAGAATCATCGTGGTCACGTACCTCACGTCGTGGGGGGTCTCGTCTCATACCTTGTCGATTAAAACGCAACTGTCGATGAGCTCGATCGTTGTTGTGGTTACCCATGTCATTGGCCTCGGTATCAGCCATGTAGTCGACTTCATCTTGCCCTTCTACCACCGGGGCAGTAGGAGGAATAGCAGTGGATGCGTAGGCAATCTCGTCTAGGCGCGCCATAATACCTGCCAAAGAAGTGTTAGTGACGCCTTGCGCTCTCTCCATCGCGGCGAGCGTGGCATTTGTCTCAATCTGGGCGCCCTCACGTTGAGCAAGTTGCTCATTCGTGACCCTGACATCTTCCTCAAGACCCTCCGTACAAAGGTTCATGATGCGCCGAAAATATTGTACGATTGCCTTTGTATGAGGAGTATGAGATGTATCCTCATCCAAATGCTCTGCAGAACCTGCCATTATTAGCAAAACACTATATGTCCCTAGCAACTACTAGGATGTGGTGGTTCAAATGTCGCTCACACTCAAGCCTTCTATTGAATACTTACCAAGCAAATAGGGGTGATCGGCAACCAGCGATGTCAATGTATCTCCGAAGATTGGATGGAGCGATTGCCAGGTGAAGTTCAGCCTGTACAGTGTAGAAAATGTGTAGCTGGGAAGGCTCAAGTATGGTAGCAATGGATTAACAACTATCAAATCAGAGAATGCAAGCTGAAAAATCGTTCAATGCCGGTCAGTGCTGGTCCTAGGCTAGACCGTACTAGAGACGCGAGCCTAGAACACAAACGAAAGCACGGTGTGGCAGAAGCTCGAAAAAGGATGCCGTCTTCACGGGGAACCTTAGAAACACTTGTAAAAGGGCTCTGTCAATTTTGAGCGAAATCTGATAAACTTGTTTTTTTTTATCGCTCCTCTTTTTTTTTTTTGCTCTTTTTTTTTTTTGCAAATCTACACCTTACTCAAAACTCTTCAAAGTCCTCTTCCGGGCATAGGGAGGTATATGGGTCTCTCTCACTCTAAATTTTGATTTTTTTATCGCGTTGCTGAAGTTAGATGAATCTTATGTTTACTTCTGGCAGCACAAAAACAACCTCTTTTTTTCTCTTTTTCTTCTCTATCACAAATCGAAACGAACTTTTGTTCTTGGTTAGGGTTTTCCTTGGTGTGGCGGCGGTAGGAGGATGGTGGATTGCCACGGCAGGAGGATGGTAGCCACGGTAGGACGCGGCAAGGGATGGCGGCAACGCTGGTGGTCGCGGCAACGCCTCTAGTGGTCGCGACAACGCGAAGGCAGAGACGGCAGCACTCTGTCGGGCGTGGCAAGGACTAGTAATGGTGGAGGTAGGCGGCAGATTGAACCCAACCACAACGGTGAGACCAAACGTGAGGAGAACTCAAAACTCTAAAAGAACTAGACACTAAGACCAGCAAATGACACGATGATGCAACCGAAAGTTCAACAGTGAACTGAACTGAAAAGAAAGATACAATGGCGCAATTGGTCTTGGACAGATAGGTGATCTAATCCTATAATTATTTTTGGCTTTTTTTGGACTTTCAGAATTAAGCAACCAAACTACGAAAAACAGTAAATTCTCACCGAGCAACCTTGAGCTCTAATACCACTTGATGGAGGCGGGGTGCCTGATCTTTCAATGAGATTGGTAAATATCGATTTAGTGGAGGTGACTCTCGTGATCCGACTACAACCATACGACGACGCTTGCGCCTTAGCAATCATTGAACCAACTCCGAGACGTTATTGACCGTGCTGGAAGCGCGATCAACGTGAACACGAGATTCAATCCCTGCGAGCAATCGAAGAACTAACAAGAATAAAATATAAGCAATCTGATATTGTAAATAGGAATTGTAGTATAGATGGTAGTGAAAAACAAATGTGGGATCTCGAAGATTGTCTTGACAGATGATCGCCCGACACAACTGAAGAACAGAAGTTTGCATAATGGCTAAACCTAAACTCAATGAAATCCCAGTTCTATCCAGGGAGGCAATGGCTCCTATATGGGAAGATGACCAGGGGTGGCGGCCAGGGAAGTGGACGCACGCCCCTAGGGTTACAAGGCCCATGGGCCCAAGAGGAGGTGGCGCAGCACCCTTTTTGACTCGGGCTAAAAAACAGACGTGGACTATTTTGTTGATTGTGGCTAGCTTGGTTGGAATTTGATACTAAGGTTGTATCCATTGGAACGTAGACTTGATAAGCTTTCAATGAAGTCCAAGAATGTCCCAAACGGAGTTCGTATGAAGAATTTACGGCCGTTTGAACTTAGTGTTGTCGCAGAAGTCCGAACTCGAATCCAGAACGAGCCCAACTCGAACTCTTGCTTGGCTCGGACCCAAAGTGACGTGATGACCTCCATTATGCCTTCTATACTTGTCCATGACTCTACATACCTCTCCTTGGTCCTTTCCCATGTTCCTAATCACAATTAAATCACTTGCATTAGGTAGCGATCTATTCTCAGTAATATATAAACCTATGAACGAATTCACCTGGTGATTAAGTTGGCGAGCACGAGCTCGAGTAATTGGTCCTTATAACACTGGTTGTAGATCAGTTGTGTATGTAGGCGTGGTTGTATCCAAATTAGGGATGTCCTCATCAACATACATATGGAATAACATCATCAACTAGTGCATCTGCTCCAAGAGCCACAAACCTAAATGCACTTTCTAGATTTCTAGTCCAAAAAATGAATTTAGCATAGCCAAGCCACAAGCAAACTCAATTTTTGTGCCATAACGTCATATTTCCATGAACCAAAATATTTACGTATGAGAAATTGACCTCAGACTATAATATGTGGCTTCACAATCATACAACAATATTGTGAAAGTCATTGCCCTCACCACGTCACTAAATGAGGGGACTTAGTCGAGAGTGCCAAGACAATACTTGATAACCATGGAGAGGGCACTGAGAGGCACGACTATCAATTCATCTACATGTCATCCCAAGCCAAGACAACAAGGTGCATCATACAAGAAATTTTGTCACTTGCATTTCCCTGACAAGAAGACATGTTTGTGCGAATTGTAGCTCATAAATAGAAGAGAAAATAATGGGAGGCCTCATACATCGCCAAATATGGCTGCAAAGTGATGTTGGTCATGTCACTTGCCTTCTTGCAAAGCTCCTGGGAGGCATGCAAACGGAGTCCGAGTGTGCCGAGATGACCATGAAGTCATCAAGAACTTTCATAAGAAGGGCAATGCCATGGACAACAAGATAATAAGAAAGTGTAATAATTGGAAAAACCAAAATATTTACATATGAGAAATTGGTCTCAAACAATATAATATGTGGCCTCACAATCATACAACAATATTGTGCAACTCATCGCCCTCTAATATGCAACTAGAGGAGCAATCAAAGCATCTCAACTCAACAGGCACATAAATCACTATTCCTAATTCATCAGAAGGTAGTCAACAAGGGGGAAATTATACCTTTGCTCTTGGCAGATGGATAGTAGAGGCAGAGAGAGCCGTTGGGTGACAGCAGCTGCAGATCCCTTCAAATCACCAATATGGATTGATGCCGTGCAGTTGCAGAAGCCAAGGAATCACCAGAGAAGTAGCAACACAACTAGGGATTGTCGAGTCAAAGACCATGGGGGGAGGCTATGGCATGGTCATGGGAGAGGGGGCACGGCGGTGTGGTCAAGGAGCAGAGGGGGAGGGGCGACGGTGACGAGGATAGAGGAGGGCGGCGACAGTGGGGATGCAGGAGGGCGACGACTAGGGTTTGAGAGGGCGAGGGGTGGCAGCTAGGGTTTGAGAGGCGGATGGGGCGATGGTGATGTGGTTACGGCACCAAAAGTGGGCGGCGTGGAGGTGTTAGGGGTTTGGGAGGAGTGGCGGCAGCACAGTCGGTGGAGGGAGGTGCCAACGACGTGGATCTAGCTAGTGGGAGGAGGAGACGACGATCGACGGTGGACTTAGTGGAGGAGGTGGTAGATCTAGGTGGAGGGATTGCAGGATGGGGGGCGGTGATGGGGCTTATAGGAGGATGGCGACGAGGATGGTGAGGGCTGTGGGAGGACAGCGGCGGTGAGGTATGAGGGGCGATAGCGGAGCTTGCAGGCGAGCGCGGCGATGGTGGGTTGCAGGAGGACGGCGGTGGCGGTGGACGAGGGAGGACGGTGAGGGTTGTGTGAGAGCAACAACCATGTGGAGGGTGGCGGCGGCGGGATGGCAGCGGAGGCATGGGGAGGGCGGTGGCGATTGTGATGTGGGGAATTTTGGGGAAGTCGTTTGTGGGTAAACCTATTCAATTGTCGGGCCATGCCTAAAAAGCCCGACCTCGAACGGGTAGTCCCGAGCCTGGCCGGCTTGAAAAATCATTTTTTCAATTTAGAAATATTATTTTGATACTTTTTTGAACAAAAAGTAATATTTAACTCATTTCAAGAATAAAGGCAATTTTTATTAAATTCAGCGGACTTTCGTACCGAAAATCAAGTCCCATTCGGGCCGAGCCACCCACGAACAAGTCTATTTGTGGGAGGGAGAGGCTGGGGATTTGTTTAGGGGATGATGATTTTGTTTAGGGGAGGTGCCGCGAATGCTCGACAGACATTCAGTTGGTGCATATTTTTTCAGACACACAATTTGGAGATAAAAAGGAAATACTATTACTGATAGACACTTAGTCTCTTTTGCTTGTTTTCATCGGCGGAACGTTTATCCTTGATTATATCCATATGAGTTTGCCGTTTCTTCGACCTTTTGTTGGCAAACTTCAGCGCTCAGCAGTCTGTCGTGATTGCTCAACAGAAAAATATAGGAGCTAGCTAGCTACCACTGAATCTGATCCCGTACGTGCAAAAACTAGCGTAGCTAGCTAGGCTGCACGTACGTACGTATTCGCTTCATTCTAATTAACTACGTACAGTGTCTCGGTCGGGATCGATCAGCAAAGTGTGTGCATGAAAGGGCGACGGTCGTACAGCAGCTAGGTAGCCAGGTACAAGTACAACAATATATAAATCATATAAATTAAACAGTGGTACAACGTGGCTCGCATGATCAGGGGAAATAACTAATTAGTTGCTATACGATACGATATACGGTCGATCGATGAGCACACGCGATTATTAAGTACTAGTATTTCAGAATTAAGGGATTATTGTTCACCCTAGCTAGCTAGCTAGCATCTTCCTCCATGCTTATATATGCGCACATAGATGATAATTAATTAGCTAGTTGATCCTTTAATTTGTGTAGTGGAAAGCATGCAGCAGCTACCTCTCGGATGAGCGAGCAATGCTAATGGTAGAGACAAAGAGCACAAGAATCTTTTCGCTGCCCCCGGGCCCCCGATCGATCGATCATCAATAGTTTTTGAGAGAGAGATGTCAAACGTGTACCTATCATGAGAGCAGCGGCGTCGAAAAGATAGTGCCACTAGTACTCACTAGGATTACTAATTTGTAGGGCCAAGCAATGCAAAATTAATGGGGAAACCTAGCTTAGCTCAGCTTTCATTTCGACTTACTATCGTCTTATATACATTTTACAAGCGATTTTGAATTAATCTAGCCCACACAAGCCTATATATTATATATCGACCCAAATTTGATGGACATGATACAAAATCTGAATTCCACATAATACTATACCTTTTTTTTTACCACTACTCCAAATAAAAAGATTGATGAATGAATCATTATATATATATATATATATATATATATATATATAGACACACACACACATGAAAGTGGTATGGTACTCCTGGGAGTACGTACTCTCACTTCTTATATATCACTTATATCGTATAATGATATCTCTTTATCAATTTGAGCATATTTCAATAATAATTATAAGATACAACAAAGTGAGTTTCATGTGCATTCAGAGCCGGACCCACATGAGGGCTTGGGAATGCACAGGACATAGGGTCCGATTTTAGTTTACCTTATCAAGACCTACATATATATGTATGTGCGCATCTGCAGCTAAGCCCAGTGACACCACACACGTGTGGTGATACGTACGGTGACCTCTGGTTGTTTTCGTTATGAATCCGCCACTCTGTGCACATGAAAGTAGAAAGGGCAATCGATCTAGTACGTACTACGTGCCGGTACCATAGCGGGGATTGTACAATACTATTGTGTGTATATATATTGCTGAACGCGTAAAATAAATTAGTAATAAGGAAGGAATATTATTGTACCGATGAAATCATTCTCTAGTGAGTGCGACAACTAGAGATTAGTTAATTAATCAGTGTGTGCCTTTATATAAGTACAAGATGAGTATATATAGTCAATTTATTGATCATGCATATCGGAAGATCAGGATGCATGCAGTGGAGTTTACAGATAGATAATGAGAAAAGAAGACAAAGGTCACAAGACAAAGGTATCACACAAGCATCAACTTTATTATGACTTGGGAGAATAATCTATCTGGGTATATTGACCGACCAGAGAGAGAGAGAGAGAGAGATGCAATCGGTGACGTGATTGGTGCATCAATATCGAACAAGTGAAAAGACAAATTAATGTGATTGGGTATTCATGTTGCCGGTACAAATGATGCAAATTAAATGGTAGCGACCAATCGATCATATCTCATCAACTCTACGAGCAAATCGTGCTCGTCGATCCGCATAAGTTAATTGATTTACTCGTCAAAGTTTTCATAATTAATTGTATCAAAGTTTTCCACACACATATATATACCTATTTATTCCTCAATTAATTAGTTAATTGATTTACTCGTCAAACTCTAACATTAATTCCACAGTCAAACTGCTCAAGTTTGACAGTCCAATGAACTGACCTGCTTGTGTTCAATTCGTTGTTCGCATAAATATACGTGTGCACGTATTGTATTGTATTGTATTGTATGTATATGGTCTTGCTCTCTAGAAGCAATTAGATTGTATTGTATGTATATGGTCTTGCTCTCTAGAAGCAATTAGAACCCACACACTAACGTTTTCTTTGTACAAGTCAGTATTTCTTTTAAAAAACGTAAGAAATGTGCTGACTCAAGTTTAATTTCCACATGAAATCCTTAAGTTACAAATGTCTAATTATACAACAATTAATAGTAAATCTTCGCTTTCTTTTCGTAAAGACAAGTTCATTCGGAGAGCACGATCGGATCACATGTACAAAATAAAAAGAACTTCTAGAAAACAACGCTAGTGCAAATTGAGGAAGACTCTAACTTACTATCATGTCTACTACTCCACATCAGTCATGTCCTGGTCTAGATGCGCTTGATGAGGTGGTGGTGGGAGACCGTCATAGTTTTGATTACCGGCCGAAAATAAAAATATGTTTGAATTTTATCTTTTTTATTTTAACTTCGAAAAATTCAAATTTTGATTTGAAAATTTTGGCCCAAACTGGTCGAAATTTTCTGATTTTCGACCAAAACCGGTTCTACCGGTGGCCTCCAGTAAAAAATTTAAACCGGTTACCCAAACCCTGGAGGCAAGGAGGTGGACGGACACGGCAGGGGGGGGGGTCAAGATGGAGTGACGGCTGCCAGCGCTCGGGAAAGACATCGACGTCCTTACTTGGGGATTTGGGGTGGGTGAGGGGAGGGGGGGGGGCAGTCAAGTGGGTACAGAGGCCAAATGATTAACCCGATGGTTGTAACCATCAGGAAAATGGATTATCTTGATAGTTTGCTCTGAACTGTCAGCAAAATTTGACATATTTATTGTTCCCGTCAAAGAAATTATAAACCTTGACGGTCGTTTGCGGACCCGTCGAGAAAATTATTAACCGTCAAGTATTCTCTGTTGTCTAGTAGCGAGAGAAGTACAGTTTGCGCGCACTAGCAGTAGTACTGAACAAAATGCATGTATAGGCATGCACACTGGCCTTGGTGCACCAAAGCAAGAGACACCACGCAGGCATGCACCGTACCTGAATTGAAATAATCAGTAACACAAAGAAATTAACTAGGGACACCCACCAAAATCTAAACAACAAACCCAGCTTGCTTTGCTTTTGAGAAGATCTACTTGTCATCTAAATCACAAGCGGCTTCCTCGTCTTAATTCTCTCCTCTTAATCTCCTATTCCCCTACCCCTCATTAGTTACTTCCATTACGTACCGTAAGCTAGCATAGGTGGCCGGGAATGGATGGATGCAATTGGTAGTACATTACATTACATGCATATAAAGTTATAGGGGCTGTTTGGTTTGTTGCCCTAATATGTCATACCAAAATTTTGGTAGTACCCACATAATTTAGTTAGTGTTTGGATTAGTACCAAATTTTTGGTGTGCCAACAAAAATTTGGCTGAGCCAATGCATCACAGTGCAAAGCGGGGGCAAATGCTGGGCGAGCAAAATGCTCGCCGGAATTTTGGCATGGCAGATAGCATGCGGGACCCGTGTGTCACTCACAATTTTGGCAAATTTTGGTATAGCTGCAATCCAAACAAATCAATTTTGGCATTGCCCGTGAATTGGTAAAGCCACGATCCAAACACTATTTGTTTTACCTAAATTTTGGTAATACTAAAATTTTAATATGGCCCATAAACTCCAACAACAAAAACATGTACAGCCACCCTTGTCCAACTTGGCATGCACTACTTACTACCGCTACCGCTACTAGTACTAGTACCAATCAAGTGCCAACCAGACCAGGGAGCTAGCGCACAAGCTCCCATGAACACCACCGCAATGGAGCAAATCGCCAGGTACTACTGGGGCATGTGGGGCGCAAGCAGGGCCGTCGTTGGTACGACTACGACTCGCCTTAGATCCACCTTGCCGCCGGCGCCGCCGGCACATGGCTGTGGCGAGCCGTCGTGGGAGGAGCAGGTGTTCGCGCGGGACGCGGCGGGGCACCTCGGCGGCTGCGTGTGGCCGCCGCGCTCCTACACGTGCAGCTTCTGCCGGCGAGAGTTCCGGTCCGCGCAGGCGCTCGGCGGCCACATGAACGTGCACCGCCGCGACCGCGCTCGCCTCCGGCAGTGCGCCTCTCCGGATCATGACGCCGTCCAGGACACGCAACAACAACTGCCCGGCCTGCAGCCTGATCAACACCTTCAAGCAGACTCCCCCAGCTTGTATTCAACTCCATGCCCTAAATCTACTGGTGATCTCCCTCTTAACAAGGGTCAGGTCATGATAAGTAGTTCTACTTCTCCCTCCTACATAGCAACCATCATCAAGGAGAGCAAGAAGGGGGTATTCATCTCCATGCCTACAGCGACGGTGAGGGAAGCTGCAGGAAGCGACGATGAGGAGGAGAGGAGGAAGCGGAGGCGTGTCGATCAGCCGCCAGCGGTGGTGCTGCCGTTCTTCGTGCGGCCGTCGGCGTCACGCGAGAGGGTTGATCCTGATGCAAAGGTACCCAAAGCAATCGCAAGCCCTAGCTCTACTTCACTTCATCTTGTAGGCCGGCAAGAAGTAGATCTTGAGCTTAGGCTTGGGAGTAGTCCTACTGCATGAATGAATCCTTTAATTTTTGCGGTTTCTTGTCCTCTGATCACCATGTATGGTGTGCGTGCGTGCGTGCGTGTGCTCATGCCCCGGCTAGCTGTTCTTTCCCCCTCTCTTCTTAATTTGTCTGTGTCTCTCTCTCAGTCTTCTTCTCTGATTGTTCTTGATTCAATCGGAATGCACATGTCTTTGGCCAAAGGCCTTATTTCTCTACATATGTTTGTCCAGTTCTACATATATAGCTCAACATCTCAAGTCATGCTACAATATGTACCCAAGTGTTGTAAAAGATTGTAGACTCAATTGTCAGATTAATACTACATATAGTTCCTCGTATAATTTCCCAACTGCATGCACGTATAGTGTACTCATTTAGATTATGCATGATCGGATTGTAAAATTTGATCTCTTCATGTTTGCGATTAATGCCGATTGACACATGATTTGCTTATTTGTGAATTATCATTTTATTGATGATCACCAGTTCACCACCTAGATTTTGGTGCTGCCAGTTGTTAATATTGATTTATCGCAAGGATTGCTGCCATGGGTCATTCGAATTCGTTGACGTGCTTGGTGACTGATCAAGAAAGAGGAGCTTGCTAGGGCCTAGCTTTGTGCAAAACCGATAAATTCGAAATTGAAACTAATTGACAAGTATCAATATAATTGTTCGTACCATTAAGCTAATGAGCTGTGTGTACGTCTAGATTTCTTCAACAAACTATATATTTTCTAAAACATTTATTCAAACAATAGAAATAATTAGGGTTTTCGCCAGAGGCTAGTTATATATTAATTATCTCATAGTTGATTGAATTTAATTAAAGCAAAGTTCCTAGCTAGCTTCTATGTCCATCAGTACAATTAACCAAATTGCTATATGTATGCCTTTTAAGTTTGTCTCTCAACTATAGTTTGTGAATTGTGATATGATACACTGGTGTTTTCCTCTTCGATCATGCACCCATTAGCAAGCTAATTAAGGTTGCTTCTTCTTTTAAGTTAGGCCACAAGCAGACAGTAGAGGCGGCAAAGTGATCAAATGTTCTTGTCTTGGCACTCCCTTTGTACCATATCAAGATTAGACTGATAGAAAGGTGGGCATAAAGTACAATATTATAATATTTATTATTATTCCTGCACGCATATATAGCACATAATTCTCATCTGCCCCTTTGTCCAGCTGATTATTCGTTAACTGTTAGTCACTTATCTTTAATCTCCACTCCGGCATAATTAATTTTGGCTTGTTAATTTGGACTAACTACGTAGTCTTGCATGTCTTGGTTTGATCCATATGTACAGCAATTGCTGTACGTGCAGTGGGGAAGTGTGTGTATGGACTATGGAGTGGGGAGGGAACAAAACCAAACACCAGGTGGAACTATAGATAGATGCTGCCACCATAGTTTTGGTTCAGTTTGGTTTTCAGAGAGAGAGAGATGCATGGTAGCTTATGCATTTGCAGGGCAGAGATGCATATGGATTGATCACAAGATAGTGTAGTGTAGCTGTGTAGGCTACTACTTCTCAGTTCTCACCCACTCACAATATATGCCACTGACACATTCCAGCACAGAAGAACCACATGCATATGCATAGGATCGATCGATACTGCCATGGAATAATTCAAACACTGTGCGTACGGCTGTGCACTGCGCGCATCTGCATGCATATGCAAATTATTTCTCTCTCTCTCTCTCTCCTCCTTATCAGCTAGCTCTCATGCACCTGGTTAGGTCTATACATGCGTACAGCGAGTGCACAGTATACATATACTTCGATCCGTATGTATAGCTATAGCTAGCCACCTAGGTCTTGGATTGAGTGTGTCATGTCCGAGTGCTCCAATATACAGTTTACCTAATGAGCTAGAGAAGCATTTGATCGATAGATACACACATATGCACACATATATGTATATAAAACAGAAGAAGTGCAGTAGCTAGTACGAACTGACGAAGCATTGACCTTACTGAAATGCATTCGGTGAATTAACGATCGACTAGCAATGGAATATAGTGCATGTGTGGTATATACTTAATTGGCTACTAGTAATTTCCGTAATGTATTATTCTCCATCAAGCTAGCGCATGTGCAGCCGGCTATGCAACCAGAAGAATATTGAGCTAGCCCTACATATATGTTTGTTTTGTATATATGTGTGTCCTTCCTTCCTTCTTTCATTATTGGTTAGGTAAACCCGTAATGGCTAATTAATCAATCGCTTTTTCTAGCTCTCAGTCGCCTGAAATTTATTCAAAACCCAGTCACCTAAAATTGCATACTACTAAACCTAAAATTGATCAATTAACCGGTACTTCATGCTAGCTATTGCTAGCTACGTGCATGCGTGCACACATATACCCTTTGCAAATTAAAAATAAGCAGCAGCAGCAGCTGCTGGAGTTTCACTGTCTATATGCTGCAAGTGTTTATTAATTGGTTGATTTTTTGGGAATTTGATCATGTGTTAAGGCTGACTACATATGGAGTAATAATTAAGCAATTGCACCCGTTGCAATACAGAAGAAGCAGCAGTATCTCTTTTGCACGGTTCCTAGCGTAATTTGTTTGCTTCTTTCTCTCGCTGCGTTGTAATTTTTTCTGACAAGTGAATATGCAATGCTGGCATGTATCCCTATATTATAGATTCGCAAAAAACAATATGTATCCCTATATTATAGGAGTAAGTACATGCATGTGTGTGCTACCATTACAAAGCTGCATGAATGCAGTAAGCACTTTTAAAATGGGAGTTCCGGCCGGCCAGCCTTACGATCGATCGATCCATAGATTTGCGCAATTATATGCACAGCTAGCTCGTATACATTAGATAGATATGCTTTGTCAAGGGGTTCAAGTACAAAATAAAATGTGTCACACTTGTTTCTTTCTTCTATATCATTTCGTGAGTTGAGGCCAGGGCTGTTAATTATTATTTTTCCCATGCATAGTGAAGGAGGGGGAACCCTGATCGATCTCGAGTGGTGACAGATGAAAACGAAATGAGTGAGCCTAGCCCAACAAATTCCCTGCAATTCAGCTCGATATCACCATGCATTCAAGATTAGGCAGATCAATCATGCTTAATGCAATCCTCTCAAATACACACATACATATACAAATACACATATATACATACACACACGTATATATGCGCACGCGCACACACACACACACACACACACACACACATATATATATATATATATATATATATATATATATATATATATATATATATATATATATATATACACACACATCTTGTGAGGACCCGGGTATTTAACTAGTAATACTTAACCTCCATATGGTTCTAGCATTACTAATCAAATATCCAAAGCCTCGATGGACATGTGCTTCCCATAATTGCAGCACACGCTTATCATCACAAAATCATACATCATTTTCATACAACAATTAATACTAAGTTCAACAACGACATACATAAAGTAAAGTTATTACAAAAGAGCCGACCGGCCAAATAGCACAATATACAAGAATAACAGCAGAAGCAAAAGGTGCCATAAGATGGCTAGAACAAAAGTCGGCCGGTTAGCCACACAACCCACAAGGCAACCGACCGGGCCGCCAAGCTAGTCGCCCCGCAAGCTACCACAACAAAGCTCACAAAAGTGAGGCCCTTCAAGCTCACCTTCTTCCTCTGCAACAAATACATTTAAGCAAGATAACTGAGTACACAATGGTACTCGCAAGACTGACGTGTGGAATAGCAGACCTATTCATATGCTACATGCAGGCTTATTTAGGTGGAGGTTATATGTCTCATTTGCACAAAGCCCACTTTATTTGCAATAATGTAATACATTTAAAAGCAAGTTTGCAAATCTGTTTTGATGTTGAATATAACAGCGAATTAATAATAAATACAAGTAACCACCTGAAAGTGACTATCCCAATAGCCACCACAACATAGCACGAATCCCCGATTCGTACTACCCATCAAGTTTTAATTAAAAGGTTGTAGTCTAACTCTTGAAAGACCTTGCCAAGCGTGTCCATAACCTAGGACGAGGCTATTCGAATAGTTTAACCCTGCAGGGGTGTACCAATGTACCCACACTTCAGACCGCCTTTAAGCCACAAAGCACACTTCCGAAGGTGTGCCGGCACGACTAAGTCCTACGAGACGTTTCCAATGTTGTGCATTAACTACGAGCCGCTCGTATGGATAGAAACCCATATGCTTACATTGCAAGCCGAAAGACAACCAGCCATCACGAGGGAAGCCTTTCGGACACTACAATGCTCCGAGCACCATCCCTCCTGCAACTCCCTGCGACCCAAGCCAATACACGCCAAAGTACTAAGTCAAGAGAGGTCCCATACCCTCTAGTGTGGTTAGCACGCTAAAATGCTTGGTTTAGTGTAACAAGATGTTCGGTCCTTGTTGACCTGGGCACCATTCCAGTCACACCCAAAATCACACCATCTTACCATTGTACCCAAGTCTAAATTATTTTGTTTTCAGTTTTAGTTTTCATAAGTAGACATGGCACAAGGCTGAAATCATAGATCATAATAAGTTTTATGTGATCAAGGTTATCGACAAGTCGATAACCGCCTATTTCTACCGGAAGCTAAGCATGGCTAAGCAATTAATTCGCAAACTACTAAGTGACAAGAACTCATCCACGAGCTCTAAATCACAGCAATAACCTAGGCTCATGGTAGTAAAGGATAATCATTTGCCTAAGGAGATGCATCTACTAGGTCAACTAACGACAATAGTTAAACACAAACTAGCAATGCATACATAGAATTTGTAAACAACATAAATACTTGAAAATACATGGATTAACATGATCAAACTGCTTGCCTTGCTGGGATTGGTCTTGCTGCAGAGGGGAGTGCTCAGGTTCAATAAATTCTTCGGAACCTAACACGAAAAGGCGATAAAACCAATAAGAACAAAGAACACACAAAAGGAACTCAACAGCAAAGAACATCCAAATCCCATGAAATTTCTACAGCAGCTAGAGGTTGATTTTAGACAATTTTAGAAACAAGAATCACTCCATTTCGACTTAGCATGAAAAAGTTATGCCCTAAACAATTTCTCTCAACCTGAAAAATCCTAATTAATTTAATTTCGGTTACTGTTCATGGCAAAAATTTCTAGAATGATCTGGAATCTGAAATTTTTATGGTAGGTAGTTAAGGTCATCCCAAGAACAGCAAAGTTGAGTTTACTTCAATTGGAGTTGAAATGAATCAGTTATGATTTTTCTAAGTTCTAAAACTAGCATATCATTAATTTCAGTGGCAAGGATCATATGAAGACCTATTCTATATTACAGTACATTCCTAGTGGGTTTTAACAAAATTTAGTTTGCTCAGTTTGGAATTACAGAGAATAAGTTATGCATTTTACAAATTTTCAATGAATTTCTAGGCAACCTTATATACTAAGCAAGCTAATGCAGTTTATATCATTTTCTGCCACATGACAGTGCCTAAATCCATTCTCAGATTAAAGTTCATTCTATAACAGAGCTAAAGCAATTGGAATCATTCAAAAAGGAGCTAAAATAACAAAGTTATGCACTTTTGAAATTTGAAACAATCCAAACTTAGAAAATTTGAGCTCTCGGGAGGTCCAAATGAACTGAATGAATACGGGGAGGTCGTGGGCCGTTGATCTTGCATCGCAAGGCCACGTACCTCGAAGTACAGCGCATAAAAGACCTCCTCCCACTCTGGGGAGGTCCGGACCGTTGAGATTGGATCCAACGGCCACGACCAGTGCATGCACCGCGCACGCAAAGGAGGTCCTCAAGCTACGGATCTAAGGGATGAGGTCCCAGACGGTCAAGATCTCCAGGGGAAGGTCCTGAACGGCTAAGATCTCGCAAGGGAGGTCATGGATGGCCAAGATCTAAGCGAGGAGGTCCTATGCGATAGGGTTTCAACGGAAGAAGATCTGGACGGCTCAGATTAGACCTAGGGAGGTCCTGAACGGTCTAGATCGACGCGGAGGGAGGTCCGGAGACTAAGGACTTTACAAAGAAGATCTAACGCCTAGATCTAAGCCTGGGGAGGTCGTCTACGGCCAGGATTGACTCGAGGAAGAGATCCGGATGTTTTCTTTATAAAAGACCAGAGGCGGTCTTTTACAAAGAGGACCCCAAGGGTGGTCTTTAGGGGTGGTTTTTGCAAAATAACCAAGGGGAGGTATTTTTGCGCAGGAGTGGTCCTAGCGGCTTAGATTGAGTTTAAAGAGGTCTTGAATGGCTAGGATCTAACCAGGGGAGGTCCTAGCGCTTAAGCTTTCTCACAGAGCCAGATCCAACGGCTAAAAGCTAATCCGTGGAGGTCTTTAACGGCTGAGATTACTCTAGGAGGTCCTGTGACTTAGCGTTTTTACAGACAAAGGCTCTATGGTCCAGATCTAATCTCAAGAGGTCCTGGACGGATGAGATTTGGCGGAGGGTGGTCCAAGACTTACGGTTTTTACGGACATAAATCTAAAGCTCAGATCTAAACCTAGGGAGGTCATGGACGGCCACGATTAACCCGAGGAGGTCTGGTGACTTGACAAAATCGCGACAAAGTACAGAGCTCAACGTTGAGCTCGCCGGCACGTCGCCGACGACCAAAGCCACGGCGGCGCTAACTGACTAAGCCAAAATGTTCGCAATACTATTGCGAACCTAATGCGAACATCCTCGACGGCGGAGCAAGCCTAGAACGCCGGCGAGCCGGAGGAGGGCGGAGGACCAGTTTTCGGCAAAAACCGAAAACGGCGAAAACAAACGCCACGAGCTAAACTAGCTAGACCTTAAGCTCTAAGGGACTAATGTGAACTTACCCGAGTGCAGGGGAAGTCCGGAGGAAGTCGGAGGAGCGCTGGCGGCGGAGCAGGCCACCGGAGATGAAGACGATGACGACAACGGAGTGCTCTGAGCCAACAGAGGCAAAGAGACAGATTAGGATAGCTTCGCGACGACCATATGGTGGTCAAGGAGCAAGGAATGGCACAGGGGACACTCACCGGAGTTGGGGACGACGAAGTTCCACCTACGGCCGCGACACCCGAAAATCCAGATCCAGCTGCTCCTGGGGAGGCAGACCAAAAATAGGATTAGGGCACAACTTGACGACGACCAGAGGTGCTCAGAGGGGTAAATATTAGGGCAAGAGATCCACTGTGACACTGCCAGCCGTGAAGAGCTTCAAAGCTCGAAAATGGCGGGGTGAGAGGCACACGGTGGTTTTGCACACAACTACCAACGAGAGGGAGCTGGGGTGACTGGGAGTGTGAAGGGGCTAGAAGAGGACCTCGGAGGTGCTCAAGTAGCTTGAAAGACAACGGAGAACGAGGACTAGGGCTTTAATGGCGACGGGACAAAGGTCTTTGCCGCCGAGAAAATGAGAGGGAGAAGGTGCGGTCGTGCTGCCCGACATGGGCAAAAGTGTGGCTCGGAGCCGTTGTCGGGCCCCACAAGTTGACCACACGCTGCCCTGCTCACCTGCACACGCTCACGCTCGCTGTACGGCGAGAAGAGGAAGAAGAAGAACAGCGGAGGGACTCGGGGAGGTCGTGAGCCCTTCGATCAAAATCGGACGGTCCAGAGCACCGAGATCGCCAAGACTAAGAAACGGTGGGGAGGTCGTGGACGTTGGATCTTAATCCAACGACCAGAACGCACACACCCAAAGTCACCTGTGGACCTGGCTCGACCGAGTCGGGTGACTGGGCTTTGACTCGAGCCCGAGTTTGGCTCGCACCCGAGGAATAGTGAACCCCAGATTTGGGATTTTAAAATGAGCTGAGACTTTGGGGATTTACTAGAGGTAGCAAAACAACTCCAAATATTATGAAATTTTTACAGGAGCTTGCTAACTGAGTTATTGACCTTGTGTAAATTTTGTAGAGGTTTTTGTGCTATACATTTTCCTCCAAAAATTCCACAAGATGTTGGTCCCCAGTTTGACCAGAATTTAAATAGGTTTGACTAACCTCCAAAAATATTCAAATAATTTCTAAAAATTGTGAAATTTTTCAGAGGGGTCACATACCAACCCTAGAACTTAGGAAAAATATTTTCCAGAGATGATCAAAAGGTTTGACAAGATTATTTTTGAAAGCTCAAGATTTGGATCAAAAGACTTGTGACTTTGTATTTCCATAACTCTTGTACAATAATTGTTTAGTACACACAGGAAATACATGATGTAAGAAAAAGTTTTAATTTCTACTCATTTTCTTACATTTGAAACACAAGCCCAAAATTGGGATGTTACACGTACGTACGTATATACGTGCATATGTATGTACATATATATGTTTGTACGTGTATATATGTGTGGTGTATATACGATATACGTATATATATGTAATATGTATGTACGTGTGTGTATATCCGCACACACGGTAGCGCTATTCAGCGCGCGAGCACTGAATAGCTTATTCTACATGTGGGTCGTAGCCTAGGTTGCGCTGCACGCGGCTTGGCAGCCTACGCTTCCCCGCGCTACGCATGGCGCGCCAGCACCCGCACCTCCGCTCTAGATCGGCAGTAAAACCCTCACGCACACATCAAATGGCAGTAAAAATGACTCGTTGGCGCACGCTCCTCTCGTGCGGCGTGCCAACACCTACGCCTCCCGCTCGAGTTTGGCAGTAAACCCATGCGTGCACCAAAACAGCCATAAAAATGGCTCAGTGTTGTTCTAAATCGACAGTAAAAACCTACCAACATGCAAATTGCGGTAAAAATTTGTAGTAAAATGATCGCGTGTCACCCCGTGTCGTTATAAAAAGTTTTTACTGCCGTTACGGTGAGGAAGATAGGACCGTAATATTCGGGATGCTGGTTTTACTGTGGAAAAAGCACGTCGCTTGCTGATCCAGTGAATGTTATAGAAGGCTACCTCCGCGCACTAGAAAGCTTGATTATTTATGTTTTTATTTTTTTTAAAATCTTTGTAAGAAACGACTGGTCACGCTGTTTGGCCATATATAAATACAAAATAAAATATTCGGTTTGAACTTGTATTTACTGTCTATATTGAACATGTTTACTGAATGACGTGTTTTATATTACTCCACGATATCTGATCTCGGTTAACGTTACGACATCAACTCTCGGTGGATATATATATATATATATATATATATATATATATATATATATATATATAGGCGTCGTTTCGTACTCATGGGAGTATGTACTCCCACATTCAATATACTACTTAAACGAAGATATTATACTTCTTTATCACTTTCAATATACTAAATACCAATTATAAAATATATATATTGAAAACTTTTCATTGGATATATATACCCTTTTCATATATAAAAGAAATGTATACACAAATTTTGCTATAAAGGTGGATTTTAATGAATTTTTTCTAAACTCACTTTGGGGTATCTTATAATCATTATTGGAGTATGCTCAAATTGATAAAGAGGTATCGATACGATTTAAGTGGTATATTAGAGGTGGGAGTACGTACTCTGAGTACCATATCATTTTCCTATATATATATATATATATATATATATATATATATATATATATATATATATATATATATATATATGTGGATATGTTCACTTTTACTATTCTATGAGCACCCGTTTACTTCATTGGAACTACTCAATAAAAAAACTAACACAATTACCTTACATATAACTAAGGTTTACTATCTAGACACAAACTTTTTACTGTAAAAAAAAAGAGATAGCAAAACAGCGGTGGTTAAAATAGGAAGCCGATTATTGTGTACACCGTTATGTTTTACTAATTGTCGTACGAGCTCGAAATATCGCATTCACAAAAAATAGGCAGTAAAAGGGATACACGAATTACTATTACGACAACTAACAATTGCCATCGAAACGAGTCCCGCTCGGGTGCAGACGTTTTCTGCCCCGCCGACTGTAGTTGGTGGGCCGCGTATGGAGATTGTGTGTGTGAGGACCTCTCTCGGGTAGACAGGGAAAATGCTCCCAGGGGAGCACTTAAGGTCCGGAAGGACCTACTTTTTTTTCTTCTTCTTTTTTGACAGTCGGCACTACCGCAACGGTGCCTGGTAGTACCGCACAGCATACCCCAGAGGAGGTCCGTCAGGAGCTCCCAGAAAATGTCCCGAAGGACCACCTAGAGCTCCTGCCTCTGTTCACCGAGCTAGTCCTAGGATACTAGAAGCTAGCTCTCACAGAAACATTTAGGTACAAACACAACCACAAGGTCAAACAAAAGATGAAGCAGACAAATTAAACTTTATATTAGACAAGACCTTATGGTCAAAGCTTGATTACAGGAGTTTGCCAACCTGGGCTTACAAAACCGACAACAACACTAACAGCGGAACACAAAATGCGTGCAAGCCATCCGGCAAGCCCACAGGCTGTAGAGTGGAGGATGTCCTAGCACTACTACACATAGCCTCATCACAGACGGTTCGGAACCGTCATCACAGACGGTTTTTCGAACCGTCTGAAAAAGTTCGTCTGTGATAACAGGCGTTATTACAGACGGTTCAAAAACCGCTCGTGATATGAAATATCACGACGGTTGAAAGTAGAACCGTCGTGATAGTAGTTATCACGAGCGGTTCTACTTCCAACCGCTCTATGATAGTATATTTTCCTGAGCGGTTTGCGAACAAGAACCGTCTATGATATTACTATCGCATGATTCTTGTTAAGAACCGCGTGATAGTTTTTTCAACTACAAAAAAAATACTAAATGTATTCCCCTTGGTCGTCCACCTCTCCGCCTCCGGCACCTCGTCCACCTCCTGTTCCACTCGCTCATGAGCCTTCTGAAGAAGGCCATGATCGATCTTGTCCTCGTCGCGGTGCTCCTCGAAAGGCACATCCTTATCCTCATCCCTACCCTCCTTCCTCACGGCCACATCGCCAGCTTGGGCTTCGCTGCCTCCGCCGCCTTGGCCCGCAGCTCCTGGATGTCACGGAGGAAGTCGTTGGTCTGTCCCTCCCCGCTATCCCCGGCGTCGATTAGATTAGTCACTACAAGGGCTGCAAATTGAAGCATTTGTCAAATCATCAAGCCACATTGTTCCCCATCCATTCAATCACAAAATTATATTCAAGCACACATTCCATCACAAAACTGTATCCAAGCACACATGTATACCTCGATCTAGGAAAAGCCGCGGGGGGGAGGACAGGCGGCACCGGAGGGAGGAGGGCCGGCGCCTGGAGTGGGGCGGCGCGGGGAGGAGAGCCGGTGGGGGAGACGCCGGCCGGCCGTCGGAGGGAGGACGAGCGGCGGGAGGAGGAGGCCCGGCGGAGGGAGCACTGGGCGACGGTGGGACGAACGGGAGGAACGAGGGCCGGCGCGGGAGAAGGGAGCCTAGAGGTCACGTTGGATTTGAGGGAGTCCTTATTAATATATAAGGACTTCTGCTACTCCCGCTCACGCTTTCAAAATTCCCGCGCACTTATTCAAAATTTTCGAACTCCCGCGTTGTGAATCACATATCACAGACGTCTCGTATCACCAACCGTCTGTGATGAGGTACTTATCACATACGGTTCGTGATACGAACCGTCTGTGATAGTATCACAGACGGTTCTATTAAAAAACCGTCTGTGATAATCTGCAGTATCATAGACGGTTCTATTAAAGAACCGTCTCTGATAGTATCACAGACGGTTCTATTAAAAAACCGTCTGTGATACTGCAGATTATCATAGACGGTTTTTTAATAGAACCGTCTATGATACTATCAGAGACGGTTTTTTAATAGAACCGTCTATGATACTGAGTATCACAGACGGTTTGTAATACTGAGTATCACAGACGGTTTGTATTACAAACCATCTGTGATAGGCCCGACAGACCTAACACAGACGGTTCCATTTTAACCGTCTGTGATGAGGTGTCTACTATTGCATGTTTTGTAGTAGTGTAGGCAGTTGGATCAAAAATAACTCATCTTCAAAGAGGTCTGAGCCACCCTGCACCTGATCATCTTCATACCTTGCTTTGACACAGGGCTTAAAGCCATGAGTACATTGAATGTACTAAGCAAATCGCAAAGAACAATTATGCAAATAATATTCATGCATTGGCTTACTAAGTGAGAGCTGTATAGTTAATTTGCACAAAGCTATATTTGACAATAATTAACATAAATAGATAGGAAGGTAGCAAGTTAAAACAATAATACATAACTACTTTTGATTTTGCAAAGGAGGAGTGAGCACCAACTCACATCCAAACCACTTGGGGGGAAGTCTGGTTGCACCCACAACTAGGACCTCTCCCAAAACCACTCTGGAGCACCCACTCCAGAGCAACAAAAACACCCTAAGACTCCAAGAACTCCCTCTGAGCACCAACTCAGGAGCACCTTGAGCCACCTTAGGGTTCAAAAAACCTCCAAGGCTAACCATGGGCATCACAAGCACTCGGAGACACCCAGAATACTCGCCGATATCCACGGTCGACCCTGGACCACACATTTTAGCAAAATCTACCCCTTGCACCATTTTCACCAGGCAATGTCCATGACCAAGGACTTGGCTATTCGAATAGATTGTTACTCTGCAGAGGTGTACAGCTTTACCCACAATTCACGACCTCTCTAGCGGGTTGGGTTCCTGTTGGAATCCTTGCTCACTTCCGAAGGTGAGCAGTCTAGAGAGCGCGACAAGGCCTTTACAAAGCTTTATCATGACCTGACCTGCCCGCTAAGGTTTCACCGTCCTAAAAGGAACCTGGCCCCCTCTTGCGCCATGCGAATCAGCATGCACCACCACAACAGAAACCGGTCACAACATTGCTAATTATTCAGCCCAGACCACCGCCATAAAATTATCTTGTGGTTGCACTCACGGCCCAGATCAACAGAACATAAGGTTAAGTCCTTAATGCTGCTCAGGCTTCCATAGCCCCAAAGTGCAAAGCACCCACTACTCACTTCCTACCATCTTGCCCAAGCATAAAACCATTTTAGGTGATTAACCCTGCCAAAAGACCACCCAGCCTTGGTACAGTAAAATTAACAAAAGTGGCATCGCACCACAATCAACACAACAATGGCATCACACCAAGGTTGCTTAACAGTGGCACCAACCACAGGTTCCATAGTTCAATTAGTCAAGATTATTAATTGAATGAAGCATGATTCACAACACCCACGGTTCTAGAGCAAAGCTAAATATAAAACTATAGGCCCAAGTTGCCAATAACAAGTACCAACTAAAATACCCAAACTAAGGTTTCCAAGGTGATCATGATAACATGTTGAGTACAAGTCACAAAGAAAGCATAATGCCAAGTGGGAAGAATAGCTACTGCCCAAACATTTTTTATAAAACTAGCCATGCATGATAAATTAAAACCAAAATACATTTAAAAAGCTAGGTTCAACATGATCAAAGGGGTCTGCGACTTGCCTTCGTCAAGCAATGGTGAGCCTTCGGTTGAGATTGCGGATCCAAGAACTCCTCCTCAAGCTCGGGATCTATATGTTCGCAAAAACCAAAAAGCAAACAAGCTAAACAAAAGAACTACAAAGGAGGCTAAAAAGAACCCAAGTAAAACTTCAACCAAGAACCAAATAAACCAGGAGCACAACACAGCCTTGGAGGGCTTCTGGGAAGGTCTTGAGCACGGAGAAAACCAAGCGAAGAGGTAAGGAAGCTAGAAATGAGCAAAACAGTGACAAAGGGAGGCATGCCCAGGCTATTTATAGCAGGAGCTGGCGGAGCTAACACTGAGGGGCCAAAGCAACGTGTCAATGATCGGTGGTAGTTAGGACAAGGATTTGACAAGGCATTGCCATAAAAAGGAGGAAACAAGGTACCTTAGAGGTGACCACATTTAATGTGATGCAACACATATTAAATGTGCACAGACTTTTGAGGAGGAGGAACTGAGGAAAAATAGTTGGGGCTGCCAAGTGGGGTCAGTTAAACTCGGGTGAACAGATCAGTCAAGGGGGGGGGTCTCACCCGCAAAGATGGTCTTTGCCAAAAAGACGACGGGCCTAGACCACAAGGTGGTCTCAACCCGCAAGGGTGGTCTTTGCAAAAAGACCACGACGAGGTCTCAACGGTCAAGATCTACAAGGGAGGTCCTGACGAGTAAGATCTCCAAAGGGGAGGTCTTAACGGTCATGATCTCCAAAGGGGAGGCCCTAACGGTCAAGATCTATAAGGGGAGGTCCTAACGGGTAAGATCTCTAAAGGGGAGGTCCTAACGGTCAAGATCTACAAGGGGAGGTCGTGACCCTCGGAAGGCTCTAAGGGACGCGAGGGAGGTTCAAATAAGCTAGGGGAGGTCCTAAAGGACACGAGGAGGTCCTAAAGAACTCGGGATCACCCAAATTTGAATCTCAAGGCTCAAGGGCACTTGAAGCACAAACCCGAGCTGATCTGGGGCCCAAGAGAGGGGGTCCTAAAGAACAAAGGAGATCTGGGCAAGAGGAGATCCAACACAAAGGCAAACTAAGCCAAGCTTGACCCTACGGAAAAACAAAGGGGTTTGAAACACAAACTGGAGTAGAGAACCATGGGGTGGTCATGACCCAAAAGAAAAGAGGTCAGAACCAAAGATAAATTCAAACAGGAGGAGATCTAAATCTTAAAGAGATTCAAACCAACAAAGGAAGTCTAGCTTAAAATTTGATGGAGAGATCCAAGTTCAAAAGAGATCCAGAGAACTCTAAGGAGGTACTAAGGAAAACAACTAAACTAAAAGGCACACAAAGGGAACAAAGGACAAGAAATAAAGCCAGAGAGCACCAGAGAACTCCAAAAGGACAAAGAACACAAACCAAAAGGACTTAGTTGAGGTTTTGGTTTAGTCATTTAAAGTTCTTCTAAAATCTCAAGTTAAACTTTGGATTCTCAACAAAACCAAATGGTTCCTTTTTAGGTTTTAAAAATAGCAAGAGCTCTAGAACAAACAGGACGGTACAAACCTCCCCCTTAAGGGAATCTCGACCCCGAGATTCAGGATTAGCTAGAGAATAGGTGCGGGAACTCCTTTTTGAGGTCCTCTTCACGCTCCCAAGTCGCTTCTGCTTCAGTGTGGTTGCTCCACTGCACTTTGCAAAGCTTGATGGTTCTATTCCTTGTGACTCTCTCAGATACGTCCAAGATCTTAATAGGTTGCTCTTGGTACGAAAGATCTTCTTGAAGGTCCACAGCTTCTAATGGCATTTGATCTTCTAGCACTCGCAAACATTTCTTCAATTGAGATACATGAAACACATTATTCACTCCAGCAAGCTGAGAAGGGAGGTCTATCTTGTAGGCCACTTCACCTCTTCGAGCAAGAATAGGAAAAGATCCAATAAATCTTGGAGCTAGCTTTCCACTGATTCTGAAACGCTAGATTCCTTTGAGAGGTGACACTTTGAGATAAACTTGATCTCTTGGAGTAAAGGTTAGATCTCGACGTCTAATGTCTGCATAGCTCTTTTGCCTGGTCTGTGCAATCTTCAATTTTTCCCTTATCGACTTTACTTGGCCTTCAGCTTCTTTCAAAAGGTCTGGGCCAAGAACTTGGCCTTCACCATTCTCTGTCCAGTACAGGGGTGTTCTACACCTTCTTCCATAAAGAGTTTCAAAGGGAGATATTTGGAGGCTTGCATGGTAGCTGTTATTGTAGGAGAATTCACTATAGGGTAACATTCGGTCCCAACTTCCTTGCTTTTCCAGAGCACAAGCTCTCAACATGTCCTCAAGTACTTGGTTGACCCTTTCGGTTTGGCCATCAGTTTGTGGGTGGTAAGCTGTGCTAAAATTGAGGTATGTGCCCATCACGTTGTGTAGCTTTTGCCAAAATTTGGAAGTGAACTGAGATCCTCTATCTGACACTATCTTCTTGGGCATACCATGCAAACACACGATCTTTGCCATGTAGAACTATCTTCTTGGGCACACCATGCAAACACACGACCTTTGCCATGTAGATTTGTGCCAATTTGTCTCCAGAATAGGTAGTTTTCACAGGGATAAAATGAGCAATTTTGGTTAGGCGATCCACAATGACCCAAATAGAGTCAAATCCAGCTTGAGTCTGGGGTAGACTAGTTATAAAGTCCATCCCGACCTCTTCCCATTTCCACTTGGGTATGGGTAATGGTACCAAAAGACCTCTAGGTCTTTGGTGCACAGCCTTAACCTTTTGACAAATATCACATTTGGCCACATACTCAACAATTTCTCTCTTCATACTGGGCCACCAGTACATTTCCTTAATGTCTTGATACATCTTTGTAGCTCTAGGGTGAATGGAATACAGTGCTTCATGGGCTTCTTTGAGAAGTACCCTTTTGAGCTCCATGTTATTTGGCATACAGAGCTTTTTGTCAAACCATATAGTCCCCTGTTCATCTTCTGAAAACCTTAAAGATCTCCCCTTTTTCATGTTGGCCTTGATTTCTTGAATGTCAGCATCTTCAACTTGAGCTGCCCTAATCTGTTTTTGCAAGGTAGGCTGCACTTCCAAAGCTGCCAAAAATCCTTCTTCAACTAACTCAAGCCTAAGCTTCTGAAATTCTTCATGCAAGGTGGGTTGGTTCTCTTTGACCATCAATGTGTTGCTATAAATCTTTCTTCTTAGAGTAGCAGCCACCACGTTGGCCTTGCCAGGGTGATAATGAATTCCCAAATTGTAGTCTTTAATTAGTTCTAACCACCTTCTCTGCCTCATGTTCAAATCAGCTTGAGTAAATATATACTTTAAACTCTTGTGATCTGTGTAGACTTCACATCGGTTTCCAATAAGATAATGGCGCCAAATCTTCAAAGCATGAACTACTGTCGTCAGCTCTAGATTATGAGTGGGATAATTTGCTTCATGTGGTTTTAACTATCTTGAGGCATAGGCTACCACCCTTCTTTCTTGCATTAAGACACAGCCTAGACCTTATTTTGATGCATTACAATAGACTTCAAAATCTTTTCTAACGTCTGGCAATACCAAAACTAGGGCAGAGGTCAACCTTATCTTGAGCTCTTGGAAGCTTTGGTCACAATCAGAGGTCCACGAGAACTTCTTTTCTTTCTTTAATAGCTGAGCGAGAGGTCTTGCAATATAAGAAAACTCTTCAATAAACCTTCTGTAGTACCCTGCCAAACCAAGGAAGCTTCAGACCTGAGGCACAGACTTAGGAGGCTCCCAATTGAGCACATCTTGGACCTTGCTGAGATTAACAGAGACTCCATTTTCGACAGCACATGACCTAGAAAGACCACTTCTTTCAGCCAGAACTCACACTTACTAAACTTAGCAAAGAGTTGATGAGTTCTCAGCTTCTCCAAACCGAAAAGAGATGCCTTGCATGCTCTTCTTCACTTTTGGAGTACACAAGAATGTCATCAATGAAGACAATGACAAATTTGTCAAGATACTCCATAAACACTTTATTCATTAAGTTCATGAAATAAGCAGGGGCATTGGTCAGCCCAAAAGACATGACGGTGAACTCAAACATCCCATATCTAGTGGAAAAAGTTTTCTTTGGAATGTCTTCTTTGCGGATCTTGAGTTGATGATATCCTAACCTCAAATCTATCTTGGAAAAAACTGCAGCTCCCTTCGATTGATCGAACAAATCACCAATTCTTGGCAAAGGATACTTGTTTTTGATGGCGACTTCATTTAGAGCTTTGTAGTCCACACACATTCTTTGAGTTCCATCCTTCTTGGCCACAAATATTACTGGAGCTCCTCAAGGTGAGGAGCTAGATCTAATAAAACCTTTACTCAGCATGTCTTCAATATGTTGCTTCAACACTACTTGATCATCAACATGCAGCCTATAAGGCCTTTTGGATATGGGGGAGGTCCCTGGAACAAGGTTAATAACAAACTCAAGGTCTCTATCTGGAGGCATTCCTGAGAGTTCATCAGGAAACACATCTGCAAACTTTTGGACCACAAGGACAACTTCCAAAGCTTGAACTTGAGTACTACAGGCTAGAGCTCCACTAAGCTTCTCTGAGGAGGCTTCAAATTTCACTAGGACACCACTAGGGCTGGTCAAAGAGATGCTTTTACCACTACAATCCAACATTGCATGGTGGGCTGCAAGCCAATCTATTCCCAAAATCACATCTAGGGATTTGGTGTCCAAAAGGATCAGGTTGGCCAAGAATTCTACCCCCTCTATGATCAATTTAACTTGTGGACAACTCTGGTTCGTGCTTAACTCCGAATCGGGGGATTGAACCAACAAGGTATACTTAAGAGCAACAACTTGAAATTGGTGCTTTGCAGCAAAACCTCGAGAAATAAACGAATGTGAAGCTCCAGAGTGAAATAAGACTGCATCTGGCACTGAATTTACTAGGAACATACCTAGTACATCATCTGGGGAGGTCTGAGCTTCCTCCACTGCAACATGATTAACACGGCCCCTTCCAAAAGGTTGAGAGGTCCTAGCTTGAGGAGGTCCTGCTGCTTGAGAGATCCTGGCTGGGGGAGGTCCTGAAGTAGAGGTTCCTGCGACTTGTACAGCCCTCTGTGGGCATTGACTGGCAACATGCCCCACTTGATGGCACTTAAAGCAAGTGATCCCAACTGTTGTTGAGGTCTTTGAAGGCTGGTTGCTGCTGTTGGTGATGCGACGTTGACTTGGGGCAGCTGGACAGGAGGTCTTCGTAGAGGTCCTAGAGGGTCCATGAGGTCCTTGGCACCTTTGATGGTTCTACACAAAGGTTCGGGCACGATGAGGAGGTCCCTACTGAGCATTGAAGGGTGGCATCTTCCGCTTGAAAGACTCAGAGAGCTCCCTGCGGGATTCTTCAATGAGCATTGTCTTATTTACCATGTGCTGAAAATCAGGATAATCATTGCCCACAACTTGAACTTTCAGGCTGGGATGGAGGCCTCTCTTAAAACGCTTCTGACGGGCATCATCTGTGGCAACATCTTCACGAGCATACCCTGACAACTGAGTAAATTTGCTGAGATATTCACTCACTGTCATACTGCCTTGCTTGAGGTCTCGAAATTCATTCTTCTATATCTTTACTTTCCCGTCAGGGACATGGGAATGGTGAAAGGCTGCGGAAAATTCAGCCCAAGTGATCCTCTAGGAATCAACATGAGAGGCACAAAAAGTGTCCCACCACTCAGCTGCAGCACCTTCTAATTGGTGTGATGCAAATAAGACCTTCTGTTGGTCTTCACAACGAGCAATATCAAGCTTCTTCTCCATTGATCTCAACCAATCATCTGCATCTAGAGGTTCAGGGGAGCTTGAAAAGGTGGTTGGGCGAGTCTTCATGAACTCAGACAATCTTGATTGAGGATGCACAAAGGGTGGAGGTGGTGGCACAACCGCTGCTTGGCTGTTTTGACTCATCATGGCAAGCAATGCATTGGTGGTCTGACTTTGCTGGGCCATCATTTGATTCATGTTTTGCATCATGGAACTCATCATTTGAGCTTGAGCGGCCATAAACTGCCCCAGACCTAGATCTGCCACTATCACGGGAGGAGGAGGTGGTGGAGGCAACTGCTCGGAGGGCTCATTCTGACTTGTTGATTGACCAGTTTGTACCATTTGCACAAAACCTCTCTGGTTTAAAAGATAAGAAAGAAGCATAATAGATAAGAGGGGAAAAAACACCAAGATAAGTTACAGCAAGGGAGGAAGAGGGATTATCCTATTTGGGGTGACCTGGTTAAACCCAGAAGCAAGAGCTAGAAGGCTTAAAAAGGCAACAAAGCTAAGACCAAGGGTCTACTGACCAAACTAAGCGAAACTTAACTAAGAAGGACCACTTACCAACTATTCTTAGGAAAACGGCCCTATAGGGTTACAGAGGTAAGGAGGTCAAGTTAAACTTGAAAAACAAGGTTCCAGAGGAGGTAAGATAGCAAAACTAAAGAAAAAGATAAGAAAGATTTAGGCAAGGTAAGAACAACATAGAACCAAGACAAGGAAAGAACCACTAAACAAATTATAAAGTTGATTTGCTTTAGAAAATAACTTTTGAATCAGGACTAAAACGACCCTTCTACCTATGGCCACGTCCTACAGCCGGCCAAGGCTCTGATACCACCTTTGTGAGGACCTCTCTCGGGTATAAGGAAAATGCTCCCAGGGAAGCACTTAAGGTCCGGAAGGACCTACTTTTTTTGACAGTCGGCACTACCGCAAGGGTGCCCGAGTAGTACCGCATAGCATACCCTAGAGGAGGTCCGCCAGGAGCTCCCAGGAAATGTCCCGAAGGACCACCTAGAGCTCCTGCCTCTGTTCGAGCTAGTCCCAGGATACCTGAAGCTAGCTCTGACAGAAACACTTAGGTACAAACACAACCACAAGGTCAAACAAAAGATGAAGGAGACAAATTAAACTTTATATTAGACAAGACCTTATGGTCAAAGCTTGATTACAGGAGTTTGCCAACCTGGGCTTACAAAACCGACAACAACACTAACAGCGGAACACAAAATGCGTGCAAGCCATCCGGCAAGCCCACAGGCTGTAGAGTGGAGGACATCCTAGGCAACTGGATCAAAAAATAACTCATCTTCAAAGAGGTCTGAGCCACCCTACACCTGATCATCTTCATACCCTACTTTGACACAGGGCTTAAAGCCATGAGTACATTGAATGTACTAAGCAAATCGCGAGAACAATTATGCAAATAATATTCATGCATTGGCTTACCAAGTGAGAGTTGTATGGTTAGTTTGCACAAAGCTATATTTGACAATAATTAACATAAATAGATTGGAAGACAGCAAGTTAAAACAATAATACATAATAACTTTTGATTTTGCAAAGGAGGAGTGAGCACCAACTCACATCCAAACCACTTGGGGGAAGTCTGGTTACACCCACAACCAGGACCTCTCCCAAAATCACTCTAGAACACCCACTCTAGAGCAACAAAACCACCCTAAGGCTCCAAGAACTCCCTCTGAGCACCAACTCAGGAGCACCTTGAGCCACCCTAGGGTTCAAAAAACCTCCACGGCTAACCATGGGCATCACAAGCACTCGGAGACACCCAGAATACTCGCCGATATCCACGGTCGACCCTGGACCACACATTTTAGCAAAATCTACCCCTTGCACCATTTTCACCAGGCAATATCCATGACCAAGGATTTGACTATTCGAATAGATTGTTACTCTGCAGAGGTGTACATCTTTACCCACAATTCACGATCTCTCTAGCGGGTCGGGTTCCCGTCGGAACCCTTGTCACTTCCGAAGGTGAGCAGTCTAGAGAGCGCGACAAGGCCTTTACAAAGCTTTATCATGGCCTGACCTGCCCGCTAAGGTTTCGCCGTCCTAAAAAGGAACCTGGCCCCCTCTTGCGCATGCGAATCAGCACGCACCACCACAACAGAAACAGGTCACAACATTGCTAATTATTCAGCCCAGACTACCCCCATAAAATGATCCAAGAACTCCTCAAGCTCGGGATCTATACGTTCGCAAAAACCCAATAAGCAAACCAACTAAACAAAAGAACTACAAAGAAGACTAAAAAGAACCCAAGTAAAACTTCAACCAAGAACCAAATAAACTGGGAGCACAACATAGCCTCGGAGAGCTTCTGGGAAGGTCTTGAGCACGGAGAAAACCAGGCGAAGAGGTAAGTGTCAGGACCCGGGATTAACATCCCAGATCCTCTGTGCATTTCTGAACTAGTCCCATGATCAGTCGCTAGTTCACACATTAAACAAATATGGTAACAAATTCATATCAGAACTTTATTAATAATCAACAGAATTTATTACAAAGAGGCTTACAAGCCAACAATAAAGAACACAGCGGAAGACGAAAAGTAGTAGAGTCCAGCAATCTGTCACAGGCAATCGACTGGGGTAGTGGCCTAGTCGTCAGGATCCACACTGGTAACGAAGTTCTTCTCCTCTGAAATTTGATTTGCAGAAAGCAAGTATGAGCACAACATCCGTGCTCGCAAGTTACACCCGTCAAATAATAGAATGACATGCATACATGGGTGTAACAAAGGATGGCTTATTGGTTGATTTGCATAAAGCAGCATTTTCTTTAAATACTTGTACTAAGTTCTAAAGCAGTTATTCTATAACTAAAATTTATTTTATAAATTCTCAATTTTATAGTCAGATAACATTCACACATGAATGGTGAAGGATACCCTCCTATCACATGGCTTCCTGCCCAATTCCCATTTGGATAAACCAGTTTTGAAGAAGTCTTTTTCAAACAAAACCAAAGTCTAACTTTGAGTGGCTTTGCTACCATGTCCATGACCATGGACACGGCTATTCGAATAGTTTTACACTCTGCAGAGGTTGTACAGCTTTACCCACAAGACACGTCTTCTCTAGTTTGTTCGGCATCCGTCGATACCACCGCTCACTACCTTAGGTAAGCAGTCTAGAGCACGTGACAAGGCCTTTACAAAGCACCATTCCATCGTAGTTACCCCTCGCTAAGGTTTCGCCACCCCCTTTGGAATAAAGACCTCCGGGTTCGGGCCCCCTCTTGCGCTAGGTGGGACTAACATAAGTCGTAACATGACTACCCATTGCATCTGTAGGGAACGACCACGGTGGAACATTGCAGATTAATTGGTCAGGTCCTACTCCCCACACTAAGGACATGTGGTGGTACAGTGGTGGCTTAGAAAGATGCGGCTCGAAGACCGGTCCTTAATTGACCTGGGCGACATCCATCAGAACCCTGGGCCTCAACCTACCCAGTTGAGCCCGTGCATACACCTGCACCCACCAATCATCCATTTCGCCCAAGTCCAAACCCATTTTCATTTTATTTTCCACGTAAAGGCATTTTATAAACCTTTTATGGTAAAACAATACCATAGATCCAACTTAATTCAAATTTGAAATATTTGGCTAAAAACTTCCCAAGTACAAGATTTGATCTAAGCATTGGCTAAGCATTTAATTATTTCCAATATTATTTTATGTAATGGTGACAAAGAAATGATAATCAATATTCAAATTGGCTATACACAAGGAATTGGAATAAGTAAGTATTTAAACATGGGATTAAAATAACTGGATAAAAATTATGCATGCAATAGTAATTTAAAAACAGAATTAAATAAATTTAAAATAATAGGATCGATATGATCAAGGGTATAACTTGCCTTGCTTGAGGTGATTTTGTTTTCCTTAACAAATCAACTGGTACTGAGGTGATATTGTTTTTCTTAACATGTCACCTAGTACTCACAAGTATTTTCTCCAGGTAGTCCAAGTGTACAATCGCGATGATCATACAGTCAAAATCAATCCTCTTATGTGCTCTTCAAACAGCGTCGAAATCTGACTCTCCGAAGTCGTCGAAATCAAATCGCGAAATAAGACAAATTCAAATAAAATTCAAATAACAATTCAAATGAACTCCAAATTGAAATATTTTGGTTTGGTTAGCTAGATCTTGAATTTAGACAAATTTAGAAATTTGAATGGACTCAATCGGAGTTCGGATGCAAAAGATATGAGCTCTCGAAGTTTGAAAATACATAAAATAATAGAATTATGGTTTTTTTGAATTTTGGTAATTATTTTCTAAAGGAAAATGGCTTTATTGTGTCAGCATGACATCAGCAGGGAATTTCCGAATTAAAACCATTCGGAGAAAAATGCCACAGTGGCTGACATGTGGGCCCCTTGGGCCCAAGTCCATGGTCCGGTCAACGCCCACGGTGGGCTCGGTGTACAGAACAGTGCATGGGGTGGGGTGCTGGCACTGGGGGTGACGTGGCACCTCGTGGCGCTGACGCGGGCGCGAGGTGCCGCCACCGTGGCACACACGTGGCGGAGGCGGGCGCGGCTTCGTGAGGGAGATGCGGCGGGGAAGAAAGGGCGTGCGCCGTCGGATTTGATCCGACCGTGCGGAGAGAGCGGGTGGCGTGTATGTGTGATGGCCGTTAGATTCAGATCGAACGGTCAATAGTGATTTGGTCGTTCGAGTCGTCCGAACGTGCTAGCAAGATTTGACCGTCCAAATTAAATCGGACGGTTGAGACAGGTTTGGGGTTTAAACGCGCGGGAGGACTGGGCTGGCTGAGCCGCGTGAGAGGAGATGGGCCAGAGGAGGTTTCGGCCCAAAGCCAAATTAGGGATTTTAATTGATTTCTTAATTGATTTAATTTCAGAAATTCATTTAGGCTTTAGAAAATAGCAAAATAAATCCAAAAAATATGAGAAAATTCACATAAATTCCCTTGTGTATTTTGGACTTAATAAAACTATTTCCAACTTATAATTGGCTATTAATTTTACAAAATAAATTATTTTGGCTTTAAAATACTTAGAAAAAAGCTTTTAAAATACCATAAAATTCTAGAAATTAATCTTTATTTTTCAAGTCAAGTCAGATAAGACTTCAAGAACCTCAAATAAATTTTAAATTTTGAATTTTAAAACTTTAAAATTTCAAATAAGGCAATCAAACTCTTTCAAATTTTAGAAATTCCTAATAACTTTATTTATTTTATTTTAGTAACAGCACTTTGGGATGTTACAATAAGGAAGCTAGAAATGAGCAAAACAGTGACAAAGGGAGGCATGCCCTTTCTATTTATAGCCAGAGCTGGCGAAGCTAACACTGAGGGGCCAAAGCAACGTGTCAATGATCGGTGGTAGTTAGGACAAGGATTTGACAAGGCATTGCCATAAAAAGGAGGAAACAAGTTACCTCAGAGGTGACCACATTTAATGTGATGCAACACACGTTAAATGTGCACAGACTTTTGAGGAGGAACTAAGGACAAAGAGCTGGGGCTGCCAAGTGGGGTTAGTTAAACTCGGGTGAACAGATCAGTCAAGGGGGCGGTCTCACCCGCAAAGGTGATCTTTGCCAAAAAGACCACGGGCCTGGACCACAAGGTGGTCTTTGCAAAAAGACCACGGGGAGGTCTCAACGGTCAAGATCTATAAGGGGAGGTCCTAACGGGTAAGATCTCCAAAGGGGAGGTCCTAACGGTCAAGATCTACAAGGGGAGATCCTAACGGGTAAGATCTCCAAAGGGGAGGTCCTAACGATCAAGATCTACAAGGGGAGGTCTGGACGGGTAAGATCTCCAAAGGGGAGGTCCTAATGGTCAAGATCTATAAGGGGAGGTTCTGACGGGTAAGATCTCCAAAGGGGAGGTCCTAACGGTCAAGATCTACAAGGGGAGGTCCTGACGGGTAAGATCTCCAAATGAGAGGTCTTAACGGTCAAGATCTACAAGGGGAGGTCCTGACGGGTAAGATCTCCAAAGGGGAGGTCCTAATGGTCAAGATCTATAAGGGGAGGTCTAGACGGGTGAAAGCATCTAGGCCCCTAAAAGGTGTTTTGGTATTTAATGACAATATGTCTTATGGGACTAATGTGATTATTGAGTGTTTAAAAAGGTTTAGTCCTAGTGATGAACACAACTACAAGGAAATGCATGAGGATAACATGAAGATCAATATGGCTCAAAGACAAGGTACAAACAGTTGAGGATTATCTTTCTGTTTACGGGCTCAGGAGAATTGTTTGGGAGACCGGATTATAGGTTAGATGCGGTCAAGATCTCCAAAGGGGATGTCCTAACGGTCAAGATCTATAAGGGAAGGTCCTGACGGGTAAGATCTCCAAAGGGGAGGCCCTAATGGTCAAGATCTACAATAGGAGGTCTAGACGGGTGAAAGCATCTAGGTCCCTAAAAGGTGTTTTGGTATTTAATGACAATATGTCTTATGGGACTAATGTGATTATTGAGTGTTTAAAAAGGTTTAGTCCCATTGATGAACACAACTACAAGGAAATGCATGCTTGAGGACAAAATGAAGATCAATATGGCTCAAAGACAAGGTACAAACAGTTGAGGATACCGGTCTCAGGAGAATTGGTTAGGAGACCGGATTATAGGTTAGATGTCGTACTATTAAGAGGGATCACAATTAGTAACTTGATAACATGTTCCTAAGCACAATGCATCAATCTAGGATCATGCATACTTTTGGAGGTTGTGTTTAAAAGTAATTTCTGTTTTTTTCTCAAGTGGAACGGTAGTACCGCAGTGTACTTGGCGAAACTACCGCTCAATGGTAGCACCGCAGTGTACTTGGTGAAACTACGGCTCAGTGGTAGTACCGTAGCTCCTTTGAAGGGACTACCGTAAAACCTTTAGGGTCTACAAGAAGTGTTCCAAGTCGTGTGGTCAAAACCCCTGTTCCGCAAAGGATAAAATGCTCCTTGGGGTCCACTTGGACACTTTCCTTAGAGCTGTTCTGTTTATTTTTATATGTGGTAGTACCAACGTTAAATTTGTGGAACTATCGTTTGGCGGTAGCACCGATCTTTGTGCGGTACGTTTTTTCCAGAACACTTGTTTTTAGGAATTTGTCTGCTCTCTTTCAAAGAACGGTAGTATCGCAATGCTTCCAACGAAACTACCGCGACTCTGGTACATCTGAAATAAGTGGCGGTACGTTTTTTTACAGAACGTATGTTTTTCGGAGTTGGTTTGATCTTTTGTGGAACGGTAGTACCAGAGTGCAACTCGTGGAACTACCGCAATCTCGGTTCTTTCAATGGTTTAGTAGTGGTACGTTTTATCCAGTACTGATATTTTTGAAACTCAAGTTAAATGGAAGTACCTGCTCTTAATCGGAACCTCCGCTAAAACGGAACTACCGCATGATGGTTGGTTGTAATACCGCGCCGAACTTCAAACGGCTTTGTCAGAACATTTAATCCTTGTCTGCGCTAGCCGTTACAGGCCGTTTTGGGATGGTGCGGTAGTACCGGCCGTTCAATGGTGGTACTACCATTTGTACTGTTTTTCTTTGTAATCTGGTCCCAACAGTTGTATTGGTTGTGGGGGGCTATAAATACCCCTCCACCTGCTCTTGGACAGAACCAGTGCTTACACATTTACATATTTGAGCCAAGAGCATTCACTCCACACCTCATTTACACTTGTGCATTCATTGTGAGATTGTTGAGCAAAACTTCAAGTGCACTTATTCTAGTTTGATCCATTGCACTTGAGTGCTGTCAAGCGAAGATTGTGATTTATTACTCTTAGAGCTATCAGCACCTAGACGGCTTGATGGGAGTTTGCACGTGATCTCTTCAAGAAGATTGTGAAGAGACTCGGTGCCAATTGTGAGTGGTTCGGTGTTCACCATCTCCAGAGTGGAGAAAGAGCAACCACCAGTGAAATCGAGGGAAGACTTAATTCGTGGAGCCGACTTGATTGGTTCAAGCTTCCTCAACGTGGACTAGTGAGGACTTAGGTCTTCGATACCACGGGAAAAACTTCATTGTCCTCACTGTGGTTATCTCCTGTCTTTACTTTCTGCATTTACAATTTTAGCTTCTCTACTGTGATTTATTTGCTTAGCTAGAATTGTATCTAGTATTGACTTTGCTTCACTGTCCTGAGTAGCTCTTTAGTTCTATCTTCTTGTTTCTAGACTGCTCTGTTAGAACTGTGTTGCTGAAAGTTCAATTTGGTCGATTAAATTTAGAAACCTTCTATTCACCCCACTTTAGTCGGTTATCCTTGATCCTACAAATAGTATCTGAGCTTGGTCTCTCTATTTTTGGACTTAACAGTCTAGGAGAGAAAGGATGGCTAGTGAGGGAATGTCTATAGGCAAGACTACTTTGTTTGATGACTCAAATTATGCTTATTGAAAAGTTAGAATGCCTATTTATCTAAAGGCCATGAGTCCGAACATATGGAGAATTGTAAATGAGGGTTACGCTATGACTATTGATCCACAACGTCCCACGGAACTTGAGGGGCATAATGCTCATTTAGATGCTCAAGCAATGAATGCTCTCTTTGGCGCTTTAAACGCGAATGAGTTCAATAGAGTGAGCAATTTGGAAACAGCTCATGCTATTTGGACCACACTCTCTGAAATTCATGAGGGTACATCCACTGTTAAAGCGGCCAAACTGCATAGGCTTTGGATTAAATATGAGACATTCACAATGTTGCCTCATGAAAACATCATGAGATGTATTCAAGACTGAACAATATTCTGAATAAACTCAAAGGCCTTGGTACTAACCTTCTTGATATTGATATTGTGCGCAAGATTCTTAGGGCCCTACCAGACAAATACGAAACGTTGGTGACACTCTTCCTCAACTCTCCCGAGTTGCCAAGAATAACGTCAACCGGATTATTGGGCAACCTCATCACAAACGAGCTGTACATGAAGGACAAGGAAGAGCTCTTGGAGTCATCTTCCTCAAAAAAGAAGATTACCGCCTTTAAGACAAAAGCGGAATCAAGTGATGATGAGAATGAAGAAGAACACTCCGATGAAGAATATGCTCTCCTTGTAAGGAAAATAAAGAAATTCATGAGAAAACATCCACATAGAAGCTTCAACTTCAACAAGTACAGAAAGGGCAATCCTCAAGTGACAATAAGCACTATAGCAACATTCGCTGCTATGGTTGTGATGAGAAGAGGCACATCATCTCGAATTGCCCCAACAAGGAGGATAAAGGCAAAACTCCAAAGAAGAAAGAATTCAGTGGCAAAAAGAAGCTATTTAAGAAGCTACATAAGGATGGCAAAAATGAAGCTCACATTGGAGAATGAGATTCCGATGAGGAATACTCAGATTCCAACTCCGATTCAAGTGATGAAAAGTCCTCCAAGAAAAGAGGACTTGTGGGCATTGCCATCAAGGAAGCACCATCAATTTTCTCCACACCTACTTGCCTTATGGCAAAAGGAGATAAGGTAAAATCTACTGTTGATAATGAACCTTCATATGATGATCTAATGGAAATGCTTGAAGATTTAAATGAATATCTTGGAAAGGAGAAATCAAAATTTAAATTCTTAAAGAAAGAATACATCTCTCTAAAAGACTCTTATGAGGAGCTAAAGGATGTTCATGATTCCTTTCTCCTAAAAGATATTGATAAATCTCATTCACATATTGGAATTACTTGCAATTTAATGGATGAGATGCTTAGAGTAGAAACTGCTACATATGTTATATTCACGTCCAGCATTTCTACCTCATGTGAAGATTTTTATCCATGCCATGCTACTCTAACAATGATTCTACTGCTAGTATGGATAATGCTTGTGATCCATTGCTTATTGTCGAAAATCACGAATTGAAAGAGCAAGTCACCAAGCTAAGTAAGAGCTTGGAAAGATGCTTCAAGGGTAAGGCCACCCTTGACAAGATTTTGAGTGAGCAAAGGTGCTCATTCAACAAAGAAAGACTTGGATATGTGCCCAAGAAAGATAAGAAACTGATAAACAAACCCTCAAGGTTTGTTAAGCAAAATGGCAAATATTGTCACAAGTGCCGGGAAACAGGACATGTGCAGCAAACCTGTTCCATTGGTAAGACTCAGTCTTTAAGTCTATATGATTCATGTTATATGCTTAAGAAAACTAAGAATGGTAATGTTATTGCAAGATTTGTTGGCACTTCAATTCTAAGCGCTAAAAAGAATGCTATTTGGGTGCCTAAAGCCTTGGTGACTAACCTCCAAGGACCCAAACAAATTTGGGTATCTAAAAGAACTTGATTTCTGTTTTGTAGGTGAACTATAAGGCCGGTGGAAAACATTAGGTGTTTGATAGTGGATGTGCTCAACACATGACCGGTGATAGAAAACTGTTCACCACATTCGAAAGTGGAAAAGGAACCGATAAAATCACGTTTGGTGATAATAGCAAAGGAAAGGTAATATGTTTAGGTAAAATTGTTATCTCAAATAATCTTTCTATTTCAAATGTATCATTAGTTGAATCACTAAATTTCAACCTGCTATCTGTTGCACAAATATGTGATCTTGGATTAATTTGTTCATTCTCTAACGAATGTGTTACAATTTCAAATATAAAGGATAATGTTTTCGTGTTCAAAGGCTTCAGATTTGGAAATCTCTACTTGGTTGATTTCTCTTCAAATGAATCTTGCTTGAAAATTTGTTTAATTGCAAAAACCTCACTGGGTTGGCTTTGGCGTAGAAGGCTAGCTCACGTTGGGATGTTTCAACTCAATAAGCTCTTCAAACATGATTTAGTTGTTGGTTTGAAGGATATGAAGTTTGAGAAAAATAGACTTTGTAGTGCTTGTCGAGCCGGTAAGCAAGTCGCTAATTCTCATCCTTCTAAAAGTATCATGTCAACATCTAGACTATTGAAACTCTTACATATGGATTTGTTTGGGCCAACAACCTACAAGAGTATCGGAGAAATAGTTATTTTTAGTTATCGTTGATGACTACTCTAGATATACATAGGTATTCTTCCTAGATGACAAAAGTGAAACCTCCGGAATTTTCAAAAGTTTTGCAAAACGAGCTCAAAATGAATTTGATTTCAAAATTAAAAAAATCCGTAGTGACAATGATTCTGAGTTCAAGAATACTAAAGTTGAAGACTTTTGTGATGAATTTGGAATAAAACACGAACTTTCCACAACCTACACTCCGGAGCAAAATAGAGTTGTAGAAAAAAATCGAACATTAATTGAAATGGCTAGGACAATGCTTGATGAATATAATACTTCGGATAGCTTTTGGGCTGAAGCAATTAATACCGCTTGTCATGTCATAAATCGTCTTTATTTGCATCGTCTTTTGAAAAAGACTTCTTATGAACTTCTTGTTGGAAGAAAACCGAACATCTCTTATTTTCGTGTCTTTGGTTGAAAATACTACATTTTAAGAAAGGGTGTTCGTCTTTCAAAATTTGCAAGTCGATGTGATATTGGTTTCTTGCTTGGATATTGCTCTAATAGCAAAGCATATCGAGTCTTCAATCAAAACTCCGGTTTAGTTAAAAAACGACATGATGTTCAATTTGATAAAACTAATGGCTCTCAAAAAGAGCATAAGAATTTGTATGATGTAGGTAACGAAGCCTTAAGAAAAGTTATGGAAAACATGCAAATATGCAACATCAAGCCTAAAGATAATCCATCATCTTCCACTCAAATTGAACCCCCTACCTCTTCCACAACAAGTCAAACTCAAATTAACGTAGAGAACAATAAGGAAGATGATCAACTGTAACATCCCAAAAATTTGGTCTGTTTTAAAGTTTAAAAAGAAAAAGAACCATTTGGATTTTTCTGCTAAAGTTAAAAGCTTAATATGGATTTTCATAGTTCAAAAACAATTTAACATGATTAATGTCAACATCAACTATATTCAAAATTATTTTATTTAGGTTCTATGTGTTTGGATATATTTTCTAGATTTTTCTAGAATTTTTCCGAGTGCATTTGCTATTTTCTAATTGCCATTTGGATTTACTGTTATTTTCTAAAAAGAAAAACTATTAATAATCTCAGATAATAGCTTTGGGCCCAATCTCCAAATCCCGGCCCACCTCCTTTCTCTTCAGCCCAGCCCGCCTAGCCTTTCTCCCGCGCGGCCCGCACTGTTTCCCTTGGCCCTTCTCCTTTCCCTCCGCCCGGCCCACTCGGCCTCTTCTTCGCCATGACCCAGCGCCAACCGAGCAGCCGCTTGCCCTTTTCCTTCGCCGCTGCCGTGGGTCCCGCCTGCCACCTCATCTCCTTCTTCCTCCTGGCGTCCGGACTTCTCAGTCCGTTTCTTGCACGACGCGCAGCGCCGCCGGCTCCAGTCGGGATCCTCCTCTCCATGCCTATATAAGGACCCTGAACCACGTCATATCGTGCATTCCGTGCTCCTCTTCCATAGCCCTAAAGTTTTCGGCTCTAGTTCATCCTCGTTGCGCCGCAATCGCCGAAAACCCGAGCCGATCACCGAAGCCTTCGCCGCCAAAATTCATCGTCGTCAGACAACCTCCGGCCGTGATTCCGCCGCCATCGGGTTCTCAATAGCGAGGGCTACACCGTGCTTGCACCCTCTCTGCTCGGGGAACCTCCGTTCGCCGTTTTCGTGTTTGTCCGAAAAACGACCATCGCCGCCCTTGACCGATCTACAACTTCGGTGAGCTCCTTTGATTTCTGTGCGCGTCAATTTGTGCTCCATGCCCTTCTCATCTGATCCCCTGCCTTCTCTTGGTCTCTTTATCACCAGAGTACCCCGTCGCCGTGCTTCTCCTTCAGCTCCGGTCATCACCGTTGTGCAGCCGCCCCGGTCCTCCTCCGGTCTCCTTGAGGTGCTCTCGGTGATCCTTGTCATCCCGCCGTTCCGGTGCTCCTCTCAATTCTCTTCGGGCGCCACTCCCTTGCCGTTTTTGTCGTCACAGTGGGGCTCGCTGCCGCCAATGTCGCCGCCGCCGTCGTCTCGTCGCCGGAGATGCCGCAGAACCACCTCCCCGAGCTTCGCCTTGCTCACGGGAACCCGTTTTTCCACTTCACCGAAGCTTTGTCGCCACCAGTCGCCGTCGGTGCTGCCAATCTCATCGCCGGCAATGTCTTCTCTGCTCCCTCTTCGGTTCTTCTCTCTACTGACTTGGCCTCCACATCATCATCCATCTCAGAGCCACCTCATCTCCTTTGCTTGCGTGGCATGCGTGTCAAGGCCATGTGGCATACCAAAAAAGTCCACCCGAGCCAAAAGTCCATGGATCCAGTTCACCATGGGCCATCTCTATGACGAGTGGGTCCCACCTGTCGGGTGAGCTTTTGTCCCGTCCGAACTGCCTCGCTGACGGCAGCTGACGTCATAATCATCTTTTCCTTCAGAAAAATAATTCAGTAAATCACTAAATTCTGATTTTCAGTATTTTATGTGATTTCAATCTTCCAGAGCTCATATCTTTTGCATCCGAACTCCGTTTGAGTCCATTCAAATTCCTAAATTTATCTAAATTCGAGATCTATTTATCTAAGATTTTTATTTAATTTTTGGAGTTAGTTTTCTCTCTATTATTTATTTATTTGGTTTATTTGCTTGTTTTGCGAGTAGACGTCGATACTTCGGGAAGCTTCGAGCAAGGAGTAGCGTACCAAGATCAAGATCAATCACTGGATTTATTCCAAGGCAAGTCGTGGACCTTTGATCATATTGAACCTATGATTTCAAAAGTATATTGTTTAATACAATTGCATGCTATCTTTACATAAATTGCTTTGGGATTAGTTATTACCTATTGTCATTATGCCTCCATTGAATAATTGAATGCCATGAAACCTTTGTCACCTTAGCATGGGTAATTGTAGTTGGACATACTTATATTGCCAACATGGGTATCGTACATATGCTTAGTTTTGCTTAGTTACGATGGGTTTGTCATCACATGTGTCTTAATAATTAATTTTGACTTAATGATTTATGGAATCATGGTGGTGAGCCATTCTTGTTAAAACTTGTGTACCATGATGGGGTTAGTCATGGGTGTTGGTTAAACAAAACGGTTTTCGCTCGGGCGAGTGGTTGGTGGATAGTGAGGATGTGGATTTAACATGTTGTGGGTTTGTGGTAGTCTCGCCTGAGTAACTTGTCAAGGACTTAATCTTGTGCGCCATTGAACTGGGCCTTAACCGTACAACCACATGTCTGGTATGGGACGGACCTGGCTGATTAATTAGCAATATCTTAATTTCGGTTCTGTCATGTGAAGTGTGAGTCGTGGAAAACGTATTCTCACGGTGGCGCAAGAGGGGGGCCCTCTCTGGTCGGAAAGACATTCAGTGTTAAAACCTTAGCGGGCAGAACTGGGTTAAGAAGGAGCTTTATAAAAGCCTTGTGATGATCACTTAGTCGCACACCTCGGAAGTGTGTTAAACGGACATTATAAGTTGATCTATCTCTTGTGGGTCAAGCTGTACAACCTCTGCAGAGTGTAAAACTATTCGAATAGTCGTGTCCGCGGTTATGGACGTGCCTGGGGATTTCACACGGGAGATAGAGTTTCTTCAAAAATGTGTCGGAGTGTGGATGGGAAGTTCACTTGATGAATATAATGTTCGTTTGGTGAATAGGTCATTCACTTGGTGGTTTGTGTCGTCGATTGGTGAATGGGGAATTCACTTATCCTTGGTTTGGTTGGGAAGTTCACTGGTTGTTTCAAAGAAAGTGTTTAATTACTTATTATTGTTTTCAATTACGCATTTCAATCTATTTATTGTATTTATTGTAAATGCTGTTTTCTGCAAAAGAGCCATACCGCTAATCTTTGTTCAAGCCTTGCATGAATACTATTTGCATACATTTCCCCACGGCTTGCTGAGTACATTCAAAGTACTCATGGCTTTGCGCCCTCTGTTTGATCAGCAGTAGAGGGAGAATATCAAGCTGCCCAAGAGTACTTCGCCCAGGAGGACCATGAAGGTTTTGCGGATTAGGATGCGTTTCTCCACTCGATTGTCTGTGGGCATGTTGATTGGCCATTTGAAGAGTTTCGTTCCGCTGCAAGAGTTATTTGTTTATTTAGCCCTGCGTGGCAAGTTAAGTAAACGTTGACCATAAGGTCCAGTTATTATTATTATTTGTTACTTTGAGATCTTTCTAGTTGAATTGAATAAATGGATGGTATTTCATCACTGTTTCCCTGTGTGAGCTAGCTACTGATCTGGGACTAGTTCAGAGTACACAGAGGGTTCCTGAGATGTATTTTCGGGTCCCGACATCAACCATCCAACCTACCACCAAAAATCCACAATGTTATTGCAAAACATCATCCAATAGATCAAATATTGGGTGATGTAAGTAAGGATGTTTAAACTCGTTCTCATGTTGCTTTATTTTGTGAACATTACTCTTTTGTCTCTTCTCTTGAGCCAAAATATATAGATGAAGCACTTAAGGATCCAGATTGGATGAATGCAATGCATGAAGAACTTAACAACTTCACGCGAACTAAAGTTTGGATCTTGGTGGAAAGACCCAAAGAACACAATGTAATTGGTACAAAGTGGGTCTTTAGAAACAAGCAAGATGAGAATGGGCTGGTTGTGAGAAACAAAGCAAGATTGGTACCTCAAGGTTATTCTCAAGTCGAAGGTTTCGATTTTGGTGAAACCTTCACTCCTGTAGCTAGACTTGAATCAATTAGGATATTACTTGCTTTTGCATCATGCTTTGATATTAAATTATTTCAAATGGATGTTAAAAGTGCATTTCTAAATGGTAAAATTTTCGAACTCATATTCATTGAACAACCTCCCGGTTTTGAAGATCCTAAGAATCCAAATCATATCTATAAACTCTCCAAGTCGCTCTATGGTCTTAAATAAACTCTTAGAGCATGGTATGAACGCCTTAGAGATTTTCTAGTCTCAAACGGATTCAAAATTTGAAAAATTGACTTAACTTTGTTTACAAAAGTCTTAGATGATGATTTCTTTTTATGCCAAATTTATGTTGATGATATCATATTTTGGTCTACTAATTAAGATTTTTGCAAAGAATTTGGAGATATGATGTCTAGCGAATTTGAAATGTCCATGATCGAAGAACTCAACTATTTTCTTGGACTTCAAATCAAGCAACTCCAAGATGAAATCTTTGAGTCAAACAAAGTATGCAAAAGATTTGATCAAGAGGTTTGGAATGGAAGATGCAAAACAAATCAAGACTCCCATGTAACCAACGGTCATCTCGACCTCAATGAGGAGGTAAACCGGTAGATTTAAAGCTTCATAGGTCTATGATTGGTAGCTTGCTTTATCTTACCGCATGTAGGCCCGATATTATATTTAGTGTTTGCATGTGTGCACGGTTTCAAGCAACACCAAAAGAATGCCATTTGATGGCTGTAAAAAGAATTCTAAGATATTTAAAGCACTCCTCTAGCATTGGCTTATGGTATCCCAAAGGTGCTAAATTTGATCTAATTGGATATTCGGATTCCGATTATGCAGGTTGCAAAGTGGATAGAAAATACACCTCCGGTAGTTGTCAATTCTTAGGAAGATCCTTAGTATCATGGTCATCCAAGAAACAAAACTCCGTAGCCCTATCCACTGCTGAAGCCGAATATGTTTCAGCTGGTAGTTGTTGTACTTAATTGCTATGGATGAGGCAAACTTTGATGGATTATAGAATCAAATTTGATAAAATGCATCTTTTGTGTGAATAATGATAGTGCTGTGAAAATAGCCAATAACCCTGTCCAACACTCAAGAACCAAGCATATAGATATAAGACATCACTTCTGAAGAGATCATGTTAACAAAGGATATATTGTTATTAGCCACATTCGCACTAAAGATCAATTAGCAGATATTTTCACCAAATCATTAGATGAAAGCCGTTTTTGCAAGTTGAGGAATGAATTAAATGTCATAGACTATTCTAATGCTGCCTGAACTTATGCTTCATGCACCTTGCTCTCGTTTGATGTTATCTAAAGGTTTTTATAAAAGTATTTTATTTCTTTATTAAAAGTATATCTATGTTCACAAAAATTATGTTCTTAAATAGACATAAGTTTTTCCAATACATAATGATCCTAAATGATTCTTATTTGAATGCAAAATTAGGGATCATTTGTATTTCTATGAAAATCAAACTCAAGTCTGAGCTCTCTGTTTGAAGCTCCAGGTTGTTCGGTACTTCCGTCAGCTTTACCACGGTACTACCGCTTGAACGGTACTACCGACGAGGTATCTGCGAAACTACCGCCTGAGCGGTACTACCGGTGAGGTCTCTGCGGTACTACCGTTTCTGTGTAAAAGGACTTAATCGCTTTCGGAGTTCTCTTTTCTACTCTCCTCAAACCAGTTGTTTTGCTCCTCTCTTCTTCTCTCTCCCGAAGAACTTCACTCAAAACCTCCTCGAAAAATCCTTGAATTTGCTTGGGATTTCTTCGTTGGCTGGCGATTTCTTGCATTTTTAGGGTTTCTCTCCTTCGATTCACAAGGCAACCCCCTCTCAAGATCCTCTTTTTGCCTTGTTCTTGCAACCCTAAGTTCTTTTTTTCGGTTAAGATTGAAATGTGAATGATTGAGAGAGTTCTTCTCGGGCAAAAATGGGGTTCTAGTGTCGTATGGTGATCACTCACCCAATTCATGGAATCAATTCATAAGAGACACTAGAAAATCCAAGCGTTTTCGTGCCCTAGAACGATCTCAGTGAAAACGGTATTACTACTCGTTGAACGCAAATACTACCGATTTCACTGGCATAACCTCAAGGAAAATCATTTCTTTCTTTCTTAACAAATCTTGTTTGATTCTTATCTATCATATCTTTGTCAAGATGCTAAGAATAAGGGGTTTGTCTCGCAAGTCAGGTGTCACCACCAGAGGTCAATCTTCTTCAACTCGACCTCCTGCTGATCCAGTTCAAGAAATTCAAGACAATGGCAAAAACCAAGATCGAATGAGTTTAAAAGTGAGGAAAGGTCCTCACAGACTGGATTCGGATCTGGGTCTGACTCTGACACAGAGCCAGAAGTTCAGGTTCATTCTGATGAGGAGATGGGAGATTCAGAAGAACCTCAAATTGACTTAAGAAAAATTTCAGCTGAAGATTATGCTAACCTAAGACACAAGAATCAGTACAACTTTCCTTCAAACTCCATCAATCTAAGATTCCACACCAGATTTCAAGAGCAAGTCCATGATCAGATATATGGACATCACAAAAAGTTTGCAGATCATAAGTGGATCAACTGGGTGTATATAAACTCTTTAGAAAAATATAATAGGGTATACAATCTATTTCAAAGAGTCGGTCTTCATGATCTTGTGGAGCTGAGAAATGACTATGATGAGGACATGATAAGACAGTTTTATGCCACAGTGCATATCTCTTCAGATTTCTCAAAGATACAATGGATGACAGTGACTCGCTATTTGGAAGGTAGCAAGGCTGATTTTGAGCGTGTTCTAAGAACACCATCTGGCAGATGGGACAAGCTTTATGATAGACTTGCTCTGCTAGCTCCAGCTTGGACAGAGTTCTATGACAGGAATGTCAGGACCACTCTAGAAAAAATTCATGGTCTGCTACCTATACCCAATCTGATTAATAGAATTATCAATCACACCTTCCTGCCAAAAAAGTGGGAATTTTGATGCTGTGAGAAGACATGCCTAGAACATCATTGATAACATCTTACATGGGAGAAAATTTGATGTGGTGGATGTCATCATTAGGGGCATAGATTCTTCAAAGAATGAGTCAAAAGAATATACTATGCACCTTATATCATGGCTTTGATACTTAGCAAGTTTGAGTATCATGGAGGTTTGAGATCTGCCCATAAGGCTTACAAGCCAAGAGAAGGTCCTCCCATCGTTTTTCAGGAGCAACCAGTACAACAAGGACAGCAAGAACAACATATTCCAGAAGAGGCAGATGCAGAAGTTGCTCAAAATCAAGTAGTGCTTGCTCAAATTCTCAAAAATCAGCAGTTTATTCTCAACAATCTGCTACAACTTAACGTCACTCAACAGGAGATGAGGACAACACAGTTAGAATTTCAGAATGAGACTAACAACAAGATAGCTGCCCTGTTAGAAGCAGTCTCTTCTGTGGAAAGACGTCTATCTACTTCTCAGCGCTTCACTCGTCGTCGCTTTAACACATCTCTAGGAGTTTCCACTTCAAGTCTAGTAGCTCCAGCCTCTTCAACACAAGAAGCTCTAGTGTCTCCAACTCCAGTAGTTCCTGCTCCTTCATCTTCAGTAGCTCAAACTCCTCAGGCTCATATTGCTCCATCTTCCCTGACTCGTTTTCTTAAAGATCAAGCTCCAGTCGTTGATCCAGCTGCACCTTCTCCGCTAGAGCCAGCTGCTACTCTTGTTGAAGATCACTCTTCTCCTGAAGATCCATCCGCAGAACAACCTCACTCAGGACAAGCCTTTGGAGCCTTGATACGTGACATTTTTTGTTCTTTTTGATGCCAAAGGGAGAGAAGACTGCAAGGACAAGAAAAGGAGAAGAATAGGAAAAAAGATAGAAGATTAGTTTTTATGTGCTTCTATGACTTTTGTGCTAAAATGTTTGCTGATTATATGACTTATGTGCTTTGATGCTTGATGAAATTGCTTTGCAATCTACTTCCTTGGTCATTTTCAATATCTTTATATGCACATGTTTAGAGGGAGCTATCTTAAACAACTTTAACAAGCAAATAATTCTTTTACTTTTTTAATCTCATTGCAAGAATTATTTTGTTCAAGCCACAACAAGAAAGGGAAGATATTGATAGTGTTGTCATAACATTACCAAAAAAGGGAAGATTGAAAGCATCTAGGCCCCTAAAAGGTGTTTTGGTATTTAATGACAATATGTCTTATGGGACTAATGTGATTATTGAGTGTTTAAAAAGGTTTAGTCCCAGTGATGAACACAACTACAAGAAAATGCATGCTTGAGGACAAAATGAAGATCAATATGGCTCAAAGACAAGGTACAAACAGTTGAGGATTATCTTTCTGTTTACCGGTCTCAGTAGAATTGGTTGGGAGACCGGATTATAGGTTAGATGTCGTACTATTAAGAGGGATCACAATTAGTAACTTGATAACATGTTCCTAAGCACAATGGATCAATCGAGGATCATGCATACTTTTGGAGGTTGTGTTGAAAAGTAATTTCTGGTTTTTCTCAAGTGGAACGGTAGTATCGCAGTGTACTTGGCGGAACTACCGCTCAACGGTAGTACTGCAGCTCCTTTGAAGGGACTACCGTAAAACCTTTGGGGTGTTCGAGAAGTGTTCCAAGTCATGTGGTCAAAACCCATGTTCTGTAAAGGTTAAAATGCTCCTTGGGGTCCGCTTGGACACTTTCCTTAGAGCTGTTTTGTTTATTTTTATACGCGGTAGTACCGACGTTCAATTTGTGGAACTACCGTTTGGCGGTAGCACCGATCTTTGTGCGGTACATTTTTTCGAACACTTGTTTTTAGGAATTTGTCTACTCTCTCAAAGAACGGTAGTACCGCAATGCTTCCAACGGAACTACCGCAACTCCGGTACATCTGAAATAAGTGGTGGTACGTTTTTTTACATAACATATGTTTTTCGGAATTGGTTTGATCTTTTGTGGAACGGTAGTACCGGAGTACAACTCGCGTAACTACCGCAATCCCGGTTCTTCCGATGGTTTAGTAGCGGTACGTTTTTTTCCAGTATTGATGTTTTTGGAACTTAAGTTAAACAGAAGTACCTGCTCTTAATCGGAACCTCTGCTAAAACGGAACTACCGCATGATAGTTGGCGGTAGTACCGCGCCGAACTTCAAACGGCTTTGTAAGAACATTTAATGCTTGTCTACGCTAGCCGTTACAAGCCGTTTTGGGATGGTGCGGTAGTACCGGTCGTTCAATGGTGGTACTATCATTTGTGCTGTTTTTCTCTGTAATCTGGTCCCAACGGTCGTATTGGTTGTGGGGGGCTATAAATACCCCTCCACCTGCTCTTGGACAGAACCAGTGCTTACTCATTTACATATTTAAGCCAAGAGCATTCACTCCACACCTTATTTACACATGTGCATTCATTGTGAGGTTGTTGAGCAAAACTTCAAGTGCATTCATTCTAGTTCGATCCATTGCACTTGAGTGTTGTCAAGCAAATATTGTGATTTATTTTTCTTGGTGCTATGAGCACCTAGACGACTTGACGGGAGTTTGCACGTAATCTCTTCAAGAAGATTGTGAAGAGACTCGGTGCCAATTGTGAGTGGTTCGGTGTTCACCATCTCCAGAGTGGAGAAAGAGCAACCACCAGTGAAATCGAGGGAAGACTTAATTTGTGGAGCCGGCTTGATTGGTTCAAGCTTCCTCAACGTGGACTAGTGAGGACTTAGGTCTTCAATACCACAGGAAAAACTTCATTGTCCTCATTGTGGTTATCTCTTGTCTTTACTTTCTATATTTACAATTTTAGTTTCTCTACTGTGATTTATTTGCTTAGCTAGAATTGTATGTAGTATTGACTTTGCTTCACTGTCCTGAGTAGCTCTTTAGTTCTATCTTCTTGTTTCTAGACTGCTCTGTTAGAACTGTGTTGCTAAAAGTTCAATTTGGTCGATTAAATTTAGAAATCTCCTATTCACCCCCTCTAGTCGGTTATCCTTGATCCTACAACGGGTAAGATCTCCAAATGAAAGGTCCTAACGGTCAAAATCTATAAGGGGAGGTCCTGACGGGTAAGATCTCCAAAGGGGAGGTCCTAACAGTCAAGATCTACAAGGGGAGGTCCTGACGGGTAAGATCTCCAAAGGGGGGATCCTAACGGTCAAGATCTACAAGGGGAGGTCTAGACCCTCAGAAGGCTCTAAGGGACGCGAGGGAGGTTCAAATAAGCTAGGAGAGGTCCTAAAGGACACGGAGAGGTCCTAAAGAACACGGGAACACCCGAATTTGAATTTCAAAGCTCAAGGGCACTTGAAGCACAAACCCGAGCTAATCTGGGACCCAAGAGAGGGGGTCCTAAAGAACAAAGGAGATCCAACACAAAGGCAAACTAAGCCAAGCTTGACCCTACGAAAAAACAAAGGGGTTTGAAACACAAACCCGAGTAGAGAACCACGGGGTGGTTGTGACCCAAAAGAAAAGATGTCAGAACCAAAGATAAATTCAAACAGGAGGGAGGTCTAAATCTTAAAGAGATTCAAACCAACAAAGGAAGTCTAGCTTAAAGAAGAGGGAGAGATCCAAGTTCAGAAGTGATCCAGAGAACTCTAAGGAGGTCCTAAGGAAAACAACTAAACAAAAAGGCACACAAAGGACAAGAAATAAAGCCAAAGAGCACCAGAGAACTCCAAAAGGACAAAGAACACAAACCAAAAAGGACTTAGTTGAGGTTTTGGTTTAGTCATTTAAAGTTCTTCTAAAATCTCAAGTTAAGCTTTGGATTCTCAACAAAAACAAATGGTTCCTTTTTAGGTTTTGAAAACAGCAAGAGCTCTAGGACAAACGAGACGTTACAGTGTGCACGCGCGTCACACCTGGTCTAGGTCACGCGTGGTGGGCTGGCTAGGCATAGAATAAATATTCTACGCTCGGATACATAATTGTGACATGGCATGGCAAGGATACGACATAAATGGGTACATATTTTATACGATAGCTCAGGATAGGAAGAGCACAATTCAGAACTACAGTGTCCGCATAGATGCGTTTCGCGAGCAGTTCAATACTGCTGGGTTGAGCTCCTACTATGGGTTCATAGAGGAGATATAGAAGCTTGACTACGTACTTTTTAAGATTCCACTGTTTCGGTGCCATTAGGTCAAACTTCCACATGGTGTGAAGGTCGACAAGTACGGTGTCACTACTGTGGACCTCGAATGTGTCGGATACAAGGATGAACCATTCATACTCGCTAAGCAAGTTGTTCAAGTTTTTTATGTAAATGACCCGGCAAATAAGAAACGCTACTTAGTTCTTCATGGAAAAATAAGGATTGTCGGAGTTGAGAATGTCGTGGGTGATGAAGAGTACAATTAATTTGACAAGTTATCTTATTTCGGTGACGACATCAGGCTCGAGGAAGAACCAAATGAGGAAGCTAGCTATACGCGTGTCGATCATCGTGAAAGGCTATTTTTTCAAGCAAAATAGCCAAGTCGAATGATCCCACATGGTGAACACCAATTTGGAAAATGTTCCATTGTAATTAAGAAACTCGACATGTAATTAATAAATTATTCAATTGTAATTGATTCACTAATGAAGAAATTATTTCATCTGTGATTGTATCTACTTTCTTGTTTTCAAAGGGCATGGCTAGCATTTCCTGAGGCTAGCCGAAAAACATAATATTTTTTAGCTATAGAAGGAACTATCATAGGCAGTTTAATGGAACAAACCGTCTGTGATATATGTAGCACATGCACGGTTCCTAATGCGCCAAAATTTTTCGCCTCCCGCGCATGTGTCGAAGAATCCCCCACCCGCGCTGAGCATCATAGATGGTTCCATAATAGAACCGTATGTGATACTTATCACAGACGGTTATCAAATATAATTGTCTGTGATGTGCTCGCTTATCACAAACAGCCCTGGAATAGAACCGTTTGTGATATAGAATATTACAGATGGTTCTTTAATAGAACCGTCTATGATATCCCTTTATAAGTAGGGTCCCGCTAGGGTTTGCACCCTTACTCCTTAGAGCTCACACGCCCGTCCGCCTCCCCAGCGCCCTTACTTCACGTGTTCCTCCCAAGCCTCCTCCCCTATGCCGCCGTCATCCCCACCCTGTCCTCCTCCCCTACGCCGTCGTCATCCCCGCGCCGTCCTCCTCCCCTACACTGCCTTCATCCCCGCGTCTCCTCCTCCCCACGCTGGTGTCCTCCTTCTGTGACCCCTGACCTCGACGCACCGCCCTGACCTCGACTCCCGATCTTCGTCCACGCCTCCCATCAAGGTACGAGCTCACCGCTTTGGATTGTGCTAGTAGAAGTATCAAATTGTGCTGATTTAATTGACTATAGTACTGGGAGATATTGCTTAGTAATATTGTGGGTTTGGATTAAAGCTCATTGAAGAGTTGTGGTTCACTATGATTATTGTTCAGTCATTGTTTATATTCATGTCAATTGAAATATTGTGTAGTTGGTTCAATTGCAATATTGACAGTGAACTCTCAACTGAAGATTTGTTTTAAAGTGTTAGATTAGAGAAAGCAAGATTTTGTAAAGCTCAAGGCCTAATTTATTTCAGAGTAATTGTCGTATTTAATTTGTGATAGAATCTTGAGCAACCCGACATCTGAGAGCAATAAACAACAACATAAATCTGAGCATTATGCTAATTTATTTTGTTGTGAAGTTCTATCTTTTGAGCATTTTATCCTAATTGATGCAGTACTGGTTTGTTTATCTTGCAGTAATATCATTTATTGACGTAGTACTCATTTGTTAATCTTGCAGTAATATCATTGATTACTGAAGCATTGATTTATTGATTTGTTAATCTTACAGTGATGCCATTGAGTCACTTACCTTATGCTAACTATGTTGAGTTGCCTTACATTCCTAGTTTTAGACAAAAATTTCAATCAAGAACAATTTCTTTTGTCTTTTGCTCAACAGTTTCCATAGATAGTAAGTAAGCGAGATGGCATCCACACCGTCTTCGCTGCCGTCATCGACATCGTCGAATGCGTCTGGATCTCCAAGGAAAGTGGTACCTAAGAGAGATAGCAAAGGAATATCGAAAGGGCCTAAGGGCCGGATGACCATCACAGCCGTCAGTACCGCAGGGGTCTCTCTGCTTCTCAAGAAAGCAGCGGTAGCATTCGGACCACCTGCGGTATACTTGGAAGGGAACGGGTCCCCATCACCACAGAGAAATGGAAGTATCTGACGGAGGACGAGAAAGAGCAACTGTGGACTGAAATTACGTCGTTGTTCGAGATCCCAGCAGAAGTCCAGGGACTCGTGCAACAACAGGCATTCCTCGTGATGGGAAAAGCGTGGAAGACCTTCAAAAGCAAGCTTATCACGAAGTACATGAACAAGGGTCTAACGCCCGCACGAAGTATCGTTTCGTGTCGTCGGATACATGGGACGCTTTTGTGTGGATCAAGACGACGGTCGAATTAAAAATGCAGCGCACAAGGCTATCCAAACACAAAACACTCACCCCCACAGATTCAGCACCGCTGGGTACCCGGGAAAAATCCAGCAATGGATGAGTGAGGATGATAAGGCAATCTAGTCAGAGGTCTCCCCGCCATTTGCCGGGATCACAAACGAGCGCGCCCGAAACTGGTTAAGAGCGAGGGCCTCAATCACATCGTCAGGCACCATCTCTTTCACAAACTCGACGGACGAGGGAGTGTCCCAACGCCTGGTAAGATATGTTGAACTATCTAGTTGTTAATAAGTCCATAACTTCGTATTGTCTAAAATAACATGATGACCTCTTGCAGCAAACATTGAGTACTCAATCTTCCAAAGGCTCCTTCGAAGAAGTTAGGGAGAAGGGTATACTATCCACGGCGCTAGAAAACAAGGAGCACCTGGGTTGCACGCGAGGCCTTAGGGTTTACGTACCTTGGATGCATGGATTCCCACACGACTCCAAGGCGTATAGGAGTTCGAAGAGATCCAAGGCCGAGCGCAAGGAACAGTTGAAAAGAGGAGATTAGTGCACAATTTCAAGGACAGATAACATCATTGCAGGAGCAAATGAATCAACTGATCAACCAGTCGCAAGCCGCCCCCGTGATTTTTAGAGCCAGTCCCCCTCAACATCGGAGTAGCGTCGCATCCACGGTTGCACTTTCTGAACATGATGACGTCCAATTACCTATCGACGTCATCCAGGTAATGTACATCTCTGGAATACTCCAAAGATAGACCTGTAGAACGCCTTAGCTAATTGTGTATCATTTTGTAGGAACCCACGCCATGCACGCTTTAAATGAGGCTGGTTGGGTCTATTTCTCTTGAGGCTGGGCAGGGGATGACATTTCCATGCTAGGAAGGGATAGTGCATCACTGTGCCCAGTTGACGCAGGGTTACGCCAAGGTCCAGGTGGACAAGGTACATGTCGGGATCCGAAAATACATCTCAGAACCTCTCGTGTATTCTCGAACTAGTCCCGGATCGTGAGCTAGCTCACACAGTGGAAACAAATGATGAAATACCATCCATTTATTTAATTTAACTAAAAGATCTCAAAGTAACAAATAATAATTAATAACTGGACCTTATGGTCAACGCTACTTAACTTGATACGCAGGCTAAAGAAACAATTAAACTCTTGCAGTGGAACGAAACTCTTCAAATGGCCAATCAACATGCCCACAGGCAATCGAGTGGAGAAACGCATCCTAATCCGCAAAACCTTCATGGTCCTCCTGGGCGAAGAACTCTTGAGCAGCTTGATATCCTTCTGTGGAGATTAAGCAACACAGGGCGCAAAGCCATGAGTACTTTGAATGTACTCAACAAGCCGTGGGGAAATGTATGCAAATAATATTCATGCAGGGCTTGAACAAAGATTAGCTGTAGGGCTCTTTTGCATAAAACAGCATTTACGATAAATACAACAAATAGATTGAAATGCGTAATTGAAAACAATAATAAGTAAATAAACACTTTCTTTGAAACAACCAGTGAACTTCTCATTCACTTCCCAACCAAACCAAAGATAAGTGAATTCCCCATTCACCAATCGACACCAACCACCAAGTGAATGACCTATTCACCAAACGAACATTATATTCATCAAGTGAACTTCCCATCCACACTCCGACACATTTTTGAAGAAACTCTATCTCCCGTGTGAAATCCCAAGGCACGTCCATAATCGCGGACACGGCTATTCGAATAGTTTTACACTCTGCAGAGGTTGTACAGCTAGACCCACAAGAGATAGATCAACTTATAATGTCCGTTTAACACACTTCCGAGGTGTGCGACTAAGTGATCATCACAAGGCTTTTACAAAGCTCCTTCTTAACCCAGTTCTGCCCGCTAAGATTTCAACACTAAATGTCTTTCCGACCAGACAGGGGCCCCCTCTTGCGCCACCGTGAGAATACGTTTCCCGTAACCACGCTTCACATGACAGAACCGAAATTAAGATATTGCTAATTAATCACCAGTCCGTCCCATACCGCACATGTGGTTGTACGGTTAAGGCCCACTCAATGGCGCACAAGATTAAGTCCTTGAAAAGTTACTCAAAGCAGACTACCACAAACCCACAACATGTTCAATCCACATCCCCACTATCCACCAACCACTCGCTGAGCGAAACTGCTTTGTTTAACCAACACCAGTAATACTCCAAATTAATTCGAAGAGAATATTCAATTAAGAGTGGGATCAAATAGAGAATAGTTTAATTAGCAGCTAGAGAGGGGTTTAGCATAATTGGGATAACTTGGGCCTCGTGCCTTAGCCCAAGAGGCCCATGAGGGCTAGCCACTATTAAAAGAAGGGGAAACCCTAATTTTTCTATCAGAAGCGTGCGTGCTACAGCACGCCGCCACTGTAGCACCACCATGGTGCCTCCTCCCCATGGCAGCCCTTGCCTCCATCATTCATTCGCCATTGCCGACCAAGGAAGTGAGAAGGAAAGGGAGAAGAGAAGGAAGAGAGGAGAAGGAGGATCACCTTCTTCGAGGCCTGTTCGTCGTCGTCCCTGCACGTCATCAAGGGTAACGATGGGTTTCATGTGATGTTTGAAAGTCATTAGATGCGATCGCGATTAGATCGATTGGATCGGATTAATTCTGTTCAACGCTCAATTCTGTCCAGAATATTGCGCGGTCCGTTTAGGTGTTTAGAAGCAGAATTAGGATTTTGATCTCCTAGAGTTATTTAGATAATGTTATTAGCTTTCAGTGGCCGCCAAGATGATGCAAATCCGATTAACGGTCAGGAAGTTATGAAGTTTTTAGTATCACTGCTCTGTTAATCTGTCAGTTTTGGACAGCCTGTAGAAATCTGGATAAAACTGCTATTTAGAAGGAGAATCAGGGGATCTCAGTATAACGAAAAATGTGGGTAATTTCAATACCTTTTCAGAGAGATAAAGAACGCTTGATTTGGACTTTCGTAGCAACAGTTATGGTGGTTTTAGTGCACTGTCCAGAGAACCCGACGTGATAATTGTGGTTCTGTAGTTTGGCTTGGTAGAGGCAGTATAAGGCCGAATTGAAGGGCTCCCAACTACGCTTATTTAGGTATTTAAGTTAGATTTCAAGAGAGTCCAAGAACAACTTATTTGGACTCCTGAGCAGAAAGATATGATTTTTAGAAGTTAACTGCCCGTAGTGGACGCCAAAACGATCGCTAAAAATTGAAGTTTGGAAACGCTTGGGAGTTAAGCGAGTTCAATTGTGTTGTTATTTTTGCTTTGGGTCCAGTATGTTGGACTTAGTCCGGTTATCTTTATGTTCGTAGGAGCGTGATTCCAGGCAGCGCCCTCTTCGCGCCCTTCGCTCCCGCACGGTTGAGGCAAGTGCATCGCTTGATCCTTGTTTGTGATTGCTTGGACATGAATGCGGGTTTGATGCTTGTTAATGTCGTGTGGCTGTTGATAAGTGTGCATAATCGAGTGGTGAATGTTCAAACTTTGATATGCTTTATTCATGAATGTTGTTATTGCCTTTATTCATGAATGTTGTTACCGCCATTGGTGCTTGATGTTGAAAAGAGATGGTGCATATGCATTTTGATATCATGTTGATGCTGGTCTTGTGATGACCAAGTATGCACATCTTTGAGGTCCCCGTCATGAATGTGACGGGCTTGAGATCCCCACACTCGTGGAGTGTGGGCATGAGGTCCCCAATACTTGCGGAGTATTGGGCAATTGGTCCCGTGTATGCGCACATGTGCATGGGTATGCGGCGACGCATACTTTGCATTACTCGTAGTAATGCACACAGTAAAGATAAGAGAAAGGATCCTTGAGCATTGCATTTGCATGTGAAATGTTTTGTTGTTGATCTTCTACATATTGATGCTGATGTTATAGCTTCTATTTCAGACTTGCTGAGTCTGTGGACTCACTCTTGCTTTTATTGTCATTTTAGGTACCGAGCCAAGAACGACATGCATGGGGAAGTAGACCGCTAGTCACACACATGCTACGTAAACTAAATAAAGTTGAATGATCTTCGATCGTAATTGTTTTAGTATTTGGGCGAGATGCTCAAAATTTTATTAAATCTGTCTCTTGAAGTGGTTTAAGTGTAATAATGATGAGTAGTGGAACTTTATACTTCATCGGATTGCTGGATACTTAGCATATCTTTGATTATCTTTTGATGTCTCTCGGATAGTAGTTTGGTTAATTTATGATTCATTTGAATGTTGGAACCTCCGTAATTAATTTTACAAGGGAGGTTCTCACAAATTTATTAGGTTTGCTTTGATTAGAATTATTAGGGTTTGTTTAGTAGCATTCCGTGCTCATGTTCTGGTTGGGTGTTACAGCTTGGTATCGAGCGGGTTGTAGGTCCGTGGTTTTGAATCATTAAACTTGACACACAAAGCACGATAGTTGGGATTGGGTTTTGCATTGCATTTACGCTTCTATTGAGTTGTATTGATGATTCTCGTTATAAGACGATTTGATATATCTATATTATAATGGTAAGGTTATATGTGTGGGATAACCCATGTTGAGAGTGGAGGTAGTAGTTGTGGTCCCGGCTATACCAGTTACACCACCATTTGTGGTATAGGATTAGCGAAGTGTCCACACCGAGAGCGTGATACAAAGCGTTGATAGCAAGTATTTATATTTAGAAGAGTTGTTCTCTTCCTTGAAATTGAATTTGGTCAACTCTTATCCAGTTGTGATTGATGAGTTTCTCTTGGGTTCTTAGTTCATTGTGATTGATGGATTGCTTTGAAAAATATTGGTGTGTTTCCATTGGCTTAATTTGTCCTCAGAATCAATTATTGTTTTCCCAACCGCTGAGTTATTCTCGATTGGTGAACTTTGCTAATTGTCAAGATTGACCTTTGTATTGAGCTTTGTCTTTCTTATTGGAAAACTTAACCTATTTATTCGCTTGAAGTTTTGGATAATGAATGTTTCCTTTGCAAGTCCTTTAGTACAGAAGGCTTTGACCTAATGTATCTCTCTGGGTATTTTGAGTGTTGAAGATTAATGGTTCTTTTTATGGGAAAAGATGTTAAACCCTTTAGCGATGTTTTGTCTTGGTTAAGTGAGAAGTTATAATCAAAGAAATTAATAGATATGATATGGGTTATCACGTTAGGTCCAGAGTGTGTGCATGATCGATCATAACTAAGATCCTTGAAAGGAAAGTTGATAAATTTGAAAGTGTCTTGTAATAGTTCTTAATGAGCCGTGATTAAGAGTATGGCTATACCAATTTGTAATCAATAAAGTTAATAAAAGTGTGGAACATTGATGAATTGAGTTGATCATTAAGAGTGATACATTTGGAAAACTTCTTTGTAAATTCTATTAGCGATCTCAATGGATTAATCTAACTGCTTGGGATGGTTAAGTTCAAAAGGAGTTAGATTATTGTCTTAGTGGATATTAATCTTGGAGTAATCTTTGGTGGATACTTAGCGATTATATGTAATTGCTAGGTGCAATTATTGTCTATTAAAGGTTGGTGTTGAGCATCACTAAGAGATAAACTGATGGGATTTAATGGATGAACAATGTTTACGTGATGGTAGAATTATCGGATAATAGTATGTCTTTGATGGAAGGGTCGTGGAATAACTTTTTAAATTGTGTAGTCGGTACTTCTAAAATACAATGGTTTTTGTAGTGAGGTTGTAAGAATTTGGTATACCCTCAATTGAGGATGAGATGATAAAGAGGCATCTAATGCTTTGGTAAGCCTTTGGAGGCTTAATAAAAGGAAGAGTTAACGATAACGAGTCTTGTTAAGGGTAGATTATTCTTGATGTTAGTAAGATTGTCCACAAGAGATTCGACTCGTCGAGTGGTGATGATTCTTCTAGAGAGAAAGTAAGTTAATTGTCTTTCGTAATATCACCAAATGAAATGTTTGGAGTTTGTATTCGTGGACTTTGAGAGTTCATGATTTAGGTAGTAGATGGAATTAATTGAGCAATGTGACGCTTGAAAAGGTTCGATTGGTTCCTAAGTGGTTAATATGATTTGGTTTTAAAGGGCATTTCTGGTTTGTGTTGGCAAGTAATGTTGTAATCAAAGAAAATTGCTTTCTTTGTTAATGAAAAATATGTACCATAAGTATTGAAGGTTGAGTTAAGTTTGGTAATTTGCAACCTTCCCGTTGTTACAACTTAAGAGTTTCTTGGGTTTTCCATAGTAGTATTTTATTTTGATTCTTGAGGTTGAAAGTTCCTTCTTGTGGGACATGTGCCCTCATCACAGACTTGTAATTTTGTTTTTAGAGGTCTTTTCCTTTGACTGTTTCTCTTGGTCTCGTGCTCACTCTGAGGGGCAATGTTTTCTGTGTGTTGAAACTTGTGTTAGTTTGTCTCTTCCTTTTGAGAAAGGAATTAAACAACTTGTGTTGCCGAGTCTTCTAAAGTGTAATTTACATCAAGTTGGTGGTGGACAAATATATGATAGTGGTGAAATTTTGGGAACCAAGCTATTTGAAGAACAGGAGACAATGGATTGGTTTTGACCTTTAACACTTGGAGAGGATTCGTTGGAATGTTTTGGCGATGAAATAAAATTGATTAGTGTTACAACTAGTGGAACCTATGGCGAGTTATGATCCAATAACCTTTGTCTATGTTGGAATGTTGGAGTTAACGAAAGTATGGACTCTGGCAAATTATTACAGTTGTCGCAATTGGATACTTAGTAATATTGTGTAGAAGAGTTTTGATGGTGAAGTTAATGAGAGTAGCAAGGTAGAGAAATCTATTAGTCGTGTTAATTAATGGGATAGCAGGATTGTTGAGATATTGTCAAGTATGACTTGGCCTCAAGTGATTAACCCTATGGGAGTTAGATTATCTCTAAAGATAGCGTGGTCAAGAATATTTTTTTATTGATGTTAGTGATTGAGTACGCTTGAATCTTGATCAATTAGTTAAAATATGGTGAATGAGTATATGGTGGTCGTGTAGTGAATTTGATTGATATGGGTTAGAGAAGGTCTAAGGTTGGTGAAATGAATCGCTTTAGGTGGTATTTGTTTAGTGAGGAATGTTGATATTAATAACCGAGGTTATTGTTGAGTCATGTGAAATTTTAGTAAACGAATTTGATGACTTCCTATCAATTATACTAGAAATTCAAGGTAAGAGTTGGAGGTTACATTTGGGGCTTTGCATGTTATGCCAGACCTTGAGACCCAATACTATGTGTAGAGGAGGATGAATGTAGCGTAATTTTAAATAGTGTGTTGATCTTTGATAGAATACTTTGGGTAAAGTAGATGAGTGTGAATGTGGTGAGTTTCACATTGATTATCCATAAAAGATGAAGGTGACGTGATTGTGGAGAAAAGATATATTGAGGTGTGTTTGGAATTATTTGTCAAAGTAATTCCTTTAGTAGAGAAGTTGATCAAAGTATGTTATTATGAATTGAAAGAGTATCTCTACATAGGTGTGGATCTTGCATGCTTGAGCATAGCTTTGAGATGGTCAAATTAAGAGAAACAATTTAGTGTGTTATGCGATGATTTGGAATCTCATGGTTTAAGAGAAAGTTAAATTCTTAAAGAAAGTTTGAGAAAAGGTTGTATTCTCGAATGATGAATTATTCTCTTAGTTTTTATTTGAGCTTGTCCCTGCCGATACCAAATTATAAATGGAGTTGTTTTTTCAGTGATGCGTGGTTCTTTTCTGTTAAGACAAAGAAAGGAAATGGTTGTATTGGGCATACATGTGATTTTGCCTTTGGCTTTGTGGTAATCATTGGCAACCGCCTACTTGGAAAGTGGAAGAGTTTCATGACGAATCTTTGGTTTTGGATTTAACTCTTTAGTAAGCACTTGGTAATGCGTGTTATGGTGATACCCTTTATTTTCAGTGGTTCTGCTTTTTAAAATAGTTTGTTTTAAAACAAGTTCATGTGCCTCCCGGTTAAAGGAGGTGCTCATTGTCAAAGTGAAGAAATCGAATGATACAAGGAACAAGAGTTCTATGTGTTATGCACAGTGTTTTGTGGTTTGGTGCCAAAGGAATATTGGCCCAAGGTACATTGGTTGTTTCGGAAGTTGCGAGATTTGGGAGATAGCGATCACTAGGACGATTTGGAGTCCCGCGTAGCACGGAATGTTTTGTATGACCCATTGTCGAGGAGTATTGGAGAAATCGGAGGGTAAAGCTTCCTAGAACAGCTTGACCCACAAGTAAGACCGTGCCTTCGAGACGTGTCCGCCGAGTGACTCTTGAAAGGTTGGGACAAGTAGTAAGGCGTAACGCGTCAATACGCCAAGGTATTTTTGTCGCAGAGACCGAGAGAGAGGCCACCGGGAATTTGAGTCTCGCATGCGTGAGCAATATCCGAGTTATTCACCGCAGTTCGTGGCAATGTTAATAAGTTTTAGCTGTGATCATCTCTTTCACAGAACGTGGTTTGAATTCTGGCCTAATTCAGCTTTAGGGGGTAGAATGTAATACTCCAAATTAATTCGTAAGAGAATATTCGAATTAAGAGTGGATCAAATAGAGAATAGTTTAATTAGCAGCTAGAGAGGGGTTTTAGCATAATTGGGATAACTTGGGCCTCGTGCCTTAGCCCAAGAGGCCCATGAGGGGCTAGCCACTATTAAAAGAAGGGGAAACCCCTAATTTTTCTATCAGAAGCGCGTGCTACAGTGGCACACCGCCACCGTAGCACCACCATGGTGCCTCCTCCCATGGCAGCCCTTGCCTCCATCATTCGCCGCCGTCGTCACCAAGGAAGTGAGAAGGAAAGGAGAAGAGAAGGAAGAGAGGAGAAGGAGGATCACCTTCTTCGAGGCCTGTTCGCCGTCGTCCTGCACGTCATCAAGGGTAACGATGGGTTTCATGTGATGTTTGAAAGTCATTAGATGCGATCGCGATTAGATCGATTGATCGGATTAATTCTGTTCAACGCTCAATTCTGTCCAGAATATTGCGCGGTCCGTTTAGGGTGTTTAGAAGCAGAATTAGGATTTTGATCTCCTAGAGTTATTTAGATAATGTTATTAGCTTTCAGTGGCCGCCAAGATCATGCAAACCGATTAACGGTCAGGAAGTTATGAAGTTTTTAGTATCACTGCTCTGTTAATCTGTCAGTTTTGGACAGCCTGTAGAAATCTGGATAAAACTGCTATTTAGAAGGAGAATCAGGGATCTCAGTATAACAAAAATGTGGGTAATTTCAATACCTTTTCAGAGAGATAAAGAACGCTTGATTTGGACTTTCGTAGCAACAGTTATGGTGGTTTTAGTGCACTGTCCAGAGAACCCGACGTGATAATTGTGGTTCTGTAGTTTGGCTTGGTAGAGGCAGTATAAGGCCGAATTGAAGGGCTCCCAACTACGTTTATTTAGGTATTTAAGTTAGCTTTCAAGAGAGTCCAAGAACAACTTATTTGGACTCCTGAGCAGAAAGATATGATTTTTAGAAGTTAACTGCCCGTAGTGGACGCCAAAACGATCGCTAGAAATTGGAAGTTTGGAAACGCTTGGGAGTTAAGCGAGTTCAATTGTGTTGTTATTTTTGCTTTGGGTCTAGTATGTTGGACTTAGTCTGGTTATCTTTATGTTCAGGTAGGAGCGTGATTCCGGGCAGCGCCTCTTCGGCCCTTCGCTCCCGCACGGTTGAGGCAAGTGCATCGCTTGATCCTTGTTTGTGATTGCTTGGACATGAATGCGGATTTGATGCTTGTTAATGTCGTGTGGCTGTTGATAAGTGTGCATAATCAGAGTGGTGAATGTTCAAACTTTGGATATGCTTTATTCATGAATGTTGTTATTGCCTTTATTCATGAATGTTGTTACCGCCATTGGTGCTTGATGTTGAAAAGAGATGGTGCATATGCATTTTGATATCATGTTGATGCCTGGTCTTGTGATGACCAAGTATGCACATCTTTGAGGTCCCCGTCATGAATGTGGCGGGCTTGAGATCCCCACACTCGTGGAGTGTGGGCATGAGGTCCCCAATACTTGCGGAGTATTGGGCAATTGGTCCTGTATGCGCGCGCACGCAGCATAGGTATGCGGCGATTGTTGATACTTTGCATTATCGTAGTAATGCACACGTAAAGATAAGAGAAAGGATCCTTGAGCATTGCATTTGCATGTGAAATGTTTTGTTGTTGATCTTCTACATATTGATGCCGATGTTATAGCTTCTATTTCAGACTTGCTGAGTCGTGGACTCACTCTGCTTTATTATCATTTTAGGTACCCGAGCCAAGAACGACATGCATGGGGGAAGTAGACCGCTAGTCACACACATGCTACGTAAACTAAATAAAGTTGAATGATCTTCGATCGTAATTGTTTTAGTATTTCACGAGATGCTCAAAAGTTTATTAAATCTCGTCTCTTGAAGTGGTTTAAGTGTAATAATGATGAGTAGTGGAACTTTATACTTCATCGATTGCTGGATACTTAGCATATCTTTGATTATCTTTTGATGTCTCTCGATAGTAGTTTGGTTAATTTATGATTCATTTGAATGTTGGAACCTCCGTAATTAATTTTACAAGGGAGGTTCTGCCGAAATTTATTAGGTTTGCTTTGATTAGAATTATTAGGGTTTGTTTAGTAGCATTCCAGGCTCATGTTCGGCTGGGGTGTTACACACCCATGACTAACCCCGTCATGGTACACAAATTTTAACAAGAATGGCTCACCACCACGATTCCATAAATCATTAGGTCAAAATTAATTATTAAGACACATGTGATGACAAACCCATCGTAACTAAGCAAGACTAAGCATATGTACGATACCCATGTTGGCAATATAAGTATGTCCAACTACAATTACCCATGCTAAAGTGACAAAGGATTCATGGCATTCAAATAATCAATGGAGGCATAATGACAATAGGTAATAACTATACCCAAAACCATTTATATAAAGATAGCATGCAATTGTATAAAACAATATACTTTTGAAATCATGGGTTTAATATGATCAAAGGACCACGACTTGCCTTGGAATAAATCCAGTGATTGATCTTGATCTTGGTATGCTACTCCTTGCTCAAAGCTTCCCGGTATCGACGCTCATTCGCAAAACAAGCAAATAACACAAATAAATAAATAATAGAGAGAAAACAAACTCCAAAAATTAAATAAAAATCTCAGATAAATAGATCTCGAATTTAGATAAATTTAGGAATTTGAATGGACTCAATTGGAGTTCGGATGCAAAAGATATGAGCTCTGGAAGATTGAAATCTCATAAAATACTGAAAATTAGAATTTATGGATTTACTGAATTATTTTTCCGAAGGAAAAGATGATTATGACGTCAGCTGACGTCAACAGTGGATGTTCGGACGGGATGACGTTAACCTGACAGGTGGGACCCACTCGTCATAGACTTGGTGTTTGGTGGACTTAGTTCAAGGAAGTCTGGCTCGGGTGCACCACATGCACTCACACATGTGCGCTGACAGGTATGATGACTGGGCTGCCACCTAAGCAAATAGGTGAGGTGGAGGGGTGAGTTGGAGGCCATGGTGGCACAAAAGCAAACCAGAGGGGAGGAAGCTCCGGAGCAGACCATGGCCGGCGGCTTGGGCTTGACGTCGACGGCGAGGGCTAAAGGCGGCGAGGCAAGGTCAACCAAATAGGAAAACGAGATCCTCAGATCACGGCAAAACTCCTGGTGACAGAGGTGTGGCAATTCCGGCGACGAGTCGACGGCAACGGCGACTTTGGCGGTGGCGAACTCCACAGGTGCGACGACATCGAAGAAGGAGTGGCGCCCGAAGAGAATTGAGGGGAGCACCGGAACGGCGAGATGACGAGGATCAGAGAGAGAGGCTCGGAATAGCTAGAAGATGACCGGAGCGGCGGCAAGACGACGATGACCGGAAGTGGAGAAGAGGCACGGCGGCGGCAGCTCGGTGGCAAAAGAACAAGAAGGAGGTGTGGAATTTGATGAGAATAGCATAGAGCACAAGGTGACGCGCAAAGATCAACGGAAAAGCTCACCGGAAAGTAGATCGGGTGGAGCGCGCGGTCGCTTGTCTGACGAAACCGAAAACGGAGAAGTGGTGGTCTTCGAGAGGAGATGATGGGAGCACGGTGTAGCCCTCGATGATGCGATCACGATGCCGGTGGAAGCTTGGACGGAGATGCACTGAAGGCGACGAACTCCGACGACGAAGAAGCTTCAACAGCGGCGGCACTCGGGCGAAAACCGGCACAAAGAAGAACAAATCGGAGGCGGCGCCTTAGGGTTTTGAGAGAGGAGACTCGGGCGAACAACTTTGACGCGACCGGCGGCCTTTAAATAGTGCCTAGAGGGGAGGAGTCCAAGAGGGAGCCGGCGGCGCTGCTGTGTTTGCTACGGACTCAGGAGTCCTTGACAGCCACAGGATGAAGACGATGCACAGGTGGCAAGGGCGGTCCCACGCGGCAGTGAAACCAGAGAGGGAGGCGGCTGGGTTGTGCGAACGGGAGGAAAGGCCAAGGCGGGCTGGGCCGACGGAAGAAAGGGATGGGCCAGGATTTGAAGATTGGGCCCGAAGACTGTTTCTGAGATTTTAATAGTTTTCCTTTTTAGAAAATAGCGGAAAATCCAAAAAGGCAAATAGAAAATAGCAAATGCACTCGGAAAAATTCTAGAAAAATCTAGAAAATATATCCAAGCACATAGAATCCAATTAAAATAGTTTTGATAATAGTTGATGTTGACATTATTCATATTAAATTATTTTTGAACTCTGAAAATTCATATTAAGCTTTTTAACTTTACCAGAAAAATCCAAATGGTTCTTTTTCTTTTTAAACTTTAAAACAAACCAAATTTTTGGGATGTTACAAACCTACCCCCCTTGAAAGGGAATCTCGTCCCCGAGATTCGGGCTGACTAAAGAATAGGCTCTGACGCAGGTCTAACCTGAAGACTTACCAGAGGTGATGTTCTGAACTGCTTGTGCTTCTTCTGCAATGACATGGTTCAGTCTTCCTCTTGAGGCAGTTGATGGAGTCCTGGTAGCTTGATTCGGAGTCTGAGGCACTCCTCTTCCTGCTCCTGGCAAAGAAGTCCTGGCTGGTGTTGGTCCCAAATTGAAAGGAATTGGTGTCGGACCTCGCTTCTGGGGACACTTGTTTGCATAATGACCTGTCTGGTGGCAATTGAAACAAGTAACTCCCGCGCTATGGTTGGGGATTCCCTGAGATTGACTATTGTTGCTGTTGTTGACATTGGGAATCCCTGTGTTTCCTGCATGAGACACCGCATCGGGTTCGAATCCAACAGATGAATTATTGGGACGAAAAGGTCACAGCATTGGTTCGCTCTCAGAGCGATTCGATGAACTCCGTGTTGTATCATCTTCCTTTACGAGATTCGCCCAACTCACGATGAGAATCTTCTATGAGTACGCTTTATCAACCATATGTCAAAATCCACATAATCATTTCCAACCACTTGCACTTTCAACCGGGGTTGAGTCCACGCTGAATCGCTTCGACGCATTATCCGTAGCAACATCTTCTCGGAGCATAGCGAGAAAGTTGAGTGAACTTGTTGAGATATTCACCCAAAGACATGTTTCCTTCTTGGAGTTCACGAAATTCATTCTTCTTCATTTCCACTATACCATCGGGACATGAGCTTGACGAAAGTCACGAAAATTCCTCCCAAGTGATAGCGTGAGAATTTCCATGAGTCGTGTAGTTCTCCCACCATTCTCGCACAGTACCTTCCAACCGATGTGAAGCATAAAGAACTTTCTCACGATCATTGCATTGAGCAATGGAGAGCTTTTCTCCACCGAACGAAGCCAATCTTCTCGTCCCAAAGGTTCTCGGCGAATGGAAAACGTAGGTGGACGAGTCCTCATAAACTCGATAGCTTGGAGTGATGATGATCCGCGGCGAATAAATGCCGCTTGATTATTCGACCACTCATCGCTTTGGTTCAACAAGTTGACTATTGCAACGGCGGTCCGACTTTGTTGTGTCATCATAGCGCTCATGTTCGCATCATTGCACTCATGAATTGCGCTCGAGCCGCTAAGTTGTGCCATGTTTGGCTCTGTGGCTGTGGGTGGATCGTCACTTGCATTGACATTGGCATTGACATTAGCATCCTCTCGACCGAGTACGGCTCAAGTATTATGCAGTATCAACCATCTGCGATAATCCTCCACAGGTTTAATAGGCGAGATAGAAAAGCAATGTAGACGAGAGGGAATAGCACGATAGACGAGATAGACAGGATAGAAAGATAGAAACAACCTAATTAAGGGAACATATTATACCCAAAGGCAAGGACAAGAAGACATAGCTGAAACGCTATGAAAGCACAATAAAACTTTTCAAATTAAAGCCTTAGTGTGACTGCAACATAATGCTTGACAGCAAAACTGCAGCTCCCACTTACACACAACCCAAATAAAGACCTATTGCAACAACGATCCAAAAGAGCTACTAAACTTTAATAGGACAGCTCCAAATCTAAACTAGAGAACGAAGATCCTTCGAAACAACTGGAACGAAGCAACGAAGATACTCTTGACAATTGCTTTTCTTCCGGACGAGAGAAATTTATGGGGCGAGAAAGTCAATTTAAGATTATAAAACAACATTTAGCAAAGGCAAGAGACAAGATCTCTGGCACAAGATGAGTAGAATAGAATAGGATAAGAATGGAATAGACTGAGATGAGAATAGAACCAGAAGAGATGAGAAAAGAACAACTACTCAAGTCAAGTTAAGTTGATTTGATTTAGAAAATAAGTTTTGAAGCTTTTAGCTAAAACGACCATGCTAACTAAGGTTGCGTTCTCTACAATCGATATGGCTCGATACCACCTCCGTCGGGACCCAAAATACATCTCAGAACCCTCTGTATTCTCGAACTAGTCCCGGATCGTGAGCTAGCTCACACAGGAAACAAAGTGATGAAATATCATCTATTTATTTAATTTAACTAAAAGATCTCAAAGTAACAAATAATAATTAATAACTGGACCTTATGGTCAACGCTTTTAACTTACCACGCAGGCTAAAGAAACAATTAAACTCTTACAGCGGAACGAAACTCTTCAAATGGTCAATCAACATGCCCACAGGCAATCGAGTGGAGAAACGCATCCTAATCCGCAAAACCTTCATGGTCCTCCTGGGCGAAGAACTCTTGAGCAGCTTGATATCCTTCTGTGGAGATTAAGCAACACAGGGCGCAAAGCCATGAGTACTTTGAATGTACTCAACAAGCCGTGGGGAAATGTATGCAAATAATATTCATACAGGGCTTGAACAAATATTAGTCAGAGGGCTCTTTTGCATAAAACAAAGATTTACGATAAATACAATAAATATATTGAAATGCGAATTGAAAACAAAGAATAAGTAAATAAACACTTTCTTTGAAACAACCAGGAACTTCCATTCACTTCCCAACCAAACCAAAGATAAGTGAATTCTCCATTCACCAATCGACACCAACCACCAAGTGAATGACCTATTCACCAAACGAACATTATATTCATCAAGTGAACTTCCCATCCACACTCCGACACATTTTTGAAGAAACTCTATCTCCCGTGTGAAATCCCGAGCACGTCCATAACCGCGGACACGGCTATTCGAATAGTTTTACACTGCAGAGGTTGTGCGCTTGACCCACAAGAGATAGATCAACTTATAATGTCCTGCTTAACACACTTCCGAGGTGTGCGACTAAGTGATCATCACAAGGCTTTTACAAAGCTTCTTCTTAACCCGATTCGCGCGCTAAGGTTTCAACACCGAATGTCTTTCCGACTGCACAGGCCCCTCTCTGCGCCACCGTGAGAATATGTTTCCCGTAACCACGCTTCACATGACAGAACCGAAATTAAGATATTGCTAATTAATCAGCCAGGTCCGTCCCATACCAGACATGTGGTTGTACGGTTAAGTCCCACTATCCACCAACCACTCGCCCGAGCGAAAACCGTTTTGTTTAACCAACACCCATGACTAACCCCGTCATGGTACACAAATTTTAACAAGAATGGCTCACCACCACGATTCCATAAATCATTAAGTCAAAATTAATTATTAAGACACATGTGATGACAAACTCATCGTAACTAAGCAAGACTAAGCATATGTACGATACCCATGTTGGCAATATAAGTATGTCCAACTACAATTACCCATGCTAAGGTGACAAAGGATTCATGGCATTCAAATAATCAATGGAGGCATAATGACAATAGGTAATAACTATACCCAAAACCATTTATATAAAGATAGCATGCAATTGTATAAAACAATATACTTTTGAAATCATGGGTTCAATATGATCAAAGGACCACGACTTGCCTTGGAATAAATCCAGTGATTGATCTTGATCTTGGTATGCTACTCCTTGCTCAAAGCTTCCCGAAGTATCGACGTCTATTCGCAAAACAAGCAAATAACACAAATAAATAAATAACAGAGAGAAAACAAACTCCAAAAATTAAATAAAAATCTCAGATAAATAGATCTCGAATTTAGATAAATTTAGGAATTTGAATGGACTCAATCGGAGTTCGGATGCAAAAGATATGAGCTCTGCAAGATTGAAATCTCATAAAATACTAAAAATCAGAATTTATGGATTTACTGAATTATTTTTTCGAAGGAAAAGATGATTATGACGTCAGCTGACGTCAGCAGTGGATGTTCGGATGGGATGACGTTAACCTGACAGGTGGGACCCACTCGTCATAGACTTGGTGTTTGGTGGACTTAGTTCAAGGAAGTCTGGCTCGGGTGCACCACATGCACTGACACATGTGCGCTGACAGGTATGATGACTGGGCTGCCACATAAGCAAATAGGTGAGGTGGAGGGGTGAGTTGGAGGCCACGGTGGCACAAAAGCAAGCCAGAGGGGAGGAAGCTCCGGAGCAGACCATGGCCGGCGGCTTGGGCTTGACGTCGACGCGAGGGCTAAAGCGGCGAGGCAAGGTCAACCAAATAGGAAACGAGATCCTCGGATCACGCAAAACTCCCGTGACAGAGGTGTGGCAATTCCGGCGACGAGTCGACGGCGGCGGCGACTTTGGCGGCGGCGAACTCCACGGGTGCGACGACATCGAAGAAGGAGTGGCGCCCGAAGAGAATTGAGGGGAGCACCGGAACGGCGAGATGACGAGGATCAGAGAGAGAGGCTCGGAATAGCTAGAAGATGACCGGAGCGGCGGCAAGACGACGATGACCGGAAGTGGAGAAGAGGCACGCGCGCGGCTCGGTGGCAAAAGAACAAGAAGGAGGTGGGGAATTTGATGAGAATAGCATGGAGCACAAGGTGACGCGCAAAGATCAACGGAAAAGCTCACCGGAAAGTAGATCGGGGTGGAGCGGCGGCGGTCGTTTGTCGGACGAAACCGAAAACGGAGAAGTGGTGGTCTTCGAGAGGAGATGATGGGAGCACGGTGTAGCCCTCGATGATGCGATCACGACGCCGGTGGAAGCTTGGACGGAGATGCACTGAAGGCGACGAACTCCGACGACGAAGAAGCTTCAACAGCGGCGGCACTCGGGCGAAAACCGGCACAAAGAAGAACAAATCGGAGGCGGCGCCTTAGGGTTTTGAGAGAGGAGACTCGGGCGAACAACTTTGACGCGACCGGCGGCCTTTAAATAGTGCCGAGAGGGGGAGTCAAGAGGGCGCGGCGGCTGCCAGTGTTTGCTACGGACTCGAGAGTCCTTGACACCACGGATGAAGACGATGCACAGTGGCAGAGGCGGCCCCACGCGGCAGATGAAACCAGAGAGGAGGCGGCCGGCTCAGCGAACGGGAGGAAAGGCCAAGGCGGGCCGGGCCGACGGAAGAAAGGGATGGGCCGGATTTGAAGATTGGGCCCAAGATCAAGCTTTCGAGATTTTAATAGTTTTCCTTTTTAGAAAATAGCGGAAAATCCAAAAAGGCAAATAGAAAATAGCAAATGCACTCGGAAAAATTCTAGAAAAATCTAGAAAATATATCCAAGCACATAGAATCCAATTAAAATAGTTTTGATAATAGTTGATGTTGACATTATTCATATTAAATTATTTTTGAACTCTGAAAATTCATATTAAGCTTTTTAACTTTACCAGAAAAATCCAAATGGTTCTTTTTCTTTTTAAACTTTAAAACAGACCAAATTTTTGGGATGTTACAGTACATGACAATTTCATGATCGTCCCACTGGAGAAGCCCCCGAACGAAGACATCATAACACTAGGAGATGCCATGCACACTTTTATCTAGTGGCCCAAGAGGGACATCGCCCTGGACCCTATAGTGCCGCGATTGGAACACGACCATGCCTCTCCAATAGATCTCTTGATGACTCCACCTCAACCCCCGAACTAAAATGCCTTTGTACCGGCTCCTGTGGAGACGGCAACAAATAAACAAGAAAAGTGTGCCGAGTCATCTTCCAGGAAGACAAATAGCATGATAACTCCACCTCAACCCCTGTGCCATAATGCCTCTGTACCGGCTCCCATGGAGACGGCGGTGAAGAAACAAGAAAAGTGTGCCAAGTCGTCTTCCAGGAAGACAAATAGCACGCGACGAGCTAAGACCAAATCAAGAATATTAAGGCGCCTCACAAGCACGGGACGTTCTCCCTCGGAATGTCGTTGGTCCCCGACACAATATTACCCCGCCTTGGATTGGGTTGCATGAGTTTGCATGCCTGGTACATACGGCAGACCAACGAGGAGAGGACAGACCAGCCTACTACTAGATTCACCGTTAACTACAACGGAGAACCATTTCCTCCACAAATCGGGCTACTTCGTCGTGGGCTTCGAAGACTAATTTGAACTATTCGACCTCAATGCCCTCGACGTCTTACTTCTACAATGGTGGATACTGTAAATGTGTACAATCAAGTTCTACATTCACGCATACCGATAAATATCAAAACTCATTGCTTACGTATAGACACATGATGCAAGAAGCCTGGCGACGGTGAGAACAAGTGGGTTTCCTCGACCCACAGTTGATCTTTGAACAATGCATCAAACTTGACGTATCCTACGTCGAGAAATACATAACGAAGTGGTTGCTTACTCACCAAGACAAGGACTACATACTAGTACCTACAACTAGGGGTAAGTGCTTCACTATTTGCTATAAAAATTTTATTTGTACATTATACGCAACACAAACTTAGGTTTAATGACTATACCAATATACATGAGTAGGTGACACTGGATCCTTTTAGTCATTGTACCAAAGTGGAACAAGGTAATATAAATTGATTCCCTAAACGACAAAAACCACGACTTCACCAAGGTGCAAAAAGTACTCGACAGGTATGCTCATTTCCTATATATATGACTATTGTAGTCTTTCTTTGTTTGAAATGGTCGAGGATAACTTTTTCGAATCACGTAGCTCGTTCCGCGCCTATGTTGCCGAGGGAGGGACACACAGGGAACCGAGCATCACACTGCAACACAGGACGGGATTTCCGGTACCCGCTACAGCATAATAATCCTATATCACACTTCGTAACCTAGCTTCTTGAACTGACTATATCTATATATGTAATTCTATTTTTGCAGTGCCACCAGCAACTACAAGGCAACGTATGTGCATTCTACGTTTGTCGTTATATGTAGAAAATCATAGATGCTAAGAAGAAGGATCCAGAGGTTTGTCAGTCAATCTCGCAATACTTATTTCTTAATTATCAATTTAAATATATGCTTACTACTTTACTTCTGGCGATAGGGCATGATGATCGACGACAGAGCATTCGTACTAGACAAACTCTCAAACATTCGAGGGAAGCTCGCCATCTTCATCATAGGGGAGATCATTAACCCGAATGGAGAGTTTCAACCCAACGACATCGATGATTAATACATGTTCAATTGTAACTCTAAACAAACATGAACATTATTTTGTAAATCACTTTGAGTTGTTTTAGATCAAATCAATTGTGATATATCTGTTTTCTACTTGTTTGTTTACAGAGGGTATGGCTAGCATTACCTGAGGTTAGCCAAAAATTTTAAAAATATTTAGGTATAGAACGAACTATCACAGACGGTTTTGTGGTATCAACCGTCAGTGAATTTATATCGGATATCACATACGGTTATTTTTACCAACCATCTGTGATATGTGTCGAATCACAGACGACTACTACTAATAACCATATGTGATATGTTTGACATCATATATGGTTATTTTTACCAACCGTCTATAATATTTATCGAATCGTCTACGGCTACAACTAATAACCATCTGTGATATCGGATATATCACAGACGGCTAAAACCAACAACCATCTGTGATATGTATCCAATCACAGACGGTTGGTACATATAACCGTCTGTGATAGTATGTTTTCACAGACGGTTTATACAAGAAAACCGTCATGTGATAACTGCCTGTTAGCACAGACACATAAATTCATTCAGACAGTTCAGAAATCGTCTGTGATGACCATTTTGAACTGTCTGTGATGACCTTTTCTGTAGTAGTGATACTCCTCTCAAACAAGCTGAACAGTAAAAAAAATTCTGCAAAGAAATATGATGACAAATATTTGTCGAGTAACAGACTAGGCAGTTAATGAATACACACAGGCACGCAAAAATATATTTAGAAACCCAAAAGATCTATGGTGGAAAGACAATACCGTGTGCATTTTAATCGGATACTTGCAGCATCGAGAGACATATGAGTATGCATCCATCTCTCCAAAGGCAAGCCATGCATACACAAGGAGATGCATGATTGGTCTGCAGGTTCCAACATCACAGAGTTAAGGCAAAGGCATGTCAAAACTCTGCATACTTCCTACCAAGAGCTGACTAGTAATTAGTAGTAGCACATACCTTGGATTGTACAGCACAGGTTAGAGTGGGAATATTAATTGTGCAGTGAGGTGGCAATACTTCATGTGAAAACAAACTAGGGAATTAAGGTGGCATGGAGACATTGACGCGGCTGAATCCAACTACATGTCTGTGCTGCTTCTGTTGTCAATATATTAGCTCAGCCATGTCTTGGGATTGAGGCACGACAATATCTCCCTAGCTAGCTAAATTATCCAACAAGTTAAACTGAAGCAACCAAAACAAGTGTCTTTCTCTCTTTACAAATCACCACAAGAATGGCCACACTCAAACATGCCCAGAAACACAAGGACATGTGAAATTAGGTAGGCATAGAGATGTTAGGACTAGTCGAGACGATGGCTAGAGAAAGAGAGTTATATATAAAGGTGGGGGAGACAGAGAACAATAATGTGGAGATATCGGCACGGAAAGTAAAATGTACAGCCCGTTGTGATACATCCCAAATCAGAGGCGTTGGTGATGTTTTGGGATTTGGATAGCCTAGGTAGTTTGCTCTGTACCCGGCTGTGTAACATGCATGTATTGTGGTGTATTTGCCTGACATAAAGACTGGCATGGACAAATAGCTGGAGAATCTTTCTCTCACCGGAGGAGACTCACATAGACATAGGCAGGTGTTGATGGATATATTATACCTACCAACAACCTTTTCCAAGAGAGAACTGAAAACGAAAGCGATATATTGGGGGCCGCCTGTCTGAGGATTTATATGGACAACAAAAGAGGGAGCAACTTCTCAATATCTTGTATGAAGGCCTTTTCCATTGTTGTTGTGCTAGCTTTCTCCCGTGTCAATTAATCCACCTTTTTGTTACCTGGTCTTCAAAAAGGGAAGGGCAACAGGAGCAGCAGGTACTGAAGCAGATGTTTGAGGGTAGCACATCACTTTCTGCTGGATCCGGTTCAGGTTAAGTCGGAGTTCAGTTCACTGACCCAATGGAAAGAAAACTAGAATACAGAATACTGCATTCTTTTTGTTAAACAGTCGACACTGATACACAACATGGTACAGCAGAAAGACTGCTGTGGACGTGGGCAGCCAGGCCGATCTGCACAGCACAGACCCTAATGGCAAAACTGTTTTGCTTCCAGATATTTTTCAGCTGGATATAGCCAAATGATCAACAACTCATGGCTGGACCCTCTCCCTATGTGACTTGGCATGCCTAGTTGTAATAATCTCCTTCACTTTCCTCATAAACTCTTCTGGTTGTTGTTCCTTGAGGGGCACAATTTGCAAAGAAGAAGACAACACCCAGACCTTTGCATCCAACGTCCTAAGGGCATCTGGATCGCGGTCATAATCCTGCCAGGGGAGTGGAGAAAAAGGAATGAAACGAGGCAGTCCAATGAATGATCACGAAAAGTGGCAGACAACAAGGTTTAAGAATGTAATACCTTCTCTGTAACTAAGACAATGGTCTCTTTGTTATGTTGATCCACAAGCTTCCTCACTGTTACTTGGATCAATTCTAGGTCCTACGGTAGGTAAACAATCAGAGAAAAATAATCACCATGTAATGAATGACAGAGCTAGCACTAAGAAACTACAAATTTACAAATGCTGTGTTGCAACTTGAAACAGGTAGACTATCATTTGAGCTAACAATAAGAACAACATGTTGCTTTATTTTAGGAAGTGGTTCATATTACTGTCACATTAGAAAGCCAAATTACATGACATATGCATCATCAAGCTTTCCGATCTAAGCACGCTTTGAAATTACGTGCATCTTGATTTGGGTGTCGAACATTCCTATTTGACAATGCCACAGTGGCAAGAAAGGATAAGAGATGGCAATACTTACATGAGCATTGAAGAAATGGTGATCACTGAAATCCAACCTATCAATTTTGCGTGGACCAATCTGCAGCAGCCAATGAGTAAAGATTATTTGCATGTTTTCCTGACTATTCCAATACAGATTTGTGTTTAAATTTAACAGGGCATGACTCGTCACTAAAATGATTATTAAAGATAATAGCCATAGCATGGAGCTAATATGGAACTTATATTTTTGATAAATTACTCAGTCTTTGTTATTTGGAAGACCTATGCTCTTTCTTGTAAACTAAATATTACTCAGTTCAGTCATTTTTTTAACCTGGAATTACCAAATTTGAAATAATGTAGTAAAAGCCTACTCCAGAAGGCAAGCATTGCACATTAGTCGGAGATAAAGATTTAATTATACACATCACAGATGTGGTGTGATTTGACTACCTACTGTTTGATTTCTATTCGTAGGCATGAAAGGAAGAAAAGCGGAATAGGCATGAACGGGGAAAATTATACAGCCATGTCTTAAGGCTTTACAGGAAAATATGTTCCTTCAATTCCAGTTCCAAAGCAGAAAAACTAGATCTTATTGAGTTGATTGGTTTACATTCCATATTTTAATCTTCTTACTATTGCAATTTGTCTATCATAGTTTCCAAGGAAGATGAAATATCACTAAATAATTCGGAGAAAGATTGATAAATAGCACTCCTTAATAAATACACTAAATGTTCATATTGTCTTCTCATATAAAAAAAGGATTAAACAGCTAGCATCCCTTTTAAGGATGGGTAAAGCAAGGGCTAAAAGGTTCTAGATAAAGAAAGGAAAACAAGAGTAAACAAAAGCCGTACCTCTCCAACTGTATGGATGAAAGCATCTGGGCAGCCAATTGCAGAAACACATAACACGATCATGCCATCCAACACATGAAGAGGCAGTCTTCGTAAGGGTTCGTTTACTTCAAAAATATGTGATGGGGCCAATTTACTAAAGAACACTGGACATGTCGGACTATTATCATGGACTGTAGATTCAATTGTTTTAAGTTGCGCTTCAGAAACCTGTGTAGTAAGTAGTAAATGGTTATTCATATTACAGACAACTGATGAAATTATTCATTTGCTTCAGATAAATATCTACATCTCTCACCTCTGCTATCATGGTTCCCAGTTCCCACTGATGTCAGAAATCTAATCTTTGCTACAGAAATTAAAAAAAAAAAAAAGACCTCCAAAAAGGTGACTATAATGGTCTATATTTGGTAAACTTTCAATCCTAAGTCCATCCACTGACAGAAGGAAAAATGGAATAATTTTTTTGGTGAACAGTAAACAATGAGCAATCTTTTCCTTCACTTTTTTTTTTCAAATTACATTTTGCGGCATGGCTCATCAGTTGGAAGTTCCCCTCAACTTCACATTGTTCTTATTTACAAGATCATGGGGGGCACCAATGTGCCTAGCGGTAGAGCATGACGTTGTGGTGGTTGAGGTGATGGGTTCAAGGCCCCATTCTTCTTAAAAACAAAGATATCCAGTTCTTCATGAGCATTATCTCTTTTTTCTTATTTACCAGATCGCAGATGAAAGTTCAATTTACAACGCACGAGAGTAAGAATGCACCTTGGATCAATTTTACTTCCTCCTAACTACTTAAAAGCATAGGAGCACCATAAAATACTTGTTGTGTGTCCCCTCAAAATTATGCTTGATTATACGCGGCTTTATGTATGCACCATCAATGCCCCATGCAAGAACATTATCAGTTGGTAAATTTTTGAAATTCATCTGGAAAACAAAATAAGCTAACAAAAGTCTGGGAGACTGAGACGGTCACGTACCAGGTTAGCGTGATGAATAACCACAATATCAGCTCGATTAAGTGCATTCAACGGTTCCCTCATGGGTCCTCGCGGAATGAAATGAGTGTTTCCCCAAGGTGTCAACCCATTGACCATCACAATCTCCAAATCTCGAAGCAAGCTTCGATGCTGCCTACAACGGAAAAAATGTGTTACTAAGGCATGCAATAAAACAAATTATATTAGGGGTACAAGATGCCTCTACGTCAGGCATTTCCGACGAAAGATGAACATAAAACATGGTATCGATAATTTGATTCAGACAAGTAAGTAGTCATTGGATTCTATGAAACAAGTTAACAACAATTAGAATTCTTCATACCTGCATTCCATCATCTAGTATGGCCACTCCAATTTTGGCACTTTTAGTGGATTCCAGGTTGCATGTTGATGAAAGCTTCTCCCTGCAGAAGGCGTCGCAATGTTCGATATAGCCATACTTTTCCAGCATCAAAGTAGCCACAGCAGCCCTATTTGCACCAACCCCAATCTTGGCCGAAGTATCAGAAAGGCGCCTCTGGAGCATGTTTGACTCATCGCCGCCTGCATAACCCTACAACACACACCAACAGATTCTATGACTGTCCAGCAAAGATAGCATCACTAAGATGATACAGACGTTGCTGGCACAAGGAATGAAAAGAAACATGGGAGAATAAAAAAAAAGGTGACATTTTTCAAGCGTCTAGTTTGGGACGCAAGCAAATATTGGCGAAGGATGAGTTTTAAACTTTTTGTTGATCGAACAATCTAATGCGCTAATGGACGGAAGAAGAAACAATCTCAATTGAAGAAGTAGATCAAGCAGCATTCCGGAATAGGCTAGTTTCAGCACGTCCAAGAATGAGCAAAGAAAAGAGCAGGAGGGGAGGGGATGGGATGGAGATCAGTAAGGAGTGGAGCGGTGACCCTTGTTAGGAGCAGGGGCGAGATGCCCATGCTGTGGAAGCTTCGGGCCAACAACTCGACCATGGGGGTCTTGCCATTGCCTCCCCAGGTGAGGTTGCCGACGCTGACGACGGGTACCGGGAGGCTGCGGCGCGGGGAGGAGGAGAGGAGGAGGAGGGAGAGGCGGAGGAGGGCGGAGGCGGCGGAGAGGAGTGGGAGGAGGAGGGCGCGGTGGGGAAAGGGGAGGCCGGGGACGGCGGAGTCCGGGGTGGCGGCGAGGCGGGCCAGGACCTGCCTCGCCTTGTCCTCCATGCCCATCCCCATGGCGGCCGGACCGGAGAGAGCTTCGCCGGAGGGGAGGTGACAGAGCCTGAGGGGAGCAAGCGGCCTCTTATTGGGCCTTTCCTTCCATTCCATTCCATTAGTAAGGATTGCTTTCTTATTGGGCCTTGCTCCTCTCTCTCTTTCTTTCTTCTTTTAAATACGGCTGGGCCTTTGCTTTTTTTTTTTTTTTTTGGTAGAACGAATAGAATAATACACATGGCTTGTTGAGGAACCGTCGCTGGCAAGTCCAGTTCAAGCGATTACCTCGTAGACAAACTCAGAATCGTAAGAACAATGTATGAACACAAGAACAGAATAAGAGATAGAACACAGAGATGTAGGGAGACTTCTTGCTTCTCTTTATTCCTTCATCCATCGATCAATCCTTTACAATGAATAGCACCCCCTATTTATAGGCTATGACCCTGTTAGGGTTTGGGATGGGGCGCCCACTAATGGACCGACTGCAGGGTCAGGCCCATGGTTTCCCAACACTCCCCCTTGGGCACCCATCCTTCATGTCCATGTCTCGTCAAAACTCCATAAAAACCCAGTGGGAAAAATTTGGAGAAAGAGTACATAATACACGTTCTGCTGTGATGCACGAATTGCCTCATTAAAAACCTTAGCCGAGAAACTTCAGAAAAACTCGTGAAGGGAAAAAGAGTACAATCCACCCAATTTCATTTAATCTCCTGGATTTATCCTTTGGGCACTCGATCTTCATGATCAAGCTTTAATAATGAGTTCGTGAAGGTTCTCCTCCTGAATTCTGCACCTCTCTAAGTCTCATCATTCCAATTCACATATGCATCTTTCAAAGTTAGACGCTGGAAGTGACTTAGTGAATAAATCTACAAGATTCTCACATGACTCAGTATGCAGTATTTTGATTACGTTCATCTTTTGCAATTCATGAGCATAGAAGAACTTGGGGTTGATATGCTTTGTGAGAGGACTCTTCACATAACCCATTTGTACTTGTGCAACACAAGTTGCATTATCTTCATACAAAAGTAGGGGTTTGCGCGGTATTCAATCCACACGACTGCTGGATGTGGTGAATCATCCGCTGAAGCCAAACACATTCTTGTAAGGCTTTGTACAATGCTATGATCTCCAAGTGGTTCGTCGAAGTCGATACAAGATATTTCTTAGACGATCTTCATGGAATTGTAGTTCCACCACATAGGAGTTCATAGTCTGTTTGCGATTTGGCTGTATACGGGTCCTACAGGTACCCGTCATCTGTATTGCCATTCATAGTTAGGTCTTGGTTCTTTCTTTAGAACAGACTAAATTATTTGCTTCTTTGGAGATACCGGAAGATGTTCTTTATTCCCTGCCAATGCCTTTGGTAGGTTCTGCACTATACCTTGCTAGTAGGATCACAGCAAATACAATGTCCGTTCTAATACAGTTTGCTAAATACATTAGTGCTTCTATTGCACTTCAGTGTGGGAATTCCGGTCCCAGGACTTCCTCTCCCTCTTCTTTAGGTCTGTACGAGTCTTTGTCTTGCTGCAAAGATCTCCCAACCATTAGCACTTTCAAAGGGTATGCCTTTGCAAAGTCGAACCTTTCTGACACCTTCTGAGTGTAGGTTGACTGATGTACTAATATTCCTTCAGGGACATGCTCAAGCTCCAAGCCTAGGAAGTATTTGGTTTTACCCAAATCTTTCATTTCGAGCTCCGACTCCAGGTAAGAGCTTGTTTTCCTAATATCCTTTAGGGTTCCGATGATATTCAGATCATCTTCATACTCTAAGATTATACAAAATCCATTCTGGGATCGTCGTATAAATACACAGAGATTATTCTCATTGTTCGTGTAGCCTTTCTTGCATAGAAAGTCGCTTTAAGCGATTATACCACATTCTGCCTGATTGCTTAGGTTCGTACAATGACTTTCTCGAGTTTCACACTGCATATATTTCTATTTGCTCTGTTTTGATTCGGACGTTGATACATTCTGTATCTTCATATAAATGTCCGAATCCAATATTTCATAAAGGTATCTTTGGTACCTCATCCATCAATTTCACTTCTAACTTCAAGTTCACTGCCATTGAGATAAATATTTAAAAGAGAGTTCCGCCCATGACCGGGGAATAGGTTTCTTCATAATCATCTTCTGGATGTCCAGTGAAAACTTGTACAACGAGCCTTGTTTCTTTTCATTTCTCTTTCGAACAAATACCCACTTATACCCTACGGGGTGCACAAGGGGAGACGTGCGGCTTACAGGCCCAAACATCTTTCTTTTATTCGGAGAGAATAATTCAGTTTCTATTGCCTTCTCCCAATCTTCTCAATCTGATCTTTTCTTTCATTTAGCGAGCGATGCAGGCTCTGAATCAAGATTGATGATTGTGACAAGTTTCTTTGCAAAGTAAATGTCGACATTGACTGTTGTCATATTCAAAGATTTTCCCGAGGTCATAAAGTTTATAACTATTTCTTCAAAGGGCGATTCTTCTAATGCTTTTACTTGCTCACCGCTGCTTCCAATTGCAGGGCAAGTCCCTTTAGTTTTTCAGCTTCGATGTGTGCGCACACATCCATACTGATGTCTCCCTTCATGGGGATGTTCAATTTGGTATGCCTTTTACAAGGTTCCATACCGATGCCAGTCTCAACGGCTCCCTTCTAGTTCTGGGGCACTTGGTGGCCGGCCGTATCAAGTCCTTCTTATCCTTTTTCACCAGGCGTCCCGGTTACTTCAGATTCGAGGACCGAGTTCTCGTCCTTTTATTCTGAGGCATCTGGACGGGATTAGGGATACCTTCAATGGTATTTCAACCCTCTCCGGTGCATTGCTTGCAGGCAAATGCTACTTATTCACGCTCTTCAAATCACTAAAGTAGTCTGGCAGTTGATTCGCTAATACTTGCAAATCAATTATCTTCTGGACTTCAATTGTCTTCTAGACTTCAATTCAATTATCTTCTGGACTGCAATTATCTTCTGGACTTCTCTATTTGCTTCACTAGTGCGTGGGTCATATGTATAGATTTCAATTATCTTCTGGACTTCAATTGTCTTCTAGACTTCAATTATTTCCCGACATTATCATCAAGGGTTGATTTCCTCCCCCTAATGACGGGAAACTAACCTCATCTAATGTACTATCAGCGAATCGGGCATTATACAAATCTCCAGTCATATGGTCCAAATACTTGATTATGGATGCTGTCTCATAACCAACGTATATCCCAGACTTTCGGAGAAGACCCATTGCAGTTCACTGCGGTGGTGGTATAGGTATATAACCCTTGCAACCAAACCTGCGAAGATGAGAAGTTTTCAGTACTGACCCTTGCGCTAGTTGCATAGTTGGATGGAAGTTATAGGCCGACGGTCTAAAATTGATGAGAGTCGCTACGAGCAGATCGCGTGTCCCCAACATATAGTTGGTAAATTACAATTCTTCAAAGTTACGCTAGTCCATTCTCGAGTGCGGATGTGCGGTATAGAATGCTCAACTTTAATTCCCATTTTCATACAATAATCATCGATGCCTTCGAGTACATTCTCGGCGTTGTCCATTCAGATGGACTTCACGTGATGATCAGGGAAATTATTTTTTCAATTGTTAATTATCTACGAGATTTAGCTTTGCAAAAGTATGGTTTCTCATAGACAATAAACATACGTGCGACCATTCCGAGGAAGCATCGATGAGCACCATAAAATACCTAATTGACCCTTACAGGGGATGTATAGGACCGCAAAATTCTCCCTCGATACGGTCCAGAAATGCAGGGACTTCATCCTTCGCTTTCAGAGCAAAAGGTCTAATAATTAATTTCCCGGTGGCACATGCGGGGCACACAAAATCTTCCAGATTCGGGAAATTCTTTATATTCATATTATGTCCCTATGAATTGTTAATTATATCTCTCATTATCCTAAGATCTAGGCGGCATAATCTATCATGCCAGAGATAGATAAGTTCAGAGCTTCTAAATACGGTTTTCAAGGCAGTATAGCCTGCAGGTGCCTTAATATTAGTGTAGTATAGCCCAGTTTCATATGAAGAAAGATATTCTAATGCTATTTTCACTTTCTTCACGCTTTGTAATGAGCAGGTATTCTGTACCATACTCTTCTTTAGTCTCTACATGGAAAACTGTTAGCACAAATATACTTGAAAGTTATAGTCGATTCTGGGTACAACAAGTCTTCTTCAATGACCAAAGTTTTGCCCATTGGGAGTATAATTGTGGCCCTTCCTGAGCCTATTATACAAGCATCGCTGCCTGCGATTGTCGTAAGACTACCAACATTCTTGCTGATCGACTGGAAAAATTTCCGTTTCTCTTAGGATGGTTTTCATTGTGCCGCTACATGCTAAGCACATTTCCTCCATAGGGCACTACACGCGTTCTAATATAATGTACTTTATTAATATGTAGCAGAAAGCAAGCAACACATAAATAAAATACTTAAGATATCAGAATGTAACTTGCTATTATAAAGACGGGAAACTAAGTCTTGCAGGACTCATAATAAGAATTTAATACTTTGCTCTCCTAGAGCTTGCAACCATTATTCAATAATTCAAAATTCTACTTCATTTACAAACTGCAAGTTTTTATAAAAGATCTGAATACAATGCGTGCACTAGATCTAATAGGCGAAGTATTCAGGAACTTTTGCCTCAATCGGTTCCATGCGCGATCTTCTCCTCTTGGCGACTACATTGCGCGTCTGCAATGTCCAAAGGAGGGATGATGGGGGCTGCTACTGGGCTATCCACATTCATAAGTACAGCTAATGGATGTGAATCCTCTGTGCCTCATGCTATCATTTGCCCTTCTTCTTAAACTGGAAAGTATCAATAATGTGCGACGCACGACCTTACCCTTCTTGCTCCTCTCATTCGTGAGAGGCTTCATCACCTTGTAGCTACTAGCAGTGGCTTCATGGCCAACATTGCGACTAGGTGGCTGCAAGATGAAGTTCTTTCTTAGAACATCATCTTGTGCTTTCGCAACTTGCATGATGTCAATTAATTCGGCATACCTCATATAGCCGTCTTGACGATAGTTGCGTGCGGATTACACCGCATTTGGGTGAAAGGTAGAGAGTATTCTCCATCTTCTGCTCATCCGTGATTACATTACCACAGAATTGAAGACTGATACAAATTTTATACAAAATCTGGCCATGCTAGGTCAGTTCTTCGGATTCCTGATTCGTGATGCCAGTCATCTTCACATTCATGCCAAAATTCATAAGATTAATGCTGGTAATTTGCGTAAGATGGTTGCAAAATTCTCATAATGCTCTTCGAACTTCCGGTTCATGATCCCGTATTTTTCTACATAATTTTCATAATTTACTGCTATTTTCAATGATTAAAAGCAAGATAAACAATCACAGATAATCAAAACAGTAAACACAGTAAATAAATTGCATAGAAATAACAATAACAAAGTTAAACATGCTTCAAAGTTCAAAAATATGCAAAATTTGGATTCCCGAGGCCATTTCTGCTGGAAAAGGACTTTTTCGGCGAAAACTGCAAGTTTCAGGGGTTAAAACACGGAATCTCAGTTCTGAGAGAATTTGTGCGTAATTTGTAGTAATTCCGAGGGGTTTGTCACAAAATTCCTTATTCACAAAAAGGTTCTCGTGATTTTCAGAATTACGAAGGTCCTTTCTGCAAAATTCCCCTTTTTTCCTTTTTTTTTCCTTTTTTTCGGATTTGGTTTTCCGATCGGGCCTTCTTTTCGGCCCAGTTGGCCTTTTCCGATGCCCACACCGTTGGCCCAAAACGGCCCATTGCCTCACCGGCCTGCCCTCTTCATCAAAACGGGAGCTAGGGTTCCCCTAGCTCCATCGCAAAGTGGCGGCGGCACACAAACCTCCTGCTGGCGGTGCGGGCTTTTGCGGGCGCCAGCGCGGGCGGGTCTGGCAGCACGGGTCCGACGGCATGGGGCTGGCGCGGGCAGCCTCATGCAGGAGGCTCAATATGGGCACGCATGCGGGCGGTTTCAGCGGTGGGAGCCCGCGCGGCTCCGTCGCGACGCGGATGGCGGCGCCCGAAGCGCGCGGATGCCGCTTCGCGGCGGCGAGCCGATGGCGGCGCGAGATGCCGCTACGGGTGGCGAACCGACGTCGGCGCGGCTACCCCGGCGGCTGGCCACGTCGCGGCGACCAGCGGCGGCGCCGGCCACGGCGGCGGCAGAGTGCGGCGGCTGGCGGCGGCGAGGAGCTCGCGGTGGTTGGGCCATGCGGCGGGGCCGTCGACGGCGGGGTTCATGCGGCGTGGCGGCGATTCTGGCCGGGGGCCGGCGCGCGGGTGGGTCGGTGGCGAGCCCGAGGCGGGCGGTGGCGCCGCGCGGCAGTGCGCCCGTCTTTGGCGCCGCGGAGGCGTTTTCCGTCGCGTCGCCATGCGGTTTCGGCCTCGGCGCTTCAAACGCGACACGATCGCCGGCCGGCGCGGTCGGCCGCCGCCGCGGCGGCGCGGCGAGTGCCGCGGCGGCCGGCGGCGGCAGCCGGCCGGTGTGGCGTGCACGGTTCGCAGATCCGCCCTTTTTTCGAAGCCATCGTGTTCATGTATGCGATGCAATACGTAATGTAATGTAGTACAAGATTGCAACGGAGGCGCAGCTTCATGCCGTCATGTGCGTACTTGCCGCGTGCTAGCGGTGTGGCACTGTCGTTGCCTCTGTGGCGGTACGTGATGACGGACTATGCCGACCGGTAACGTATCGCGGAGGTAGTGACACCGCCAAAGCGGTGCGTGCACATGGTGCTTTTCATGCGATTGCATATATTACCTACGGTACAATCATCATCTACTCTTTCATGCAATCCACCGATCGGCTTGGCCGACAACTTCAAGTCGGCTCGCGGTAGATTAGAGCGGATTTGCACCGTAGGAAATCAATCTAGAAAGTCAAATTTGCAGAATTGAAAGCAATCTAGAAAACGATTCAATCTACGAGTGTCGTTCATCGACGGTTACCTTTTCGATGCGAAGAGAGTCGATCGTGCTGATAACGTGTTGAGGAACCGTCGCTGGCGAGTCCAGTCCGAGCGATTACCTCGTAGACAAATCGTAAGAACAATGCATGAACACAAGAACAAAATAAGAGATAGAACACAGAGATGTAGGGGGACTTCTTGCTTCTCTTTATTCCTTCATCCATCGATCAATCCTTTACAATGAATAGTGCCCCCTATTTATAGGCTATGACTCTGCTAGGGTTTGGGATGGGGCGCCCACTAATGGGCCGACTGCAGGGTCAGGCCCATGGTTTCCCAACACAAATAAAGAGATGTAATGCACTCGCTAGTCTTGTCTTCACGGAGGTTGTTCCGCCGATCCTAACTGTCCACTTATTGGTTTTTTAAGTCAAGAGTGAAATTTACTTCCGTGACCCTGCGTATGCGCGTTTGACATTGTTTGTGGCTAGTTCGGGTGCCTAGGAGCACCGCCGACACTCGGCGCCGACCGAATCTGCACCAAGGGGCCGTTGTAGTTGGTAGGGATAGAATACGAATCGAATAGTCTCAAATACGAATACGAATCCATATTTTTAAAACGAATACAAATCGAATGTCGTAACAAATATGAATTCGAATCAAATATGTACTCAATTCGGTCGAATGCGAATATCCTACAACTTTTGCGACAAACCTCGGTAGAACAAATTTATGTAACATGACTACACGTCTACAGTCTACTGTCTAAATGAGTCATAGCAACACTCAACAGCCATAGATTCGGCACCGAATCAAGACCCCGTCGAAACAAAAACGCTTCGAGAAAAATTTGTTGATGAGAGGAGCGTCACTTTTTTTGTGACCGAAGAGAGTACATTACTACTAGCTAGTATTCTAGTACAGTATTATATACATGCTCACAAATTATGAGAAGAGGAACCAATACTGAAAGCTAAGCAGCAAAAACCACCAAATTATATAGAGGCATGGCGTGGAGTAGTATGTAATAATATACAAATACGTGGCAACTTAACTTGCAATGCAAAAATCACCATAATAGCATATCAAATCAAAGATCCCTGGCTAGCGCTGGTGCTAGGGGGTTGGTGGGTCACGCCAGCTTGTCTGCTTGATTAATTTGATTGCTTGCCGCTTCACCCGAAAGAAAGGCACCATGACAACCAATTGCTTGTTTGGAATGGAATACCGAACAAGCTAGAGACAAACATTATTTACTTAAAAGGCAAAGCAGAGGATGCATGACGAGCAGCACTCCAGCAGCGGAGTAGGAGCAGCAGTTGGACAGATAAATTAGGGAAGGCAAGATCAAGGAGGGCCAGCTACAGCTAGAATATATATTCTACAAGGCGACCGAATTGGTGGCTGGAGCATACTCGGATTGTTTGCCTGCCACAGGGACAGATCGATGATGATGGTGAAGAGCAGGGGAGCCCGCTGGGACGAGTTGGTGGCTGGCAACCGCAGCAGCAGCACGATGAGGAGGACGGTGCCCAAGAGATGGACCGCCCTGCTCTGCATCGCCAGCTTCTGCCTTGGCCTCCTCTTCACCAACAGGTTAGGTTAGGTTAGGTGCCTACCTAAGTGCATGATGCCTAGCTTGTTGCTGCTCACCATCTTCTTACGAGTTCTGAATTCACTCCACTTGTGCCAATCCACCATCCATTCTTCGATATAGAGCTGCTAATTCTGATCCTAATATGCTCCGATTCCTACGTTGGTATCATGGTATGCATTGCATTCCCCTCTTCCTTTTTACGAGAATACGCGGGAATCTTTGTATTACGAAGAGAACAGAACGCAGACCGGAGAGCTGAGAATGCACTAACAATGGCGCACGCCAGCCATTTGAGCCGAGGGTGGGGGGAGTTGACCTCTGCCCACCCGATCTTGATCGGAGGAACCTACAGCCATCCGATCCGCCGTTTCTTTCTTCTTCTTGGTTGGTCGCCTCCGCTCCCCGTTCCTCGCCGGCGAGTGGCGCTGCTACAAGAAGATCGTTTGAGCTTCTCGCCGCCGCCTCCTGATCCTAATCCTACTAATCGCTAGCTGCTTGGTCACTCATGATGATACTCTGCAACTCTGCATTGGTGCCCGCCCGACCGGACGAATCGGTTAGTGAGTGACCCGTTCCCATTCCATTTCTCCTCCTCATTTTCCATCGGCATTGGCATACGGATTCATCCAAGTTAGAGGACTTTTCCCCACTTCATACGTTAAAAGTCCCATCTTGCGCTCCTGGTGTATAATTAAGGGTTTTGCTAGTTTTAAGTTGTCTAAAATTTTCTTAAGTTTAAGTCACTTGTTATGACCATTAGATTTATGTAGAGATTGGTGTGTCATATGATTATCATATGATTAGATATTGATCCAATGAATATCATATGATTGAATATTGATCCAATGGTCACAACAAGTGACTTAAATTTAAGAAAATTTCAGATAACTTATGAATAGACAGTCCCATTAATTAATATGTATATATAGGGGATTCTTGTCCTTTTGGCTGCTACTCTACTGAAGATTGTTACGCGCCTCTTCTCATGCGTTTCAAGGTCTAGAGCACGAGGAAGCTATTATCAAGGACAATACAATTAAGATTTCATAATTGGGAAAATCGGCACTGTGCCGCTACCAAAAATGCCACTCTTTCAAAATGAATGACACTGCAGCACTTAATGAGGTGGTTTATGTTTTGACTCTACGTAAATCATCATATAGTAGCTAGTAAGTACATTGCTAGCATCTTGAATAGTCCAGCCATCATTCCGAGAATTCATCAAACTGTACTAATGCTCGCTTAAAACTGATCAATGCAGGATGTGGACAATGCCAGAAGAACCCAAACTGATTATCAGGAGGTCAGCCCTTCAAGTGGAAAAGATGAGCCTCGTCTCTGCTGATTGCACTCAAACAAGTGTATGTGTATTCTTCGAGCTGGTAGACTTCCAGCCCAGACCCAGAATAGTAGTTCACCATTAATGCCATGCATTTGCACTTTTATAGATCAACGAGGGGAAGGAACAAGTTGTCGGTGAAGTCCCCAAAGCCCAAACTGCTGTACAGTAAGTTCTTGATGCATGCGCTGTTCGTCTCTCCCACCTTATGTCTGTCGCAATTTATATTTATTTACTTTGGCTACCAGGACTCTAGACAAGACGATATCCAACCTAGAAATGGAGTTAGCTGCTGCAAAGGCGATGCAGGAATCCATCCTTAATGGACCACCATTCTCGGAATCATCTGGGAGAAGAAGATACTTGATGGTCATTGGCATAAATACAGCATTCAGTAGTCGAAAAAGAAGGGATTCAGTTCGAGCTACTTGGTTGCCCCAAGGTTCGCATTTCTCATCAGGCTGCTTTGCTTAGCAGTATAAACATACTTCCTCAGGGCCTGTAACGTGTTGGGTTTAAAACAGGTGAGAAAAGAAGGAAGCTGGAGGAAGAGAGAGGCATCATCATTCGATTTGTTATTGGGCACAGGTCAGTTAAAAAAAATCTACAAGGATGATATATCAGTTGAGTTTTATTGCATGGTTGATTTAATTAGAAAGCAGTGGTGTTGACAGCAAAACTGGAACTATGATCTAGAGGGGTTACTGAATCTGATGATTTACTTGTTATATACATGTCTTGTAGTGCTACTTCTGGTGGAATATTGGATAGAGCTATTGAAGCAGAAGATAGGGAGCATGGGGACATCATGAGGCTGGTAGGTAGTAATTTAAATTATTGCGCTATTCTGTTTGTCAGTTTAGGCACACATGTTGCACAATCGTCGGAATGCTAATCAATTGGGTTATCTATCAGGACCACGTTGAGGGGTACCTGGAACTGTCTGCAAAGACCAAATCATACTTTGTGGCAGCAGTGTCCATGTGGGATGCTGACTTGTACGTCAAGGTGGATGATGATGTACATGTAAATATAGGTACTGAACCAACCGACAGTTTACAATTGTAAATGTTCAGAAATCGGAAAACACCTACGACTGGCTTAAATTCATCTAAATCTTACATACAGAAGTAAACTGACTAAGTGCTCCTACCTCGCAGCAACTCTCTGGAATATTTTGGGCAGGCACCGTTCAAAGCAGCATGTTTATATTGGTTGTATGAAAACTGGCTCTGTCCTAGCTCAGATGTAAGTTGGGCGCCTCTGCAAATGTTGAGCTCATTCAATCTTTTAGAGTCTAAAATCTGTGCGCGTGTTTCAGGGGTGTAAAATATCACGAACCTGAGTACTGGAAGTTTGGGGAGTGGGGAAACAAGTACTTCCGTCACGCGGCCGGTCAGCTGTATGCGATTTCAAGGGATTTGGCCTCTTACATATCACTCAACCAGTGAGCTAGCTACTTAATCCTAAGCTTTGCCCCCTCTTTGAACATTTGGTCTCCCTGCTAATGGTTATGGCTCAATGGTATTGGTGACATTTCATTTCAGGCATGTCCTGCATAAGTATGCTAATGAGGATGTCTCGATTGGAGCGTGGTTTATTGGATTAGATGTTGAACATATTGATGACCGAAGGCTTTGCTGTGGTACTCCACCAGGTAAACTTTCACTTTGGAGCTAGTTAATTACTTGGTTAGTGTACACAAGCACAAGGTGGTTCTAGTGACTCGATTAATTTTATCGGGTTGGTGCGCCATCTACTGTGAGGAACATGTCCACGTCTTAATTACAGAATTTGTGAAAGCTAAACCTTCCTTTAAAATAGGCCGTCTTTCTCTTCCCATGAAAATGGCATTTCATCCCGGCCCTAGTGGTTAGAGACAGTTCCATTCAAATTAATGTCCTATGGTATAAGCATGTGCACCGCAAAGTAGAAAATGACATGTGATCAGCGGATGGTGCTGGGTGATTTTCAGGCAATAGTCTCAAGGGAGCAAAGCTAGCTGTTGTTGAAAAATAGCAGTGTCTGTCACTGTCTTTCCAACCGACAAGTCGAGCTATCTAGTACTTGAAGATATATATGTGTATATTTTGCTAGAGTTGAGTCTAGTGCACAGATAAACCAGTCATTCGATGGAGATCATTGAATTCCTAGGTGCTAATTAACTGTTTGCATCGATACGCTTGTGTAGATTGCGAGGGGAAGGCTAAGGCAGGCAATGTGTGCGCGGCATCATTCGATTGGAGCTGCAATGGCATATGCAAATCAGCTGATAGGCTCCGGGAGGTCCATCAGCGCTGCGGGGAGGGAGATGATGCGCCTTGGACTGCAAACTTCTGAACCCAACCGCACCAATCTCTTCAAAGTTCAGCCCACCCGTGCAAGAAAGAACGGCAATTCACACATCTTACACTTGAATACAGTCGGTCGGTGGAGCCTTTCTGAGCTGAGGAATTAATATCTCAAGAAAGTGTACATACGTGAAAGATGTGATAGTTAGGCTATTTTGGTTGCTTTTTCCTAGGAATCCTAGGGGGGGTGACTTGTCCATTTTGTTGCTTGAAAAGATGCCATTTTTACCCAATTGGGGAAAAAAGAGGATAAAGAGGGAGTACATGAAGAGTGACAGGAGAGGGAGAGAGTGATCTCCTCCCCCCAAATATCGTTTGGCAGGTACATGCATCAAGCACCTTGCTGATGGCTATTGTATAACACAATAAAAATTAGTAAATAATAAAATTTTCTATACTTTTATGCTAGTTCCTCTGTGCCTTTTTCCAAGCTCAAGTTCTACTTCCTCTTTACAGTACTGCAGTGCATTATCATATACATATAGTACAAGGTAAAATTAACCAGTTAGAGCATGCATGCTTAAAAATGCGCTTAGTAAATAAAAACTGATCTTTCTTGTCACGTAGGATAGGTAAAATGCTTATTTTGTAGCATCAACGCTTAAGTAGGCATCATGCTTAACAAGTGCTTATGTATATAACTATATCTAATTACAACACAACATCTAAGCACCTACAGAAAAGCTGTTTGCATTGGACAAAATGAATATTATAAGTGGGTGCTTGATGACGAGAGGTGTTATTAACTGTACAGTTACACTGTATTTTCCATTTTTTGAGGAACTGAGAACCGAGTTGTTTTTTTTTAATAGAAAAGTTGAGTTGTAGCTTTTTTTAAGAGGAAGTTGAGTTGTAGCTGAATCGGCATGATGGGTTGTGTACAATAACTACAATTGGGTCAGGCCAAATAGTTGGGCTGTAGATACCTCATAATGTATCATTTGTGTTGCTTAACAATCTAGTAGCGAAAGGAGAGGAAAAGAAAATATTGCAGTTAATGTGAGCTTGGCCCAATAGTATGAACATGCATGAATAGAAGCCTAATCAAACCTGGCTGGGCAAGGAGGAGGAGGAGGAGAAGCCCATTTGATTTTAAAGGACAAGAGACAAATCCTATCGTTAATAGTTCCATGTATGCTATACTTTATGGTTAGTGAACTTTGGAAAAATGGCAATGTCGTATGGGCGGCCCACCAGCCCCTACAACCCGACAAGCACCATAGGGCCACCTCCCTAGAGGGGCCCCGAAGGCTACAAGAGGGGCCCCGAAAGTAGGCCCCAAGGGCACCCAGCGGGACCACCTCGAGGCAGAACGGGAGCTTAGAGCCCCCTCGGCTCGGAGCCGCCTCGCAAGGGGCGAGGGGCCGAAGGATACCGCTGGACCAGGCACACCAACCAGGAAGACCGGATCTAGGGGAGCCTACCACGTGCCCTAGACTACGTGTAGGGGTAGGAAAACTGTGGCTCAAAGGGATGAGGGCCCCTTCGGGCGGTGTGTCAGAACAGGCGCGACTCGTCCTAAAGTAAGAACAGACATAAAAACATAAACAACGGGCAAGGGACCAAACAGCAGCGCCAACACAACCAAGCTTCACAAGTCTCTCTTCATTTCATAAGCAGGGGTTATTACAAAAAAAGGTCAGCCCCTCCCCACACCCACTCCAGCACAACAAGAGGACCACGGAGCGGGGAGCAAAAAAATCCTAATAAAGAAAGAAAGACCTAAAGCTATTCTTTGGAGAAGAGCGGAGGGTCACACCTTGCCTCCGGTGGTGGCCCCCCGCTCGCCAGCTCCTTCGCCGCCACCGAACCCTTGCCCTTCTTCTTCTACGCCATTGCAGTGCGGAGAGACTCCATCATGGCGTCATGATCGTGCGGCACCTAGAAGTCCTGTGCAAGGGCGTTGCTCGCCTCGGCCTACTTCTGGCCAGAAGCAATCTCCGCCGTTGAGGCCACGGCACGGAGCGACCTCTGAGGGTGTCAACGTGCCCACAGCCGACCTACTACAGGGAGACTAGGAGACCTGCTACAAATGGCCAGTTCAAGAGCAAGGAGGGGACCTGCTACTCGCACGACGTGACATCACTGGCGCACCTACTGGAGTTACCCATTCAACCCGCCGCAGGGCAGTTCTCGAGCTTGAGCACATTGCTCGGCGACGTGGTGGGATCGATGGGCAAGGGGAAGTGGCACCTGGTGATGTCGAGGCTGCAGAAGTTCGACGACGAGGCCGAGAGGGCAATGAGGCAGATAGAGAAGGCCACGACACAGATATAGAGGGTGCATCTGAAAATAGATACAGCACAAACGAAGGTCGTCAGTGTCATCAGGAGGTTGCTTAAGACGGTAGATGTGTATGGGTCGGCGTCACACGTAGGCAAGGCGAAAAAAAAAACACAACAAGAAGGTGCAGACGTCGGAGCGCAACCTCAACCCCAGGTCCCCCACACCGATACACACAGTGTTCTTGAACACTTCGGTGTAGCTGGCGCAGGAAGAGGTTGCAATCCTGACCGCAACCACATCACCGTCATCGGTTGCGGCGCAGGCACCCCTACACCCGCTGATATTGTTGTCCCGGTAGCAGCATCGCTGCCTACCCCAGTTTGTGGGGACGGCAGCCCTGCGCTAGCGCCTGCAGACTCGCTGGCTCCCGTTGTCGCATTAGCACCCCAAACGCTTGGTGAGTCTACCACCCTGACTGAACCGGCGCCGGCATCAGCAACGTCGCCTTCGTTGGTGCAGCAAGAAGGCGTAGTCTACGTCTGAGCGTCGACTTTGTTCCCTCTGACTCCATAAGAGGTGGAGGACGACGGAGCCCAAGGTATGTCACCGCATCACAATAAAACAATGTAATATCAACAGTAAATAAACTCATTAGATATAGTAAAATGACAGCAACATAGTAAACTAATAAAGCAAATACAACAGAGCGAGTTAGGTGCATGCAAAAATTTTGTTCTCTCAACATGGTAAACAATAAAGCAATTGTAGAGATCATGTGCATATGATCATAATCTTAGTGTGTTGAACAATTGGCAATAGCGTCGAGGTGTTTGGAGAAACCCTCGTTTTCGGTGAAGTTCTTGTGCTATCAGGTCTGAGGCAGTCTGACCGGCCATGGTGGCGGTCAGACCAGTCTTGTCGGGTTGTTTTGCTTGTGAGAGGCTGGCGGTCCGATCGACCAGTGTGGCGGTCTGACCGGCTACCGCTGAGCAGTCAGACCGGCTATTAAAGTGGCTTTGGATTTTTGAGATGGACCAAAAATAGAGAGTGTAGGCAAGATAGGAGGTTCTACTGCTCTTGGTCCTATAATTTTTGGAGCCTCCAGGCAAAAGTTCTATTCGTTTAAAATTTTCAGAGAGGTTGCGGATTTTCAAATTGGAATTTTGGCTAAGTCTTGGACTAGCAGTCAGACCGGCTTTTGGCTAGCGGTCGGACTGACCAGAGGAGCGGTCAGACCGGCCATGGTGTCGGTCCGACCAGTTGTGGCTTGGTTCGTCGTCCCGCGTGGCGACGATGTGTGTTTGTTAGGTCAAGTTCATGTTCATCAGTGCATATGTGTTGTATGATGCATGTTTTGGCTAACGTGGGTCAAGTTGTGAAGAACTTATTCCCGGATTCGTGTTTGCTTGTCTATTGCTGTGCAGGTGGCTTGCAGGTCTATGACGGTCAACGACGAGGTGGATCGGGACTAAGCTTAGAGAGCTGATGTCCAGAACGATCAAGGATGCTAGGTGAGGTCAGAGGACTCAAGCGGGGCGCAGGATGGACATGGATGACCGAACGGGCGGTTTGGTGCGATTGGTTGGATCAAGCGGTGCGGGAGTCGGTGCAAGTGCTATGGTGCTGGTGGGATCCGGACGGAAGAGACTTGCCGACATGATGGAGCCGTTGATCAACCTACATGTGGCGAAGCAGGTGATTGCTTCACCAGGATTGAACTTGGTCTTTTGGAGAAAGATCGAGATAGGGGTATTTTGGTAATTTCACCAAATACCGCCTTGGTGAATTTTGGCTAAACTGCGGCACGGGTCGGCGCATGGTGAAGCGGTTTAGGTCAATCGAAGATGAAGACGGTGCTTTAAAATGCGTGCGTGTGTTAACCCATTTGTGTGTTAGGGTTTAATGGTTGCCCTAATGGAATATTCCCTAGAATCTAGCCTCCACTATAAATAGAGGAGGGTGCTGGCCAGCACCTCCTTAACCCATTCATTTGATAGCCCTATTTTGTGTTTTAGGGTTTTGGGGAGAAAGGTGGAGAGTTAGGGTTCTAGAGTTTGGATTGAGTGCGTGCTCATGTGTTGAGCTTGGTTCTCCTAGATGGAGTGGCTGTAAACTAACAATCATCCATCTCAAATCAATCCAACCAAATCTCTTGAGATAAGTCTCTTTATGTTCATCCTCTCTATTTGATGATTTTGGGGCTTTCCTTGATCCGGGAGTTTTTATTTGGTTTTTCCTCTTGATCTTGCTTGCTGGGATATGTGGGAACCCATCTAAGGTCATCTTGATCATCATCCACACACGAGCAATCTTTTGAATTTAAGTTTTGATTTTGCCCGGTTTTGGTGAAAGAAAAGGTGATTTTCGGGGGTTTTGCTCTTGAGAGATTTTGGCTTGATTCTTCCTGTGATTGAGAGTGCTAAGACGTATGGGAGACCATCCTTAGACATCTTAGATTGATTCCTCCCACGAAATCATCTCAATCATCGTTTTCGTATTTTGCACGGTTTTGAAGCACCCTTCGTTCAAACTGAAAAAGATAAGAATTTTGGCATGGATCTCTGCGATCTTCGATTGGAATATAATATCTTAGAGAAGGTGTGTCTTAAATTTGGTGGAGTTTGGTCGTGTAGATCAAAAGTTGGATCAATTTGTGATTTTAAATCGTGCTGAAATTCAGTTTCTGTGCTGATTATTCTGTTCACTGGTGTGACCGCATTGTTCACCGGTCTGACCGCACTATTCCCGGTCTGACCGCTACTGTTCTCGGTCTGACCGCACTTTTCACCGGTCTGATCGCCACTATTCACCGATCTGACCGCCCAGTGAGGATTTCAGCGAGTTTTGATCCTTTTGTTGCCTTATTCTTATTTGAATGATTATCTTTGATCTTCATAGCTCTACATAGCTATTGGAGTGAAAGAACCTTGTATGTCTTGATGCAAAATTTTTTGAAGAGGTCGTTTTTGTGTGGCGCCTATTCAACCCCCCTTCTAGTCGCCTTTCCGGTCCAACAGCAATGCACAATAAAATTACATGCATAAGTTTATTGTTGTCGTGTAGGCGGGTATGTAGTGGTGACGTCGAGTCAAACATCGACAACATAATAGACTTGATCAAAGCCGATGCCGTCCCAAGGACACCCTGTCGCATTCCCTACACAAGCTCTAATGGAGCCAACGGCTCCAGCGGGCCACAGGTTACTGCCCACCATTCTAGAGCAAACTGAGGTACTAAATGCAGTAAAACGCATATGTATGACTAAGTAAGGTTGGTTGTTTTTATAGTAATTCATATCGATTCATTTTTATCGCAGGAGACAATAAATGAGGGCTCCAACAATGTCGCGTTAGAGCCCCCGACTATAAAGGAGCTCACGAAGGTAACGACATAGTAAAAAATGAGAGGAAAAGAAGTAATTTTACTGACTTGTGACAGTAACTCGATCCATTTTTTATTGCAAGGGCCATAAAGGTGTTGCAATGGACGCACCTAATGCGCCTCCACCAATAAAGGAGGTAGAGGAGGCTCCTACCGCCGCGAGCAAAGTCAAGAAGGCGCACGTGGCTAGCGTCAGCATGCCAAAGGTACATCCTGGGTCACTGGCAATATTATGTGATGACACATATAGTAATTTGTTGAACACATGACAGTAAAACATTGTTCTTTTTATCGCGGGAACCAGTGAAAGAGGGAGCAACAGACGTCCTGAAGCTCCTCTCCGAGCAAAAGAGTCAGAGAAGGCGCCTACCGATGCCGGCAAAGACCCGCCTGGTACACCCACTGTGGCAAAGGTACATGGGTTTATAGCAATAACTTGTCACGATATTTTTAGTAAACACAAAAGCGTACATCAGTAAAACATCAGACTTTTTTACTGCAGGATTCTACTGCCAAACCAAATCTCAAAATAAAACTCGCCCCTCCCAGGTAGGCAAAGACGACGGGCATAGCGACGACCAACAAGGCGATGCACGTGGAGAAGACCACTGTTGGGAGGAGCATGGCTCCCTCAGTCCAGAAGGGCACTAGCGACGCCGGTGCATTTGGGACGAGGCTCACAAAAGCTCCCAGCATCTGGTGTCTCCATTCAAGTTGTACATAAGGCGGTCGGAAGTTCTCGTCGCCACGGCCATGGAGGTGAGGGAGCTGGTATGCAACGATGAGAGCCTCAAAAGGTATGTGAATATCGCCACCTTTTTACCGATACATAAACTTTGTTTTACTGTTCTATCAATATAGATTTTATTGTATTGCACCATTTTTTATTGCCCCCATTTTTTACTGGACATACACTTATGTTTTACTGTTAACATGAACGATATTTACTATAGCCTCTATCTGCTCTAGTCTAGTGACGGAATCATTGCGGTCATTGGAAAAGACATGACAAAGTCATTCAAGGGCAAGCAAATGACCGAAGATACGTTCATCTCCCAGATTATCGAGTGCTTGCGCGAAGACGACTTCGACCTGACAGCGATGCGTACAGGACGTTCCTCCCCATCGAACTGTCGGTAAGTTGTTTTTTCGCAAAAAAAACTTTTTACAGTAAATGTTTACTCGCATAGCAGTAAAGTCTATTGTCGCCCTTAGTAAGTTTAAACAACTATGTTTTGCCCATCGACAAAAACTGCTAAACTTAGAGGAGTACATGAAAAACAAACAGTACAACAGCGAACAGGCCGCGAGCATGTTGAAAGAGCATATGGCAGGGGTGGACATCACGTGTGTTAAGCTAACAAGTAATTTTTTTTTATCAGATCGTGCCTCCAGTAAATATTGAGCATGATTCAGTAAATTATATGTTTTATTACAGTAAATCTCATATTGTGTAGTCCTTTTTTACCGGACTTGTATTTTACGATTTTTTTGTTTGTAGCTTTTCCTCCCTGTTCTACACAATCAACACTAATCCGTTTACAACTTCAATATAGTGCAAAAGCGCGTGGAAGTGCTGGACTCCAACGACTACAAGCAAAAGGGCACAAAGTGTAGGACCACCATGACCCAGTGAGGAAAAGGATTATCCCTCATCTATGCACAGCCCTGTAGTCTGTGACCTATGAGAAATTCCCGATCGTCGTGAACTGGATGGTGCACACCATGGTGACGCCGAAGCAGGTCCTAAAGAACGATTGCACATTCTTAGAGTTCTGGGACAGCGAAAGCACGACACTAGCCACACAGATAGAGCCGGTAAGAAACTAATCGCCTTGCACCTTTATGTAATTAGAAGTATAGCGTCTAACACATAACCTTTTTATCATATGTATGCAGGAAATGGGGAATGAGTATAGGGCCCAGCTGATGTTTTATTTGTTGTTCCACAAGGTCAACAACCCCTCCCCAACACACTAGAGAAGTTTAGGCCGCACAGCATGTCCAAATAGTTTTAACCTTTTTGTAGCTGGCAGTAAAGACACTTTCATTTTTACAATAAAACTTATGATTCCCGAAAGTACTTGCGTAACATACAGTATGGAAATGTTTTTTTGGGGTATACCAGTAATATACTTTTCAAACAGCAGTAAAACGTTACCACACTTTATAGTAACTACAAAAAAAAAGCGCAAGCGGTCATATATTACGGTAGTAACGCGACATGCTCTCGAAGTAATACTACACATCATTTACGGTAAAAACGACCACCGAATCTACGATATCATTCACTGGATTAGTAACGCGACGTGTTCTTCGTAGTAAAACCAGCATCCCCTATATTACGGTCCCATCTTTCTCGCGAAACAGCAGTAAAACATCTTTTTTAAAGCCACGAGTGACGCGCGATCATTTTACTGTCAAATTTTCACCGCCATTTGCGTGTTATGGGGGCTTTAGCGTCGATTTAGAACGGCACCGAGCCATTTTTTAACTATCGTTTTGATGCGCGCGCGGGTTTTACTATCGATCTCTAGCACAAGGCGTGTGTGCTAGCCCACCGTGCAACGAGTCTTAGGCTATGACCCACGCACAGAATAAGCTATTGAGTTAGCGCCACAAGTGGTCCATACATACACACACATATGTATCATCATACGTTTTTAGTGGTATATGAGAAGTGGGAGTACGTACTCCTATGAGTACCATACCATTTTCTTATATATATATATATATATATATATATATATATATATATATATATATATATATATATATATATATATATATATATGACCATACATGCTGTTGGTATTCTTTGTTGGTAATTATTTTAACCTAAGCTATGTGTGGTAGCATATGAACATGAACGCGTAAAAAATCTTTCGATTTACGAGTGGTCTTAATCTACTGACTGACAATGTGTTTGTAATTAATGGTCTTTCTTTTAGTAGGGAGTAAGAAAAGTTGTTACACATGACATTTGTGGTTAACCTCTTCCCTTCTTTTATTGCTTACTGCTGAGTAAGAATGAAGCGAGAGGTGACCCGGTGGAGTGCATACACCTGCTTAGGGGTGAAAACGGATCGGATAGTTTCCGACCGATCCGGACGAAAACGGATTCGGATTGTCTCGGATCGGATTTTTCTCGGATAATTCTTGGATCGGAAACGAATTCGATTTTTTGCTTAAACGGAAACGAATACGGTAGCCATGCTATCCGCGGATCTGAAACGAATCGATTATCCGGATAAGACGAAGGCCGGATATCCGGATTTCAGCCCAAAAGAGGATTTTGGCCCAAAAGAGAAAATGAGATTTTAATTGATTTCTAAATTTCAGAAAATGCAACAAATCAAATAGCCTTTTAGAAAAATAGCAAATAGAGTTCAAAAATTCTAGAAAAAATCAAAAAAATTCCTTGAATGATTTTGAACTTAATAAAATTAATTTCAACTTAAAATTGGTTTATATTTTTGCACATAAATTATTTTTAATTTCTAAAAAAATAGTAAAAACCTTTTTAAATTCTAGAAATATCAAGAAATTAATTATTTTTTCACTTTAAATCAAATAAAATCCCAGAAAACTCAATAAATTTTATTTTTTACATTAAAAACTAGGAAATTAAATACTTAACTTTATTTTATTATTTTTTCTTTTTAACCAAGAAAACTCTTTTAAATATCAGAAAATCTAATAAAATAATAACTTTATTAATTTTATTTTTGGTAATATACTTTGGGATGTTATAGTCATTTGTGTATAAACTAACTATCTAGCTTTGATCGATGTTAATGTGAATTAAGTTTTATGGATGTGATGAACTAAGTATGAATACGTGATGATTTGTGACTTTGTGAGTTATGACTTATGACTTTATGAGCTAAATATGGTAAACTAAGTGTTTTATTTGTGATGAACTAGTTAATACAACTTGCTAGTGCCAATGTTCGTGTAGTTCTTTGAAAATATGAACAATTCATGAATGTTTGCATCAAATAAACTAGTTATATATTTTGTTAATTTACGTATACAATTTAAGGGTTTTCATGTTCAGAAAAATATCCATGACCGTATTCGTTTGATTCGTATTCGCTCGTATTCAGTATTCGATATTATTAGTATCCGTATTCGTATCCGAGTATTCGTATTCGTTTCGAATCCGAAAAAATATGAAAACAAATATGGCGAGCCATTATCCGTCCGTATTCGATCCGTTTTCACCCCTACACCTGCTCCTCCTTATATTCGTTCGTGGTTCCCAGGGAACTCGTTCTAATATTCAGAGTACAGTTATTATAATTTGTTCATTCTCGATCCATACTTAAATATTTTGAAAGATATTAAATAATTGTGATACGTGATTTAATAGAAATATATGTGATCATCTATCGTTGACTATTTCTTAGATTCAGTGTCTCTTTCGTCCGCAGGTACGGTAGCCTGCGGAGCAGAGAGAGCAAAAGCGAGCTTAGCTTGTGGACAAAAAACAAATGGTAGCCAACTGAAAAAAAAATGCAGGTATTAATATGAACGGAACGGATGACCTTTCTGCTTGCTGGCGTGTGTGAACGCATGCGAGACTAGCAAGACATTTGCCATCCTAGCTAGCTTTGAGATACCATGATTGTTTTTGTTTTTTTTGAGGGGAAGAGATAAGAATAATTTCGCCCTTCATCACGTTTTCCCTTCATCAGGCGTGATTAAATCACTACATTACATAACCGTCCTTGGATCTTGACGGGTGAACCGAACGAGGGAGGGCTGCACGAGCACGACCTCGACCTCGGCTCGCGCGATCAGTATTAATTATGTATGCATCTTTTATACAGCGATGCGATGGATCCAGAAATGCTAGCTGGGGTCCGACCGATGATACCATGGACGATAAAGTGTGTAGGGTGCAAGTGGGGTGGGCTTGCCCGCTAAGCCGCTAGCTTGCTCCGCAAAAATAGCTCACATATCTATTCGTAAAACCCACTTATTTTTAGCGGTTCGAAGAAGTAGCTCAGCCCGTGTAGTCCGCAGGCCCCGCGTAGCCCGCACATTCTGGAGACATTGGAGAAAGGAAAGGACTGTGTAGCTCGTCGGTGTCGCCTCCACGGCTGCTATCGATAAATCCATCCATAATAACAACAAAGTCCACAAAGCAGCTCCTGCTCGTCTCCTGCGTCGACAACCATGCCCTCGCATTCCTGCCTACCAAGGACAGCCCGAGTTCCAGGGAACGGGGCTCGCCTACTGCCACGAAACCCGCCAAGCCCAGGAAGAAGCCGAGGCTGTCGCAACTCGTGGCGTCGCCCGCCGCGGCTCCGACGCGGGCGAGCTCCCGCAGCGTGGCGGCCGCGGCGGGGGAGAAGACGAGGCGGCGCAGCGCCTTGAGGGACGACACGAGCGGGTGGTCGGCGGCGGCATCAGCGGATGGAGGCCCGCAGGGTCGCCATCGGCGGCGCGGCATCATGGGGAGGGTGGGGCTCCTCGGCGATGGGGTCGATCCGCCGGCGTCATGCGTTGGGTTAGGCCGCTAGGGAAGAGAAGAGAGATGTAGCGATGTGTAGAGACCGATGAGATGCAGATGTGTTGTGGGCTGCCGCCCAAACCCACCAAAAGCAAGCAGCGATGCGGTGCGGGCTAGCTGCAGCCACAACTTTCCTGTGGCCAGCGCGAGGTGGGTGCGGGTTGTCCACAGCCCACCCCACTTGCACCACTATGTGTGTGTATATATTGATTAATCCTCACAGTTTTTGTGACTTGGATCTCATTTTCGGTGGGGATACGATCGATCTCTGTGGATGGACAAAACGATCGAAATCAAAGCTAGCTCAATCGCTTACGCCAACACGATCGATCGATCGATTTTATTTTGTGTGGCCCTTGGACAGTCAAACTGTTCCTGGTGATGGCTTCGCCATAGACGAGAACAAAAAGCGTAAGCAAGGGCGCGCGAGTACGTAATTCCTTCGCTCCATGGAATTAATTCAGGTAAAACCTGAATGTGTACTTCTTCGTCCATCAAATCAGCATCCAACAGCTCATGAATCATAAGCATCTACAAACACATTTAACGGCAAGGAAATCTGGTTGGAAATGTGGATTACATTTTAATTCCAGATTTTAGTATTATGAGGTAAAGATCATAAATAATTAGTGATGCATAAAACGATACTAACAGCAGGCTACTCATTGCACTTCTAAACTTATACTGGTCGTACAAACAACTTACAATATAGGTCGATGAAGAACAGAAAGCAGTGCAGACTTGATGCAGTGCAGATCGTAAACGTCGTAGCGCAGCAAGCGGTCGCGTAGATGCGCTGCCCAAAACCTTATTGCCGCCCCGTACAGGTGAACTCTGCGACAATGGTTCAGAGAGACCGCTCACCCTCCTTCTCGGTGCACACCGAGGAGAAGTGATGACTTGGTTCAAACAGCACAGCCCTCCAGCACAAGAGAACAGAGAGGAAGAAGAAGAAGAAGAATTGGAATGGAAAAGAGATTAACCTTGGTCTGGACGTCTCCAGATCATTTTAAGGGTTGAGTCAAGAACACTGGTAACTGCTAATTCAAAACCAATTAATGGTAATAAAGCAATATTTATCATATCCGGAAAACACGTTAGTCTTCAGTTTTGACCACTGGTCTACAGCTTTGACCACATTATTTGGATCACTTTGGTTTGACCACTTTATTTTGGCCATAGTGTTCTGACCACACTCTCTTGGAGTGGTCATCGGAATTCTCTAAGGGAGGTCCAAGAGGTGGTCCTCAGAATTCTCCAAAGGAGGTCCAAGAGAATCTCCAAGAGGTCCAAGAGAAATCTCTAAAGGAGGTCCAAGAGGATCTTCGAAGAGGTCCAATGAGACCACAATATTCCGACCACACTCTCCTGAAGTGATCATCAGAAATCTCCAAAGGATGTCAAAAGGATCTCTGAAGAAGTTTAAGAGAAATCTCCAAGGGAGGTCCAAGAGGAATCTCAAAGGGAGGTCCAACGGTGGTCTAAGAAAGACTCTCACTGGTCTTATGGACCACTTGACTATAGTGTTCCGACCAACTGGTCTTATAGACCACTTGATTAAGAGAGAGAATTACATGGTCAGCAAAAGAGACTAAACCATGCATACTTTGGAATTTCAGGAATAAATGAGCCTTTACAAATAAGGGCTTAATTCTAACAAATCTGACTTATCACAACCATAAAATAAAACTAGGCGCCTGATCATTATAGCAAATAAGAAACAGTCCTAAATAAGAAACAGGCAAGGGGTTTGTTTGCTAACAAGTTTCATATGATATACTCCCTCCGGTCAAAAAATACATGTCGTTTTGAGATATGTGATGTACAACTTTCAAAACTTTGGCTATTAATATCATTTTAAACATTTGGATTGGATATATGAAAATCATATGTATATATTTGTCTCGAAAAATGTTTTTATAATATTATAATTTTATTGGGTGGTATAACTATAATAGGCACAACTACGGCTCGGGCGTACGGTGGGAGACTTCCCACCGTACGGTCCGATGCAACACCTGACAAAGAACCGTGCAATATTTTTTTTCGCTTGTTGCAACATATCAAACAATCATATGCAACATTGCCTCAAAATCTCATAATCAATCAAACAAACATTCTCATAATCAAAACATCACAAACATTCTCATAATCAAACACACACAATCATCCGGAGGACACCAACATATCAAAAAAAAAGATGCAAAATCTCAGATATTTGTATGCAACATTTTGTTTCTCCGTGTGCAACATTTTTGTTTCACGGTTGCAACATTGCGCAACACATCAAAAACTGAGTACTCACCCCGGCAGAGCAGCTGCCTCCTAGCGGCCTGGGACAGTAGTAGGCCCGCGGGGAGGAGGAGGGCCGGGCGGAGCTGGCGGCCCCAGACGAGCTGGCTGCCGTCGGGGCGGCGACAGGCGGGCGGAGCAGCTGCCTCCTGGCGTGGTCGGTGTGGTCCGAGAAGGCGAATCTGTGCTGGGGCGGCGGGAGGCGGAAGGAGAGCAATCGGCGTTGGTGACCAGGTGGGAGGGAGGCAACAGGGCGGCAGGCAGAGAGAGAGGCACGAAGCAGGCGATGTCCGTGGGGTAGAGGCAGGAGAAGGCGAACGGGCGGGAGGGAGTCAACAGGGCGGAGGAGGAGGCGAGCAAAGCTGGCGGCGGGGGAGGCAGAGGGGAGCAGCCAGCGTCGACGACCGAGCGGGAGGGGCGGCGTGTGAGAGATGAGCACCTCACAAGGCAAGAAATGAGTGGATTGGAGAGGAAAACAGTAGGGAGAAGGGGACAGGGGAGATAAGGAAAAGAAACGAGTGGTCGAGAGGCGTGAAGAGCAATCGGTGGAGAGCGTCCGATTTTTCTATCTCTCTCGTACATATGTATAGTATCATTGCCCAACTATATTATAGTAGAAATTTGTGGTCAAAGTTGTGTTTTACATCCTGTGTCAATGTCCAAAACAACGTATATTTGTAACCGGATGGGGTACTACTGTAGTACACAGTGTCACTACAAGATGGCATGGAATCCGAGGCAGGCTATAATTGGCCTCATAAACTAGGAAAGTAGGCCTCGTCTGAGGCAGACTCCCCTGCCTCGGATACCCTTGCATAAGAACATCATGTGAGGCAGACAGGCTACCTCAATGCACTTCATCAGCTCAGAGGCAAGCATGCTGCCTCAAAGAGGCTTTGAGGCCTAACATGCTGCCTCCGAATGTTAATCTCAAAACAAAGTAAATTTACTTGCAATTTGTTTTTATTTAATCTGTTTTCACATCTGCTCTACAATAGGCATACATTGCATCTCATTGTTTTGCATTCATATACATTATATGGTAAACAATTAAAAGGCAACTTGATGATGCATAAAAGAGCATCCAAAGTACACACACACACACACTGCACACACACACACACACACACACACACACACACACATATATATATATATATATATATATATATATATATATATATATATATATATATATATATATATATATATATATAATTCTACGCCTAGCCCATTACATGCGTGGCCAGTCCAGATGAGACGTGCACACGTGCAATACCCACACGACCGGCCCATTCTGACAGTAAAACATAACGGCTAGCACAATAATTGTGTTATGTTTTTTTACTGTTGAATCACATATATTGTGTTTTTTGTGATAATAAGCCCATTGCCAACGAGCACAAAACCATAAATTGATTTTACTACAGTCGACATCTACTTTTACTTGTACGTTTACCTTTTCAAATCAGATAATCATTTCGCACCAATAATGATCAACGAGTAGTACAACAAAAGGTAGTATGACAGTAAACGTCCGTACACGAAGCGGTAAAACTGAAAGAAGGAAAGAAGGAAGTAGTAAACGTTAATGTATCTTTTCTTTGCGCAGGCAACAAAATGAAGAAAACCATGTAGTAAATTCATGCACTGCGGTTTCTCTAAGGTCACCAACCTGGTATTTTGGTGAAGATATCAAAACACTCCTTCTCAATCATTCCATCCTTGATCGAGTCTAATCATCGTGAAGCAATCTCATGCTTTGTCATGCGTAGGTTCATCAACGTCTTTCCTCATAACGATAAGTCTCTCTCATCGACTCCCATCGAACCGCCTCAACACATGCACTGGCCCTAGCCACTTGATGCAATCCATTGCACCGAATTTCCTATCCACGTAGTTCTTGTCCATCTTGCGCTTTGCTTGAGACCAACCACTTCACCCAGCATCCTTGATCGTTCGGATCACAGCTCTCCTAGCTTAGTCCTGATCATCCTCGTCATTGACCGTAGTTGACTCTGAAATCAGAGAAAAAGTTCTCCACAACTTGACCTACGTTAGCAAAAGCATGCATCATGCAACACCTATGCACTGAATTCCATGATTTTGGCCAATTCCCAAAAATCCCGCACACTCATTGTGCATGAACTCAACCTGACCGGTCAGACCGCCAACCAACGGCCGGTCTAACTGCACTCCCGGTAACAAGGGACCGGCCAGATTGCCGTTGGTCTGACTGTGAACCAACGACCAATCAGACCGCTTCCCAGATCAGAAAACACCATTTCTAGACTTTTCAGTAAAACTCTATCTAGTTTCGTGTACAGTTTCTATTTTCAATGGCACCTGGTGCAAACACTTCCATACAAGTGTTTGGCCCCCATTCCTCAAAAGGTTGCATCACCGGTCAGACCACCCCACACGGCTGGTCAGACCGCCTGACACCTGACAGTAGTCCAACAATATGTAAAACAGCGAGTTCGCTCCCCAAACTCTGCGACAATGTTGTCAATTAGGACCAAACCACGTGGTCTCCATATAAGGTGTTCTGAAGCCTAAAATCATGGGCTAAATTAATAACTAATGCATTGGCGAACATAATTTCAACCATCTGTTTATAGCATCATACGAATAAAATGATTAATCATAGGATCTGTCGTTCCCACTTACGAGCAGCCAGATAGTTCCTCAACAGATTGGTGCTAGTAGTAAATTGATGTGCTGATAACAATAGGTAGTTCCTCAACAGATTGGTGCTAGTAATAAATTGATGTGCTGGTAACAATAGGAAGCCACATAGTTTGTCTTTCCTTCCTCACCTTGAGAAGAAATTAAAATGTCATACCAATCATACGTAGGATGCGAAAGCACATGAATGTTTATAGAATACAGGTTAAAGCATATCATATCTGATCACTGTAGAAGGTTATATTAACCTAGTCAGAGGAGCTTCACCTAGTTAATAAAACAAACAGATTTAAATCCAACCGAAGTTTGTGCTTCAGTTTCATATATATTACTTTTAAATTCAACAGTACACTCAACTTCTTAAAGACAAAGACAAAAAGGTACGAACAAACTAAAAGAATAAGGACCAGCAAAATGAAGCGATCAGCAGGCCTGTAGTGGATCTCCTGATATCATAAAAAAGAAGAAACAAATCAAGGCTCTGAAATCAGAAAAATTATTAATCTGTCCTACTCTGTTAAGTATATCAATTAACAAAGGCAAATTAATTTGGCACACATCAAGATAAATTGTGGAAATCATGATGATTCGGAATATTTGAACCTTGTCTTACACGACCCAAAGCTATGGCTGTTATAGCAAATTAGCAATTCATAGAACAAGTGGAGTGCATCCTCATGGACAAGGCTTCACAGCTAAAAGTTAGTATTTAGTTTGATCTGAACATAAGGACGTTTCAGTCTGAACCTAACGCTAAACAAATAAAAAGATGGTTAGGAATAAGGCAAAAGCAAAATGAAAAAGATTGAATGGACAATCTGTATAGACTTAGTCATATAACCTGCGTCTCCAAATTTCTTGAATTGGAAAATACCTTAGTGGCACCGGAGATGACTTAATCCACCACATGCTTCTCCTATAGAGATCCAGAGAACACACATATTTAAGGGTTCTGAACAAGTGATCTCAGCCTCCGAAGTCTGCAAATAATCTGATTCAAAACTCACGCATGTTGCCTTGGGACCGATGAAGCGCCAAGCTTGATCCTCATACATGGTTTAACTTTCGTTGCAACAATTCAACAAATACTTCATGTGCATACATAAGATGGGACTGTTGTGCTGAATGAATCATAATGTGGAGACTATGTGGTATGGTCCTAATCTTGGTGTCGAACAATTGGCATCGGTGCCGAAGAGTTTGGGAGTAAACCCTCGGTTTAGCAAATGGTCGTTTTTTCCTGTCAAAGAGCTGGCGGTCTGACCGGTCCTACTGGGCAGTCTGACCAGCCAAGGGTGACAGTCAGACCAGCGGGAGTGTTTGGCGGTTGGTTTGCACCAGGTGCCATTGAGAATGAAAACTGGACACGAAACTAGATAGAGTTTTACCGAAATGTCTAGTGAGGGGTGTTTTCTGGTTTGGGGAACGGTCTGACCGGCCAGTGATTGGCGATCAAACCGGTACCCTGTTACCGGGGAGCGCGGTCAGACCGGCTAGGGTGGTCAGACCGACCAAGGTGATCAGACTTGCTAGTGGTTGGCAGCCTGACCGGCCAAGGGCTGACAGTCAGACCAGCCTAGTGGGCGCAGTCTGGCCGACCATAGTGAGGTGTGCTGATTTGGGGGTTTTGACTTAGGGTCATGGAAATGTTGCATATGTGTTGCACATTGCATATTTGGACTATTGTTGTGCAGGTGGCTTTGAGTCAACTACAGTCAACAGTGAGGAGGACCAGGACTTAGTTAGGATAATCAAGGTCCAGAACGATCATAGATGCGGGTGAGATGGCTAGACTCAAGCAAGGTGCAAAATGGACAAGAACTACAAAAGGCAAAGTTTGAGCAAAAATCTTTTGAGGTAAAGTGATGCTTCTGGTGCGAAACTTTGAAGGTATTTGTTCTTGACTCATCAATGGTGTCAATTGATGATTTTGTGTGTCGTGCGGTGCTATGTGACGGTTTGGTTGTCAGTGATGGTTGTAGGACCCAGATCTAGCTACGTCATGGTGAGGCAGATGGGTCCAGAACGAACAAGGTGTCGTTGGAAGATAACCAAGGCTACCTGGGTGGTTACAAGCCGAGAAGATAAGGAACCGGAGCGGGAGCTACCGGTAATGGACATGATGGGCAACGATAAGGTTGATCGAGATTAAGCTTAAGGAGGAGTTGAGGTCCAAAACAGCCAAGGAAGCCGGGTGCAGTCATGATGCATGGTAAAGCATGTGGTGCGCCAAGTGACTAGGGCCCGTTTGCAAGCGAGGATGGTTCGGTGGGATCCGGATGCATGAGAGGCTTGACGAGAAGTCATTTTGGCCACATGAATGATGGCGAGCATGGGCGATGCTTCGATGTGAACGAATTGGAAAAAGATCAGTAGAGAGTTATTTTGGTAAATTGCCCAATACCGAAAAAGTGGTGGTGTGCGAAACCTCGACGGTGGCCTAAGTGGATTAGCTCAAGGATACTCCATGGAGGGCAAAGCTCGATGAATTTGGCCTAATAGAGCTAAAGATGAAGACGATACCTTGAGAAGCATGCGTGAGTGAGACCCGTTTGTGTGTGGGCTTAACAGGTACTCGTTAGGGTTTTATCTCTAGACCTAGCCTCCACTATATAAGGGGGTGGTGCATAATTTGCACACCTATCTAAGCTATGGAACCCTAATGTAAAAGTTTGGGAAAAGTGGAGAGAGTAGGAGGCTAGGGTTTAAGAGATGTATTGAGAGGGATGAGCGCACTTGTGTGTGTGTGTGTGCTGTTCTAATGTCTTTGTCCTCTCAAGAGATTGGCCGTAAACATTCATCTCCAAGAAAAAAAAAAATCTCCAATTCGTCCAAGTCTTCCTCTCATATGCTCAAATATTGATTTCTTGAGGCTTGGTTTTTTGGTGTTTCTTCCTCTCCCTTGACATATAAGTGATAGATATATCTCTTGGAGACCAAATCTTATCCATTTATGTACTTTATATTGCAAGTTCTTGGGTTTGCCCAATTTTGGTGGAAGAACGAGTGATTTTGGATGTTTTGCTCTTGAGGACTTTTGGTTTGATTCTTGCTGTGATTGAGGGTGCTAGAAGGTGTGAGAAACTATCCTTAGCCATTTTGTATTGATTGCTCCCACGAGCTCCTCTCAATCATCGTTTTTGTATTTAGCCTAATTTTAGTGCAACCTTCACTCAAACAGAAAAAAGTGAGAACTTTGGCAATGATCTTCAAGATTTCTGATTGGAACAAGTTCCTAGCATCCTAGAGAAGGTGTGTTTTAAATTTCATAAAGTTTAGAGTTGTGGATCAAAAGTTGGATCAATTTGAATGATTCTCTCTGATCTTCGTAGCTCTACGTAGCTATTGAGTTGAAAGAACCTTAAACAGCTTAAGACAAAAGAAATTAAAGAAACAGTTGATTGTGTGACGACGCCTAGTCATCCCTCTTTCTAGTCTCCTCGGTTCGACACATAACACAGCAAGAGTGCAAGAATTTGGTGCAATGTGGGGGCTAGCGCAAACAAAATGCAGCGAATACGAGAAGAAGTACATGCTAACTCTTGCAATGCATCCCTATAGTAGCATACCGCATGACAATCTTGCTCCCGTTGAGGCTGACTGCTGTTGGCCTCACATTCTCCCAATTATACTGGTGAGGCAGGCATTCAGAGACACATTCTGAGGCCACCACTCTGCTCTGGATTTCGAGGCAAACGACGTCAACACTTCACTTCACTTCCCCGATGGAATGTGAAGGAAGAATGGCCAATTAGTCAGTATTCACATTCCCCATGTGCTGTATGGTACGGTATGGTATGGTGTGGTGTGGTGGCACGTTAAATTAATCGATTAATGGCCGATCCATCCATCATTAATTATGTATGCATCTTTTATACAGCGATAGCGATGGATCCAGAGATATCTTCTTCTACCTCTAGGCCATACCTAATTTCTCCCTAATTATATATAGATGTATGATACTGCATGCTCCCGCCTCAGCTCTTCTCTGTATATATCTACCATGGATGATAAAGTGTGTGTGTATATATCTATACATCTCGATTAATCCTCGCAGTTTTTTTTGACTTGGGGGATACGATCTAGATCTGTGGATGCATGGATCACTTACGAGTTACGCCAAAACGATCGAAATCAAAGCTAGCTCAATCGCTCCTACATATGGAGATGGATCGAGCGAGCACGTACTGCCGATTGTTTTTGTGTGGCCCTTGGACTGTCAAACTGTTCCTGGTGATGGCTTTGCCAGGTGGGCGTCCCATAAACGAGAACCAAAGCATAAGCAAGACATGCCATTTGAGGGCGCGCGCGAGTAGTAATTCCTCCGCTCGATGATGGAGTTCAGATAAAACCTGAATGTGTACTTCTTCGTCCATCAAATCAGCATCCAACAACTCATGAATCATAAGCATCTACGAACACATTTAACGGCAAGGAAATCTGACTCATCACAACCAAAAAATAAAACCAGGCGCCTGACAATTATAGCAAATAAGAAACAGTCCTAAATAAGAAACAGCCAAGGGGCTTGTTTGCTAATAAGTTTCATGTGATATACCCCCTCCGGTCAAACAAATACATGTCGTTTTGGGACACGTGCAGTAAAACTTTCAAAACTTTGGCTATCAATACCATTTAAACATTTGGATTGGATATATGAAAATCATATGCATATATTTGTAACGTAGTGTCACCACACGATAGCATGGAATCCGAAGCAGGCTAATTGGCCTCATAAACTAGGAAAGTCGGCCTTGTCTGAGGCAGACTCCCCTGCCTCAGATACCCTTGCCTAAGAATGTCATGCGAGGCAGACAGGTTGCCTCGATGCGCTTCATCAGCTCATAGGCAAGCATGATGCCTCAAAGAGGCTTTGAGGCCTAACATGCTGCCTCAGAATGTTAATCTCAAAACAAAATAAATTTACTTGCAAATAAGAAACCGTCCTAAATAAGAAACCGGCAAGGGGCTTGTTTGCTAATAAGTTTCGTGTGATATACTCCCTCCGGTCAAAAATACATGCCATTTTGGGATACATACAGTAAAACTTTCAAAACTTTGGTTATCAATATCATTTAAAACATTTGGATTAGATACATGAAAATCATATGTATATATTTGTCTCGAAAAGTATTTTTATAATTTTATTAGGTGGTATAACTATATTACAGTAGAAAGTTTTGGTTAAAGTTGCGTTTGGGGACTATGTCAATATTCAAAACGATATGTATTTGTGGCCGGAGTGAGTACTCCTGTAGTAAGTAGTGTCACTACACGATGGTATGAAATCCGAGGCAGGCTAAGTGGCCTCATAAACTAAGAAAGTCGGCCTCGTCTAAGGCAGACTCCCCTGCCTCGGATACCCTTGCCTAAGAATGTCGTTTGAGGCAGACAGGTTGCCTCAATGGGTCCTTTGAGACAGACAGGCTGCCTCAAACGACATTCTTAGGCAAGGGTATCCGAGGCTTTGAGGCCTAACATGCTACCTCGGAATGTTATTCTCAAAACAAAATAAATTTACTTGCAATTTGTTGTTATTTAATCTACATACATTGCATCTCATTGTTTTGCATTCATATACATTATGCGGTAAACAATTAAAAGGCAACTTGATGATGCATAAAAGAGCATCCAATATATACACACACATAGATATACTATTCTCTGGGCTAAGCGTAGAATAACTTTTCCAAGTCTAGCCAACCCACCGTGTGTGGCCAGTCCAGATGGGACGCGCACACGCACAATCCCCATACGGCCGCCCATTAACTACAGTCGATGGGCCAACAATGTCTGCTCCCGTGTGGGAACTTGATTTGACGGTAATTGATAGAGTGCGTGACAGTAATTAGTGTATATGTTTTATTACCAGTTTTTTAGAGACACGATTACACAAAGAAGCGCATACGTCTGACAGTAAAACATAATGGATAGCAAAATAATTGTGTAATGTTTTATTTTTACTGTCGAATCACATACATTGTTTTTTTTTGTGATAATAAGACCATTGCCAACGAGCACAAAACCATAACTTGATTTTACTGCATTCGACATCTACTTTTACTTGCATGTTTATGAACATTTACCTTTTCAAATAAGAGAATCGCTCCGCACCAGTAATGATCAACATGTAGTACAACAAAAGATAGTGTGACAGTAAACGCTCATACACAAAGCGGTGAAATGGAAAGTAGGAAGTAGTAAGCATGTTTTTTTCTTGCGTTCTTTAACGTTACTATATCTTTTCTTTGCGCAAGCAATAAAATGAAGCAAACCATGTAGTAAATTCATATACATATACCAGTAACAACTGAAGATAGAACTTCTCAAATATATTTTTGGGGTTGGGCTCAATAGCGTGGCCGATCGCCTTTTTTCTTTACATAGCATGATAATAAGAAAATAGGGGAAAAGGTAAAAGAAAGAAGGCCCTAATGGCCAAGGTAGGACCCTATCACAGTCCTCAAGCATTTGTAAGCCTACTCATGGGCTTTGGCAGGGGCGGGATCAATGAACATATGGAGAAACGTCTCCACTACTCCTTCATGGCGTCGAGTCGAGGTTCACATCGCTGATGTAACAGCCCCAATTTTTGGAACAGTAATAAAATATTTTATGAACAGTAATGATGTACTGTTCATAACAGTAATGAGATGTTGTTCATAGCATCGCTGTTCATATTTACAGGTTGGGCATTATGTTACAAATAAAAACTTCCCTTTCCTAGCTAAAATCCAAAACCCATTTGAAGTTTTAAAGGGAATACAAGTCAATACTTGTATTATGACTGGGAAATATTTTATCAAAGCCTAGATAAATTATCTTGCCCAAAAATAATTTTGTTGAATTTTTAGAAATTATTTTGCCTTGGAGAAAAATACTTGTCTTTAAATAAACCTTATCGGGCTAAGATAATTATCTATAAATTTTAAAAGTGAAACCGTGGTTTTCAAATTTTATTTGGGAAATATATCATCCCAATGGCACCCTTGCCAAATTTCATGGTTTTACAAATTTATTTACTATTTCTAAAGCCCGGTCAAACTTTTAAACTTTGAATTTAGGGCTAGTCAACCCTTCTGGTCTAAACCCAAACCTTAGCACTGTAGTGACTCAAACCCAATGAGGTTGGGTCCAACCGGTGCGTTTGGTCCGGCTCAGTCACGCTTGGGCGCGAGCCCAACTCTTCACGTGCCGCGAGCCGTTGATCTTCCATCGAGCGGGCGAGGTTTACGACGCCGCGTGGGCTATCCACGTATGCGAAGCAATCTCCACCTTTGGATCTAGATCGGGCGATCGAGGGAGGTGGTGGCATTCGGACCTCTCCGGATCCCCTCTTGATCACCACCGTTGATATCAGATCCAACCGCACCGCCCTTTTTGTTTTGAACTTAAAGGAGCGCAGTCGTCTTTGGCCGTCGGATTCAAATCCTACGTTGCCCCTTTTTGACCGCGTACATTTAGGGCTCAGTTTTATTGGACCGTTGGATTTTAATCGTAGGGTCCCTATCGAGATGACATTCGGACCACTCCGGATCTTCCTTCAATCTTGACCGTAGAAAACTAAAGTGACTTGTATCCTTTTTAGATCGATCGTTGGATTCAAATCCAACGTCCCTCTTTGAATAAAACCTCCAGACTTCCGTAGGGCTCTATTAAATCTCAATCGTCCGTCTGAGATCGCGCGGTTCATATCAAACGATCTCGATTAAATTCTTTTAACTCCTATTTTCATCACCGCCGCCCATTTCTAATCGGACGGTCGGTGTGCGTTTGCGTTTTAGGCGCGCGCGATCGCGCCGCCAGGGGTTGTCGGGACCTGCATTACGATTACGAAACCCTCGTATCTTGCACGATCCAGATCACGCTAGTGCACACAGTGTCAACATAGGTAAATATCGATCCACACAAGCGATAAATAAAGTAAACGATTAGTTTGAATAACAAATAAGGTTTTTTTTGACCTTATGGTCGAGTTTACACTTATTAAACCACGCAGGGCTAACAGAGAATAAAGCAACAGCAGAACGGAAACAACTCCAGCGTAGATCCCACCAATTCACCACAGGCAACCGACTGGGATCCAGACCTTAACAATCAACAACCTTCGGCGAACTCCTCCTCGAAAGTAGGCGTAGACTCCTCCTCTTCTGTAGGTTTGCGCGCAAGTTTTACAACAAGCGTGAGTACACAACCGTACTCGCAAATCATACCATAAAATGCAATTTATAGATGCAGGCTTATTCCAAGAGAAAAGGCTTCTGTGGTTCTTTTGCATAAAGGCAACATTTGCAATTGAATACGAATAATAGATTGAAAGCATAATTCAAAACAAATAGACAATATTAATTTAACAATTGTTTTCACAAAGACACACAGCTAAACAGATTATTTCACATAGCCATATAATTGAGGTCACACAGCTCCCATCCCAACATTTTATGAAAACTACCCCTCGTGTGAAATCCCCGAGCATGTCCATGACCGCGGACACGGCTATTCGAATAGATTGTTTAACACTCTGCAGAGGTTGTACACTTTACCCATAAGATACAACTAGTGTAGCAAGCACTAATCGTAACAAAACAGTTCGAAAACTTCATCTCAAACATTGACATTCCCGATGTGATTTTCCGCTATACTAGCTCACATAGATTTAGTATAACACACACCGCTGGACAGGGAAGCGGCGAACCGTCCGCGATGCAACCACCAAGTAGTCACACCTCCACCACACACACGACCTAACCTATCCACCGAACATCAATGCGAGAATCCATAACTTACTAAGTTAGGCCCGTCCCATACCGGCATGTGGTCGCATGAAGAGCTCAGTTCAATGGCGCACAAAGTTAAGTCCTTAATTGACCAAGGCAAGACTTCCGTGTTCTAACTAAGTCACAAAGATCATCAAACCCAAGCACACAGCTTCCACCATATCACACAGCTTCCACCACTTGCCTCAGTCTAAATTCTTTACCACCCAGTTGGTTTTAGTGCAACACATGCCATCACGAAGTAATAACACATAGCACACAGTTTTACACAAAGTTCCATAGTCACTTAGTCACATTTGATAAATTGCAACTTACATGAGATGTGAGACTCGTGGCATGGCTAAGCAATTGTACTTGCATCTAACCAACCCACGTTGGTGCTATAATATTACCAACTAATAAACCAATCTAGGGTGACAAGGAATTATGACATACAAGGCCAAAGGGTGATAACAAATTGGATAATAACTATACCCAAAACATTTAAATACATAATTAACATAAAATGCAATACTTTAACACAAAGTAATTTGAAAACTGGGTTCAAGATGATCAAAGGTATGACTTGCGTTGGAAAAGGTCTATGAACTGATCTTGATCTTGGGGTGCTCCTTCTTCAACGAAATTCCCCGACGAATCGACGTCTACTCGCAAACGAAACAAATAAACAAAACAAATAAATAACAGAGACAAAACAAGCTCCAAAAATTAAATACAAATCTCAGATAAATAGAGCTCGAATTTAGATAAATTTAGAAATTTGAATGGGCTCAATCGGAGTTAGGATGCAAAAGTTATGACCTTTGGAAGTTTTAAATCTAAAAAGAAACCCTAATTTGGATTTTCTAGGATTTCCGAATTATATCTCTGAAGAAAAATCGGATTATTGCGCAACGCTGATGTCAGCGAAGGAATTTCGGGAATTAAAAGAAATAACAGAAAACGCTGACATGTGGGACCCACATGTCAAAGACACGGCTCACGGTAGACTAGGTTTACCGAGCCTCAGGACTTGGGGTCCAGTGGACTAAGCCACGCGGCACTGACGTGGATGCCACGCAGCGGCACATGGGCGCGAGGGTGAGGCGTGGCGTGGGCGTCCACGTGGCTTGGCGGTGGCCGGTGGCGCTCGACCGCCGACAACGGCGAACGGCGGCGACTCGCCGGAGATGAGTGGTACCAGGAGGTAGAGGGGAACGCGGGGATCTCAACGGTGTGCTCACTGGTGCTCAGGGTGGACGAGGGTGACCGGCGGCGAGGGTTGAGCGGCGGAGGAGTCTCGGGCTCGACGGGATCGGTGCTCCGGTGACGCTCCGGCGAAACGAAGGCCACCAAGGTGAAGCGCAGTTCTTAGAGACCAAATCTTGACCATCTAGGTACTTTATATTGCAAGTTCTTGAGTTTGCCCAATTTTTTGTGGAAGAAATGGTGATTTTAGGGGGTTTTGCTCTTGAAAGTTTTTGGCTTGATTCTTGCTGTGATTGAGGGTGCTAGAAAGTGTGGAAAACTATCCTTAGCCATCTTGCATTGATTGCTCCCACGAGTTTCTCTCAATCATCGTTTTTGTCTTTGACCCGATTTTGGTGCAACCTTCACTCAAATAGAAAAAAGATCGGAACTTTGGCGATGATCTTCAGGATTTTTGATTGGAATATGTTCCTGGCATCCTAGAGAATATGTGTTTCAAGTTTCATCAAGTTTGGAGTTGATTGGAATAGGTCCAACTCTTTATGATATTGAAATGTGCTAAAATTCGCTTCTGCACTGATATGATTATACTGTTTGTAAATAGAACCGTCTATGAAATATGTATATTACAGACGGTTCAATGATAGAACCATCTTTGAAGTATCACAGACGGTTTTATTTGCAAACCGTCTGTGATAATGACATATCACAGACGGTTGCAAAGACGGTTCCTAAGTAACCGTCTGTATAAGTTCAACAAGGAACCGTCTGTGATGAGGCGTCCACTATATGCTGTTTTGTGGTAGTGGATTGTACTGTTCATCCAGCCTTGCCACTACTGTTTGTCCGATCTGACTAGTCCAATGGAGATTTTGGTGAGTATTGATCTTCTTGTTGCCTTGTTCTTGTTTGGATGATTCTCTCTAATCTTCGTAACTCCACGTAGTTATTGGGACGAAAGAACCTTAAACTGCCGAAGGGAAAGGATTTTTAAGGAGATCGTTGATTGTGTAGCGCCTAGCCATGGTTCTTTCTAGTCTCCTCGGTCCAACACATAACACAGCCAGAGCGCAAGAATTAGGTGCAATGGGGGGCTAGCACAAACAAAATGCAGCGAATACGCGAAGAAGTATATGCTAACTCTTGCAATGTGTCACTATAGTACTATACTGCATGACAATCTTGCTCCAATTATACTGGTGAGGCAGGCATTCAGAGACACATTCCGAGGCCACCAACTCTGCTCTGCCTCAGAGGACGATTTCGAGGCAAACAACGTCAACACATCAGGAATTGGATGGTTTGGTTGGGTAGCTCCTGAATCTGAATGTGAAGGAAGAATGTCCAATTAGTCAGTATTCACATTCCCCATGTGCTGTATGGTACGGTGTGGTGTGGTGGCACGTTAAATTAATCGATTAATGGCCAATCCATCCATCTCTACAACTACTCTTGCTTCAGACTTCACGAGGGGTTCATGCTTTGTTGATTTCTTATTGATGTGAAACATTTATTGTTGCTACCACTTAATTCCACAAACAAGTACATAAATTTCAAATTGTTGATTTGTCGCAGCAACCTATCAATCCATCGGTTACATGCTAAAAAAAGGAAGAAGCATAGCAAAATTGGACACAAGGACTTGCGCGCTTCTACGTCTAGTATTCTCGTACATACTCCTTCCATCCGGTCACAGAAGAGCGCCCAGGGAAAACATTATCCGGAAAGATTTTTTTTTCGGAGGGTACCGATAACACCGGTTTTCGCCGGTTACTGGAAAATTCAGCAAAATTTTTGCTGAAATTTCCAAATCAAAACTTATACTTTTTGTGAAGTTAAAACAAAAAATACAGAAAGTAATGCATAGCTAAGGTTGAAACCCAGAACCAACCTCTCCAAGGCTAAGGGTGTCTCCACCATGGCACATGCACTTATTTGCTTACATATGGTTACAAACTTTCTTTATATCTGTCAAAAAACTAGCAAATCCGAATTTTTTAGCCGGTTAGAAATTTTACCAGAGGGTTCCGGTAGATCCGATTTTCGCCGATAACTGCCGAGATTTCGCTGAAATCGTTTTCACTGAGAGCGCCCGCCTAGAACGTTTGTGCAATCAAACACTATTAACTTTAACCAAAGATATTATTTCAAATATATAGCTCGAATATATGAAAATTATACGAGTGAATTTTTCATAAAAATAGTATCATAATATTGTGCTTTTATGACTTTTGTCGAATATATGATAAGAGAATTTAGTAGTTAAAGGAGCACCTTGTTGACTTTGAAAAATCAAAATCATCGCTCTTTTGTGACCGAGGAGAGTATGTATGTAAGCAGTGACTTGGTAGGAAGGAAACCGTTAAGGGGATGTGCGGAATTATATACTACTACCTTTGTTCTTTTTTACTTGTTGCTTTGGATATCGACACAATCTTCAATACACACACTTGATCATTAGTTTCTCTAATTACATGTTAGTAAAATTTATTAAAAAAAATGCAACGATGCAAAAGGATTTTTTATGGCAATTCTAGTAATAGCATTCGCATGTAAAAAATCAAAATACTTTTGTATATATTAGCGGTTAAAGTTTTAAAAGATTAATTGCACGCATTCTAAAACAACATTAAAAAAATAACGGAGGGAGCAGTGAATCATGGAGTCCATTACTTTTCTTTGGGTTTAAGTGGAAATTAAATAGATTATTTGGGCAAGGGTATATATAAAAGGCAGCCATAGGGAAGCAGTGAGCTGGAGCTGGACCAGCATTTTGACCGGCTGATTTTGTTTGTTTCTGGCTTCAATTCATTGGCTCATTGTCCCTTTCTGTCAAGCTTTCATGGTATGAACGCTTCATCGGGCTAGATGACCCTACCCAGCTAAGTTTGCTTGCTAGGAACAGTATATCCATGCAACAACCAATCTAAATTAAAAGCATATATATGTAGATGAAAAGGAAGTCTCGAATTAATTTGATCTGCTTGATTTTGATCCATTTGCGATACTACTTACTCGTGGTAAACTGAAAAGGTTTGTGTGAAGTTGTGTGTAGTAAAGGAACAATCTGGTAGCTTAGGAGGAAACATATACGAGTGTTGTCAACGCAAGAAAAGTTACGCATGCATGATTAGTTTGGTCTTAAAAACAATCTCTTTTTTAGAGGAGTCCTAAAAATAATCTGAAATGCAGATAGACTTTGTTCGCAATATTCAGCAACACATTGCAATTAGCTAGCTAGGTAGTTGACTTGTTTTTATATATCCTTCTTATCTTCTTTCTTGCGCTATTAGTACTAGTAAATTAAAACATTTGCAAGAGAACTGAACTGAAGAAGAGTTGCTGTTTAGAAGACATGCATTAATTTTGGTTTGAAAGAGGGGGGGTCATTTTGAAGAGGTCATTTTCTGTCAATTTTATGGTCGTGAGCCATCGCTTTGGCTGCTTAATGCGTTTGGTGCCTCTGAGTTTTTTCCCCCCACTCTTAACTAACTCGGTGCATGGTAGTCTGTCCTCAACAACAAAAGCTAGATCCAATGGATACATAGCCTAATCACATACATCTCTCTCTTCATAACAAATTGATTAAGAAGCTATATATGTATATGGTATGCCTGGAATGGATAGTGCAAAATCGATCATAAACAGAGAGAAATGAAGCTAGCTTGTTGTGTCTATCTGAAAAAGCTAGGATGCATGTGTTTATGTAAGTCTACGCTAGCTTGTTCAGAGAAAATCATACAGTAGTGTTAATATTAGTTGAGTATCAAGGAAATGCAGAGATAGTTAAAAACTGTACGTAAGCATGATGCATGTGTGTGTGTGAGAAAGCGATGAGGAAGAAGAAATGAGCGTGATGGGTTGGTTAATTCAGGAAAACGAGACATATGCATATAAAGGACAGGACAGGACAGGGCAGGCAAAATCAATCGACTGCTTGCCTTAGACGGATCGATATGCATGCAGGAATGGATGGATGGAGAAGAGATGCATGATGAGATGAACGAAGGGAGCCAACAAGCTAGCTTTGTTCTCACTCAAGAATTTGACTAGCTGGCGAGCCTTTTACGGATTGCTGGATACGCGCGTAGTGAATGATCGATCGCCGTGAGCGCGTGCAGCCAAATCCACTAGACGTACGTGCGTACATACTACCTACTTAGTTACATAGGATGGATCGGCGACGCTGACGCGGTGAATTGCAGATATGGAGTGTGAATATGGAGTGTGAATATGTGATGGATGAGGCCATCGGCGAGACATCACGCAAGCAAGGAGCCAACGGGTAAGTAGCGACCAACCAGCAGAATAGCAGATGCAGATGCAGATGCAGATGCAGCGAGCCTTGTTGATTATTATATCTGTTCAGCTATCAACATCGATGGTCGCCTCTCTCGGCACAAATTACTGTTCACATCCGCCTATACCCCCTAAATTAATTACTGTGCGGTTTTCCCAGGTCGGACGGGCACGTGGAGCAGAGCAGAGCAGAGCAGCAGCGGTCTCGTGTTCACACACTGCTACTTACGTGTGTTGAGCGCAAGCGCAACCACGACCAGGCAGCATAGCATCTCTTCCCTTCCCTTCCCTTCCCTTCCTTCCCTTCCCTTCCCCGTGAGCAGAGCAGAGCAGAGCAGAGCAGCCGCGTCCTACATATATGCAATTCCCTGGGGGTGGCGACCAGAGCAGAGCAGAGCAGAGCACTCGAATCAGTCAAAAGCTAGCAAGGAGCAAGTGGCTAGGCGACTACGTCCATATATGTATGCATTGCATCTGCCATTTCAGAAAGGCAATTAGCTGCCTCGATCGATCCATCGTTCTGAGGAGCTAGCCTCACTTGAATCGATCATCAAGTTAGCTAGAGCTAGCCTAGCATAGGACCGATGGCGCAGCAGCAGGCTGCGGCGGCCATGAGCGTGAGCAGGAACACGAGCTGCTGCGCCGGCGACGGCGAGGGGATGGTGGTGGACCTGGAGAGCACGCTGGATGTGCCGCCGGTGGTGCGCCAGGACTCGCTCTACAGGGATGCCACCCGAGCAGCCGGAGCCAACCACCACGGCCAGGTAACCATTATACGATCGATCGAGTTGCTCGTCATATATATGCCTGCTAGTGCTAGGCTACTACATATATATGCCTGCCTGCTTTACTTTGCTCATGCATATACGCATCCTACACATCTGCTGCTATAGGATACAGTACTAAGGAGGTAGGGTAGCAAACAGATTAAATTTGTTCCTGTGTTGCACAACCTACCCTATATATATATATCTATATATCTTAGTTGCTTGTCATGCATGCTACTCTGATCCATCGGCTACTTGGAAGAACCTGTTGTACCTGTGGGCGTGTAAGTTATCCATGTGTAGCTCTGCTCCTGTGTACTAGTCCAGTAGTGTACGTGTTGTCTCAACGCAAGGTAGCTAGGCACTAATGAAACTGCACAAATAGATGATCGATACTCAGTGGACTGAAGCAATTAACACAATTGGTTAACTCGAATCGATCGGTGGCTTCAACTGCGCAGGATAGCTGGGCCAAGACGCTGCGTCTCGCGTTCCAGTGCGTGGGCGTGCTGTACGGCGACATCGGGACGTCGCCGCTGTACGTCTACTCCAGCACCTTCACCGCAGGCATCCACCACACCGACGACCTCCTCGGCGTCCTCTCCCTCATCATCTACAGCTTCGTCCTCTTCACCATGATCAAGTACGTCTACATCGCCCTCCGCGCAAACGACGACGGAGACGGTAACCAAAAACTCTTCCTTGCTTCATCGATCGATTGATATATAGTTCCTTTGACCCCCTAGCCACGAAAGACGCGTGCGTACGTGGCTAACAACCATGCGTCAAGAGACCGATATAAGGCGCGCGTATCTCTGCATGTACTGACAACTTAACTGTATGCATGTAGTCCCAACTGACAGTATATATTAGTATTGCATTAAGAAATGATCCATCATCGTTTAGTCTGCTGCTGGTACAGTGGTGCGTACGGCCGTCTTGTGTTGTACCTAACGAAAAAGTTTCAAAAAGTAGTGGGACAAGGCGACCGTACTGTTTGCATCTGTTGTTGATAAACTGAGAGAGCGCCCCAAGTCAACGGGAGTGGAAGGGTTCCCAAGTCAACGGGAGTGGAGATTTCGCCAGCAGCACCAGGTTTTGTGCATGGTGTCGTGGGCAATGCCATTTTCCATTCAGTCTAGTTTTCACAGTTGATTAACACTGTTCAACATGCATGGTAACTAGCTCTCTGGTTTACTATATACTTGCATGTCTGTAACTGTTAATTAATCTAGCTGGTGGTGTGAGATTTGGAGACGTAGTAACATATTACACCGTCGACATATTCAGCAAGTGAATAAAATGCGATGTCTACATGTATTTGCATGCATGCAGGCGGCACGTTCGCGCTCTACTCGCTCATCTCGCGGCACGCCAAGGTGAGCCTTGTGCCGGACCAGCAGGCGGAGGACGAGCTGCACCTGGTGGACCACGTGTCTAAGTCCTTCAGCCGGCGGCGCGGCGGCGCCACGCTGCAGCTGGCGTCGCCGGCCGTGCAGCGGGCGCAGCGGGTGAAGGAGCTCCTGGAGACGAGCAAGCCCGTGAAGATCTCGCTCTTCCTCCTCACCATCCTCGCCACCGCCATGGTCATCGCCGACGCCTGCCTCACGCCGGCCATCTCCGTGCTCTCCGCCGTCGGAGGCCTCAAGGAGAAGGCGCCCTACCTAACCACAGGTATGTATGCATGTATAGACTCGTTCGTTCATTCCATCATTATACGTACTGTCTACAATGGCGTTGTACATGCGTGCATGTCCAGCAGCTAGCCACTGCTACTGCGAGCTAGCTGCTCAATCATCACGCACAATTAATTACAGAGGAAAAAAATGCCCTTAATGCAGGCTGAAATCGATCGAAAGCAACAGCTTAACCAGTAGGGTACGTAGTACTGCATCTGCAGTGTAGCGTAATTTCCATGCAAAGCAGCTAGCACCTAAGCACCAAGCAAATTATACAGTAAGCCAGAGATTGATTCATTAAGCGGATGCAAGAAATTAGACAGCATCCACCATCAATATTCCAGTACGCGCGCGGTGATGGATGGATGGCGGCCGTAGCTATCATGGTATCAAGTCAAGCGAGGACTTTCTTGTAGCACCATCTCCATCCATCCATGCCTCCATGGAGATACGTATCGTCCATCTTTTCGACCATCTATCCGGGCGTATCAACTCCTTAACTCTAGGAATGGATGGAGATCGACTTGATGGCGAACGACCTTGCTAGCTACCTGTTCATACCTAGAGATCATACACCGTATAACTACGTACCTCTATTTATTATACGGAATTGCTAAAAAACAATCGCATTTTTTTTTTGAAAACGGTCGAATTTCTCACCTTACGATTTTGCTTGGAGATTTGTGCTCCGGCTGGCGACGTCGTTTTCTCCAGTGGCAGCGATGGCGAGTTAGGGCGGGTTTCACCGGGGCCCAACTATAGAGGGAGGGAGGCACAACGGTGGGCGGCAGTGACCACCGCCGGCCGTGGGTCTGAGGAGGGTGTTGGGCGGTGGAGGTCGGCGAGGCGATGGGAATCGACTAGAAATTAGGTGGTGAGGATGGCGATGGCAGATCCGACGGTAGTAGCCGCTAGAGATAGGGAAGAAGGTGCTGGCGCCGGCGGAGGAAGATGAAGCGGTAGCGGCGGCGTAGGAGGCGGGCGGTGCCGGTGGAGGAAGAGGAGGCAGTAGTGGTGGGCTGGTGGCTGGGGTGGTGCCGACGCCGGCGAGGCAGCGGGGCGGCGTGGAGGGGATGGGGAATGATATTGGGTTAAGATTAGGTTTGTCTTGTGTAGAAATAGGGAGAAGGATCTGAACCGTTGGATTGAGAATGTGCGGTGGAAAAGTGACTGATTTTGTGAGCTAAATCAGTCAAACATGTATGTAATTAATTAACCTGACTTCACCTGATACATCCAGCCACTACTACTCGTTCTGTTGCATGCGCTTTGTCTTCTCCGATATGATCCTCCATTAGCTGAATTGCCTAGCTAGCTAGTCCTGCAAATCACCCGCGTGCGTACACACCTGAAAATGGAAGAGCTGATTAGCTCTCAGTCGCTTCAGTTTTACGTTGGATATCAGCGGCGGCCCCCAGCTGAAGGCATCTCCTCCAGGCATTAATGCAATGATGGTGTTGGTGCTGTCTGTCACACACAGAAAAGAAGAAAAAGATCAATCAATCAATCAGTCTTACTAGTTAAGCAGGGGTAGCTGGTTTGCTTGGATATTTTGGGTTGTTAACTGAAATTTTATTAAATATAAGTCGTATGTTTTATCTATTGAATCAATACGTAACATATTAATTTTTATATAAATATAATAATTACAGTAATTAACTTAAACATAAGAAAATTTTAAACAATTTAGAAATAGCAATTTCAGGATATTTTTCCATCTCTAAATAATGTCCCTAATCTAGTACTGTACTGTATTGTACTGTATTTATGGCGGATAAACTGTCACTCTCAGAGCTCAAAGGCAATAGCAGTAACTGTAGAGCGCTGGCCATCAGCTCTTAACAGCATGTGAAACCTCTGGAGCACGCACTCTGAAGTCTGAATGGACTACTGCAGGCTCAGCTAGCCTGTACGTACGTTCACACCTGCAAGTGCAACTGATCGATCGACGTGATGCGATGTGGCATCGTACGTGCCTTGCAATTAGCATCGCATCGCATCGTCGACTCGTCGTAAAGATAGTGATTAATTGGTGCTCGTTCGAGTAGTAAATTCACGAATTTACACTCGGTCTGAAGAGTGAGCGAAGCAGATGGGCTCCCGTCCACCCTTTCGAGTGTGGCTTCGGGCTCTCGTTCACCTGCGTTCGAGTGTGACTGTGGTGTTTTCTTTTTTTTACTGTAGCTAAAGTGAAAAGGTCTCAGATTTTTTTAAAAAATAACAATCGGTCTGGAGAGAAATGGGAAAACAAAAAGGAAAATAAACGGAATCGTGTTGCGTTGCAGACCAGATCGTGTGGATCACGGTGGGCATCCTGGTGGTTCTGTTCGCGGTGCAGCGTTTCGGGACGGACAAGGTGGGCTACCTCTTCGCGCCGGTGATCCTGCTCTGGCTGCTGCTCATCGGCGGCGTCGGCGTCTACAACCTCATCAGGTACGACGTCGGCGTGCTCAGCGCCTTCAACCCCAAGTACATCGTCGACTACTTCCGCCGCAATGGGAAGGAGGCATGGGTCTCCCTCGGCGGCATCCTCCTCTGCTTCACGGGGACCGAGGCCCTCTTCGCCGACCTCGGCTACTTCAGCGTCCGCTCCATCCAGCTCAGCTTCGGCTTCGGCCTCGTCCCCTCCGTGCTGCTCGCCTACACCGGCCAGGCCGCCTTCCTCCGGAGGTACCCCGAGCACGTCGCCAACACCTTCTACCGCTCCACGCCGGGCGCCCTCTTCTGGCCCACCTTCGTCCTCGCCATCGCCGCCTCCATCATCGGTAGCCAGGCCATGATCTCCTGCGCCTTCGCCACCATCTCCCACTCGCAGGCGCTCGGCTGCTTCCCGCGCGTCAAGATCCTGCACACCTCCAAGCAGTACCAGGGCCAGCTCTACATCCCCGAGATCAACATCCTGCTCGGAGCCGCCGCCTGCGTCGTCACCGTCGCATTCAAGACCACCGTCGTCATCGGCGAGGCGCACGGAATCTGCGTCGTCCTCGTCATGATCATCACCACGCTGCTCCTCACCGTCGTCATGCTGCTCGTCTGGAAGGTCAACGCCTGGTGGGTCGCGCTCTTCTTCGCCGTCTTCGTCTCCTCCGAGTCGGTGTACCTCTCCTCGGTGCTCTACAAGTTCCTGCACGGCGGCTACATCCCCGTGGTCATCTCGGCGGTGCTCATGGCCGTCATGGTGGTGTGGCACTACGTGCACGTGAAGCGGTACAAGTACGAGCTGGAGCGCACGGTGTCGCACGGCAGGGTGCGGGAGCTGCTCGCCGGCCGGGAGCTGCGCAAGGTGCCCGGCGTGGGGCTCTTCTACACGGAGCTGGTGCAGGGCATCCCGCCGGTGTTCCTGCACCTCATCGAGAAGATCCCCTCCATCCACGCGGTGCTCCTCTTCGTCTCCGTCAAGCACCTGCCCGTGCCGCACGTCGACGCCTCCGAGCGCTTCCTCTTCCGGCAGGTGGAGCCCAAGGGGGAGCACAAGCTCTTCCGCTGCGTGGCGCGCTACGGCTACCGGGACCCGCTCGAGGAGGCCAGGGACTTCGTCGCCAACCTCGTCGAGCGCCTCCAGTACTACATCCGCGACGTCAATCTCTACGGCGTCGACACCGAGCGCGGGCAGCAGGCCGGCAAGGTCAGCTACCCGAGCTCGCGCTGCGACAGCTTGGCCAGGGCCGCCATTAACCGCAGTAATTTCAGCACCCTGGCCATGCACTCGGCGTCCTACACGGAGAGCCTGACGCGGGCAAAGTCGTCGGGGCGCGCCGCAGTCGCCATGTCCGTGCCCATGCACTCGGCGTCCTACACGGAGAGCCTGGCGGCGAGGGAGGGGCAGCTGTCCCGGGCGAGGTCCATCTTCGCGGAGGAGATGCTGACGCCGGCGGAGTCGTTTTCGGAGCTGGCGATAGGCCAGCTGCAGGCGAGCGGGCACCACCACCAGCTGTTCCAGGCGGCGAAGATGAGCCTGGAGGAGATGGCCAAGATCGAGGAGGAGCAGCAGTTCATCCAGAGGGAGATGGAGAAGGGGGTGGTGTACATCCTGGGCGAGAGCGAGGTGGTGGCGAGGCCGCACTCGTCGCTGCTCAAGAAGATGATCGTCAACTACGCCTACGCATTCCTCAGGAAGAACTGCAGGCAGGGGGAGAAGATGCTCGCCATCCCGAGGAGCCAGGTGCTCAAGGTCGGCATGTCGTACGAGATCTAGCTCAATCAAGGTGCCCTGCGAATCAAGACGACGACGATGATCCCAGCTAATTACTCCATGGATGGATGGATGGATGGATCGACTAATTAAGATGATGATTTCGTGTGCGCTAGAATTAAGTACTAGCTAGTACTTCAATTCCATTAGGGAGCGTGTACGTCGATGGCGCCGCTTGCATGGTGCATGCATGCAGGAAGGAATTGATGATCGTGTGTAGGTAGCTTACCAGCTGGCGTCGTGCATCCTTCTTATGTACTCATGTAGGTGACCAACTGCGTGTGTCCATTACTACACCCATCGATGCTGGTATTGTACACTATGCCCTGCATAGCATCCATATATAATATATACATATATATTGTTGTTTGACCCAATTAGTGACCAGAGGGGATGAACGGGACCCCACCTTTCCACCTCTCGTATTCAACTACTTTTTCACTCAAATAGCTATGAAAAACTATAAAGATCAAAGTCTCAAAGTCACATCGAAAGATTTAAGTTGAAACCAAGACAATCAACCCTCAACTCCCCTCGGCCGGTCTGACCGGCAAGCAACCGGCGGTTTGACTGCTCCCCTCTGCTGACAGGAAAAAAAAACAACACGCGAAGGATCCACAAAACGATTTAACTTTTGATATAGAGATCCACATCACTTGAGATTTTAGACATAGCTCAACAAGAAGATCAGAAACCTATTGCAATCGAAGATCGAGACGATCGTAGTCAAGGTTCCATGAATTCCTTGATTGAGAACAAGAAGGCACAAAACCAGGGGAAAACCTAAACTTGATCTAAAGGTCTGCTCGTGGACGAAAGATAGTCAAGATTATCTTAGATCAGATCCCACAAGTCCTAGCAAGTTAGATCACAATAAAAGACTGGCAAAACCCCTACAACACAAGAACCCCAAAATCACAAAAATAGACAAAGAGACGCGCGCGGAAGCTGAAGTGGCATTGAACATATCGCAAACACTTTCAACCACAAACCATATGTGATACAAAATTATCACAGACGGTTTTTATTAATAACCATCTGTGAATTATCACAGATGGTTATGTTTAAAACATGTCTGTGATATTTATTAATATCACCGACGGTTCTTGTTAATAACCGTCTGTGAAGTATCACAGACGGTTATTAACAAGAACCGTCTATGATATTACCTCTTCACAGACAGTTTTTAACGCAGCCAGTAGCACAGACATGTGCTAAACCAAAACTGTTTGTGATTGTATTTAATACTGACGGTTTCGAGGAACCATCTGTGATGGGACGTCCAGTATAACCACTTTTGTAGTAGTGTATATTGATTATTGTGCTTTTATTCGCACACGTACATGATCGATGCAACTAGGTATTAGCAGCTAGGCTGGGGAACGTCGGTCGGTGAACTCTAGCTTCTCCGTGTTGGAAATAATCTTGATTACCTGTTGTTTAGTTAATTTGGTTGTACCTAGTGTTGCGTATGCTGTGTACGTGTGTGTGTGTGTGGACTGAGCTAATAAGGCTCCTTAATTAGTGCTTGTGTGCGCTGAGATTAGGGCATGTACAGTGGGGTGACATCAGCAGTCTATAATCTTTGCAACGTAAGATTTTTAATAATGTGGATGAGAGAGAATAAAGCTGTCTGACATGCAACAGACAATCTATAAGGCCCTTATAGATGACTGTTTCGTTGTTGTATCTACGTTGTCTGTACAGTTTGTGGGGTCATATATACATAACTTAAAAACGATTCATTGTATGAGTTGTCTTTAATTTTGTTCGGTTTTGCTAGTTTTAAGTTGCCTGAAATTTTCTTAAATTTAAGTCACTTGTTGTGACTATTGGATTTGTGTAGAGATTGGTGTGCCATATGATTGGATATTGATCCAATGGATGTCATATGATTGGATACTGATCTAATGGTCACAACAAGTGACTTAAACTTAAGAAAATTTCAGGCACCTTATGAATAAACAGTCCCAATTTTGTTTATAGATGACATGGAGAGTATTACAGATAACAATCGTCTATACCATTATACATGCTCTTAGGAGTTAATTGCTGCATGTATATAGTTGCCTGCAGGGAGTTAGTTAAGTATAGGTGCTGTGAAGCCTGGTCAAACAGGAGACTCAGTCCGACGCATCATGTGCGAGTGTATAGCGCATTAGTGGGTCATTAGAGGTGTATTTAAGGCCTAATAGCTGCTGTGCAAATATGATATATAGGAATACGAGGAGAAGAAAAGGTGGTGTTGCATCTCAGTGTTTTCACTTGTCGTGATCGTGTGAGTTTCAAAGAAAGACATGTGTGAATTCTCTCCGGGAGAAGATGTGGACCAACACTCCGACCCGACTGGCCGGGGCGCCTCCCACTCTTTTTAATTTGCTTCTTAATTCAGAAATAAGATAGCGCAAAAATTCAAAAAGCAAGCTCATGGAGACGGCCGGGGAATTGATAAAGAGTGCCACAGCCGACAGGTTCGTTCAAATTTTAATTTCTAGCCTGAACACAGCTTAATTTTAGAACGAACTTGTTTTTCTAAGAGAAAAACAGACAAGTTAAGATTAACTTAGTTGTGCGTGCGTGTATGATATGCCGAGCTAGCGACCATACATGCAGGATGCCAGCCATTTGATTTGACACTTGTGTAAGCTGTCACGTCGCAAAACCAAGAGACACGCTGAGAGAGAGAGAGAGAGAGAGAGAGAGAGAGAGAGAATGCTGATCCGATGTCAAGATCCATCCTGTTGTAGTGTATGTCATATGCATCGATCTCTTGACAAATGTCCTAGCTAACCAAGGTAGGAAATAAATTTTCTGCTTCCCAGCACCGTTGAGGGGGATCAGACGATAGTGGGAGAGATCCCAGAAAATTTATTTCCCAAATGTATGTACGAGAAACACAAAATTAACCGGCGAGGATGGATGGCTGCAGCTATAGCAGCAGATCAAAGTGTACCTGCAGCTGGGAGCACGACTGGTCCGCATGACTGCATCTGCATCTGCATGAGAGAGAGAGAGAGAGAGTTGACGTGTGACTGTGGGGGGTGCGTCGTACGTACCACAGCAGTCACAGGCACAGCTAGCTAGTACTGCATGCAGCTCGCCTCACGAGCTGCCGGCCGGCCGGGCGCTTCCACTTTCTGTCACCCCTTCACAAACACTCACCATGCACAGTGATCGCTGCCGCGCGCGCCCGAGCTTGCTCTTCGGTTTTTTTATCGAAGGGCTACGAACCCATGTGTGCACAGAGGATGCGCGTCCCCACCCCTAGTACCAGTAACTGACGATGGCGATGAATCATCCGGTGCTTCATTTCAGTTAGTAAGTATTACTCCCTCCTAGCTATGGATTTACTGCCCGCCGTGCATCCGAGTTACCAGCCGGTCATTCCGCAGCCTCGCTCCATCCATCTCTCGATCTCTTCACCCATCTCTCCATGTCCCATCTACATGAGTAGTAGTACTCTTTTATCACCTTTCCTGCCCGCTAGCTCTGCGCTGCGCTGCATTCGTCCCTATCATTGCCCTAGTAGCTTCACTGCCTGCAGTTTTCTTTTTTCCTTCACTTGTCCATCCATCGGCATCATAATATCATATATCATAGCTAGCTCTCCAACTTAGTAATTTTTACGTGGAGCTGGCTCTCCCAACTATCCCATCATCCACATATAGGTTGGTACGGAGGTCCCTCTCTCCCTGCCTGCTGGCCTGCCTGAATTCTATGTGTTGTTTTGTTTAAATCACCAGCTGTATACTACATACATATATTGCAAATTAGTAGTGTTATGTACACTCTCTCTCTCTCTCTCTCTGATGTCCATTCAAATAATAAAACTGACTCGCGTACATGCACTTTAATTTATCTCAAACCACTACACTTAATGGGCAGAAACGTAACAGTTCGGGTAGAATCCGTTGGTACGACTTCGCACCTTAATAGCCGACGATCCGCGATGTACGTGAGGGATACGAGGAGGTGTTGGAGGAGATGATCGGCGGTCACGAATGTTGGACGATCGGCTACTTTCACTATGTTGACGAGCGCGATGTTGGATTGGGCTGCTTCAACTCTTCTTCTGTTGTACTGTGCGCGTGTCTAATAGTAACGATCTACAATCTTTCACTCACATGACTTTCTATTATACACAGTAAAAATTTTTGTAGGTACCTATATATCTACTTGTACGTACGAACGTACGTACGTACTGCATTTATATGATCTGTATAAAGTAATTAAGTCACCTGATGATCAATCCCAGCTGCAGCCGGTATCCGCGCGCACTTCATGCAGGGCAGGATGCATGCGTGCAACCAGTGTTATACGTACATCAAACGGCCGGCATGCCACACGGTTTTCTGAAAGAAAATCCTACGAGATATCCTACGAGATATTAGACCTTTTCAATCTTATAACAAAATAAATCGTCCATGTAGAGACCATATGGTTTGGCCTTACATCAGGTGGTGAATAATTGGCATTGTTGTCGAAGAGTTTAAGGAATTAATTCTCTGTTTTGCAAAAGAGGGATTGCATGCGGGAGTTAGGTGGTTTGACTGGCCATGGCCGGGCGGTTTGACCAGAGCTTGGAGTAAATGGACACCAAACATTTATGTAGGCTTATTTGAGGATGAGTTTGCACTACGTGAAACGAAAAATGGAAACTGGACGTGAAACTAAATATAGATTAACTGAAAAGTTTAGAGAGGGTTTTTTCTGGTGATGGAAAGCGGCCAAACTGGTGCCCTGTGATGTGAGTGTGGTCCGATCTTCCGAAAGGTACTGATAAGTCGATTGTGGAGAACACGACGTTGATGATCTAAAGGCTCCAACCGAAACAGATCGAACCCCTCTCAATCACTACGCCACTGCTCCGTTGGTTATCAACCGTGCCGAACGCGGTTGACCTCGCCAATAAGGCTATCTCCTGCAAGTGAATCGAGAATACAAGCAAGAAAGTAGAAGATACAATCTGAAATTCTATTGCGAATAATAATGAAGCTCACAAAGTTGGGGTTCCTCAAACCGAACAAGCGACAAAACTGTTATGCAGAATATTCTAAAAGAAAAACCCATATTGAACTAAAGGGCAACGACTCCTATATGAGGAGGGCGGCTAGGAGGTGGAAACCCTAGGGTAAGTTACTGTTCATGGTAATGTTCATATGTGAATAGTGCCCACATAAACAGTACGGGTCTAGGGGTGGCCGATCACCAGATGGGCTAGATTATCTAACAGATGGGCCAAGTTGTCGGCCAATACATTACATAACCTGTGGCCCAATAATTGGTGATGCAGCACCATGGTATGTAGATGTAGCACTATGGCATGTAGACAACGCTCGGTTCGTATGAGTAGACGTGGCTCGGTCCACACTTGTAACATCCCAATTTTCTGAGCTTGAAAAACCTTTTAAATAGTTAGTAGGGAGAAAAGTCACCATTTGGTTTTATTTGAATTTAATTCAAAAGCTTAATATCGGACTTTAGAACCAAAATCATTTATTGTGAATAATCCCAACATGAACAATAGTCAAAACTATTTTATTTAGGTTCTATGTGCTCAGATATATTTTCTAGATTTTTCTAAAATTTTTCTGAGTTCATTTGCTATTTTCTAGTGCTTATTTGGATTTCTAGTATTTTATAAATAGAAAAGCTAATTAAAATCTCAGATAATCTTTCGGGCCGAAATCCCTAAAGCCCGGCCCATTTCTGTTTCTTCCAGCCCAGCTCCTGCGTGCGCCCGCCTCCGTGCCATTGACGCGTGGGCCCCACTCCCTCGTCGTCCTCCTTGCGCCCGGCTTCTTCCTCGCGAGCACCCGCGTGCGTCCGCTATTGCCGAGCTTCGAGCTCCGTACGACAACGCTGTTTTTCTATCTAATTCTCTTCTAGAAACCGTGCCAAATCCTATCTCTAACCTCTTCGCACCCGTTTCTGTTGAAATCTTATCCCGAATCGTATCCTATCTCCCGGATTTCCGAAATTTGTTTCGTGTTCTTCACAGACTCGATTTGGGGATTTCTTATCCCGTGCCGCCCCGGCCCTATAAATAGGCTCTCGAGGTTCGCCCTGCCCTCCGCAACCCAGAGCCGCCATCCACTTCGCCCCGAGAGCCCTAGCGCCGCCGCAATCGAGCTTTTAGGGTTTCTCGCCGCCGGTCGTTTTCTTCGGATTACGCCGCCGCCCATGACGCCCTGCCCCCGTAGAGTACACCGCCGTCATCACCGTCGCCCGGGCTACCTCCAGAGACCACCCACGCCGTCGGAACTTCACTGGGGGTCCTGTCCGACAAAAATCGAGAAGCTCCGCCGCTTAAGCCTCGCCGCTGGCCATCTCCGTCGACCCCGACCACCCGTGAGTGCACCTGCAGCGCATAACCGGCTCTTCGGTACCATTCACCTTCGCGGGCGCCGTTGCGCCATTGCCGGGTGGTCCAGAGCACCACCAGTTGCCGTCGAGCCACGTGGACGTCCACGTCGTGCCCAGCTTAGCCCTCGTGCCGACGTGTCGTTCGTGTGGCATCCCCGTCATCTCGCACGTGTGCGCCGTCGACATCAAGATCGGCGCCGCCGCCGGCGTGTCGCACCGGATTGGTCGCACCGGATCCACGTGTCGGTCCACCGATTCCAGATCTAACTGGCTCGGTAGACTTGGTCTACCGTGAGCCATCTAACTGACATGTGGGTCCCACATGTCAGATATTTCTTTTAATTCCCGAAATTCCTTGCTGACGTCATGCTTGCGCAATAATCCGATTTTTCTGTTAAGAAATAATTCGAAAATTCCAGAAAATTCAAAATTAGGGTTTCTTTTAGATTGAAACTTCGAGAGCCCATAACTTTTGCATCCGAACTCCGATTGAGCCCATTCAAATTTCTAAATTTATCTAAATTCGAGCTATATTTATCTGAGATTTTTATTTAATTTTTGGAGTTTGTTTTTCCTCTATTATTTATTTGTTTTGTTTACTTGTTGCGTTTGCGAGTAGCCGTCGATACAGCGGGGAATTTTGGAGAAGAAAGAGCACCTCAAGATCAAGACCAGTACCTAGACCTTTTTCAAGGCAAGTCATACCTTTGATCATCTTGAACCCAGTTTTCAAATTACTTTGTTTCAAAGTATTGCATCCTACTTTAATTATGTATTTAAATACTTTTGGGCATAGTTATCATCCAATTTGTTATCACACCTTGGCTTTGTATGTCATATTTCCTTGTCACCCTAGATTGGTTTATTAGTTGGTAATATTGTAGCACCAACGTGGGTTGGTTAGATGCGAGTACAATTGCTTAGCCATACTACGAGTCTCACATCTTATTTGAGTTGCTACAATGAAACTTTGTGTAAAACTGTGTGCTATGTGTTATTACTTCGTGATAGCATGTTGTAACAGCCCCAACTTTATGAACAGTAATAAAATGTTTTCTGAACAGTAATGAGGTGCTGTTCATAGCATCACTGTTCATTTTTACAGATTGGGCATTATGTTGCAAATGAAAACTTTCATTTTCTAGCCAAAATCCAAAACCTATTCGAAGTTTCAAAGGAAATACAAGTTAGAGCTTGTATTATTACTGGGAAGTATTTTTATCGAAGCTTAGATAAATTATCTTGCCCAGAAATAATTTTGTTGAATTTTTAGAAATTATTTTGTCCTGGAGAAAAATATTTGACTTTAAATAAACCTATTCGGGTTATGGAAATTATTTATGAAGTTTTAAAAGTGAAACAGTGGTTTTCGAAATTTATTTGAGAAATATATCATCCCAGTAGCCTCCTTGCAAAATTTCATGATTTTACAAATTTATTTACTATTTCTAAAGCCCGGTCAAACTTTTAAATATTTGAATAGGGTTTGGTCAATTCTTCCGTCCTAAACCTGCACCCTAGCATCAGTAGCGACTCGAACCCCATGAGGTTGGGTCCAACCGGTGCATTTGGTCCGGCTCAGTCACGCTCGGGCGCGAGCCCCACCTTTCACGTGACGCGAGCCGTTGATCTCCAATCGAACGGGCGGGGTTTGCGACGCTGCGTGGGCGGTCCACGTATGCAAATTAATCTCCACCCTTGGATCTTGATCGAGCGACTGAGAGGCGTGAGAACAATCGGACCACTCCGGATCCCCTCTTGATCTCCACCGTTGATCTTAGATCCAACCGCGCCACCCTTTTCGTTTTGAACATAAAGGCGCGCATTCCTCTTTGACCGTCGGATTCAAATCCTACGACACCCCTTTTTACCGCATGCTTTTAGGGCCCGATTTTCATATGACCGTTAGATTTTAATCGTAGGGTCCCTATCGAGATGACATTCGGACCGCTCTGGTTCCTTCTCCAATCTTGACCGTAGAAAGCCAATCTGACGGTACCACGTCATCTCATTTAAAGTGACGTGTATCCTTTTAGATCGATTGTTGGATTCTAATCCAACGCTCCTTTTTGAATAATACCTCCGAACTTCCGTAGAACTTCTTTAAATCTCAATCGTCTAATTGAGATCGCACGGCCCATATTAAACAATATCGATTAAATTCTTTTAACCTCTCTATTCATCGCAGCCGCCCATTTCTAATCGGACGGTTGATGTTCTTTCGCGTTTTAGGAGGCGCGCGCGACTGCGGCTGCCACCGGGGCCCGCATGTCAGGGAGTTGTATTTCTTCCTCCTTGCCTCTGTGCGTCGTCGCTGCTCTGTGGATCGAGTAGAGGCATTATCCAAAGATAATACAACTATTATTTGGATATTTAGCCCTAATTGGACACCTCATCAGCTCTAGACACTTCCCCTTTTCCCTGTAGCTCAACATCTATATATATACCCTAGCTTTTTGCTGCTGCCATTGTTGACCGAAGGAACTCTTCATCCTCCATTGCCGTTCCAATGGAGTTTCTTGCTCCTACCCTTTACTTATCCATCCTAGATGCTTGTTTCACTTTGTGATATAAGTTTAGCATCTTTTGTAGGTTGAAACCGGAGGTTTTTCTCTCTGTTGATCAGAGCCAGTTTTTAGGAACCTTCGGTGTTTTTCATGTCCTGGTAAGCTAAGACATTAATTTTTGCCATCTTGAGCACCTTAAGGACCTTAGAAGCTCAAATGAATCAATCACTTGTACATCAGTAAATCCAACCTTCTTTAAACTGAAAAGTTGTTTTCATAACTTTTCGATCTTTCATATCGTTTTCAAGTTCTAGGGTTTATCCTGTCAACTTATCATCCTGTTTAGGTCTCAGTTGAACCCTAGTAGCATAATCAGATGTTCTTTTTATTCTTGTTGTCTTCTACTAAGCCTTGTAGAACAAATTTACCTCTGTCATCTGTTGTCGGCCAAACCGACAACTTTTGAAATTTTGACAGTTTCTGTAATCTGATCGATTAGAATCAGATTAGGGTTAGCCTGGGATATTATCTACTCTAAAGATCAGGATAAGCTTCAATTTAGGATCTTTTACTTAATTTATTTTCAATTAACCCGAAAACTGCAGTCTGCCCTGTTTCCTTTCTTTTCAAAATCTGAAAATTGTAACCTTGACCTAAATTCTAGTCTTTGTTATTTGAAGAATGTAGATAATAATATGGGTTATTATCTTTAATGGGGTAGATATAATCTAAGCATATTGTTAATTATGCATTACAATCTTGATCATACCTTTTCTTTTCATTTTTATGTACTGTCAGTTTTTGTATTCATTGGATTTTATTGTCTCTTTTTAGAATCTGGTTCTTCTGAAGTATTTGACTCTATTTTTGAGCAACCAGAGCTTGCACAAGAAGTATATTACTATCAAGGCAAGCATCCTCTTTGCACCATGTTGATCCCAAAGTTTTGTACAATAGGTTTTCCAAATACAGTGATAACTGTTGTATGCTAATTTTCTGAAAATATAATTGTGATCTGTTAATAGTTAGTTATGACCTAACATTGTGGATTACCTTAATTGTAATCATGCACTCAAACCTAGAGTAGTACTGTATACTACAAAATTTATATTCAGAGCTTGCTTAGCCATGTAGTCTAGAGAACTTTAAAGTTTGACAAGATTATCTTGTCAAACATGGGAACAACAAATAAATTTCAGTCACTTTAACTTTCTGTCCAGTTTCTTTAAATCAGAATTGAATTTTAAATTTCAAATGATCTGGACAAGAGGATGCTAGTGGTGGTGCCTTTGTGCACGAGATTGGGAAATGTGGTGGACTTGTCCGGACCAATTAAGGACTGAACTCTGATTATTCGATTCAAGTCCCTACGTACTTCCACACGCGGTGTATGGGCGTTGTTTGGTTAAGTAAAGGGTTAATACTATTGAGTTGGAGACAGGGGAGTAAGGATATGTGTATTGATCTTGTATGGCATAGATGCTTAGGTCTTCGGGCTGTGTCTTATTCCATGTAAGTTTTATATCAATATCATATGTTCTTAGAAGGGTGAGGGCGTATTTGTGTTCCATCGCATGTACGTACCTTAAAGATGCCGATTGCAATCTAGTATGGGTAGCGAACCCAGATTGTATTTCTTTTGTTTGGATCGGCATTCCTGACGCAACATGTGTGCCCCGGTTAAGCAGATGCTATCAGTCGTTGTTTAAGCGAGATCAGTTCACACATGGGTATCCAACTCGATAGTGTCAACTTGTTGAAAAATGCCAAATCTTAGTTTCCCCGGTCGGCATACCAAAGGAAGTATGTCATCATTCGGAGGCATCCGAAGGCAACGGGCTGACTAAGTCGTGTGGGTAAAGATGTACACCCCTGCAGGGTATCAAACTATTCGAATAACCGTGTCCACGGTCATGGACGATAACTTGAGTTGATGTCACCTGTATAGAGTTTTGATTTAAACTTTTGTTTTGGTTTCTGGTTCAGCATGAGGGAATTCATGCAATGTCTGTTTACATTTATTTTCATTTACTTACTGTTTTAGTCTAGTTTGTTTCATTAAATTTCTTTATCAAAACTTAGCAATTGTAGGTTAAGATGTATTGCTTTATGCAAAATTGAACCAATATGCCTTCCTGTTGCAACCTTATGCATGTATAAATTCTACTCATTTGTGTAGGTTCTAACAAACACTTTCTTTTATTAGTTTGTGTAAGTCTTGCTGAGTACCTTCCGTACTCAAGGTGCTATAACCTATTGTTGCAGGTGAGGACGGTTATTTATATGAAGTGTCCGTTAGCGTCGATCAGGGTGACGCTAACGAGTGAAGCTATTTCTTTCCTCCACGCAATAGCCTGCGGGTGATGGGGCCATTGGTGGCTTTTGTTGTTTTATTTTGCTTCCACTGTCAGTCTTTTGTATTGATCAAGTTACTTGATATTGTAATACTAAACCGAGATGTAAACTTCTGTTTAATGATGTAAATGTATGACTTGTATGTGTATGATGCAATGTTGTTTAAGGATATATGTGCAATGGTCACTGATCCTGGGAACCATTGTGAGACATATATCCGGGAAGCCTAAATATTGGGTTTGTTACTTATTAAATTTATGCTTCTAGCATGATCTTTAATAAAGGAGCAGCACTGTTCCTTAATTAAGAATTGTGCTACAATATAACTTTAATTAAGTACATTTCTAATATTCCGGGGTCTCCACACGTGTGTTGCACTAAAACCAACTGGGTGGTAAAGGATTTGGACTGAGGCAAGTGGTGGATACTGTGTGATATGGTGGACTGTGTGAATGGGAATGATAATCTGTGTGACTTAGTTAGAAAATGGAAGCCTTGCCTTGGTCAATTAAGGACTTAACTTTGTGCGCCATTGAACTGAGCCTTACTGTACGATCACATGCCTGATGGGACGGGCCTAACATAGTAGGTTATAGATTCTCGGCATTGATGTTCAGGTGGATAGGTTAGTCTGTGTGACAGGGTGGAGGTGTGACTACCTGGTAGTTGCATCGCGGGACGGTTCGCCGCATCCCTGTCCAGCGGTGTGTGTGTCGGACTAGCATTCTTTGTGTGCTGGTCTGGTGGGAAAGCACATTGGGAATGTCAATGTTTGAGATGAAGTTTCTGAACTGTTTTGTTACGATTGGTGCTAGCTACACTAGTTGTATCTTGTGGGTAAAGTGTACAAACTCTGCAGAGTGTTAAAATCAATCTATTCGAATAGCCGCGTCCGCGGTCATGGACATGCTCGGGGATTTCACACGAGGGGTAGTTTTCATAAAATGTTTGGGATGGGAGCTATGTGATCTAAGTCATGTGGCTATGTGAAATAATCTGTTTAGTTTTGTGTCTTTGTGAAAATAATTGTTAAATTAGTATTGTCTATTTGTTTTGATTACTCTTCCAATCTATTATTGTATTCAATTGCAAATATTGCCTTTATGCAAAAGAACCACAGAAGCTTTTTCTTTTCGAATAAGCCTACATCCATAAATTACATTATGTGGTATGATTTGCGAGTACGGTTGTGTACTCACGCTTGTTGTAAAACTTGCGCCCAAACCTACAGAAGAAGAGGAGTCTACGCTTGCTTTCGAGGAGGAGTTCGTCGAAGGTTGCTGATCGTTAAGGTTTGGATCCCAGTTGGTTGTCTGTGGTGAATTGATGGGATCTACGCTGAAGTTATTTCTGTTTCGCTGCTATTTTATTCTCTGTTAGCCCTGCATGGCTCAATAAGTGTAAACTCGACCATAAGGTCAAAACCCTTATTTGTTATTCAAACTAATCGTTATTTTATTTATCGCTTGTGTGGATTGATATTCACCTGTGTTGACACTGTGTGCACTAGCGTGATCCTGGACTAGTGCATTAAACACAGAGGGTTCCAGAATCGTAATTTTGGGTCCCGACAACACTACTACACACAGCCTCATCACAGACGGTTCGGAACCGTCATCACGCATGATTTCGAACCGTCAGTATTTATTACGCTCGTGATACGCTGTTATCACAGACGGGTCATAAACCGTCTGTGATATTATGATATCACAGACGACACTTGTTACGAACCGTCTGTGATATCCTAATATCACAGACGGTTCTAATTAATAACCGTCTGTGATATATATAATATCACAGACGGTTCTGGTTACCAACCGTCTCTGATATCCTAATATCACAGACGATTCTATTTACCAACCGTCTGTGATATCATCATATCAACGACGGTCGGTAACTAGAACCGTCTGTGATATCATAGATATCATAGACGATTTAACTATCGAATCGTCTGTGATTGTTCTTTAATCCTAACTAATTTTTTTTTGATTTTTGGCTAGCCTCAGGAATTGCTAGCCATGCCCTCTGAAAACAAGCATGCAGAAAATAGATACATATCACAGATGAATCAATCATTGACAACTCAAAGTGATCATTTACAACTCAAAATCAATTACAAAAGAATTACAATTACTCAATTATTGTCGCTAGAGTTACAATTCGAATTACAACTACTCAAAGTGAATTACAATTGAATCAATTGTTTGAAGGTGGTACAGTGGTGTCGACGGAGTGAAACTATCCGTCGGTGTGAACGATATCCATCATGATGAAGCTGCAGAGTCTCCCTCGAACCTCCAAGAGCTCCTTCGTAATGAGTGAATCTAATTGTATGTTCAAGCCCTGTAGCTAGCAGGAGTAAAGTAGTAAGCATATATATATATATATATATATATATATATATATATATATATTTATTTATTTAAATTTATAATTAGAAAATAATTATTACGAGATTGACAAACCGCAGGATCCTTCATCTTAGCACTCATGATCTCATGCATATGATGGCAAACGTAGAATGCACATTGTTCTTGTTTTTGCTGGCGACACTGCAAAAATAGAATTACATATATATGTATAATCAGTTCGAGACGCATTATTACGAAGTATGATATATGATTATTGTGTTGTAGCGTGTACCGAAAATGGCGTCCTGTGTTACAGTGTGGCGCTCGATCCCTTGTATGCCCCTCCATCGACAACATAGGCGATGAACGACCTACATATTTTCAAAAAGTTAACCTCTACCATTTCAAATGAAGGAAGACTACAATAGAGTTATGTATGGAGGAAATGAGCATACCTGTCGAGTATTCCTTGCACAAGGGTGAAGTCGTGCGTTTTGCTGAGTAGGGAATCAAGGTATATTACCTTGTTCCTCTTTGGTACAATGACTAAAAGGATCCAGTGGAAGCTACGATCATGTATATCGCTATATTCATTAAACCTAAGTTCGTGCTGCGTATAAAGTACAAATGAAATTTGTATAGTAAGTAGTGAAGCACTTACTTCTGGTTGTAGGGCACCAGTATGTAGTCCTTGTCATCCTGAGCAAGCAATCCCGCCGTTATATATTTCACGACGTAGGATGCGTCTTCCTTGATGGTTTGCTCAAAGACCATGTGTGGCTCGAGGAAACCCACCGGTTCTCCGCATCCCCGGGCATTTTTCATCATGTATCTATGTATATAAGCAATGAGTTGTGATATTTTCATCATGTATCTATACATAAGCAATGGTTTGTACACACTTACAGTGTCCAGCATCGTAGAAGCGAGGCGTCGAGGGCTTGGAGGTTGAATAGGTCGAATAAGTCGTTGAAGCCCACGACGAAGTGGCTCGGCTCGTGGAGGAAATGCTCCTTCGTGTATTTGATGACGATTCCAGAATCGTACCATTTATCTTTGGTCTTACGCATGTAACAGGTATGCAAAGACTGACAACCTAGTCCAGCGTAGGCTAATACTGTGTTGCTCACCAACGGACTTCCGAGGGAGTATTTCCTGTGAGGCGGAGGCGCCTTAATGTTCCGCGATTTCGACTTGGACTTAACGACTTGCCTGCTACGCGTCTTCCTGTGAGACAACTCGGGAACCGATACGGTGGCACGCTTTTCTGGTTCCTTCAGCGTCTTCTCCACGGGAACCGATATGGCGGCACCCTTTTTTGGTTCCTTCAGCTTCTTCTCCACGGGAACCGATACGGCGGCACGCTTTTCTGGTTCCTTCAGCGTCTTCTCCATGGGAACCAATACGGCGGCACGCTTTGCTGGTTCGGAAAGCGTCTTCTCCACGGGAACCGATGAGGCGAGCTTCTGAACCGAAGGTTAAGGCGGCACTGCAGGGTTGTGTCCAGATGGTTGAGGTGGAGTCATCGAGGGTCCTGTTGGAGAGGCATGGTCGTGTCGAGATGGTTGAGGTGGAGTCATCGAGGGTGCTGTTGAAGAGGCCTTCAAAATCGAAGGTTGAGGCGGCACTGCAGGGTCCAGGGCGATGTCTTTCTTGGGCCACTGGATAAAAGTGTACAAGGCATCCCCTAGTGTTCTGATTTTTTCGTTCGGGCAAATCTCTAGCGGGACGGCCCTTCAATTTTCATGTACCATGTCAACTTGGACCTTGGCGTAACCCTGCGCCACCTGGGCACCATGCTACACTGTCCCTTCCTGGCATGGATACGCCATCCCCCGCCCGGCCTCAATAGACAACCCAGCCATCGTCACTTGGAGCATGCAGGGCGTCGCCTCTTATAAAATGATACTCAATTAGCTAAGGCATCCTATAGGTCTATCTTTGGAGTATTCCAGAGATGTGCATTACCTTGATGGCGTCGATAGGTAATTGGACGTTATTATGGTCAGAATTTTGCGTGGACGCGACGCTACTCCGATGTTGAGTAGGACTGACTCCCAAAATAACAGGGGCGCCTTGCGACTGGTTGAGGAGTTGATTGATTCGATCCTCCAATCTTGCTATATGTCCTTCAAATCTTGTAGTAAGCATCATTTCCAACTGGTGGTTGTACTCGGCCTTGGATCTCTTCCTACTCCCGTACGTGTAGTAGTCGTCTGCGAATCCATCCCTCCAAGGTACGTTAACCCCTTTGCCTCGCATGCGACCCGAGTGCTCCTTGTTTCCCAGGGTCGTAGATAGTATATCCTTCTCCCTGTCCGATTGGAAGGAGCCTCCGGAACATGCGGAAGTCAATGCTTGCTGCAAGGAGGTCATCATGTTATTATAGACACTATGAAGTTATGAACTTATTAACAACTAGGTAGTTCGACATATTTACCACACGTTTGGCCACCTCCTGGTCTACCGGGTTTGTGAAAGAGATTCCGCCCGAAGACGTGGTTGATGCCCTCGCTCTTAACCAGGAGAGAGCGCGCTCGTCTGTGATCTCAGCAAATAGCTTTGTTTCGTTCTCGTCCTCCGCCGCCCATTGCACGGATTTACCCGCGTACCCAATGGTGCCGAGTTTGTGGGGGTGAGTGTTCAGTGTCTGGAGAGCCTTGTGCGCCGCACTTTGCTCATGAAATTCGGCCGTCGTCTTCATTTGCACAAAGACGTCACATATATCTCGCGACAAGAATTTATACGAGGTGAAGGGTGTTCGACCCGTGTTAACATACTTCGTGACAAGCGTGCTCTTGAAGGTCCTCGACGCCTTTCCCATCGCGAGCAACGCCTGCCGTTCCACGAGTGCCATGTCTGCTTTTGGGAAAGTGAACGATTTTAAAATTTCTTTCCACAGCTCGCCACTCCGATCATCCGACACAGTGTCCCAGCTTAGTGTGGTTATGGGGATCCATTCCCTTCCAAGTATCCCGCAGATGGTCCGGAATCTCGCCGTTGCTTTGGGGGGACTCACAGGGATCCCATTGGCATTGACCTCCATGATGGTCATTAGGCCCGTAGGAATTTTCGATATTCCTCTGCCATCTCGCGTACGTACCACTTTCCTCGGAGATCCAAACGCATTCGGCGACGTCGATGACGGCGGCGAAGACGGTGCGGACGCCATGTCGCTTATTTGCTATCTATATAATAAATAACTAAAAATAGTTGGCACAATATTCCTTTACATCATACAGTAAAATGTTTTTAAAGATTTCAAATGACACTATATGTCAGTAGTAGCACAAGCAAAAGGGATGTAAAATAATATGTACATAAATAATATAAGATTGTGCAAAAATTAATATGTAATTTCAGATATTAAATCTATGCTAACAAGGCGATCAGTGGTTAATGTTTGGTCCATAACTGAAATCAGAGCAGGCTATATATAGATAAATTGCAAGTAGATGAAAATTATGCATGATAGTTTGTGCTCTCAGAAGAAGAGTTGCAAAAGAACAAGTCTTTGCCATCTCAATCCTATTGTCTATACTCTTCATTAAATGAATATGATAATATAAATTCAAGATAGCAAAATACAATAAAATATCACAATAGCCACCAAAAAAATAAAACCAAACTGTACCCCATAACATTATTACAATACTGATATTGTTTCAACAAATTGATTGAATCGAAACACCAAAAATAATCTAAGATTGTACAGAAATTAATATGTAATTTCAGATATTAAATTTGTGATCTCAGAAGGAGAGTTGCAAAAGAACAAGTCTTTGTCATCTCAATCCTATTGTCTATACTCTTCATTAAATGAATATGACACTACTACAAAAAACGTCATCACAGACGGTTCTAAACCGTCATCACAGACGGTTTTGTGAACCGTCTGTATTTATGCGTCTGTGATAACAGGCGTTCATCACAGACGGTTTTCAAACCGTCTGTGAAAATAGCTAGAACCGTCTGTGATAGTCCATTTTCACGCACGCTTTTAACAAGAATCGCGTGATAGTAATTATCACTGCAGCGGTTCTTGTTCGTAACTGCTCGTGATAGTTTTTGTATTGCAAAAAAATCAGCATACGTTGTTTCCATTCTACATAGAACGTTGTTTGCAGCGCACAATGTGGAGCACTGGGCTATCTAGCACACCCAAACATGATCATCAAGAACCCACCAAGACACATTGTGTAGCACACCATGCCATCTACAATTCCACCAAAGAAGAATAACCTAATGCGACCTTAGGACCTTCAATGGCTGATCCTTCCTTCCTCCTCCCTTTTTCAAAGATCCACCTCTCTTAGCATACATCATCACCAAGAACCCCACAGCTAGCGGCTTCACCCCTTTTCATGCATAGAACAAACCACATCAAGCAAAACATCAAAAGATAAATAATACTCAATATGAAACCAAAAGGGAAGGAGGGGAGCAGAGGAGGACTAAGCGGGTAGCTGCGTGGTGGCGTTGTGTTAAGGGCCTGAGGCTGCATGGTCGAGGAGGCAGCACCGGTGGAGCAAAGGAGGAGGGAAGGAAGGATGAGAGCCACTTGAGGTGTAAGGGGCCGAGGAGAGGAAGACAACGTTGGGGTAGCTATAATATATAAGGACAAGTGTCAAAATACTTTGCCTCCGCGCACGCATTCAAAAATTTTCAACTCCGCCTCCGCACTGCGAATCACGCGGTTCCATACAAAACCGTCTATGATGACATATCACAAAGTGGTTCGATTATGAACCGTCGTGATAGTATATCATCACAAACGGTTCTTAATACGAACCGTCTGTGATAATGATGTATCACAGACGGTTTCAAAAGGAACCGTCTGTGATATAACAACACAGACGGTTCCAAAAGAACCGTCTGTGATGAACCGTCTATTATGACCTGTTTTGTAGTAGTGTGATAATATAAATTCAAACTATGAGCTCTAAACAATACTTTGCTCAACTGTCACATGATCTCAACTCTTACCGAAAACAGATTAAACTTCCAGTCAAACATTCAATTAATCTCAGTATAAGACAAAGTTCATCACAGAGCATGTTAACAAAGCCCACTGATCAATTTGCAATATCTTCAGTACTAAATTCAGTTCACCGATTATCAAAGACTAACCCCATGCATGCACAGAGGGTCTCCAACACTAACCCCATGATGAAACCCTAGCAATATCACCATCAGTACCCATCACAGAGCAAGGGAAGGAGTAGAGAGAGGACTAGAGGGTAGAGTACCGTGGGTAACAGATATCAAACCGACAGAGTAGCAAGTAATACAATAGAGCTCAAGAATGAACTAACTATCACATTCAAACTCAAGATAAGACAAAGTTCATCACGAGCATGTCAACAAAGCCCACTGATGAAACCCTAGCAATATCACCATCAGTACCCATCACAGAGCAAGGGAAGGAGTAGAGAGAGGACTAGAGGGTAGAGTACTGGGGGGAGGAGGCCGGTGCAGGGGAGGAGGCCGACACGGGGTCGACGGTGCGGGGAGGAGGCCGGTGCAGAGGAGGAGGCCGACACGGGGTCGACGGCGCAGGGGAGGAGGCCGACACGGGGTCGACGGCGTGGGAAGGAGGCCGGTGCAGAGGGAGGACGCTGACACGGGGAGGCCGCTGTAGAGGGAGGAGGCCGACGGCGAGGGGAGGGAGGCCGGTGCAGAGGGAGGGCGCCGACACGGGGAGGAGGCCGGTGGAGAGGGAGACGGCGGCAGCGTCGTCGATGTCAGGAGCGGCGGCGTCGGGGCACTGGGGAACACTAGAGGAGGCGAAGGAGCTGAATGGGCGGGCACTGGGGAGAATAAATGGGCGGGGAGATAAATAGGTGGGCCCTAGGTTTCCTATCACAGACGGTTCTATTATGCAACCGTCTGTGATATTACCGCATCACAGACGGTTCTATTAAAGAACCGTCTGTGATATATATCACAGAAGATTCTTTAATAGAACCGTCTGTGATACGGGAATATCACAGATGGTTCTTTTAAAGAACCATCTGTGATGCGGGAATATCACAAACGGTTGTATAATAGAACCGTCTGTGATATCGACAACCAGTATGATGGCAATCATGACACAAGTCCATATGAATAACCTGGTGACAGATATGATGACATAACACATCTCCAAATAATTTGACTGAAAATCAATTTATCCACTAACAATTCGTTTGACTTCAAAAATTCATATCTAATTCAACTCAACTCCAAATTACAATGAACGTCCACATTGCCATAAATATATATTAAATATGACAAGTCCATAACACATTAACTCATGACAATGCAATAAATTAATTACAATGGAGTAAATTCTTAATTAAAATATAGCCCTTCATGATGATCGACGCGCATATAGCTAGCTTCCTCACTGGGTTCTTCCTCGAGCTTGATGCCATCTCCGAAAGGAGGCAACTCATCAAATTGATTGTATTCTTCCTCGTCCACTATATTCTCAACTCCGATAATCCTTCTTTTTCCATGAAGAACCACGTGACGCTTCTTATTTGCCGGGTCGGTTACATAGAAGACTTGAACAACCTGGTTAGCCAGTACGAATGGTTCGTCTTTGTATCCGACACGTTCGAGGTCCACGGTAGTGACGCTGTACTTGTCGAACTTCACCTGTGGGAGATGGACCCAACAGCATCGAAATAGGGGGATCTTGAAAAGCACGTAGTCGAGCTCCCATATCTCCTTTATTTGCTCATAGTACAAGCTCCTCAGCCCATCGATACTGAATGCATCTATGCGGACACCGCTGTTCTGGACTGTGCTCTTCCTATCCTGAGCTGCCGTATAAAATGTGTACCCATTAATGTCGTATCCTTGCCATATGACAATTGTAAATTGTGGCCCTTTTGCCAACCATAGCAGCGTATCATCACTTGATGACCTCCCAGTGATTCGCACCTTTAACCATTCGTTGAACCGACGGTTGTGCTCTCTCGTGATCCAAACCTCTGACCGGTCTGGATTCTGTTGGCATACCATGTCTTTGTGCTCGTCGATGTACGGGGACAATTGGGTCATGTGTTGCAAGACCGTGAAATGGGCTTGAGCGTATGTATCCAGATCGAGAGTGATTGATTTCCTTCCGATGGTGCCGATATCATCCAGCCTTCCCTCATGACGAGATAGAGGCACACTTATCGGTTCCACCTGAGCCATGTAGTCGACGTAGAACTCAATGACCTCTTCAGTTGCATAACCTTTGATGATGCTGTCCTCCGGTTGGGATCAATTCCGTACGTAGGACTTGAGAATTCCCATGTACCTCTCGAACGGGTACATATGACGTAGGAACACAGGGTCGCATATCTTTATCTCTTTCACAAGATGAACAATAAGATGGACCATGATATCAAAAAATGATGGAGGGAAATACATCTCAAGATGACATAGAGTCGTCACCACCTCGGTCTCTTTTGGTGCTAACTCGGTCCTTATGTTCATATCAAGCAAGTTACGCTGTGCGTTAACACCATTCTTTGTTTTGCCACTAATGTTCAGTAAGAGACAAATTAAGCTATCACATACATTCTACTCCACGTGTATGATGTCGATGCAGTGACGAACTTCTAAGTGCTCCCAATAAGGCAAGTCCCAAAAAATTGACCGCTTCTTCCAGATGTTCTTCTGACGGATTTTTAATTTACATCCCTTCCCAAGCACAACATCGATATTCTTAACTATATCATAGACCTCTTTCCCTTTAAAATCCATTGGAGCTGAAATATCCTCCTTATTTCCGTCGAATTGTTTCTTCATCTTGCGGTATGGGTGACTCCTGGGAAGGAACCTACAGTGGTACATATACAAAGTTTTGCGCGAGTTGTTCAGCCATACACAGTCCGTAGCATCTAAGCAGTGCGGACAGGCTTTGGCTCCTTTCGTACTGAAGCCCGACATGTTACCAAGGGCAGAAAAATCATTGATAGTGCAGAACAACATGGCGCGTAAAGAGAAGTTCTCTCGTTTGTACGCATTGTTGGTGATATGCCCTAGAGGCAATCATGGATATGATTGTATCACGTCTATGTTTATGAGTTCTTGAATAAATGTTATTCTGTTCCTTGAATGAATCGTTAGTTCTGAAGATCAACGAGTATGTGACTTGTTGGTGAAACCCTTCGACTTGTATGATGTCGTTCTAAAAGTATCCCTGGTCGAATGTCACTAATTGGAACACCAGTGACCATACGACCAGTACATGTATTGATTGATGATCATGTTTCACTGGTCATGGATATAGGGATATCGAATCAATAATGTAAACACATGTTAGAGAACATGGGGTTGGATTGACCCACCTTGAGACACTATTGAGATTGTTATGATCATGTGTGTCATTAGTTGGTCTCAAGCAATGATGATGTATAATCTTTAGACCTGAGATCAGCATGGTTCCCTACATGTGTAATAGCACTTTTAGGGGTTGCCAAACGCTACTAAATCGGGTAGTTATAAAGGTAGCTTTCGGGTATACTATGAAACATGCGGAGGGATGTGACTGATCGGATATGGGATTTGCCCCTCCTAGCATAACGGGAGAGATGTCTCTGGGCCCCTCGAAGTAGTCGGATAAAGAAAGTGCATGGCCATGCCACTAGTGGTCGAAGTGTTCGACCACGTAAGGTTATCCGACGACTCGATCGAGAAAATATTGAACAGTCCATGGATGACACATTATCTCACCTGGAGTTCAAATCAGATATCGTGAGGCAAAGGGAAAATACTATAGTAAGTCGCTTAGTTCGATCAGATCCAGACAAGTCATATGGTGATACGAGCAAGTCGTAGACTGATCGAATGAAATCACAGAGTGGTCGAAACCTGGTCGTAAGGAGTTACGAACTGGTCGCGGCCGAGTGTGAACTGGTCGTATAAAGATAGGACCTGGTCGTAAGTGATGAGGACCTAGTCGTAGATCATATTGCATTAAGGTTCGTCCGATATAATTTGTGTGTATTCGGGAATCGTTATGTCCTGCTAGGGACCGCTACCACTCGTGGTCGGAAAGGATTTCTGTGTCACAACCGATTACACATAAACCTAACGGGTCACACACTTAATGGGATAGAACAAACCAGTACGAATACGATTCGTCAAACGTGTTCGGATAGGATCCGACACGGGGCACTATATATAAGGAGATGCTTGAGGCTAAGAGGTGGCGAGACACGTGAGTTGTTTCCACTGAGACCCTAGCCGCCATCTTCTTGAGAGAGCCTTCCCGTGCGACTTGGTGCTAGCACACCGGGGTACGGTTGTTCCTTCTCTGGACGTGTGGATACCGTAGAGGCACTACTGCGGTCGCTGTTGCGCTGAGGACGATCCGCGATCTTCACAAGGAACTGTGGAGGCTGTTGGAGGAGACGATCGACTACGAGGACGTTGGGCGATCATCTACGACCACTACATCGACGCGTTCATCGTCGGACTAGGCTGCTCCGACTCTACTTCCGCTGCACTGCGCGTCTGGTGGTAATGATCTGTGATCATCTATCTTGCTTGGCATCCTGGTTTACGTGGTAGAAATTTTGAATTGTTGCTAGCGTAGCCTACCCGTATCCCTTCACGCATCCCATACTTGTACCCCTTCGTTCCACAGTGTCACAAGATCATCCAGTAATGGTGCTAGGTACATATCAATATCATTCCCAGGTTGCTTCGACCCTTGGATAAGTAGTGACATCAAAATGTACTTCCGCTTCATACACAGCCATGGATGAAGGTTATACATACATAGATTCACGGGCCAGGTGCTATGTCGGCTGCTCATGTTACTGAAAGGATTCATTCCATCTGTACTCAACCCTAACCTTATGTTCCTCGGTTTTGCACCGAACTCTTTGAAGGTCCGATCGAAGTTTCTCCACTGGGCAGAATCAGCAGGGTGTCTTAGCTTTCCATCTTTCTTATGCTCCTCCGAGTGCCAACGCAGCAATCTTGCCTCCTTTCGGTTCGCGAATAAATGCTTCAAACGTGGGATCACAGGCAGATCCCACAACATTTTAGCAAGAGGTCCTTGCTTCGCCTTAGCAGTATTCTTACGCTTGTATCAGGATGCTTTGCACACGGGATATGCATGCAAGTCTGCATACTCTTTACGGTAGAGGATACAATCGTTCGGACATGCATGTATTCTTTCTACTTCTATTCCCAATGGACAAAGAACCTTCTTAGCTTGGTAGGTCGTGCTGGGCAACACGTTTCCCTCTGGAAGGATGTCCGCTAGGAGACCTAACACTACTACAGAAAACGTTATCACAGACGGTTCGGAACCGTCATCACAGACGGTTCGACACCGTCTGTGTTTTTGTACGTCTGTGATAACTGGCGGTTATCAGAGACGGTTAAAAAACTGTCTGTGATAAGTCACAACACAGACGGTTCTAATGAACAACCGTCCGTAATATCCACATATCACGCATTTGTTATAGTTACCAACCGCTCGTAATATCCATATCACGAGCGGTTCATAATTAGCACCGTCTGTGATATCCATATATCACAGACGGTTCGTAAATATCGCCGTCTGTGATATATGGATATTACAGATGGTTCATGATTATCACCGTCTGTGATATGTGACAGACGGGTCATGATTAACACCGTCTGTGATATCCATCTATCACAGACGGCGATAGTTATGAACCGTCTGTGATAGCTCTTTCAGCATAACTAATTTAATTTTGATTTTCGACTAGCCTCAGGAATTGCTAGCTATGCCCTCTGAAAACAAGTAGGCAGAAAATAGATACATTACAGATGAATCAATCATTGACACTCAAAGTGATCATTTAACTCAAAATCAATTCGACACGAATATGTTTCAAATATTGTCGCTAGAGTTACAATTGAATTACAACTATTCAAAGTGAATTACATTAATGAATCATTCAAGGTCGTTCAGCGGTGTTGGAGTAGTGAAACTCTCCGTTGGCGCTAATGATATCTGTCATGATGAAGGTGTAGAGCTTCCCTCGAACATCCGAGATCTCTCTCTGAACGAGTGAATCTAAATCTATATTGAAGCTCTGTAGCTAGCAAGAGTAAAGTATTAAGCATATATATTTAAATTTATAATTAGGAAATAATTATTGTGAGATTGACCAACCTCGGGATCCTTCAACTTAGCACTCATGAGAATTTGCATATGATGGCAAACGTAGAATGCACATTCTTCTGCTTTTTGCTGGCGGCACTGCAAAAATAGAATTACATATATAGGTATAGTCAGTTCGAGACGCATTATTACGAAGTATGATATAGAATTATTGTGTTGTAGCACGTACCGGAAATCACGTCCTGTGATTAAATGTGGCGTTCGTTCCCTTGTATAGCCCTCCCTCGGCAATATAGGAGATGAACGACCTACATGTTTCCAAAAAGTTAACCTCGGCCATTTCAAACGAAGGAAGACTACAATAGAGTTATGTATGGAGGAAATAAGCACACCTGTCGAGTACTCCTTGCACAAGGGTGAAGTCGTGGATTTTTTTGATTAGGGAATCAAGGTATAGTACCTGGTTCCTCTTTGGTATAATGACTAAAAGGATCCAGTGGTGCCTACTCATGTATGTCGCTTGAGTCATTAAACCTAAGTTTGTGCTGCGTATAAAGTACAAATGAAATTTGTATAGCAAGTAGTGAAGCACTTACTTCTGGTTGTAGGGCACCATTATGTAGTCCTTGTCGTTTTGAGCAAGAAATCCTATCGTTATGTATTTCTCGACGTAGGATGCGTCTGCCAAGATGGTTTTCTCAGAGACCACGTGTGGGTCGAGGAAACCCACCGGTTCTTTCAATCGTCGGGCATTTTTAATCATGTATCTATACATAAGCAATGAGTTGTTATATTCGGTATTACGTGAATGTAGAACTTGATTGTACACACTTACAGTGTCCAGCATTGTAGAAGTGAGGCATCGAGGGCTTTGAGCTTGAATAGGTCGAATAAGTCGTCGAAGCCCACGACGAAGGGGGCCGGCTAGTGGAGGAAATAGTCCTCCGTGTATCTGTCAGTGATTCCATCAGCGCACCCTTTCTCTTTGGTCTTGTGCAAGTACCAGGTATGCAAACTCTGACAACCTAATCCAGCGTAGGCCAATACTGTGGTGGTCGCCAACGGACTTCCGAAAGATTGTTTCTTAGGGTTAGGAGGCGGAAGCGCCTTAATGTTCTTCGATTTCGATTTGTCCTGAACGACTTGCCCGCTATGCGTCCTCCTGTGAGATGACTCGGGAACCGATACGGTGGCAAGCTTTTTTTGTTGGTTCAGTGTCTTCTCCACGGGAACCGATGAGGCGGGCTTCTGAAGTGAAGGTTGAGGTGTAGTCATGGAGGGTCCTGTTGGAGAGGCATGGTCGTGTCGAGATGGTTGGGGTGGAGTCATCAGAGGTTGAGGTGGCACTGCAGGGTCCAGGGCGATGTCCTTCTTGGGTCCTATTGGAGAGGCATGGTCATGTCGAGATGGTTGGGGTGGAGTCATCAAAGGTTGAGGCGGCACTACACGGTCCAGGGCGATGTCCTTCTTGGGCCACTGGATAAAACTGTACACGGCATCCCCTAGTGTTCGATGTCGCCGTCGCGAATCTCGTGGGGCGGCCCTAAAATTGTCATGTACCATGTCCACCGACCTAGCGTAACCTGCGCCACAGGGCACCGTCTTTGCACTATCCCTTCCTTGCATGGATACGCCACCCCGCCCGACCTCAATAGACATCCCAACCATCCTCACTTGGGCGTGCGGTCGTCGGCTCCTACAAAGCGATACGCAATTAGCTAAGGCGTCCTATAGGTCTATCTTTGGAGCATTCCGAGATGTACATTACCTTGATGTCGCCGATAGGTAATTGGGCGTCATCATGTTCATAATTTTGCGTGGGCGCGACGCCACTCGATGTTGAGGAGGACTGGCTCCCAAAACAACGGGGCGGCTTGCGGCCGTTGAGGAGTAGGAGTTGATTCACTTGGTCCTGCAATCTTGCTATCTTTTCTTCAAATTTTGCAGTAAGCACCCGTTCTCTTCCTTCAAATTTTGTAGTAAGCACATGTTCCAACTTTGTGTCGTACTCGGCCTTGGATCTCTTCCTGCTCCTATACGTGCAGTAGTCGTCTTGGAATCCATCCCTCCAAGATACGTTAACCCCTTTGCCTCGCGTGCGACCCGGGTGCTCCTTGTTTCACAGACAGGCGCTCTCTCTCTTGTTTCCCAGAGCAGCCTAGTCCGACGAAGAACGCGCCGATGTAGTGGTCGTAGAAGATCGTCCAACGTCCATGCAGTCGGTCGTCTCCTCCAGCAACCTCTGCAGTTCCTTGTGAAGATCGCGGATCGTCCTCAGCGCAACAGCGACCGCAGTAGCGCCTCTCGATATCCACACGCCCGCAGAAGGAACAACCGTACGCCGGTGTGCTAGCACCAAGTACCACGGGAAGGCTCTCTCAAGAAGATGGCGGCTAGGGTTTCGGTGGAAACAACTCTCGTCCTGGTTTAACCTCAAGCATCTCCTTATATATAGTGCCCCGTGTCGGATTCTATCCGAATACGTTTTACGAATCGTATTCGTACTGGTTTCTTCCATCCCATTAAGTGTGTGACTCGTTAGATTTATGTGTAATCGCCAGACTCGAAACCCTTTCCACCACGAGTCGTAGCGGTCCCTAGCAGACATAACGATTCCCGAATACACACAAATTATATCGGCGAACCTTAATGCAATATGATCTACGACTAGGTCGTCATCATTTACTGACCGTGTCCTATCTTTATACGACTCAGTTCATACTCGGTCATGACCAGTTCGTAACTCCCTACGACTGTGTTTCACCACTCAGGATTTCGTTCGATCGCCTACGACTTGCTCGTATCACCATACGACTTGTCTGGATCTGATCGAACTAAGCGACTTACTCTAGTATTCTCCCTTTGCCTCATGATATCTGGTTTGAACTCCAGGTGAGATAATGTATCATCCATGTACTGTTCAATATTTTCTCGATCGAGTTGTCGGATAACCTTACGTGGTCGAACACTTCGATCACTAGTGGCATGGCCTTGCACTTTCTTTATCCGACTACTTCGAGGGGCCCAGAGACATCTCTCCCGTTATGCTAGGAGGGGCAAATCCCATATCCGACCAGTCATATCCCTCCGCATGTTTCATAGCATACCCGAAAGCTACCTTTATAACTACCCAGTTACGAGCAGCATTTGGCAACCCCTAAGAGTGCTATTACACATGTAGGGAACCATGCTGATCTCAGGTCTAAGGTGTATACATCATAATTGCTTGAGACCAACTAATGACACACAGGATCATAACAATCTCAATAGTGTCTCAAGGTGGGTCAATCCAACCCCATGTTCTCTAACATGTGTTCACATTATTGATTCAATATCCCTATATCTATGACCGGTGAAACATGGTCATCGATCAATATATGCACTGGTCGTAGAGTCACTGGTATTCCGATCAGTGACATTCGACCAGGGATACCTTTTAGAACGACATCATACAAGTCGAAGAGTTTCACCAACAAGTCACATACTCGTTGATCTTCAGAACTAATGATTCATTCAAGGAACAGAATAACATTTATTCAAGAACTCATAAACATAGACGTAATACAATCATCTCCATGATTGCCTCTAGGGCATATCACCAACATTAACAACTAGGTAGTTCGAAGACATATTTACCACACGGTTGGCCACATCCCGGTCTGCCGGGTTTGTGAAAGAGATTTCGCCAAGACGTGACTGATGCCCTCGCTCTTAACCAAGAGAGAGCGCGCCTGTCTGTGATCTCAGCAAATGGCCTTGTTTCGTTCTCATCCTCCGCCGCCCATTGCGTGGTTTTACCCGCGTACCCAGCGGTGCCGAGTTTGTGGGGGTGAGTGTTCAGTGTCTGGAGAGCCTTGTGCGTCGCACTTTCCTCAAGAAATTCGGCCGTCGTCTTCATTTGCACAAAGGCGTCCCATATATCCCGCGATAAGAATTTATACGCCGTGAAGGGCGTTCGACCCATGTTCACGTACTTCATGACAAGCACGCTCTTGAAGGTCCTCCACGCCTTTCCGATCGAGAGCAACGCCTGCTGTCCCACGCGCGCCAGGTCTGCGTCTGGGAAAGTGAACGATTTTAAAACTTCGTCCCACAGCTCGCGTCTTCGATTAGCCGACACAGTGTCCCAGCTCAGTGTGGTGATGGGGACCCGTTCCCTTCCAAGTACCCCGTAGATGGTCCGGAATCTCGCCGCTACTTTGGGGGGACTCACAGGGATCCCATTGGCATTGACCTCCGTGACGGTCATTAGGCCCGGAGGAATTTTCGATGTTCCTCTGCCATCTCGCGTACGTACCACTTTCCTCGGAGATCCAAACGCATTCGGCGACGTCGATGACGACTGCGAAGATGGTGGTGCGGACGCCATGTCGCTTACTTGCTATCTATATATGCACGAAGCAATATGCTTAAGCTCTAGCTGACCAGATTCAAGCAGATTTACTCAACTTAACCGAAAATGATGCACAAACGTAATATATAAAGAAGGATTGATGATAGTTTGTGCTCTCAGAAGGAGAGTTGCAAAAGAACAAGTCTTTGCCATCTCAATCCTATTATCTATACTCTTCATTAAATGAATATGATAGTATAAATTCAAACTATGAGCTCTAAACAATACTTTGCTTAATCACAAATGATCTCAATCATATCAAAATGATCTTAACTATCACATTCAATCTCGATAAGACAAAAGTTCATCACAGAGCGAACTGTAAGAATCGAATAACTAGCATTCAACCAAAAGTAACAAATTAACAAAGATATCAAATTGACAAAGAGCAAGTAATACAATAGAGCTCAAGAATGAACTAACTATCACATTCAATCTCAGTATAAGACAAAGTTCATCACAGAGCATGTCAACAAAGCCCACTGATCAATTTGCAATATCTTTAGTACTAGATTCAGTTCACATATTATCAAAGACTATCAAAGTCACATCACAGACGGTTCGTCAATACAATAGAGCTCCAGAATGAACTAACAGTATATCAAATTGACAGTAGCATTCAACCGTGTAACATCCCAATTTTCAGAGCTTAAAAATCTTTTAATAGTTAGTAGGAAGAAAATTCACCATTTGGATTTTATTTGAATTTAATTTCAAAAGCTTAATATTGGACTTTACAATCAAAAATATTTAATGTGAATAATCCCAAGTGGAACAATAGCCAAAACTATTTTATTTGGGTTCTATGTGCTCAGATATATTTTCTAGATTTTTCTAGAATTTTTCTGAGTTCATTTGCTATTTTCTATTGCTTATTTGAATTTCTGGTATTTTCTAAAATAGAAAAGCTATTTATAATCTCAAAATCCTCTCAGGCCTAATCTTCCCGGCCCAACCCTATTCCCGCCACCACGACCCACTCATGTGCACAAATTCACCACCGCTGCGAGCCTCCGCCTGACATGCGGGCCCCGCATGTCAGCCCTCTCTCCCTCTCTCTCCGAGCGCCTCGCTCGTTCTCCACCGTCCGATCGAGGATGAACGGCTAGATGCGCGTGAGGTAACCAGACGGTCCGAATGTTCCTTTGATTGTGGGCCGTTCGATCAGATCTGAACGGTCAGATCGTGAGTCCGTTTCGCAGCCGCACCATTTCGCACGCGCCGCGTCCTAACCTTAGCCACTGACGTGTGGGTCCCACCCCGCCACGTCATCATCGTCTCCGAGTCGGGGACGACTGGGACTCCGCCGCCGCCCCGCTTTTCTCGCCGTTCGTGCCCTGGACTCTCCCAGGCCTCCGAGTATAAAAGGGGAGGTAGCCCTCGGTCTCCGCATCCCAACCCTAGCCGCCTTCGCCCTCGCGCTGAACCCTAGCCGCCGCAGGAGCTCGAAGATCAATCTGCGCTGCCGCCAACTCCGACGAGTTCGCAATGCGCGCCGCCGCCCGCTCGGGCGCCGTGGTTCACACCGTTGGCATCGCACGGAGAAGGACCGCCTCGTGGTCGCTAAGTTTCGCGGGCGTCCGCCAGAGCCCGCTTCCGCCGAGCCCGTGAGCCCTCCGCCGCTAACGCCGCGCCGCCGCCACGATCACCCCGAGCACCGCGAGCCCCTCGCTGCTCGCCGCACTTCGCCACGGCGGTACCACTCACCGCCGGTGAATCGCCGCTGTTCGCGGGACCCTCGGTTCCAGCGCCGCCGCCGTAGCCACGCGCGCCACCTCGCCGCCATGTCGATCGCCGCCTCAGTCGCCGCGTGGAGCCCCGCCGCCCACGTGTGCGCGCGCAAGCGCCCACCGGTTCCAGAGTTGAGGCTCGGTGGATCTAGTCCACCGTGAGCCTAGCCTCTGACATGTGGGTCCCACATGTCAGAGCCTAGCAATAATTTGATTTTTCTTTAGAGAAATAATTCGGAAATTCTGGAAAATCAGAATTAGGGTTTCTTTTAGATTTCCAATCTTCCAAAGCCCATAACTTTTGCATCCTAACTCCGATTGAGCCCATTCAAATTTCTAAATTTGTCTAAATTCAAGATCTATTTATCTGAGATTTTTATTTAATTTTTTTTAGTTGGTTTTGCCTCTGTTATTTATTTGTTTTGTTTGTTTGTGTCTCGTTTGCGAGTAGACGTCGATTCGTCGGGAAATTTTGTGGAAGAAGGAGCACCCCAAGATCAAGACCAGCACATAGACCTTTTCCAAGGCAAGTCATACCTTTGATCATCTTGAACCCAGTTTTCACATTACTTTGTGTTAAATTATTGCATTCTACTTTAATTATTTATTTAAATGCTTTGGGCATAGTTATTATCCAAATTGTTATCACACCTTGGCCTTGTATGTCATAATTCCTTGTCACCCTAGATTGGTTATTAGTTGGTAATATTATAGCAGCAACATGGGTTGGTTAGATGCAAGTACAATTGCTTAGCCATGCCACGAGTCATCATCATATGTAAGTTGCAAATATTAATTATGACTAAGTGACTATGGAACTTTGTGTAAAACTGTGTGCTATGTGTTATTACTTCGTGATGGCATGTGTTGCACTAAAACCAACTGGGTGGTAAAAGATTTAGACTGAGGCAAGTGGTGGAGACTGTGTGACATGGTGGTCTATGTGATGGGAATGATGGTCTTTGTGACTTAGTTAGAAAATAGAAGTCTTGCCTTGGTCAATTAAGGACTTAACTTTGTGCGCCATTGAATCGAGCTCATCAGCACGCACCACATGCCCGGTATGGGACGGGCCTAACTTAGTAAGTTATGGATTCTCGGCATTGATGTTCGTGGATAGGTTAGGTTGTGTGACAGGTGGAGGTGTGACTACTTGGTGGTTGCATCGCGGGACGATTCGCCTTCCCCGTCCCAATGGTGTGTGTTATACCAATTCTATGTGAGCCGGTATAGCGGTTTGTAAGCACACCGGGAATGTCAATGTTTGAGATGAAGTTTCGAACTGTTTTGTTACGATTGGTGCTTGCTACACTAGTTGTATCTTGTGGGTAAAGTGTACAACCTCTGCAGAGTGTTAAAACAATCTATTCGAATAGCGCGTCATGATCATGGACATGCTCGGGATTTCACACGAGGGTAGTTTTCATAAAATGTGGGAATGGGAGCTGTGTGACGTCAATCATATGGCTATGTGAAATAACTGCTTAGCTGTGTGTCTTTGTGGAAACAATCATTAAATTAATATTGTTTATTTGTTTTGAATGATGCTTTCAATCTATTATGGTATTCAATTGCAAATGTTGTTTTTATGCAAAAGAACCACGAAGCCTTTTATTTGGAATAAGCTCGCATCTATACATTGCATTCGTGGTATGATTTGCGAGTACGGTTGTGTACTCACGCTTGTTGTAAAACTTGCGCCCAAACCTCTGTAAGAGGAGGAGTCTACGCCGCTTTCGAGGAGGAGTTCGCAAGGTCGATCATTCGTTAAGGTCCGATCCCACGGTTGCTGTGGTGAATTGGTGGGATCTACACCGAGTTATTTCCGCTCATTCCGCTTTATTTATCGTTAGCCTGCGTGGCTTAATAAGTGTAAACTCGACCATAAGGTCAAAACCCTTATTTGTTATTCAAACTAATCGCTTACTTTATTTATCGCTTGTGTGGATCGATATTTACCTATGTTAACCCTGTGTGCACTAGCGTGATCCTGGACTAGTGCAGTATACACAGAGGGTTCCAGAATCGTAATTCTGGGTCCCGACAAACCGTCTGTGATAACTAGCATTCAACCGAAAGTAACAAATTAACAGTATATCAAATTGACAGTAGCAAGTAATACAATAGAGCTCAAGAATGAACTAACTGTCACATTCAATCTCAGTATAAGACAAAGTTCATCACAGAGCATGTCAACAAAGCCCACTGATCAATTTGCAATATCTTTAGTACTAAATTCAATTCACATATTATCAAAGACTATCAAAGTCAATATATCCACCCGGACAAATAGTAATATAGGAATACTCACAGAGAGGATGCCACACAACAACTCACGGTGCAAGGAGGAGGCCGATGCAGGGGAGGAGGCCGACGCGGGGAGGAGGGAGGCGCGGGTAGGAGGCCGGTGTAGAGGGAGGAGGCCGACACGGGGAGGAGGCCGCGCGTCGAGGCGGAGGCAGCGTCGTCGATGTCGGGGGCGGCGGCGTCGGGTCTTACGGCCGGGGAGGTGAACGGGCGAACCCTAGAGGAGCCGAGAGGGCCCGAGAGGTGAACGGTTCTTTAATGGAACCGTCTGTGATATCTTATCACAGACGGTGCTTTAATAGAGCCGTCTGTGATATGGTAATATAATGCATGCTTATTTAATAGAACTGTCAGGATATCTTATCACGATTTGAACCATGATAGAGCCGTCTGTGCTATGGCTCTCATTCCCTTCGTCTCCCGCGCGAGTGTCTCTTCGTCTCCTGCTCCAGCTTTACTACTTCTTTTATATAAATAGACAACCCTTATCAAAGGGATTTCTCACGAACCTCCTTGATCATCCCCTCTCTCTCCACAAATTCCAAATGGCTTCCTCTCTCATCTCGGCTGTAGTGGCCTACATTTTGGTTGTGTACTCGCACCTCTCTGTCGCAACTCGCCCAAGCCGCGAACAAGGCGTCCGTTCGCAATGCAATCCGTTGTAGACCCTCTCATCTACCGGAGACCATAACGGCGATCATCTGTCGATTGGAGCTCCTCCTCCAACAGACCAGTGCGAGGCTCTCCAGCATCCGGTGAGTAAACCTCGTCGTGGAGATTGTCCTATGGAACTATTTGGTCCGCACCGAGGATGCAGCCTAGAGAGTCGAGGACGACCTCGACATTGCAGGAGAGCGGGTCCGCCTAGCCGAGACTGTGGAGACCAGGGTTGATGGCCTCTGGGCTATATGGGACTTGATTATAGAGTCCGAACATCTACAAGAGGAAATTGAGCGTGCAAGGTCACGGTGGAGGCGTTTGGTGAGACAATCGATCCCACCCCACCGGCCGACGAGAAGGCGTGCGAAGATTTGAAGACTAAGATAGGATCGCCATCCTTTTTTATCGCGTGATGTAAAACGATAAGGCGCACTATTGTCTGTGATGTAAAACAATATGGTCTTTTTTATCGTCTGTGATGATATGGTCTTTTTTATCATCTATTTATTACTGGGCAATTCATTTTAATAATTATTTGCGCATATACATGCTCCATACGCTATCACAGACGGTTGAATGAAGAACCATCTGTGATAATATCCTCATCACAGACGGTTCCTCTCACTAACCGTCTGTGTTGAACTTATACAGACGGCTCCATGTGGAACCGTCTGTGATATTCTCCATATCACAGACGGTTAGTAAGGAGAACCGTCTATGATATACTCACATCACAGACGGTTCGTCAATAGAGGCCACTATCACAGACGATTCTTATTATGAACTGTCTATGATAATTTACAGATGGTTCTTAATACAAACCACCTGTGATAATCGCATTCATCACAGACGGTTAGTAATAAGAACCGTCTGTGATAGTGGCCTATCATAGACGGTTACTTTGGAACTGTCTGTGATAAGTATACGGAACCGTCTATGATGAGGCATCTAGTATTAGCCTTCCGTGTTATGCTGGCACTATAAATATCGGCTCTCGACAGACCCCCTGGTCCCTAGCGCCTCCACCCCCTAACCCAATTTCGGTTTGAGCCGCAACCCCCATTGCGCCACCTTAGAGAGGAGAAGGAAAGGAGGAAGCTAGAGAGGAGGAAGGGAGGAGAATGAGTTCAGGAGGAAGAGATCAGGAGAAGGAGAAGGTGAGGAATCTCGCTGGTTATTTGGAATTTTCTTCGTGAGCTCGGAGGGTAACGATTTGTAACTCTTTATATTTGCTCTAGGTTAATCTTTAATCAATTTTAGTATGTTTGGTTAGTAGGTGGAGTAACGTATTTGCAGTTTATTAATCTAATTTAAAACTACTAATTTATTACGTGTGTAGCGTAGATGGACCAAAACTGGATGTAGAGTGCAAACCGTGTGAGTGAAGAGTACATTAAGGGCATGTTTGCTTTTAAAAGAGCCGCCGAGAAGGATATGTTGAAGAAGGGGATAGAATTTATGTACTGTTCTTGCATTGATTGCGGTAATCTGAAGATGTTTAACAACCCGGCGCAGATCGAAGCACACTTAATTCGAAGGGGCTTCAAAAAAGGATAGACATGTTGGACCAGTCACGGTGAAGAGCAGATTATACAAGAAGTTAATAATAACGACATCGCCGAGGAATTCAACGATATGCCGGATGTAGACTGTGCTTTAGATGAGGATAGGTCGTACGATGACAATCTGGATCAGATGCTACGCGATGCAAAAGGGAACTACAGTGAGAGAGAGTTTTGTAAATTCGAGGGCTTAATAGAGGACTCGGGAAACCTTTGTTCTATGGCTGCAAGCCGAAATACACAAGGTTGTTAACCGTGTTTGAACTGCTAAAATTGAAGGCAAGCAATGGTTGGTTCGATAAGTGTTTCACGGCGTTGTTAGGTCTCCTAGCGAACATCCTTCCGAAGGGAAACGTGTTGCGCAGCACCACCTACCAAGCCAAGAAGGTTCTTTGTTCATTGGGAATGGAAGTAGAAAGAATATATACATGTTTGAACGATTGTATCATGTATCGTAAAGAGTATGCAGACATGCATGTATGTCCCGTGTGCAAAGCATCCCGATACAAGCGTAAGAATACTGCAAGGGTAAAGCAAGGATTTTATGTAACAGACCCGTAAATAAGAACCGCCACATAGTTATTCATGGAAAAAGAAGGATTGTCGGAGTTGAGAATATCGTGGATGAGGAAGAGTACAATCAATTTGACGAGTTGCCTCCTTTCAAAGATGGCATCAGGCTCGAGGAAGAACCCAGTGAGGAAGCTAGCTATATGTGTGTCGATCATCATGAAGGGCTATACTTTAAATAAGAATTTATTCTATAACATGAGACATGTCAATGTGGACTTGCTATGTGTTATGGATTTGTAATATCTTATTTTGATGTCAATGTGGAATTGTCATATGTCATGGAGTTGTAATCTCTTATTTTGATGTAACGTGAAATTGTCATGTGTTATAGAGTTGTACTCTCTTATTTTGATGTAACATGGAATATCAAAATTGGTTTCACTTGATTTGGAGTTGAGTTGAATTAGATATGATTTTTTGAAGTCAAATGAATTTCTAGTGGATAAATTTATGTTAATGTGTTATATATGGACTTCTCATCTCTCATTTTGCTGTCAATGTGGACTTGATGTCCTAATATGCCAAATTATGGATTTCTCTGAATGTGCTCATGTATGACTTAATGTCTCCCAGGTCTTGTGGATATCACAGACGGTTCCATAATAGAACCGTCTGTGATATGGTCATAATCACAGACGGTTCCATTATGGAACCGTCTATGATATGGTCATAATCACAGACGGTTCAACAAAAGAACCATTTGTGATATGGGGTTCCTAGCTTAGGTTGTTGAATAGAGTACCTAAGCTAGGTTTGAATTTATTTGAGTATTAGCACCTCCAAGGAACCTCCTTGAATTATTTTAGGATTTTAGGATTTTTTTGCTATTTTATAGAGCCTAGATCTATTCGGACCGTCTGATCGGAATCGGACGTTCCTGATCGGAGGAGATGTTCAGACTGTCCGAACGTTTCCTCCTATCGGGACCGTACGATTCGGATCGGATGGTCCAAACAGACCGAGCTGTTCAGACGGTCCGAACATCTCCCCCGATCGAGACCGCCCGATTCAGATCGGTCGGTCCGAACAGACCCGAGCTCTGTAAAATTGCGAAAAAATAGTAAAAACAATCCTAAAATCCTGAAATAATTTATGGAGGTTCCTGGGATGTGCTAATACTCAAATAAAATTTGAAATCTTGCTGTTCAAGTGTTATTAGCATAAAGTAAATTCAAACAGCCTGAGCTAGGAACCCCATATCACAGAGGGTTCTATTATGGAACCGGCTGTGATTATGACATATCACAGGCAGTGCTATTATTGAACCGTCTGTGATTATGACCATGTCACGGATGGTTCTATTATGGAACCATTTGTTATATCCCTTTATTAGGCGAGAACTGCTAGGGTTTGCGTCCTTACTCGTCACTCGCCCTTACTCTCGCCTGTTCACCTCCCCAGCACCCTTAGCCCCTTACTCTCGCTCGTTTGCCTCCCCCATCCAAGCGACGCCGCCGTCGTCGACGCCGACATCGCCGCCACCGGCCGAAGCCTCCTCCCCGACACCTCCTACCCCGACGCCTCCTCCTGCACACCAGAGCCACGCCGCTCGGCCTCCTCCTCCCCCTCCCTCCCCCACCACCATCTGAAGCCACCTCCCAAGGTACTTCTTAGCACGTTTGTCTAGGTTTTGTGGGATTAATATTGCTCTGTGATTGAAATGGTCTAATTCTGAAATTGGTATAATTACTAGTTCAATTTTGAGCTCTACAAGATTGCTTGCTGTTGTCAAAGTAATCACCAGTTTGCCTGTTGTTGTCAAATTGTATTTAGAACTTCTAGTACTTCTGTAGTGGTTTGAAGTAATAAATCAGTAAGTCTTGTTATAGTCTTATGTGGATTGCAGTAGTGGATATTGATGGTTCTTGGTGATCTATGGTTGACAAAAAGTATCAGTTTGAACTTCTTATACATGTGATTGTTCTGTCAGTTTAGTTAAGCATTAGATAGAGCTCAAAATCAGAATTTTAGTGTTCTTATCTAATTTATGAAGAGTATAGACTAAAGGGTTGAGATAGCAAAGTTTAATTCGTTTGTATCTCGCCTTCTGAGAGCACTCAATATCATCAATTATCTGAGCTTTATGCTGATTTCCTATATATACATGTGGTATGTGTTTTGCTTTTCATTCAGCTTAAATGCCGTGGAGGTAATTGGTTGGTAACTTCTATTTTTTCTATATAAAATATGTTTCCAATGGAAATTATCTTCAAAAATACCTAGTGGATATAAACTTACAATCCATATTATTTAAACTCTCAACGTTTTGAATTCTAAAATTTTAGTTCGTTACGTATGTAACTTATATAGATAGCAAGTAAGCAAGATGGCGTCCGCACTGTCTTTGCTGCCTTCATCGATATCGTCGAATGTGTATGGATCTCGGAGCAAAGTGGTACGTACGCGAGATGGCAGAGGAGCATCGAAAATACCTATGGGCCAAATGGCCATAATGGAGGTCAGTGACGGTGGGATCCCTGTGGGTCCCAAGAAAGCAGCGACAAGATTTCGGACCACCTGCGGGATACTTGGAAGGGAACGGGTCTCCATAACCACAGTAAGCTGGGACACTCTGTTGAAGGATCAGAGAGGCGAGCTGTGGATAGAAATTTCACAATTGTTCACTATCCCAGAAGCAGACTAGGCACACGTTCAACGGCAGGCGTTGCTCGCGATGGAACACGCATGGAGGACCTTCAAGGGCACGCTTGTCAACAAGTACATGAACACGGGTCGGACGCCCTTCACGGAGTATAGATTCTTATCGCGGGTTATATAGGACGCTTTTGTGCAAATGAGGACGACGACCGAATTTCAGGAGCAAAGTGCGGCGCACAAGGCTCTCTAGGCACAAAACACTCACCCCCACAAACTCAGCACCGCTGGGTACGCCAGTAAAAAGGAGCAATGGGTGGCGGGGGACGAGAACGCAATAGGGCTATTTCCTGAGATCACAAACGAGCACGCTCGAACCTGGTTAAGAGGGAGGGTATCAACCACGTCTTTGGGCGGCATCTCTTTCACAAACCCAGCGGACCAGGAAGTGTCCCAACGTCTGGTAAGATCTGTCGTGCTACCTAGTTGTTAATAAGTCCATAACTTCATAATGTCTATAATAACATGATGACCTCTTGCAGCAAGCATTGACTTCCGCATGTTCCGAAGACTCCTTCGAAACAAACAAGAAGAAGGATATACTATCTACGGCACTAGGAAGCAAGGAGAACCCAGGTCGCACGCGAGGCATTAGGGTTTACGTACCTTAGAGGGATGGATTTGCAGACGACTACTGCACATATAAGAGTATGAAGAGATCCAAGGCCGAGCCTGATGACCGGTTAGAATAGGTGCTTACTGCAAGATTTCAAGGACAACTAACAAGATTGTAGGATCAAGTTAATCAACTCCTCAAGATGACGCAAGCCGCCCCCGCTATTTTGGGATCCAGTCCTCCTCAACATCGGAGTAGCGTCACGTCCACGCAAAATTCTGAACATGACAACGTCCAATTACCTATCAACGACATCAAGGTAATGTACATTTCTAGAATGCTCCAAAGATAGACCTATGGGACACCTTAGCTAATTGTGTATCGTTTTGTAGGAGGTGACGCCGTGTACGCTCCAAGTGAGGATGGTTGGGTCCATGTCTATTGAGGCTGGGCAGGGGATGGCGTATCCATGCTAGAAAGGGACAGTGTAGAACGGTGCCCAGGTGGCGCAAGGTTACGCCAAGGTCTAGGTGAACGTGGTACATGACAATTTCAGGACTGTCCCGCTGGAGATTCGCCCGAACAAAGACATCATAACACTAGGGGATGCCGTGTACTCTTTTATCCAATGACCCAAGAAGAACATCGCCCTGGACCATGTAGTGCCGCCTCAACCTTCGATTCAGAAGGTCTCTCCAATAGGACTCTTGATGACTCCACCTCAACCATCTCGACACGACCATGCCTTTCCAACAAGACCCTCGATGACTCCACCTCAACCTTTGATTCAGAAGCTCGCCTCATTGGTTCCCGTGGAGAAGACGCCGAAGGAACAAGAAAAGCGTGTTGTCGTATCGATTCTCGAGTCGTCTCACAAGAACACGCATAGTGGCCAGGTCGTTCAGGCCAAATTGAAATCGCAGAACATTAAGGCGCCTCCCAAGCGCAGGAAATACTCCCTCGGAAGTTCGTTGGCCATTGACACAATATTAGCCTGCGCTAGAATAAGTTGCCAGTCTTTGCATGCCTCAAACATTCTGAAGACCAAAGAGAAGGGGTGCGATACTAGAATCACTGTCAGATACACGAAGGAGCATTTCTTCCACGAGCCGGCCCCCTTCGTCGTGGGCTTCGATGATTTATTAAACCTATTCAACCTGAAAGCCCTCGATGCCTCACTTCTACGATACTGGACACTGTAAGTGTGTACAATCAAGTTCTACATTCACATAATACTGATTAATATAACAACTCATTGCTTATGTGAGGTGAACGTTGACCGTTGGATTTAGATCTGACGGTTATCGTTCGCTGGGGTTAATAATGTGAGGTGAACGTTGACCGTTGGATTTGGATCCAACGGTTGACGACAAGCGTGCGGCGGAGCGGGCTGTGCGCACGCGAAAATTGAATTGGGCCGGCTAGGGTTTCGGCCCAATGACTGTTTGCGATTTTCTTTTGATTTTCTAATTAATTAAAAGCTAATAATTCAATTAGGCTTTAGAAAATAGTAGATTAAGCCCAAAAATTCGGAGAAAATTCACAGAAATTCTCAGAGGCATTTTGGATTTAAATAAAATATTTCCAACTATTATTTGGTAATATCTTTTGCAAATAAATTTTTTAGCTTTAAATTAATTAGTTAAAAGCTTTTAAAAATTTCAGAAAAACCACCAAAATGATTTAAAATTTATTTCCAACTGAAATTTGAAATTTGGGCTGTTACAGGCCGCCCCATAACTCTTATGCTTAGATAGGATTCACTAGCGTTCGGTCCTTAATTGACCCGGGTGGAAATCTCCCCCTATCTATATGCGAGAAGCCCTCTCACATTCATCAGTTCATAATATAACTCGCATGCATCTCATTGTAGGTTTTTATTTTTCATTTTTATACAAAATTAACAAAGGTAACTCCTCTGGACCATCATTTCAAAATCTTCCAAATTCATATTCAACATTTCACCCATTTTAAAATTTTAGTAAATCTAGAGCCTGGCTAAGCATTTGTGCAATACTCGCACTTGAAATAGCGAAATCAACATCATCTATTGCCTAAACTAAAACCTAATGGTTACAACAGTAAGCATACCAATATTTCAAGGAGGATCATGCATTGAATAGGAATATATCTGTAATAGCCCAAATTTCAAATTTCAGTAGAAAATAATATTTAATTATTTTTGTGGAATTTTTTGAAATTTTAAAAGCCTTCTGTAATTATTTTAAAGTCAAAACAAATTTATTTGCAAAATTAATTACCAAATAATAGCTAGAATTTTTTTATAAAAGTCCCAAATAACTCTAGGAATTTCTGTGAATTTTTCTACATTTTTTGGGATTTATTTGCTATTTTCTAAAGCTTAAATGACTTAAGAGGATTAGTTTAATTGGAAAATAAATTTAAAATCAAAATCAAATTTGGGCCGAAACCCAAAAACCCCGGCCCAACCCTTCCCCGCGTGTGGCCCGAGGCAGCCCAAGCTGCGCAGCACCCTCCCTCCCTCTCTCTCTCACCCCGACCCCACCTGTCAGCCTCACACATGCACACGCACGTTAACTCACGTTGACGCCTATCAACCGTTGGATCAAGATCCAACAGCCAGCGTTCACGTAACCTTCGGGCGGTCCGAACTGCTCAACGCTTGTGAGTCGTCCGATCTAAGATGGACGACCACGATCCTTTGTGACTTTCGGAAAGTCCGAACACCCCAATCATCGTGAGCCGTACGATTTGAGTCTAACGGCCAATATCCAACCGCATCATTTTCTTTTCTTTTCTTTTCTTTGACTACCATGTGGGCCCGCGCTTGCGTCGTCTTCCTTGTCGTCGTTTCCGCACGACAATCTCGCGCAACCGCCATGGCCGCTCATGCGCGAGCTTCACCAATGGGCGCCCTCAACCGCCCAGACGTCCCCGCGTCGTCACGCACGACTCGCACCCATCCCCGCATGACTCCCGCCTCCTTCCCCCTCTATCTCCGCGCGCATGTGCCATGAACCCGCAACTGCCGCCGCACGCTCCCACCTTCTCCACGCCGCTCCGGAGCCCCTCGGCCCCTATAAAAGGGAGCCCCGGGCGCCCCTCTTCACATCGAAGCCAACACCGCCACCCACTTCCCCTCTTTCCCCGTGAGCTCGTCGTATTTCGAGTTCTTTCATCGACGATGGAAGAAGCTTGGAGCTTCGATTGCGACACCGCGTCCTCGCCGCCGTCTCCGTTCACTTCGCCGCATCGACGCCGACCCGATGCGCACCTCGCCTTCGACGGAGCCGCACCGGAAACCCTACTTCACCGTCGACCCCAACTTCGCCACCGCTCTTTTGACGCCGCTGGCTGCCTCCGTCCTCTTCTCATTGTGTGGGTAAGTGCACCGTGATCACCATCTCCCCCTCTCTTTTGCGCACTTTACCGGCCGTCACCGTGCAGCGTAGCGCTGGCGACCCTCGGTCCCGACGCCGGCGCCGCCTCGTGCCAGCGTGGCCTAGCCACATAGGCGCCACCACGACATCACCTTAGCGTCGGATCCGACGTGGATTCAACGCGGTGCCAAATCAGCGCAACCCCTTGAGCCAAAAAGCCCGTGGGCTTAGTCCACATGAACCGTGTCTATGACACGTGGGGCCTGCATGCCAAAATTTTATTTAAAATCCTTTAATTCCGAAAATCTCAGGGCTGATGTCACCCTTGCGCAATAAATGGATTTTCCTTTAGAAAAATAAATCAAGAAATTATGTTAAATTTGGAATTAGGGTTTTTAGTAGATTTAAACTTCTAAAATTCATATCTTTTGCATCCAAACTTCGATTTGGGTGATTCAAGTTGCAAAATTTGTATAAAATTATTATCTATCTAAATAAACTAGAATATTTCTCTTTGGAGTTAATTTGATCTATCTTTTTGAAATTATTTGAATTTGAATTGAATTTTGTTCTATTTTCGCGTATAGACTTCGACGACTTCGGAGAGTTCGGTCCTTCCGGGGACTTAGAGTTTCAGGACTTCAACGAAGGCAAGTTATACCATTGACCATGTTGCCCCTAGTATTTTAAAGTTATTTTCAGTTTTTAAATTATTACTGCATGCATAATTGTTATTCAACTATTTCAATCCCCTGTTTTAAATACATAGTTATTCCAATTTCCCTTGTATGGCCAATTTGAATGTTGAGCATGATTACCTTGTCACCACTAGATAAAACGATATCGATAATAAACTTATGTTTAGCCAATGCTTAGACCACACATATGATTTTGGGAGGATTTAGCCAAATCATTTACAAACTTGGTTTAAAATTGAGTCTATGGTATTGTTTTACCATAGATGGTTTATAAAGATGGGTTTATTTAAAATAAAATCCAAAATGGATTTGGACTTGGGCAAAATGAATGAATGGTGGGTGCAGGTTTATGCACATGCTTAGTCTGGTTAAGATTAAGGCCCAGGGTTTGTTTTGAAAGACGCCCAAGTTAGTTGAGGACCGGTCTTTGAGCCACTTTTTGCTATGCCTTATTGTACCACCACATGTCTTGTTTGGGCAGGATTTGGCTAAGTAATTTGTTATGTCTTAGTGTTATTTGTGCCATGTTGATCGTGTAGGTGTTGGGTAGACATTTATTCCCACCTGGCGCAAGAGGGGGCTTTCGGAGGACAGTTAGTCCAAAGGAAGTGAAACCTTAGCAGGCATAAGCACATTAAGACAGAGCATTGTAAAGGCCTCATGATAACTGCTCAGTCGCACGCCTACGGAAGCGTGTATTGGCCGACATAAAGACCAAATTATCTCGTGTGGGTAAAGATGTATAGACTCTACAGAGTAGAAACTATTCGAATAGCCGCGTTCGCAGTCATAGACATGCTAGCAAAGACACTTAAAGTTAGACTTTGTTTTTGGTTTCAAAATGTTTTATCAAATGATTTGAGGATGGTTAATCCTTGTGGTATAAATTGGGCGGTCAGCCATGTGAGGAGGGTATCCTTCACCATTTCATATGGAGATTATCCATACCTTAAAGTTGTCATTTCAAAAATTGATTTTTGATATAGTATAAAAATAGCCTTGGAAATTAATATGATTACTTAAACTGAAAATTGCTGCTTTACGGAAAATAAACCCTGCCATATTCATTTGTTTACCTTATGCATGCATCATAATTCAATATTGGGTGTAACTTGCGAGCATGGTAGTAGTGCTCACTCTTGCTGAATAATTTTTATTCAGGAGAAGACTTCTACCAGGATGGTGAGGACCCAGACACTTAGGCTTATGCCCCTAGACGATTGCCTGTGGCAAATCATGTGGCCTACTTCTACCGTTTATGCTTCCGCTTTGATATTGCTGTGGTATTTGTTAATTTGACCACAGACTCGTTGTATTAAATTCTGAATATTTAATGTTATTTAAATTCCCGTGATATGATTGTGATATCATTTTTGTATAACTGTGTACACTGAAAATCCTGGACTAGTGTATGAACACAGAGAATTCGGGATCCTTCCTTCCCGGGTTCGACAATATCCACCGTTATCCCCAAATATAGCAATTTTAAGCAAACATACTGTGAGGACCCGGGGTATTTAACTCGTAATACTTTACCTCCAAATGGTTATAATATTACCAATTAAATATCCTAAGCCTCGATGAACATGTGCTTTCCAGAATTGCAGCACACAAACATCTTTACAAAATCATGCATCATTTTCATACAACTTACAACAGCAAGTCTAGCAAAAGACATACAATATATAGAGTTATTACAAAAGAGCCGACCGGCCAAATGACATCAAAGTAACATAATAAACAGCGGAAGCAAAAGCGCCATAAGATGGCCATAACAAAAACCAACCGGTTAGCCAATAACCCACAAGGCAACCGACCGGGCCGCCAAGCTAGTCGCACCCACCGCAGCAAAACTCACAAAAGTCGATCCCTTGGGGATCCACTTCCTCCTCTACAACAATAAAGCAATGCAGTTGAGTACAAAAATGTACTCGCAAGACTTACGAGTAACAAGCCTATACATAGCTACATGCAAGCTGGAATAAAGGAGATGATTATATGGTTAATTGGACGCATAAAGCAATTTTCATTTGCAATAATGTAATAGATTGAAGCCAATTTATCAAATCTGTTTTTAATTGTTGAAATAGCAGCGAGGTAACAAATAATAACATAAGTAACCACCTAGAGGTGACTATCCCAATAGCCACCACAACATAGCACGAATCCCCGATTCGTATCACCCAATCAATTTTTAGGGAAAATGTTATAGTCTAATTCTCACGGGGCATATCCGAGCGTGTCCATAACCTAGGACGAGGCTATTCGAATAGTTTGAAACCCTGTAGGGGTGTACCAATGTACCCACACTTCAGACCGCCTCTTGGCCACATGATTAAGCACACTTCCAAAGGTATGCCAGCACGGCTAAGTCCTACGAGACGTTTCCAATATTGTGCATTAACTACGAGCCGCTCGTATGGATAGAAACCCATACGCTACATTGTAAAGCCAAAAATCAACTACCCGCTAGGGGTAATGCTTTCGGACAACTACAATGCTCCCAAACATCTTTCCTCCTACACAATCTCCTGCGACTCGAAGCTAACACACGCTAAAGTACTAAGTCAAGAGAGGTCCCATATCCCTCTAGTGTGGTTAGCATGCAAAATGCTCAGTACGGTGGTGCAAATAATTCGGTCCTTGTTGACTCGGGCACCATTCCAGTCACACCCAAAAGTACACCATCTTACCGTTGTGCCCAAGTCCAAAATATTTTATTTTCTATTTTAGTTTTCTCAATTAAACATAGCACAAGGTGCTAAACATAAAGTCATAATAAGTTTTTGTGTGATCAAGGTTATCGACTAAGTCGACAACCGCCCAATTCTACCAGTAGCTAAGCATGACTAAGCAACATAAACTCGTAAACTACTAAGTTACAAGGGCTCATCCAACGAACCCTAATTAACAGCAAGATAATCCTAGGCTCAGTAGTGGAGGATAAACATTTACCTACAGATTATGCATCTAGAGGATCAACTAACCGACAATAGTTTAACAACAAAATAGCAATGCATACATAGACTTTGCAAACAAGATAACTTTGAAAATAATAGGAGCAATATGATCAAATGATGCTACATCTGCTTGCCATGCTGGTAACTCTCTTGCTGCAGAGGGTCACTCTCGGGCTCAACAAATTCTTCGGAACCTATCACAAGAACGCGAAAATTCAATAAGAACAACGAACACCGAAAATGACTCAAAAACCAAAATCATCCAAATTCCATGAAATTTACACAACAGGTAGAGCATTATTTTAAATGAATTTAGCAACAATAATTAATCAATTTTGACTAAGAATGCAAAAGTTATGGCCTAAACAGTTTCTTTCAGCTGGAAAATTCAATTTAATTACTTTTTGTTACTGTTCATCACACAAATTTCCAGAAAGTTTTTGAACATGAAATTTTTATGGTAGGAAGATAATGACATCCTAAGAACAACAAAATTGGGTTCACTTCATTTGGAGTTAAAATGATTTTTTTAATGATTTTTCTAAGCTATGAAACTAGTGCATAACATATTTCAGGGGCAAAGACATAAGTAAAACCTATTCTATACTAAGGCATATTAACAGAGGAACCTAACACATTTTAGTTTGCTCAATTTGGAGTTACAGAGAACAACTTATGCATTTTACAAGTTTAGAGGAATTTCTAGAGCAACAATTAATGTTAACAAGATAATACAACTACACAGCTCTCTGGTACAGAACAGTGTTCAAACACACTTTCAGATTAAAGTTCAGTTAAACAGGAAGAAAACAAAATTTGAATCACTCTAAAAGGAGTTAAAATGAATTAGTTATGCACTTTTGAAATTTAAAACAATTAACAGTTTGCAAATAAGAGCTTTCAGGCTTTTCTTGAAAAGTAACTCAACCGGAGAGGTCAGGGCTGTAGATCTGAAATCGCACCTCCAACGCACGGGAGCACACACCCACGCACGCGCGCGCTGAGGAGCTCTAGACCGTTAGATCTAGATCTGACGGTTCAAAACTATAAGGGGAGGTTCGGACGTTAAGATCTACAAGAGGAGGTCCTGAACGGCTAAGATCTCCACGGGGAGGTCCTAAACGGCTCAGATCTACTCAGGGGAAGTCCTAAAGGTTAAGATCTAAAGGAGGGGGAGATCTTGGACGGCTCAGATCTCCTAGAGGAGGTCCTGGACGTTCAAGATCTACCGGAGGAGGTCCTAAGGGAAAGATCTACAAGAGCAGGTCTTAACGGCTCAGATCTCCAAAGGGAGATCCTGGACGGTCAAGGTTTACTTAGAGGAGGTCTTGAACGATCAAGATCTTAGGCGGAGGGACGTCCTGACGGCTAAGATCTCACAAGAGGAGGTCTTAACGGTCGGGATCACCAAAGGGGGAGGTCCTAAGGGTGGTCTAAGTGAGATCTAAGGGGAGGTCTTTGCAAAAAATCCGAGGTAGGTCTTTTTGCAAAGAGGACCCAGAGGGTGGCCCCGAGGGTGGTTTTTGCAAAAATGACCACAGGGTGGTCTTTTGCGAAACACAGGAGGTGGTCCAACAGAGGGGAGGTCTCGAACGGTCCAGATTTCCAAGGGGAGGTCCGAAACGGCCAAGATTAAAGCTGAGGGAGGTCCTAACAGCTAAGATCTTCACAGAGGGAGATCTTAACGGTCAAGATCTAACCCAAAGAGTTCTTAACGGCTACGATCTAAACCTAAGAGGTCCTGGAGGTTTTCTTTACAAAAGGCCATGGAGTAGTCTTTTGCAAAGAGGACCTCGAGGGTGGTCTTGAGGGTTGTTTTTGCAAAGACAAAATGGAGGTGGTCGGCTTATGACAACAGGACATAAATACCTCTCGGTTCTGCTCGTCGGCTCGCCACCGGCGACTCTGGTCACAGCAGCGCAGCCCAAGGGCAGCAAAAGGTTCGCAATATCATTACACACACCCTAAGGGTACTCTCGACGGCGGGGCTGGCCTAAAACGCCAGTGAGCTGGAGAGAGGCGGAGGTGCAAGGCACGACCAAAACAAAAACTGCGAAAAGCTCCGCAACGGTCCAAGGTAGCGAGTGCTCAAGCTTCTAGGTACTAATAAGGAGTTACCTTAACGCTGGAGAGCCTCAAAGAAGGTCGAAGAAGCTTTGACGACGGAGAGGCTCGCCGGAGTTGGGGAAAAAGATGACGAAAACACGGCCTGAGCAAAATGAACACCACCGGGTGGTCAAAATAGCTTCAACTAGGCCCACAGAAGGTCCAAGAGCAAGTAATTGGAAAAAAGAAGCACTTACCAGAGTTGGAGAAGAAAGGGGATGATTCCGACTGAAAAGATTCAAACTCAAAATTAGACGATCCCTGAGAACGCAATCCAAAATTAAGTTAGGGGAAAAGATACAGGTGCTAAGAGAGCAAAAGGGTGCGAAAAGAATTGAAGAAGAACCACTGGAGCACCAAGGTCCACAATGGTGCTTCACGGCCAACAATGGCGACTAGGGGATTTTTAGGGTTTGGAGCTCGGGTGAGTGGCTTAGAAGCTAAGAGAAACGCTAAGAAAGGCAGCAAGGAGGAGCTAGAGGGCCATTCAAAGCCGGAGAGCAATGGTTACAAAGAAAAAGAGGTCCACGGTGAGCTAGGGTTTAGCTCAGCTGCAGAGGACAAGAAGTGATGGTAGCAGCTGTGGAACATGACTTGAGAGAGACAAGCTGATCGCCAAGCGCTAGGGTCAAAGAGTGGTTGAAGGTGATGCACAGAGATATGACTTAGCCTACCAGCTCTCTGCCATGGCTCTTAGTCACGCGTGCGTGAGGTTGAAGATGACCAGGGTGGTTAAAGGGCCCACTCGATAGAGACACACACAAAGTGGCTCGGTCAAGAGCACACGAGCGATTTGGGCTAAGTCTCAAGGGTTAGGGTCGGAGAAACTCAGCGGTCAGATTAGAGATGGACGGCCACGATTAAAATAACTCTTGGACGACCCGAAAGTTCAAAAGGATCTAGACGGTTGAAACGGAGATCAACGGCTGGGAGATACGCCCCCCCCTTTTTTTTAAAAAAATTAACTGATACACTTACTTGGTTTGACCTGACCAAGTGGCTCGAGCTCAAGTCTAACTCGAACCCAACTGGTTTTTACTAGGGTTTTGAGTTTAAAACTGAAACTTAGAGAGATTTTTAGAGATAGCAAACTTACTCCAAAAACTCCAAAATTTTTACAGAAGATTGCTAACTCCTAGGTTGACCTTGAGTAGTATTTCGAGAGACTGTTATGCCTTGCATTTTTCACCAAAAATTCACAAGGTACTGAGCTAAGGTTTGACCCACAGTCAAACTGGTTTGATTGATCTCTTAAAATATTCAAACAATTTCTAAAAATTATGAAATTTTTCGGAGAAGTCACACAGCAACCCTAGCACCAAGGAAAAAATATTTCCAGAGGATGATCACCAGATCAACCAGAAAAGTTTTAAAAGGGTCAATATTTAGGTCAAAAGAGAGGCTTGTGATTTGTATTTTCCATAATTCCTTTACAAGAATTTTTAGAACATACATACAACAACCAAGTGTAAGAAAAGTTTCAATTTCTAGACATTTTCTTACATTAGAAACACAAGCCAAGATTTAGAATGTTACACATACACACATGCATAATAGATTTTGCAAAAAAGAAGTACAATAATTGAAATAATAGGATCAACATGGTCAAAGGAGATTCTTGCCTTGCTCTGGTATCTCAGAGTACGAGGATGGAGGATCATCGAAAATTTTGTTCGAGGTATTGACGTCTGTTAAAAAGGAGCCGATACACTACTAAAAAAAGGTAATCACAGATGGTTCAAAATCGCCATCACAGATGGTTTTTTGAATTGTCTGACTTTATGGGTCAGTAATGACATGAGATTATCAGAGACGGTTTTTGAACCGTCTGTGAAAAAGCTATCATAGACGGTTCTTAACAAGAACCGTCTATGATAATTTGATTATCATAGACGGATCTTGTTAAAAATCGTATGTGATAGTTTTTTCTATTGCAAAAAAATTCGAATTCTAAACCAAACCAATCAATTGCTAGACAGTTGGACCCGAGTATCTACATATGGTTGATTACACAATCTGGAATGAAAGAAAACTCAAACTGGACAGTGAACGAGCGGCGAAAACAGGTGCTGAAATTTTGGAGGCCCTAAACGACCTTTTTTCGATTTTTTCACTTTTTGGGAGGCTTTTGAGGCCCTAATCTTGTATCTTGGAGTTCTAAGAAACCATCTACTATTTCTCGTTCCAGCATAGAGGCTGAATACAAGTCAGTAGCCAATACCACTGCCGAGATTATGTAGATACAGGCTTTGCTTGGGGAGCTAGGCATCTTTCTACACAGAGCACCGAGCTTGTGGTGTGACAATCTTGGTGCGACGTATCTTACTGCCAATCCAATGCTCCATGCTCGAACCAAATATATTGAGATTGATTATCACTTTATTTGTGAACGAGTAACTCGCAAGGCTCTCGGATCAAGTATCAACTTGTTGATGTATTGACAAAAGTGCTTCGTGTCTAGCCATTTGTCAGATTCAGAAACAATCTTAACATGGCTAGGCCTAGTCCAGGTTGAGAGAGGGTGTTAGAGATATAATCCTGATTCATATCTCTTATCGTATTCTCAACGGAATCGATTAGATTGAAGAGTCCTGTAGCATGTCTATTGTCGGTCATGTACAGAGATATGTCCCGGAGTTAGTTCTCATGTTTAAACACGAGATAACTCGGTTGACGATTGTAATATGTAATATTTGTAATCTATAAATAAAGAGAAGAACCAAGCAGGTTCATTGCGGCCGATATTCTTTACAGAGAGGAGCACGTAGGACTCGCTGGAGGCGACGAAGTTCGCCGGAGCCGGCGAATCGGTGACGGCGCTGCTGCTGCCATAGGAGGAAGAGAGAGCAGAGCCGCTGCTGCCATGGGAGGAAGAGAGAGATACGGTACGGGAGCGACAGGTCTATACTTTTATTACGTGGTGGGACCCACAGGGAGAGTGAAACAGGTACTGTTAATACTAGAGGGGCATTCAAAATAAACCTTGCTAAACTGCGGCTGGCCTAAGTACCCACCGATAGGACCGACATGTCGACGGTTGTCCGTACGACCCCGTAAAGAGTTTATGAACACAGCCCTTCGTCCATAAATAGATGGGTACTCTCCTCTCTCCTTTCTTTCAAACCAAGCCGGTGGCCTCTAAAAGGCATGTTTTAGTCCTCTCCTCTCTCTAGCTACTTACATGGATCGATCCCTGCATGCAGGTGCAGCTAGCAGGAACAAGTACTGTCAAGAGCTAGCATAGCGGCTTGCAGGGACAGCACCAGCTTGTTTGGCCAGTTTCGACTAAGAATTGTAATTCGGTAGCATATAGTCGAGTGAGTGATCAATCGAGAAGCTAGCTAGGTGTGCGTGCGTGCGTCATGGCAGATGATTGGGAGGAAGAGCTGGAGGAGGACGAGGTGTGGGCGGCCATGACGAACCATGTCCATGGCCACTCCCCGCGGCGGCACAGCAAGCCGCAGGCATGCGGCAGAGATCACCATCACCATGCCCCGGCCGCTCTTCCATTGCACGGCCACGGCACCGCTTCCAATTCCACCAGGGAGAAGCAGCACATGCGCTACTCTTCTCCTCCAAATAAGACGATACAGCAAGCAGCATCAACTCCCAGCGGCGGCAGCGGGCGGTCAGCTCCGGTTAGCATTCCGGACTGGTCCAAGATCTACGGCCGGAGCAAGGCGGGCGGTGACGGCGAGCATAGCAAGGACGGAGGCGGCGAGGATGACGACGACGGCGAGGAGGAGAGGGTTCCGCCGCACGAGTGGCTGGCGCGGAAGATGGCTGGGAGCTGCCAGGTGTCGTCCTTCTCGGTGTGCGAGGGCGCCGGGAGGACGCTCAAGGGGAGGGACCTCAGCCGCGTCAGAAATGCCGTCCTCTCCAAGACCGGCTTCCTCGAGCACTTGGACGACGGCCACCGCCACTAATCATCCATGCATCTGCTGCTCCATATATCAGCTATTACCGTGCGTGCATGCATAGTTAATCCATACCATAGTACTCCACTCCACTATACTAGCTGGCTGGTTAGCACGCACCTATCCTATTCCCCTATCTACATCAAGTAGTACTAGCTACTAGCTAGTAGGTGTCCAAGAATAGAACAAGTAGCTGGCTTAAGCTTTCCAACTACTGCAGTGAAGTGCGAGTGAGTGTGTAAAGCTAGCTAGCACAAAGGACGGCAGCGCTGTAGTTTTCTTCTAATTTTTTTTTTTTTTTTGCTGTCCCTGTCGTCCCTGTCAGGTAGTACTAGCTATGCACGTCTAGCTATGTATGAATGCCGGTCTAGCTCTAGCTAGCTAGCTCATTGTTTGTCACTTGTTGATCCCTCGGTGCTGTCTCTCTCTCTCTCTCTCTCTCTCTCTCTGGGAGTAATATAAGTATGTAATAGTTAAAATTTTGGCTTTTACGGTGTGTGCTAGCAAGCTTAATCACGAGCATGCAATTTGATTTGATAAGTGGCCGGTCTTTACATGCATGGATATGCTGCGTTAAATTAATAGCAACGATGGATGGATGTACTAGTCCTAGGGCTAGTCCTAGTCCTAATGGAGTATACGCATGTAAAGAGCTGCAGCAGGTGGCTGGTCCTGATCGATCTTGTTTTGCAATGCAAGCGTACCCGTGGACTGGCTCTGTGACTACTGACTGTACGTGAGGTGAGGGCCGGGACTGGGAGATAACGACGGACATGCAGAGTCTCGTTCATGCATCTGCATGTATATATGCGTACGTGTGCTGTCCGTCAGAAAACATCCGTACGTGGGTTTCTGCTAGCTTAGTTTGGACTCATATCTGTCCCCCTCATGTGCGCGTGCCTCCTCTCCTCTCCTCTCCTGCCGAGCGAGCTGCCTGATTTAATCTACGGAGTGCGTAGATCTCTCTTCTGCTGCAACTGCAGATCCGACTGTAGCATCTAGCTCGTGCAAGCAGTCCATGGGCATATATAGCAACGTACTCACCATAATTTGCTCTTTCCGACGCATGCATGTAGAGAGAGAAACAAAAAACGTATATATGTGATGTGAGGAGATCGAGCATTGCCTTCGATTTAAGCAAAATTTCAAGAGGATATATCTAGATTTAGTATTTCTTAAAAGAGAAATATATATATATATATATATATATATATATATATATATATATATATATATATATATATTCTAGATTTAGTATTTCTTAAAAGAACCGTCTGTGATAGTTTTTTCAACTGCAAAAAAATACTAAATGTATTCCCCTTGGCCGTCCGCCTCTCCACCTCCGGCACCTCGTCCACCTCCTGGCTCTACTCGCTCATGAGCCTTCTGAAGAAGGCCATGATCTTGTCCTCGTCGCGGAGCTCCTCGAAAGGCACATCCTTATCCTCATCCCCGCCCTCCTTCCTCCCGGCCGTGTCGCCAGCTTGGGCTTCGCTGCCTCCGCCGCCTTGGCCCACAGCTCCTAGATGTCGCGGAGGAAATCGTTGGTCTGTCCCTCCCCGATATCCCCAGCGTTGATTAGATTAGTCACTACAAGGGCGGCAAACTGAAGCATTTGTTAGATCATCAAGCCACATTGTTCCCCATCCATTCAATCACAAAACTATATTCAAGCACACATTCAATCACAAAACTATATTCAAGCACACATGTATACCTCGATCTAGGAGAAGCCATGGGGGGGGAGGACAAAGCGTGCCGAGGGGAGGAGGGCCGGCGCGGGATGGGGCGCGGGAGGAGAGCCGGTGGGGGAGACGCCGGCCGGCCATCGGGGGGAGGACGAGCGGCGGGAGGAGGAGGACCGGCGGAGGGAGCACTGGGTGGCGGCGGGACGAACGGGAGGGACGAGGGCTGGCGGCAGGAGAAGGGAGCCCAAAGGTCACGCTGGATTTGGGGGAGTCCTTATTAATATATAAGGACTCCTGCTACTCCCGCGCACGCATTCGAAATTCCCGCGCACGCATTTAAAATTTTCGAACTCCCGCGTTGTGAATCACATATCACAGACGACTCGTATCACCAACCGTCTGTGATGAGATACTTATCATAGACGGTTCGTGATACAAACCGTCTGTGATACTATCATAGACGGTTCTATTCAAAAACCGTCTGTGATAATCTCCAGTACCACATACGGTTTTTTAATAGAACTGCTTGTGAATTATCATAGACGGTTCTATTCAAGAACCGTCTGTGATAATATCCAGTATCACAGACGGTTTTTGAATAGAACCGTCTGTGATACTATCACGGATGGTTCTTTAATAGAACCGTCTATGATACTGAGTATCACAGACGGTTTGTATTACAAACCATCTGTGATAGGCCCGACAGACCCAATACAGACGGTTCCATTTTAACTGTCTGTGATGAGGCGTCTACTATTGCCTGTTTTGTAGTAGTGATTATGTTGGCAATAGAAATTACTCGCAAACTACTGCCTACCTCTCATGCAAGGCTAGGTTTTCGATGACTTAGTTAGATACCACTATCTCATACTAACACATATGGTTGTACGACTAGGTATTAGTCTCGGAGTTGTTGGCTTCGATCCTTAATTGATTACGGGCGAGAAACTCCACCTTATCTACTACTGAGTCACAATCCTCAATTTTCAAAATATATAATAACACGCCCGCATCTAAATCTAGGTTTTTCATTTTATTTTCAAGTAAAATAACATAGGTATCCCCTCTAGACATTTTTCAAAATATCCCAAATTCTCAAATTAACATATTGTCCTTTTATAAATCTTTCGAAAAATCTATCGTTCTACTAGCAGTTGTGCGATAATCACACTAAAAAATGTCAAATGATATTATATATTGCCTAACCCATAATCTAACGGTTACAACAATAGGGAATCCATATTTCAAGGAGACACATGTAGCAATTAGGATTTACAACTACCGATTTTCCAATCATAGTATTTTTCATACAAAACATACATGCATGTATAATAGACTTCATAAAACAAAGTACAATAAGTAAAATACTGGGATCAACATGATCAAAGGGGGTGTTTGCCTTGCTCTTGCTATTCTGGAAATATGGATGGTTGATTGTCGCAATAATAGCTCGAGCAATTGACATCTAATTCAAAAAGAGCCGGAAACGAATTAAATAGTACCAATAAATTCAATAGTGACCAAAATCAAATATTTTTACATATGCTGGTAGTTCATGATTTCAGATGAATTTAGATGCAAAAATCATTTGTTTTGGAGTTTTGTGGGAAAAGTTATTAAGGTTTGAATTCTGTTCGGTTTAGAAATTCAAAGAAAATGAGAAATACGCTTTCCAACAGAGAAGACATAATCTCACGTATGTTCTAATGAGGTTTACGCTTTCCAGTGAGGAAAGCGTCTTCTCCTCAGAACTAAAAGCGTATATTTTTATTTCTTTTCGGATTTTTAATTAAACCGGCAAGTGGGGTCCACTTGTCAGCGATACAGTTCATATGAATAGCGCATGGTCCACGCGCTCAGTCCACCGGTCCATGGATCAGAGCACATTGTTCACTTAAGTTGTGGGACCTACATGTCATCGACTCATTAAGAAAATGATTTTTTTTAGTTTTATTTAATCTTTAGCTTGGTCCCACATGTCAGCTACTCAGCGATAACTAAAACCGATAGCTAATCATTGGTTTGTCCTAAATGACTGAGATTTGGTCTTAATGACGCTGCTATAGTGGTGGTCGGCGCTCGGACAAGTAGGGCCTCGCGATGGCTCTAGCGCCCACACTCGTCGCCGGCGAGATGGTGCTCGGCGGTGCTAGGGAATGCCCAAAATGGGATCCCCACACGCATGCACATCTACTGGTACCAGTGGCATGGTCTAAGATGGCTCCTAGCGATGACGTGCCAGCGTTGAGCGACGGCGTTGCTAGGGCAACGAGCCAAAGCTCAAATGATCTACGCTCTCAACGAAACATCGCGCGCATAAGCATCTAGGGACTACTAGCAGTATACCAGAACGCCGTGGAGGCTCGGAGGTGGCCAGAGATGGCTTGTCAACGTTGAGCCATGGCGGCGAGGTGAGATTCATGTGGAGAAGGTGCTCGGGTGATGATGATCATTGTCCAGTGGTTGGGGAAGGACGAGGACCACGGCAACAGAAATGGTCGGAGACGAAGAAGAAATGTTGATTCGACTGTTCCTGTGGATTAAAGATGAAATTGAGTGAGAAGAAAGTATCAAGGCATTGTAGAACAAGATATGTTACAAAAGGAGCGATGAAAAACCCTTCTGAATGGCGGGAATGGTGGTGGTGGTGCACGGCCGAAATGGCGCTCAAGCTCGATGAGTGTTTGAGCTCAGTTGAAGAGGACAGAATGGAAGAGGAGGTGCGCACTGGTGAGGAAAAGGAAGAAGGAAGCTTAGGTTGTCCTTTATATAGATGAAGAGGCAGAGATAAGCAAGGAGAAGCTCGGACAACTATGGGCAAACAACGGAGCACTTGGTGATGTACGGGCAGGCGTGGGGCACGACCAAGCATGGAATGGGCACGAAGGCGACGGGCGAAGCGACAGGGTGGTTGGATTGTGGAGAAAACCAGGGCGACGAGGAAAACCACGGGCGAGGCGGTGATTCACTCGCGGCGTGAGCTGACGCTCAGCGAGGTGAGGTGGATGAAGATGCCTGCCGGTAGGGCCCGCTTGCCAGAGAGAGAGAGACAGAGAGTTAGGTTTTGGCTTTTTTATTTTCTCCCAAGTTGTTTTGCTGATTTTATTTACCAAGCAAACGTCCTTAGAATTTTATGAAAATTTTTGTAAAAGCTCTTGACCTAATGTAGTCTATCCTGTAATTTTTTAGAAGTTTAATCATTCTATGAATTTCTCTAAAATTCATGTAAGTTTCTGTTCTTTTGTATTTGTAATTGTTTTTCTTAACAAGATTTTATATCTCCGTTTTGGTGAATTGTTCCTGGGATATTATGCCAGAAATAATTATCTTATTTAATTATTTTTACTTTTTATTATGTAACCTCCTTTGAGTACATGTATGTTTGTATTTCATATTTTGCTTTTAAACAAAAGTAAAATTCAAACATGAGTATATTTTCATATGCAAAATGGTCAAATTATGTTTCCTAATGCATTAATAATTCATCTTCCCAAAATTCATATTTTGGGATGTTACAGTGTCAATGTAAAAAATGACTTATATTTAGAATCAAAGGGAGTACAACATTTTAAATTTAGAGGTAAAACTTACTCATATACACTTGGCATTAAATTAAATTTACAAAAAAACAACATATTACACATGTAGCCTGTGCGTGGGCCAGGCAAGCAGACATGCCCAGCAAACATTCACCGGTTGTACAATGGAAGAAATTAAAGTGACAACCATGCATGCATCATATTGTCATATTGATACTACGTTGATCAACTACCCATGTAATCTGCGACCTCAGCCATCCGATCCAAATCAAGTGATTCAGATGGAGGCTGGGTGAGCTCCCCTCCCACTTACGACATTTTTTCGAAAAACACCTCGCAACTCACTGCAGTTTGAGGAACCCACCCCCTCTACATCCTCTCTTTCTCTTTCTCTCTCCCCCTCTCCCTCTCCTCCTCCAACTCTCCCCTTTCCCCTTCATGGGCGACGGGCGGTGACGACTGATGACAGGCGACGACCAGTGATGGGTGGTAGCGTCACGTAGCGTGAGCCTTGATGAGCTTGTTACGTCTCAGTTGATGGCGATGGCGAGCTCAGAATTGGTGCAATGCGAAGCTCATCATGCTCTTGGTGCCCAAAATGAGACAGCACAGTGAGCACTCCATGGAGGCTTGCTGTGGAGCAGCCACGCTACAGCCAACTAGCCAAAAGAATGCCTAGCCTAACAGGTTTGCGATATGATGAAGTCTAAGGGAACGAAAGAGCTCACCTGGAAACCAAGCGAGGAAGGAGATCGACAGTGGTGACGAGGTGGTGTGTTCTGGGATGACGACGGGGATAAAGAGCATTCCGGCGGTTGTAGGGTATGGTAAGTGTAACACCCTGACCCAACACAGAGTCCAGAATTTCACCTAAACTACTCTAGCTACCAATTTGAACATTAATTAACAATAAATTCCAGCAAGCATTCAAAGAATAAAAATCCCATCAATGGGTCACAAGAGATACAATAACTCAAAGTAAATGCATAATAATAAAAGTTCACATCTTGGTAACATGTACCAAGACAACTTAGGGCACATGTGCCAGAGAAACACCCGAGATACTCGGGTTTCTTAGGGATGGCGCACCCAAGTCAAGCCAGGACCATGCTCCTAAATACATAGGATGGTAGCAATTAGTAATAATCAACTTCTATTAAAGTGGAAAAGAATCAAACCAATAAACTAAGAAATTAATAGATCATACTGAATTGAGCTAATAATAAATCAACAAAATTTCCAACTACCAATTCCAAGATAAACAAGTCCAACCATGAATAAGTCCTGAATGAAATAATCATGCCACTAGATTATAATTAAGGCAAACTAATTGATAATAACTGTGTGATTGATGCATGTGATAATTGTGTGCTACTCCATTCCAGTATGTCGCCATCAACGGTCACCTAAAAGCAACAACAAAGCAAGAGAAAGTCCAAGGCTCAACAAGTACATAATAAAACCATAAACAACAATTTAAAAACCATAATCAATAATATCATCATCAATCATTTATTCATTGTCATGCTCGTATTCAATTCACCAAATCATCTCTCTTATAGTTAATCAGCTCAATTAACTTCTCATGCATTCAATGCAAATGATGTAACTCAGCAGTTGATACTGGTATAGCAGAATGTTCACCCCGTCGATGGCACACTCTTCCCCCATCTTCTTTAGGATGAGGTCCCTACCTCTATAGGATTTTATCATGGAGCATGCCAAAATAGCCATATATATGGTATTACTCACCGCCTTGGCTCATATGCATGCAAATGATGCAACAATATTCATTAATCATCAATCTTATCCATTAACATAACCATGTCATGTCATCATCATGTCATATCATTATTATCACAATCTTTCTCATGGAATGTAAATAATCTTAACAAAAACATAAATAAATAACGTGATAATGAAATATTAAAGACAACAGCTACCAAACTGGTGTCTACCGCTCTACCATGTAATTGCCTTTTAGCCACGAAAGTCAGGACGATGCAACGGCGGCATCGAACTCGAAGCGATATTTCCTATACAAGCATTAATAATACACTCAAAACATGCCACAATAGTACACAATCATCAACCAAAATGCTATCGCACCTACACGCAAAACTGACACACTTAACTCAACTTCACCGGACGACCTACACGATGTCTTGGCGATCAAACGACAACAACTTTCACTTATGTACTCCAAAGATAGTAAACTTTATACTTTCTAGAATCTACATGAAATTCCCCACAATATCCTGTGATTCAAAAACCTCTAATTTTGCCATCTAGGTCCCCTTTCCCAACCCCGAAGGTCATACTTGAAATTAACAGAAAAGCAGACTTCACTTTTTTGTAACTATTTTTCTTCAACATGAAAGTAGCAAACCATAATATTTATGGAATCTACATAGAATTAATAGCTAATCCTAGTTATGAACATAATTTAATTTTAACATCTAATACATGTAATTAAGTGATCTTCACGACTGGACAACAGTACTACCAAGGTCATAACGTTTGACTCGCCTATCCAAATTTAATGATATTGGACTTGGACTCCCTGGAAATCTAAGGAAATTATCTAAAACTTTTCTAACCTAACAAAATCATGATTCTAGATGGAGATATCCCAAAAATCCCCTGTAAGGTTCTGTCACTACTACAGAAACAGTCATCACAGACGGTTCGGAACCCTCATCACAGACGGTTTTTGAACCGTCTGGATAAGTTGGTCTCTGATAGCAGGTTGTTATTACAGATGGTCGGGTAACCGTCTATGATACGAATTTCACAGACGGTTTTTAAATAAAAATCGTCAGCGATGCGATATCACGAGCAGTTACGTACACTCAACCGCTCAGTGAAGTCAGTATCACAGACGGTTACGTACACGAACCGCTCAGGAAGTCGAGTATCACGAGCGGTTTATGTTTAGAACCGCTCGTGATACTCGACTTCGCTGCACGGTTAGTGTACGTAACCGCTCGTGATACTCGACTTCACAGACGTTTAGTATGCGAACCGCTCGTGATATCGACATTCACCGACGGTTTTATTTAAAACCGTCGTGATAGTTCATTACACTAACTAGTTTTTTACGATTTTTGGCTAGCCTCGGAATTGCTAGCCATACCTCTAAAAACAAGCATGCGAAAAAATGGATACATCACGGATAGTCAATTGTCGACAAACTCAATCGATCATTACTCAAAATAAATTACAAAAGATCACATTTGTTCAAGTATTGTTACAAAATAAATTTGATTACAATTGAGTCAATTGTTTGCAGGTGGTTGAGAAGTGTCGGCGGGGTGATGCGCTGGGTCGGCAGCGGAGTGAAATTCTCCGGTGTCCTTAATTATCTATGATATGATAAAGCTGCAGAGCTTCCCTCGAATGTCCTTGATCTCATTCTCAAAGAGTCCATCTAATTCTATATTCAAGGCCTGTCACTAGCAAGAGTAAAGTGTTAAGCATATATATTTAAATTTATAATTACAAAATAATTATTTCGAGATTCACAAACCTCGGGATCCTTCTTCCTAGCTCTAATGATTTGCTCCATATGATGGCAAACGTAGATTGCACATAACTCATCATTTTTTTGCTGGCGGCACTGCAAAAATAGAATTACATATATCAGTTCGAGATGCGTACTTCGTGACAAGAATGCTCTTGAACGTCCTCCACGATTTATCGATCGTGAGCATCGCCGTCCGTTCCACGCGTGCCATGTCTGCTTCTGGGATAGTGAACTTTTGTAATAGTTCTGTCCACAGCGTGTCTCTCGCTTCTTTCGTCAGATCCTTCCACCTTGGTGTGGTGATGGGGACCCATTTCCTTACAAGTATCCCGCACATGGTCCGGAATCTCGCCGCTGCGCTCTTGGAACGCAGAGGGACCCCAAACTCACTAACCTCCGTGATGACCAGTCGGCCCACAGGCATCTTCGATTCTCCTCTGCCATCTCGCTTTCGTATCATTATCGTCGACGGATTAGGCGGCGAAGATGATGCCTCTGCCATCTGCGGCGTCGGCGACGGCGGCGAAGATGGTGCCTCTGCCATCTCGCTTACTTGCTATCTATATAATTTATATATGCATAAATATGTAACAATAATTAATTCCAACAGATTATACTGGAGTGTACCATTTGCTTCATGCCGTGGAGGATTGATAGGAAGCAAAGGTACACTCAAGTGTGTCAGGATCGACGAAGGAATGCTAAGCAAAGGTTTAATGCAGAAGAATAGCCTTTAGTGAAGACATAGAAACAAAATAGAATCAAGTAATAAGAACAAATAAAAACATATTTTTTGCTGACAAATTGCTCTCAGTTGACAAATTGCATAAGACATAGTCTTTGCAATCTTAGTCCTCTGTCAAAATCTCTTCACCAATCAATTTTGATAATTACAAAACAGATCTTGAGCTCAAACTACAACACATAAAGCATTCTGTAAACAGAACATCTAATCGTATGTCTTCAGAATAATTCACAAATTTATATCAACAATAAGCCTAATTGACAGATTGAGAATAGAAATATGCTTAAGCTCAAGTCATGTTTCTAATCATCTATTTGATTTCAGATTTCAACTATCATCACAGAAAACATACAAGTGTATCTTAATTCCGCTATAATCAAAACCAAGAGTATAAAGGCTACTAATTATAATCGACCATATAAAGCAATATGCTTAAGCTCAAGTCATGTTTCTAATCATCTATTTGATTTGATTTCACTATCATTACGTAAAACATACAAGTGTATCTTAATTCCGCTATAACTGAAAACCAAGAGTATAAAGGCTACTAATTATAACCGACCATATAAAGCAATATGCTTAAGCTCAAGTCTGTTTGTAATTATCTATATGATTTCAGATTTTGACTATCATCACAGAGCATCAACAAGGCATCATCAGAACCCATCACAGAGCATCAACAAGGCATCATCAGAACCCATCACAGAGCATAAACAGAGCCCATCACAGAGCATCAACAAGGCATGATCAGAACCCATCACAGAGCCCATCACAGAGCATCACATAGCATCATCAGAACCCATCACAGAGCATAAACAGAGCCCATCACAGAGCATCAACAAGGCATCATCAGAACCCATCACAGAGCATAAACAGAGCCCATCACAGAGCATCAACAAAGCATGATCAGAACCCATCACAGAGCATCACAGAGCAAGGGAGGCGCGAGGGAGAGGAAGTGACGAGTAAGAGCAAAACCTAGTGTCGGGTGTCGAGGTCGGGGGCGGCGGTGCGGGGGCGCCGAGGTCGAGGGCGGCGGTGTCGAGGTCGGGGGCGGCGGTGCCGAGCTCGGAGGCGCCGGTGTGGGGGGCGCCGAGGTCGGGGGCGTCGAGGTTGCAGGCGCCAAGGTCGGGAGCGCCAAGGTCGGGGGCGCCAAGGTCGAGAGCGGCGGCGCCGAGGTCGGGGGCGGCGCCGCCAAGGTCGGGAGCGCCAAGGTCGAGGGCGCCAAGGTCGGGAGCGGCAGTGTCGAGGTCGGGGGCGGCGGTGAACGGGCGAGCCCTAGAGGAGGCAAAAGAGCGCGCGATAAACTCAGGGGTGCGGGAGAGAGTGAAAGTGAGCAAAACCCTAGCGGTTCCCACCTTATAAGAGTTTATCACAGACAATGATGTTTTATAACCGTCTATGATAATTAATCATAGACGGCTCTACATAATAACCGTCTGTGATACGTTGCATATCACAGACGACGCTATTTACAAACCGTCTGTGATATATCAAAGACGGTTTCAACCTAAAACCGTCTGTGATAAACTCATGTCACAGACGGTCTGTTTATAGAACCGTCTGTGATAAACTCATGTCACAGACGGTCTGTTTATATAACCGTCTGTGATAAACTCATATCACAGACGGTTATAATATAGAACCGTCTGTGAGTCATTATCACAGACGGTTATATAATAGAACCGTATGTGATAGCCTGACAAAACCTATTAACAATCTGTGGTATCCTGACAATTGTCGGTTACAATGACGTATCCTGACAATTGTCGGTTACAATGAACGTCCACATTGACATCAATATCAAAATATATGAGAGATGACAAAACCTGGTGACAAGTATATATGATGACAAGCTCATAACACATTTTACTTCAAAAACCAATTGTCGGTTACAATGAACGTCCACATTGACATCAATATCAAAATATATGATGATAAAACCTGGTGACAAGTATATATGATGACAAGCTCATAACACATTTTACTTCAAAAACCAACTTTCGGTTACAATGAACGTCCACATTGACATCAATATCAAAATATATGAGAGATTACAAGTCCATAACACATGACGTTATGGAATAAATTAATTACAATGGATTAAATTCTTAATTAAAATATAGCCCTTCATGATGATCGCACGCATATAGCTAGCTTCCTCACCGGTTCTTCCTCGAGCCCGATGCCATCTCCAAAAGAGGCAACTCGTCAAATTGATTGTATTCTTCCTCGTCCACTACATTCTCAACTCGACAATCCTTCTTTTCCATGAAGAACTACGTGGCGTTTCTTATTTGCCGGTCGGTTACATAGAATACTTGAATAACTTGATTAGCCAAGATTTAATGGTTCATCTTTGTATCCGACACGCTCAAGGTCCACGGTAGTGACGCCGCACTTGTCAACCTTCACCGTGGAGATGGACCCAACGGCACCAAATATGGGGATCTTGAAAAGCACGTGAGTCGAGCTCCCATATCTCCTCTATTTGCCCATAGTACGAGCTCCTCGGCCATCGGCATCGAATGCATCTATGCGGACACCGCTATTCTGGACTGTGCTCTTCCTATCCTGAGCTGTCGTATAAAATGTGTACCCATTTATGTCGTATCCTTGCCATGTGATAGTTGTAAATTGTGGCCCTTGCGCCAACCATAGTAATGTATTTTCACTTGATGACCTCCCAGTGATTCGCACATTTAACCATCCGTTGAACCGACGGTTGTGCTCTCTCATGATCCAAACCTCCGACCGGTTTGGATTCTGTTGGCGTACCATGTCTTTGTACTCATCAATGTACGGGGACACTTTGGTCATGTGTTGCAAGACCATGAAATGGGCTTGAGCGTATGTATCCAGATCGGGAGTGATTGATTTTCTTCCGATGGTCCCGATACCATCCAGTCTCCCCTCATGACGAGATAGAGGCACACCTATCGGATCCACCTGAGCCATGTAGTCGACGCAGAAATCAATGACCTCTTCCGTTGCATAACCTTTGATGATGCTGCCCTCCGATCGAGATCGATTCCGCACGTACGACTTGAGAATTCTCATGTACCTCTAGAACGGGTACATATGATGTAGGAACACAGGGCCGCATATCTTTATCTCTTTCATAAGGTGAACAATGAGATGGACCATGATATCAAAAAATGACGGAGGGAAATACATCTCAAGATGACATAGAGTCGTCACCACCTCGGCCTGCAGAGCATCTAGTCCTTGGGGACCGATGACCTTCTGAGCAATTGAGTTGAAGAAATAACACAGCCTCAACATTGCCACTCGGACCTTGTTCGGCAAGATACTTCTAATTGCAACAGGAAGCATTTGTGTCATCAGCACATGACAATCATGCGACTTCATACCAATTAATTTCAAATCTTGCATAGAAACAAGTTTCTTAATGTTAGCAGAGTAACCAGACGGGACTTTCACACCATGCAAGCCCTGGCACAGTTCTTTTCTCTCGGTCTTAGATAGAGTGTAGCAAGCTGGGGGAAGGTACGTTCGTCCTGTATCAGTCTCTTGCGGTGCTAACTCAGTCCTTATGTTCATATCGAACAAGTCTCGCCGTGTGTTAACACCATCCTTTGTTTTGCCACTAATTGATGTCCCTTCCCAAGCACAACATCGATATCCTTAACCATATCATAGACATCTTTCCCTCTAAAAGCCCTTGGAGCTGAACCGTCCTCCTTATTTCCGTCGAATTGTTTCTTCATCTTTGGTATGGGTGACTCACGGAAGGAACCTACGGTGTCGCGTATACAGCTTTCTTGCGAGTTGTTTAGCCATACACTCTCTGTAGCATCAAAGCAATGCGGACAAGCTTTGGCTCCTTTTGTCTTGAAGCCGACAGTTACCAAGGGCGGGAAAATCATTGATGGTGCGAAACAACATGGCGTGTAAAGTGAAGTTCTCTCGTTTGTACGCATCCCATACACGCATTCTTCGTTCCACGGTGTGACAAGATCTTCCAGCAATGGTCCTAGGTACACATCAATATCATTCCCAGGTTGTTTCGGCCCTTAGATAAGTAGTGACATCAAAATGTACTTCCGCTTCATACACAGCCAAGGAGAAAGGTTGTACATGCATAGATTCACAGGCCAGGTGCTATGTCGGCTGCTCATGTTACCGAAAGGATTCATTCCATCTGTACTCAACCCTAACCTTATGTTCCTCGGTTCTACACCGAACTCTTCAAAGCTCCGATCGAAGTTTCTCTACTGAGCAGAATCAGTAGGGTGTCTTAGCTTTCCATCTTTCTTACGGTCCTCCGAGTGCCAACGCATCAATCTTGCCTCATTTGGGTTCGCAAATAAACTCTTCAAACGTGGGATCACAGGCAGATACCACAACATCTTAGCAGGAGGTCCTTGCTTCAACCTAGCAGTATTATGACGCTTGTATCGGGATGCTTTGCACACGGGACATACATGCATGTCTGCATACTCTTTACGGTACAGAATACAATCGTTCGGACATGCATGTATTCTTTTTACTTCCATTCCCAATGGACAAAGAACCTTATTTGCTTGGTAGGTGGTGTTGGGCAACACGTTTCCCTCCGGAAGAATGTCCGCTAGGAGACCTAACAACGCCGTGAAACTCTTATCGGACCAACCATTGCTTGCATTTAATTTAAGCAATTCAATCACGGTTGACAACCTTGTGTATTCCGGCTTGCAGCTAGGGAACAAAGGTCTCACCGAGTCCTCCATTAAGCGCTCGAATTTACAAAACTCTCTCTCACCGTAGTTCTCTTCTGCATCGCGTAGCATTTGATCCAGATTGTCATCGTATGACCTATCCTCATCAAAAGCACAGTCTACATCCGGCATATCGTTGACTTCCTCGGCGATGTCATTATTACTAACTTCCTGTGTAATCTGCTCTTCACCGTGACTGGTCCAACATGTATACCCTTTTTTGAAACCCCTTCGAATCAAGTGTGCTTCTATCTGCGCCGAGTTAGTAAACATCTTGATTACATAATCAATGCATGGACAGTACATAAATTTTATCCCCTTCTTCAACATATCCTGCTCGGCGGCTCTTCTAAAAGCAACCACGCCATTAATGTACTCTTCACTCACACGGTTCGCACCGTACATCCAGTTTTGGTCCATCTACGCTACACATGTAACAAAATATACAGTGTCAAATCTACGAGTATATCACAGACGGTTCCACATGGAGCCGTCTGTGAAAGTTCAACACAGACGGTTTGTGGAGAACCGTCTGTGATATACTCGTATCACAGACGGTTGGAAATAAGAACCGTGCGTGATATGCCACCCTATAAATATAAAGACACGATGAGGCCCCCGCCCTAGCGCCTCGATCTCTTCTTTGGAATAGAGGGCTTGAGAAGCTTTGCTCTGTGTTGGTGTAGGAGGCTTGTTTATTTTGCTTGCCTTGTTCTTGGTTGTGGGTTGCCCTAGCAACTTATGGCCATTTGGCTTGCATGCATGCTTGCTTTGTGAGGCTTGGCTTTGGTGGTAGCTCTCGGTTTGGGTCTTTGTGAATGAGTGTTTTTGTGAGTGGGATAAGCTTATGTGGGAGCTGGTGCATTTCGATCGTGGCTCTTCTCTTGCCTGCTCATTGGCTTTGAAGGAGAAGGGCGGTGAGGAATCTCATGATATTAGGAATTTTCGTCGTGAGCTCAGAGGGTAACGATCTTTAACTCTTTATATTTGCTTAATAGGAGGAGTAACGTATTTGCGCTTTATTAATATAATTTAACACTACTAATTGTTACATGTGTAGCGTAGATGGACCGAATCGATGTGCAGTGCGAACCGTGTGAGTGAAGAGTACATTAATGGCGTGATTGCTTTTAAAAGAGCCGCGGGCGGATATGCTTGAATAAGGGATAGAATTTATGTACCGTCCATGCATTGATTGCGTAATCAAGATTTTTAACAACCCGTGCGGTCGTAGGGCACTTGATTCGAAGGGGTTTCAAAAAAGGGTATACATGTTGGACCAGTCACGGTGAAGAGCAGATTATACAGGAAGTTAATAATGATGACATCGCCGAGGAAGTCAACGATATGCCGGATGTGGACTGTGTTTTTGATGACGATAGGTCGTACGATGACAATCTGGATCAGATGCTACGCGATGCAGAAGGAAACTACAGTGAGAGAGAGTTTTGTAAATTCGAGCGCTTAATGGAGGACTCGGGGAAACCTTTGTTCCCTGGCTGCAAGCCGGAATACACAAGGTTGTCAACCGTACTTGAACTGCTGAAATTGAAGGCGAGCAATGGTTGGTCCGACAAGAGTTTCACGGCGTTGTTAGGTCTCCTAGCGGACATTCTTCCGGAGGGAAACGTGTTGCCCAGCACCACCTACCAAGCCAAGAAGGTTCTTTGTCCATTGGGAATGGAAGTAGAAAGAATACATGCATGTCCGAACGATTGTATCCTGTATCGTAAAGAGTATGCAGACTTGCATGTATGTCCCGTGTGCAAAGCATCCCGATACAAGCGTAAGAATATCGCCAAGGTGAAGCAAGGACCTCCTGCTAAGGTGTTGTGGTATCACTGTGATCCCACGCTTGAAGCGTTTATTTGCGAACCGAAGGAGGCAAGATTGCTGCGTTGGCACTGAGGAGCGTAAGAAAGATGGAAAAATAAGACACCTGCTGATTCGCCAATGGAGAAACTTCGATCGGACCTTCAAAGAGTTCGGTGCGGAACCGAGGAACATAAGGTTAGGTTGAGTACAGATAGAATGAATCCTTTCGTAACATGAGCACCGACATAGCACTGCCCGTGAACCTATGTATGTACAACCTTCCTCCTTGGTCGTATGAAGCGGAAGTACATTTTGATGTCACTACTTATCCAAGGGCCAAGCAACCCGGGAACGATATTGATGTGTACCTAGCACCATTCTCGGATGATCTTGTGACACCGTGGAACGAAGGGGTACAAGTATGGGATGCGTACAGCGAGAGAACTTCTCTTTGCGCGTCATGTTGTTCTCGCACTATCAATGATTTTCCTGCCCTTGGTAACTGTCGGGCTTCGATTTAAAGGAGCCAAAGCTGTCGCACCGCTAGATGCTACGAGAGTGTATGGTGAACAACTCGCACAAATCGTGTATATGCGTCACCGTAGGTTCCTTCCCGTGAGTCACCCATACCGCAAGATGAAAAACAATTCGGCGTAAATAAGGAGGACAGTTCACTCAAAGGGCTTTTAGAGGAAAGAGGTCTATGATATGGTTAAGGATATCGATGTTGTGCTTGGGAAGAGACGTAAATTAAAACCCGTCGAAAGAACATCCGGAAGAAGCGGTCAATTTTTGGGACTTGCCTTATTGGGAGCATTTAGAAGTTCGTCATTTGCATCGACGTCATGCGTGGAGAAGAATGTATGTGAAAGCTTGATTGGTCTCTTCTTCAACATTAGTGGCAAAACAAAGGATGGTGTTAACGCATGACGCGACTTGGTTGATATGAACATAAGGACCGAGTTAGCACCGAAAGAGACCGATAAAGGACGAACATACCTTCCACCAGCTTGCTACACTATGTCCAAGGCCGAGAGAAATGAATTGTGCCAAAGCTTGCATGGTGTCAAAGTCCCGTCTGGTTACTCCGCTAACATTAAGAAACTTGTTTCTATGCAAGATTTGAAATTAATTGGTATGAAGTCTCATGATTGTCATGTGCTGATGACACAAATGCTTCTGTTGCAATTAGGGTATCTTGCCAACAAGGTCCGAGTGGCAATCTTGAGGCTGTGTTATTTCTTCAACTTAATTGCTCAGAAGGTCATCGATCCCGAAGGACTAGATGCTCTACAGGCCGAGGTGGTGACGACTCTATGTCAACTTGAGATGTATTTCCCTCCGTCATTTTTCGATATCATGGTCCATCTCATTGTTCATCTTGTGAAAGAGATAAAGATATGCGGTCCTGTGTTCCTATGTCATATGTACCCGTTCGAGAGGTATATGGGAATTCTCAAGTCCTACGTACGGAATCGATCTCGACCGGAGGGCAGATCATCGAAGGTTATGCAACCAAGAGGTCATTGAGTTCTGCGTCGACTACATGGCTCGAGTGGAACCGATAGGTGTGCCTCTATCTCGTCATGAGGGAAGGCCGATGGTATCGGGACCATCGGAAGAAATCAATCACTCCGATCGATACGCACGCTCAAGCCCATTTCACGGTCTTGCAACACATGACCCAAGTGTCCCCGTACATCGACGAGCACAAAGACATGGTACGCCAACGTAATCCGCACGGTCGGAGGTTTGGATCACGAGAGCACAACCGCCGGTTCAACGAATGGGTAAAGGTGCGAATCATGACTGGAGGTCATCAAGTGATGATACGCTGCTATGGTTGGCAAAAGGGCCACAATTTACAATTATCACAAGGCAAGGATACGACATAAATGGGTACACATTTTATACGGCACTCAGATAGGAAGAGCACGATCCGAATAGCGGTGTCCGCATAGATGCATTCAGATCGATGGGTGAGGAGCTCGTACTATGGGCAAATACAGAGATATGGGAGCTCGACTACGTGCTTTTCAAGATCCCCTATTTGGTGCCGTTGGGTCCATCTCCCACATGTGAAGGTCGACAAGTGCGGCGTCACTACTGTGGACCTCGATCGTGTCGGATACAAAGGCGAACCATTAAATGCATCAAGCTAACCAAGTTGTTCAAGTCTTCTATGTAACCGACCCGGCAAATAAGAAGCGCCACGTAGTTCTTCATGGAGAAAGAAGGATTGTCGGAGTTGAGAATGTAGTGGGCGAGGAAGAATACAATCAATTTGACGAGTTGCCTCCTTTCGAGACGGCATCGGGCTCGAGGAAGAACCCAATGAGGAAGCTAGCTATATGCGCGTCGATCATCATGAAGGACTATATTTTAATTAAGAAATTACTCCATTGTAATTAATTTATTTCATAACATCATGTGTTATGAACTTGTAATATGTCGACGTATATTTTGATGTCAACGTGGAATTGTAATCGCTCTGTCCTTGTGGACCGTATATTTTGGTGCATTAAAAATTCATTTAATTTGGAAAATAGTCCACCGCACCACCTTTCTAGAAACCTAAAAAACTAAAATTTTATGGTAAATAGTCTAACACCTTTGCAAAGAAACTGGTATACTCATGCCTAATCCTGTAGTCGTCACTACAGAAGACGACGGCGTAGTCGTCCCACCCTTCCACACCGCAGCCAATGCTCGTGCACGGTGGCCATCCTCCGACAGCGCCACACCCGCCCGATGGCGGCCTTCTTCCCACGGCGCCGCTCGACCATGTCCGCGGCGAGCCTCGCACCGCTGCACTCCCGGTTGGTCTTGGCCGCTCGCACCCGCCGCCGGTCGGCTCGTCCTCGACTGGCCGATATAGTGCTTCCCAACGTCGCGCGCCTCGCCACCGTGAGGAGGAGACCGAGCACGTGGCGCGCCTTGTGGCCGCCACGCCGCCGTTCAAGGAACATGAGGCGCGCTGCATGTCTTGGGGCGCGAAGACAAGCCCGAGGCCGACGATGAAACAAGCCCCCGGGTTGCCGGCGGCGGCCAGGTGGTTGACGACGGCGAGGTAGCGCTCGTTGTCCTGCTACTTCATCGCCTCCTCTCGCTCGGCGCCACGCGCCTCCCACGGTGTTCCTTGGACACCTTGTACAAGGCCTTGCAACTATACGTACATACATTCAAGATGTTAGAATAAATAGTAGTATGTACGTACGTATATTGTAGATATAAAGATGTACGTACGTTAATCGTAGGCTGCATAGGTCCTCCATGGGCTGAGGAGAGCTCGCGGCCACACGGCCGACGATGTCGACGACGACATCGTGAGAAAGAGAGGTGATCACCGACCTCCTCGCCTTGGTGCTTGCTTTGATCGCTCGCATGCTCACCTTGGCGATTGATGTACTCAAAACCGTGAGACGAAGAGCGATGGGAGGAGTTTAATCTTCGGTGAATTATTCCGTCTTATAAAGAATTAGGAGTAACTGCCACATGAGACGAAGAGACGCATGTATCGTCGGCGTGCGAGACGAAGAGACGGTTGTGCGATGGTGAAGAGATACATCGCGCGGGAGACAAAGAGGTTGGATATCACGAGCGGCTATATAGGGCAACCGCCTGTGATAATAATATCACGACGGTTATTTAATAGAGCCGTGCGTGATAGTAGCTATCACGAGCGGTTTAAAAATAAAACCGCTCGTGATACTTCCGACGGTTTTATTTACAAACCGTGCGATGATAACTGTCCTCATCACGAGCGGTTCTTTTACCAACCGCCTGTGAAGTATCACAAACGGTTGGTAATAAGAACCGTCTGTGATGAGGACATATCACAGACGGTTCCCAGACGGTTTCAAAGGGGACCGTCTGTATAAGTTCAACACATACGGCTCCTTTGGAACCGTCTGTGATGAGGTGTCTTCTATTGCCTGTTTTGTAGTAGTGAGCGCGAAATTGCTAAATTCATAGCTCATTGTGACATCTGTTAGCAAGTTAAAGCTGAACATCAAAGACCTATTGGATTGCTTCAACCTTTACAGGTACTTCAGTGGAAATGGGAAGAAATTAGAATGGACTTCATCACCGGTCTGCCAAGAACAAGAGCTGGATATGATTCTATCTGGGTTATTGTAGATCGTCTAACAAAGTTGCACACTTCATCCCAGTCAAGACAACTTACTCAGGAGACCGACTTGCAGAATTGTATATGGCAAACATAGTATGTATGCATGGTGTACCAAAGAAGATAGTGTCGAATCGAGGGTCCCAGTTCACCTCAAGATTCTAGCAGAAACTGCATAGTATTCTGGGCACTAATCTGAATTTTAGTACAGTTTATCATCCACAGACAAATGGACAAACAGAAAGAGTAAATCAAATCCTAGAAGATATGTTGAGAGCCTGTGCTCTAGCAAATAAAAACAGTTGGGATCAAAGTTTTCCCTATGCAGAGTTTTCGTATAACAACAGTTATCAATCAAGTCTGCAGATGTCCATGTTTGAAGCTCTTTACGGAAGAAAATGCATAACACCATTGTATTGGACCGAAATAGGAGAAGGTCAAGTGTTTGGGCCAAATGTTTTGAAGGAAGACGAAGATCAAGTTCGATCAATTCGGGAAAAGCTGAGAATGGCACAGACTAGGCAAAAAAAAGTTATGCTGATAATCGTCGTCGAGACTTAGTTTTTGCAATCGGAGATCATGTGTATCTAAAGGTTTCACCTCTCAAGGGAATGCGTCGTTTCAGAGTAAGCAGAAAGCTTGCACCAAGATACATTGGACCTTTTCTAGTTCTAGCCAGAAGAGGAGAAGTTGCCTACTAGTAGGAGCTCCCACCTTAGTTGTCATATGTTCATGATGTCTTCCATCTGTCACAATTGAAAAAGTGCCAGCGAGTGCTAGACGAGCAGATGCTGTTGGAAGCAATTGATTTGCAGGAAGATCTCACCTACAAGGAGCAACCTATCAAGATTCTGGAAGTAGCAGAGCATGTGACGAGGAGTAAGATCATCCATTTCTGCAAAGTTTAGTGGAGCAATCATACTAAAGAGGAAGCCACCTGTGAGCGTGTAGAGGACCTGAAGGCCGAGTTTTCGCACCTATTCTCTAGCTAGCCTGAATCTCAGGGTTGGGATTCCCTTTAAGGGTGATAGGTTTGTAACATCCTAATTTTTAGAGCCTTTTTGAAGTCTTAAAAATAAAAGGAATCATTTGCAATTTATTAGATTAATTTAAAGCTTAATTTGAATTTTTAGAAAAATAAAAACATTTTAAATGATTAAAATGAACTTCGATTAAATCCAAAATTATTTTATTCAATCTATTCAAGTTCCAAGGATTTTTGTGGTATTTTCTTGAATTTTTTCGAATTTATTTTATTTTTGGATGTTCTTTTATTTTTTTCTTTTTCTTTATTTTCTCTCTCCTCCATCTTTTCTACCCGCAGCTTTTTTCTTCCCGTAGCTTTTCTTCTTTGTTCTTTCTTCAACCATGAGCATGCATCCATGGTCGTCCTCCTTTCCCAACGGAACCACACCATCGCCCCTCGCCACCGGCGGCCCCTCATCCACATAAGTACTTGTTTACTTATGTATTTAATCTTTTAAATTGTGCTTTTCAATCTATCTGTTGTATTTACAATCAATACTGTTTTCTGAAAAATAGCCATAAAGCTACTCTTGTTCAAGCCTTGTAGAAATACTATTTGCATACATTTCCTTACGACTTGCTGAGTACTTTATGTACTCACAGCTATACGCCATTTGTTGATCAGTCCCCGCAGAAGAACGAGGGAACACAGAGTTCTATGAGGAGGAGTACTTCGAAGACTATGAGAACTATGGTGCGTTCTCCACTTGATTGCCTGTGGGTATGTCAGATGGCTACCACAAGAGTTTCTTCCGCTACAAGATTGTTATTCTATCGTTAAGCCCTGCGTGGCAATAATTGTAAAACCTTGACCATAAGGTCTGTTGTTACTTTTTTTTAATAATATTTGGCTTATTCTTAGCTATTTTATTGTATGGATATGATTTCATCAATGTTAACGCTGTGTGAACTAGCTACTGATCTTAGGACTACTTCAGAGTACATAGATGGTTCGGATTTGCGTATTCGGGTCCTGACACATTAGTTGGTCTCATTTAGAATGTTTATGCTATGTCCTTAGACTTCAGGTTGTCGCACGTACTCGAGATACGTAATGGCTCACTTAGGGGTTGCCAAACACTACTCCATAACTGGGTAGTTATAAAGGTAGCCTTTGGGTTTTGTCATGATGCATGTAACGAGACATGGTTGATCAAGATAGGATTTGCCCCTCCATGCAACGGGAGAGATATCTCTCGGCCTCTCGAGTGATTGGATTCCAGAAATGCATGATCACGCTACTTGCGGTTAAAGAGTTAACCGTAGTCGGGGAATTTGAGTCACGTGATCGAGAAAGAGTGGTCAAGCTAACCTACAAGGATGGCACATACTCGTCTTGAGCTTGACCGATAAGTTTTGTTTGGCTTCATTTGATATGATCTTTACGTATACTTGGGAGTCGGCATGTCTTGCTAGGGGCCGCTACCGATTAGTGGACAAGTAGGAGTACTCGGGCCATGTCCAAGTGTACGTGAACCTATAGGGTTGCACGCTTGAAGGGCTAGGATTCAATTTGGATGGTGATACGAATTCTTGTGGGGCCACGAGTTCCTAATGGGCCTCAAAGTTTGAGACCCATCATGGATGCCTATATATAGAGGGGCGGTGGTATAGGGTGGCACATCCCCATTTTTATTAATGGAATTAATATGCATCTCATTAGCATGTACATTGTTTTTGAAGTATTTGTATTACTTATTGCACTTGGAAAATCTCATTCAAAGAATAAATCTATAACTCAAATTGAAAGCCCAAACTAAAATAGTAACAAATACTTGTGATCATCATGGGAAAATAATTTATTTAACTCTTATAATATTTATCATAAATAAATATAATTTTTCCCAAACTTTTAGAACCTAATTCAAACTCATAAAAATTCAAATCAAGTTCAAAGCAGCCCTGTGGATACTGAATCAAGTTTAAACCACTGGTCAAAGTAGAGGTTTGATTTTAAATTCCAGTCAATCTTTAGACTCAACCCAAACAATGTTGGACTCAAGTGCGACCGACCCGAGCCACTCGACTTGTTCCAACCGAGCTGCCTAACCGCACCTGGTCTGAACCACACTCGGGCTCACCCACGTTTGTGCTGCTGCCAACCTGGGCCCGCCTATCAGCTCCCTCTTCTACCTCCCGTTGGCGCCAAAGAACACGCTCGCCATGTCACCGCTGAGCTCTAAGCCACGCAAGCCACGCCATCAATCCACCGCATCGATCCACCATTCCTGGAGCTCTGCCACTTGACGCCGCCTCCACTCCGTTATCTTCCCAAGCATAACACCCCCTCGGCACCCTCCTTTCCACTCATTCTTCCTCTCGATGCTGAGGAAGAAGGAGCTAGTGCTCGCTCTCTGCTCGGGTAATCTCAACGCCACCTTGTCCCTCAGCTTCTACATCCCATGCCGTTTCCATTTTTGCTAATGCGCAGCCTTGTTTTCGTTTGTAGCTCGCGGGGCATGACCGTGCCATTAACACTTCTAGAGTGCGCACCGAAAGGCCCCTTTGTGCCATTCTTCTCTTCGGTAAGTTTATTGCTTTGTACTATGTGTCACAAGGTGTCTCATAGCATTAATAAGAAAACCCCTCAACTAATTTGGGCAATGCGTGGCAAGATCACTGGAGATTGCGTCTTGCCCTTCTTGTCGGCCAAAAACCCTATTCCTCGTCCATTGTCGATCTGGTGAGCCATTGCTCAATTCCTCTTGGTAGACTGTCGAGACCCCGACCCCGAGACCCTCTGTGCATTCCGAATTAGTCCCATGATCAGTGGCTAGCTCACACAGTCTCAATAAAGATAAAATCATATCCATACAACAAACCAAAGGAGAAGCAGACAAATCAATATCACACAGTCAAAGTTGTTACATAGTTGCCATGTAGGGCTCAACACCAAGAGGTTACAAGCAGCGGAGGACAAAACGTCTGTGGAAGCCATCCGACATTCCCACATGCAATCGAGAGGAGGACACGACCTAGCTCACAAGGTCTTCGAAGTACTCCTCTTCGTAGAACTCTGAGTTCCCTGGTTCACCCTCCTCAACTGATCAAACAAGGGCATAAAGCTGTGAGTACTTTGAATGTACTCAGCAAGCCGTGGGGAAGTGTATACAAATAATATTCATGAAGGTCTTGACAAGAATAGCTTTATGGTTAATTTGCAGAAAGCAGTATTGACTAGAAATATAATAAGTAGATTACAAAACACGAGTTGAAAGATTAATGCATAAGTAAAAAAGTTCTTTTAAACAGCTCGTGAATACCCTGTTCGCTTCCCAGATCACCCCCATGACCACTCGTGAACACCCACGACCACCTTTTTGAGAAAAACTACCCCTCGTGTGATATCACCAGGCATTGTCCATAACCGGGATACAACTATTCGAATAGTTCTACACTCTGCAGAGGTTGTACAGCTTTACCCACATAACACGACTTCTCTAGTTGGTTTGACATCCGTCGATACCACCACTCACTACCTTAGGTGAGTAGTCTAGAGAACGTGTCAAGGCCTTTACAAAGCTCTGTTTTGACTCGGTTCTACTCGCTAAGGATTCGCCTTCATGGCCCCCTCTTGCGCAATTCTCAACCAAAATAGAACCGACTCAAAGCATTGTTAATTAGTTAGCCTAGTCCACCCTATAAATGAACTCGTGGTTGCACGACATTGCTCATATCAATGGTCCACAAAGTTAAGTCCTTAGAGGCTACTCAGGCGAAACAACCACATCCTAATGTGCTTCCTGCACCACCTTTACTGCACGATCATTCGCCCGAGTAAGAAAACATTTTGGGTTCAACCCAGCCAAATGACAACCCTTGCCATGTCACAACATCTTTTAAAAGTAGTGGCTCCGCCACAATTCCATATATCATTAAGTCTAGTTTATCATTCTTTGAGTATGATCAAGAACCCTTCGGATAACTAAAGCATGGCTAAGCATAATACGCACCCATGTTGGAATTACAACAATGTCCAACTAAGATTACCCACCCTACGGTGTCTAAGGATACATGTCAACATGTTGTTTTCAATTTATCAAGGAGGCATACTATCGAGTAGGTATTTAGCTAGTTCCCAAACCAGTTTTATACAACTAGCCATGCATATTGATATGAAACAATATACTTTTATAAAATGGGTTTGATATGATCAAACGTCCACGACTTGCCTTCGATGAAGAGTTGGGATGCTTATGTCGAGGTCGTCAGATCCATGAAGTCTTCCGAAACGCTGGAATCTACACACACGAACAAAGCCAAATAAGTAACTAAAATAACTCCAAATAAAATCCCAATAAATATCAAATTAGGACAAACAGCAAGAGGAAGAAACTAGAGGAGTTTGGAAAAAGGAATCACTCGAATCAGAGTTCGAATGGAGGAGAACGGACTCTCGGAAGAAGGTTCGACTGAGAGAGAGGTCAAAGCACGGGGAAACTCACCAGGACAGAGAGAGAGAGATAAAGAGTTGAGGGGGAAATAAGAGGAGGGCGAGGGCTCCTAGGTGCTCTATTTAGTAGCCGAGGAGGAGGAGAGAGAGATCAACGAGCGGGGCGCACGAGCGGAGCTCTGGGCTGGCAAGCCAGGCGGTGACGTGTGCAAGAAAGAGGGAGGCATGGGCGTGCGTGTGGCTAAGGGGACAAGACAAAAGCGGGGTGGCTCAGAGTGCGCACGCGGATGGCAGAGGAGCCAGGAGGTGCGAGAGGCGGCGGTGCCAGTCGAATTTAATGCGCACGACAGGGCAGGTGAGCAAGTGTAAAGCACGCGCATGGCACTGACCCGAGCGGCACGCGCGCACGGTGCTGACGCGGGTGGAGGATGAAGGTGAGCAGGGCTAACAGGTGGGGATGGTCGAAATCAAGAGGGTGGCCATGACTGAGAGGGTGATCATGACCGAGAAGGGGTGGTCGTGACCGAGAGGATGGTCGTGACCAAGGGGGTGGTCGTGGCCAAGGGGTGGTCGTGTTTAAGGGGTGGTCGTGAAGAGGAGGTCCTGAGGAGGAGGCAACAGAGACACAGAACTTCAAAAACCAAGAACTCCAGCAAACTCAAAACAAACCAAATTTTGAATTAGTTGAAGTTTGATTTAGTCATTTAACTCATTTTAGTTTCCCAAAATATCAAGTTAAGCTTTAAGAATTCAATAAAATCAAATGGTTATTTTTATTTTAAAAATTTTCGGAAACTCAGGAAAACTGGGATGTTACATAGAACCACCTACTAGCTTCACTTAAGCTCACCTTGCCACCATTTTTCAGTTCTTTTGCCCAGGGAGTCCTCCCCTCGTGAGGCTTGCTGTCGCCGTCAGCCATTGCTGTGGACAAGCCTTCTCCGAGCTACCTCGGTCTCTCCAACCCACAGGTAAGCTTCCTATGACCTTCTAGTAGCTTAATCACAATTTGGTTAGCTCGAACATGCACCGGGTTGGCACATGCATGTTTGGTCGTAGCTTGTCACTGTCGTTCTAGGCCGGCTTAGCCGTCGCCGGCGGGGCTCGAGGAAAGCCGGGACCTTGTTTGTTGAAATGCCTGACAAGTCCTGTAGTGATGAGGTTTGGGTTAATCCGAGTCATTTATTAGCTAATGATTGGTTAGTAGTTAATGGTTGCCTTAACTGAGTTAGTGAGTCACTTACACGTGGGCCCCGAACTGGCATAAATAAACCTCATTAACTCATGTTTTCCATAGAGCCACTAGCAGGTGGGACCCCACTGTTAGCGACTGAGGTTAGTGTAAGCTCGGTAAGAAAAGTATTAAATGCATTTATGAATTCCGAACCGATTTATTGTTGCACTATAAATTCGAAAGAACTTCAAAAATGCATAACTAATTCATTTTAACTCCAAATTGAATGAAACCAATTTTGTTGATTTGCATTTTTAATGTACTTTAATTTGGAATAGGTTTAAAATATGTATCTATTACAGAAAATAATGATGTGAGAATTAATTTTGAATTTCAGAGAAAATGCAAAATAACTTCAAATGGGGTGATTCAAGTTTTATTGAACATAAATTTTTATTCTATTTCTAACCATGTAATACTTATATCCACCACTATTCTACAAATTTTCACTAAATAATTAAAATCGGATGAATAGTGATAGTTTGCAATTTTTCTGGATTTTCTCAAAATCCAATTTTCAAACTTTTATAACTCTCTCATATAAACTCCAAATGGAATACTTTTTTCACCTAAATTCATATAAAATCATTATCTTACTAATGTATAAATTTCATACATTTTTTAGCATTTTGAGTTTTAACTATTTCTTGGTGTTTATTCGATGTTGTTATTTCTAGAGAGTCCGAATTGCCGCAAGTATACGATTACGCCACCGAGAGTGAACAATTTGACTTCTAGCAAGGCAATCATCATTTGAACTTTATTTTGTTTCATTTTGATCCCAGTTTTGCTGAGTTAGTTAATTGTGATGCGATGATATTGCTTGCATGCTTTTCGATATGTTGATATTTTTGTGATGTATAGTTAGTTATGTCCTACTCATGATGTTATCCTTGATTACTCCAGCACATATATGCTTAAGTTAGGTTGTGTGAAATATATATTGTATATGTGGTTGCTTAGCCATGCAAGTTTAGTTTATGCGTTAGATCGGTTGACGGGATTAGCTCGTCAATTATGGGAAACACATGTAAGACCCCGGGATTAACATCCCAGATCTTCTGTGTATAACTGAACTAGTCCCATGATCAGTGGCTAGCTCACACAGTAAACAAATGTGATAACACAACCATAAACGTTAAAAGTTATTAATAACAAAAGAGTTGATTACGAGATAGCCTTACAAGGCAACATTAAATAAACACAGCGAAAGACGATGAAGAAGTAGTAGGGTCCAGCAATCTGCCACAGGCAATCAACTGGGGTAGCGGCCTAGTTGTCATGATCCACACCTGAAGCGAAGTTATTCTCCTCTGAAATTTGTTTGCATTAAGCAAGTATGAGCACAACTTCCGTGCTCGCAAGTTACACCCGTCAAATAACAACATGTTATGCATAAATAGATGTAACAAAGGAAGGCTTATAGTGTTATTTGTGCGAAAACAACATTTGACATTAAATACCATACTAAGTTCAAAAGCTCAAGTTTTATAAAATCTAAAATTGATTTTGAATTGATAAAGATAGTGTAGGCACCAACCTAACACCAACATAAACACGGGCACCAACCCGGGGCTTCAACCCATAACTTTTCTCATGGACACCCATCCATGTCAAACTGTTTTTTAAAAAATATTTTGAAATCGGAGTCTAACTTTGATTGGCTTTGCCAGTATGTACATGACCGTGGACACAGCTATTCGAATAGTTTTTACACTCTGCAGATGTTGTACAACTTTACCTACAAGACACGACTTCTCTAGTTTGTTTGGCATCCGTCGATACCACCGCTCACTACCTTAGGTAAACAGTCTAGAGCACGTGACAAGGCCTTTACAATGCGTCATTCCACCGTAGTCCACCCTCTCTAAGGTTTCGCCTCCCCCTTTGGATGGAAATCCGCCGGGCATAGGGGCCCCCTCTTGAGCCAGGTGGGACAACATAGTCATGAAAGACAATCCACCAAAACAGTTGGATCGACCGCGATGGAACTTTACAAATTAGTCAGCCAGGTCCTACTCCCCATACTGAGGACATGTGGTAGTACGGTGGTGGCATAGCAAGATGCGCTCGAAGACCGGTCCTTAATCGACTGGCGACATCCATCGAACCACAGGTCTCAACCTGCCGGTTGAGCCTGCATAAACCTGCACCCACCAGACAACCAATTCGCCCAAGTCCAAACCATCATTTAGTTTTATTTTATTTTCCAAAGTCATCTATAAACTTTCATAACATACCAATGCCACGGATATAATTTAAACAACAATTGATTTTTAGATGAAATTCCCCAAATCAAACATTTTTGGGTCTAAGCATCGCTAAGCATAATTTTTCTCAAAATAATCCTAGTTCATACTATCGTATCAACCAGGTTTTGTCTAGGGTGACAATGTGTTTGGTTCAATTATCAAAATTGGCCATACAATGGATTTTAGGCATAACTATACATTTAAACAAGACTTTAAATTACTGATATAAATAAGCATGCAGTAATAATTTAAAATGGAATATAAATAATTTGAAATAAAGGGATCAATATGATCGAGGGTATAACTTGCCTTGCTTGATTACTCGTTGGTGTCAAAATCCGGTCGTCCGAAGTCGTCGAAATCTATACGCAAAAACGAGCTAAATTCAAATAACACTAAAATAAAATCCAAATAAAATCCAAAATAAATACTGGGAGGAAGGTATCGACTTTATGTGAATTTAGGAAGTTGAATCGATGGAATCAGAGTTTGTATGAGGGAGAACGAAATTGTAGAAAATAAGATGCACGCATAAAACACTATGCATGCATGGTACTGTACAACATCAACAAGCCCATGCAGTGCATGGAGAAATGGCGATGCCGGGCGAGAGGAAAGGACAGGCGGCCGGTGAACTACAAAAATAGAATCCCGGGAGCAAGACGGACCCACTGGTGGTAGTCGCGTCGCCGGCGAAGGTCCGGTGTGGCGGCGGCGCGCAAAAATAAAGTTGGATGAATAGTAGCATCGGTGAGCCGGGATGTTTTAGAGAAAAAGGAAGGTAGCACCGCGTAGAATGTTGCGAGGCGAAGCCAGCGGTGTGGACGATGTTTTCGGGGGATCAAAGACGGCACCGGAAATGATGATAGAAGGTGGTTCGACCGCTCGCGCAAAACTTTTGCTTGAGGAGAGATAGAGGGGCGAATTCCAGGGATATGAAGAGGACGCCGAGGGGCACACGGCGACACGGTCAGCTCGGGAAATGAGTGACCAGGGAGAGAGAACGGAGGAGGGATGATTAATGGATCAAATAAATGATAGAAAATAAATAAAATCTAAAAATTACGAAATAAATACTGTAAATAGTAGATGAATTTAGATGAATTTAGGAGGAAGAATCAACAGATTTGGAGCTTTTATGAGAGAGAACGGATTTTTAGAAAGAATAAAATGTGTATGTACAAAGAATAGCACATGACTAGATAATAAAACACTATTCATTGTCTTCTAGCTTGGTTACAGCACGCATGGAAGAAAAGAAAGGATGATAGCATCGGCCAAAGGAAGGGAAGAGGTGACCGGCAAACGACAAAAATGGATTGCTCACCTTGCAACGAGGCCGTAGGAGGCGGCGGTGCGGCGAACGGTGACCGGTGACGGCGGCGGCGAGCGCACGGTCTCACGGTGGCGGTGATGCTTCGGCGATGCTCTGGCAACGAGAGGGTGAGCATGGCGTAGAACGTCGCGGGGCGAAGCTAAGGGTGTGGTCGATGGTGGCGGGGCTCCACTGTAGGCGACGCAAATGGCCGATGAATGTCGTTCGGCTTACGATGGAAAAACTTCGATTGTAGAGAGGGTAAAGGGAGGGAGGAGCTAAGATTTTCGGGGATGGATGAGGGAGATGAGAGGCATCCAGGGCTCTCTTATATAGGGGTGGATGTGGACCGTGGATGGAGATCGACGTGCGTGGTGAATGTGGCGGCCGTTGCGGAAACCGATGAATTCGTGTGCAAGAAAGAGGGAAAGTGGGTGGAATGAGGGAGTCTAGATGATGGAGTTTGAATGCCTGAGATTTCGGGAGGAATCGTGGAGAAAATCGTGGGATTGGGAAGCTTTTGTGTGGGCGTTAATGGAGGTCGTGCTGCTGCACACGTTCTGGACAAGAAATTGGTTGGAGAAGAAAGGGAAGGGAAGGAAAGCATAAAGGAATGAGAGAGGGGTAATAATCAAATAAGGAAAGGTGGTAGTGCATTTGGGAATTTTTTGAAAGTTAAGTGTGCTGGGCTTGTGGCAGAGTTGGGATGGGTGACCAACTGTAAGTTTGATTTTTTTTAATATATATATATATATATATATATATATTATTTTATTTTTTTCGAAATAAAGATTTAGCAATAAATCAAATATATTTAGAATAAGGATTTGAATTGAGGCTCAAATTTTAGATAGGTGAATAGGATCAACCCATCTGGGATGAACTCATCAAACGAACGGAAATATTCGTCTGACATCGTTTGCGGAGTTCGATCGAGATGTTTCAAGGATAAAATAGAGAATAAAATTATAAAACCAAAATAATTTGGTTCAACTCATTTGGAGTTCAGAAAAATTTTCTATGAATTTTTCTAGTTAAAAGTATTTTCTAGTGTGAAAATAATTCGGTTGAAGGATCGATTTCCAAAAACTATATTTCATAAACTAGAGACAAGTTTGAAATATATTTTAAAATAAATTTAATTTAAAATTAAAAATATCAAAACTGGTTTAACTTGATTTGGAGTTAAAATGAATTAGATATGATTTTTTGAAGTTAAATAGATTTTAAGCGAGGAAAAATAAAAATAAAAATAAATTCTTCGGACGGTCCGGACAGAGATTTCACTGTTCATCATGTACTGTGAAAAGTTACTATTCATGATGTTAGGACGGTCCGAACAATTTTCTTGATTTTCGGATTTTTTAAAAAAAATAATAAAACAAATAGATTTTTAGAAAATAGCAAATAAAGTCCAAAAATTCTAGAAAATTTCACAAAAATTCCTTGAATTATTTTTGACTTAATAAAAATAATTCCAACTTAAAGTTGGTTTTTATTTTTATGTTCTGGAAAATAGGAAAACCTTTTTAAATACCAGAAAATTCCAAAAAATTATTTAAAATTTTACTTTTCACTTTAAATCCAATAAAATACCAGAAAACTTAATAAAATTTATTTTTGACTTTAAAAACCAAGAAATTAAATAATTAATATTTTTTCTTTGAATGAAGAAAACTCTTTTTAAATTACAGAAAATCAATAAAATTATTTGACAGCTAGAAAATCTAATAAAATAATATATTTATTCATTTTATTTTGGTAACATAACTTTGGGATGTTACAACACATCACTCTTATCATTTAATGATTTTGTGCAGATCTTCGTATCTAGTTATTTTGAGTCTAAACTTTGTTATCTAAAAGGATTTGGGTCTGGACAAGTGATTGTAGTGTGGGTGCATTCGTGCACAAGACTCCAGTTTGTGGTTGTCTTGTCCGGACCAACAAGGACCGAACTTTGGTGATGTCGTTAACTCAAGTAAAACTCATGCTACCACAAGCGGGTTGGGAGCCGTTTGGTCAAGTAAGGGGAGGATTTTATTGGGTTAAGTCCCAGGTGGTGTGAGGACATTTGTGTTCAATCATCTATTCGTAGGATCTGATGTAATTTTCTATAATTTGCATGGGAGCACTATTTTTCTTTATTTACATCGTATCGGTATTTCTAACACAACTTGCGATCCCGCTTAGCAAACGCTATCGGTTGTTTGTACTAAGTTTGGGGTTCATCTCGCAAGGGGGACTTATCTCAATAAAGTTTTCTTGCTAAAAAGTATCAAATCTCGATTTCCCCGGCCGGCATATACCTTAGGAAGTGTGTCATTATCCGGAGGCTTACGGGCTAATCGAGTCATGTGGGTAAAGTAGTACTCCCCTGCAGGGTGTAAATCTATTCGAATAGCTGTGTCCACGGTTACGGACGACCGTTTGAATTCGGGAGTCACTATTGTTAGACTTTAAATTAAAATTGACATAGTTATAACTCGGTATTCGGCATGAACGGGTATTCATGCACTTTAGTTTATCAAAGTGGACTGCCACTTTGGTATTTGTTTGATCTAATTGTTTATTAATGTATATCTATGTCGTATGTTTACTTTTTGTGTAAAATTTGTTTTAAAAATGGCAATTGAAATCTAGTATGTGTAGGTTGGAAAAATTGGCATTTTCTGCAAAACTAAGCCACTAAAGCCATCCTTTGAATATCCTCTAGCATAAATACTTTTTATTTGGGTAAGACTTGCGAGTACAATTGTTGCACCTTCCTCATCCAATACCACGCAACCGATGCTAGCACTCCAGCGCGTGGTGTCTTTGCCTCATACGTGTGGATACCTTGGAAGTGTTGATGCGAAGCATCAGCACTTGGATGATCCGCACCTCGTGACGATCACAAGTATCTGGAAGAGGAGACATGCGGCTAGTATGACTACCACCTCACTAATACGCTACCTCGACTCTACTTCTGCTACGAGTCTGCGCGTCTAATAGTAATATCATGATCTATTACTAGCGGAGGTTCCTTGTTTATATAGTAGATTTTTTTAATTTGTGCTAGCGTAGCCTACCCGTGTTCAACAGAAGCTAGATAGATATACAGGGCAAGGGCAGTAGTACTAATTAATCTGCCTACGTGTCTCCCAATGAATACAGAATATATATAGCGAGGTCAGAATGAATTCCAGGCGTACCTAGCTAGTTGTTTGCATGGAGTTGAACACCTGCTAGTACGTAGTAGTACTGGATGTGTGACAACATGCATGCGTAGGAGTACTAGCTACCTGGCAGCAAGCATGCATGGCCATGACTGACGAGCTCGACTAAGCTTGAATTGGCTGGTCCATCTTGAAATTTGGTCCTGAGAAAGTCCAGCAGAGCCACAAGAAGAAGAAATCTGGTCCTTACCGTCGTCTTCATTCGGATGTTGGGAAAATCGCATGGCGAAGCTTGAATTCGCTTGGAAATGCCCCTACCGTGACTTTCTCCGTCCAGAGCTTTAACATTAGGGGTGAAAATGGCACTCGTCCCCTCACCAGCATGGCGCAAAAGGCCTGGGATTTTTGGGTACGGGAGGATCCACTCACTCACCAGGAAATGGCGCAAGGGCAAGCTGAACATGATTACTGGCTTAGCCATTTTCTTGGTGCTGGTTGTGTGGAATTAAGCTGCAATTAATGCACCTGTTACTATGTAATAAGAAGTGGCACCTTTATCATCAAAAGCTGTAATGCCACGTGTTACCACCGCCGTCGTTGTCCTCCGCAACCGAGGCGCCATTGTTGGCTCTCGGGCGAGCTCAGTGTCGGCGGAGGGGACTTCAGCGACCGCCCGCGACTATCGAAATAGAACGTGGGGTCCACGGCGGTTATAATGGGTACGACGGCGTAGTGGGAGATGGACCGAGACGGCAACGCAACGGCGAGGTTGTCCACAATGCTAATGTCGTTTAGGCAACTACTCAAAACAACTAGAGACTAGCAATTGAAGCATAGACTACCAACTACAGGCTATAACCGTGCTAACCGTGTGATCGGTGCTCCAAATGCGGCAGCGCAACTAACTCGTCCACAGCGGCTTGCGGTGGCACGACGAGATCAATGGTGCGGTTACGCTACGATCATCTACGAGCTTCATTGATTAGCCTAGAGGGTTTGCGAGACTAAGAAGGCTACGGGAACGAAAGGGCTTACGAGGAAGCCAAGCGAGGAAGGAGATCATATGCGGCAGCAGCGTTGCATGCTCCAGGCCGACGATGGGGACAAAAGCTTGTCAGCGTCTCTGGTGCACGGAACGGAAAAAGGAGGTGCACATTAGAGAGAGTAGATCAAGGCGACCAAGATGCGCAAGATGATGAAGTCAAATGCTCACCACACAAGGCGGGAGAAGACGGTGCAACGCACTTCGGTGAGCTCTGTGGACGGCGATAACTCCTTTCTTCTACGTGAGGAAACAAGCATAGAGGAAGCGAGCATGAGGAAGAGGGAGTCAAGGCGATCAAAACACTCAAAACGATGAAGACAAAGAATCACTCTGGCGGCTGGAATCCAATGGTGAAGCCGACAGCTGGATTTAGGGAAGAAGGCAATTTCTTGATCACCCGAGCCGAGGAAGAGGGGAAAGCTGGGGAATAAGCAGTAGGGAGGTTGGCGAGCATGGTGACGCGCTCGGTCGAGGCTTAAATAGCAAGGAGCAGTGGGAACGGATGAGGGAAAATGTGGCATGGCGCGTGCACCCGAGCGCAGGGAGTGTAGGGCCTGGGTGGATGGGACGAGGTCTCGTCGTCGCGAGAGAGAGCGAGAGGCTCGAGGCACGGTTATAGCACTTGAGGCGAGCTGACGCGGATCTGCAACAAGCATACAGTGCAACAGGTGGCGAGCAGGCGAGCTTGCGTGCGGGTAAAGATGCACAGTAATTTCCCTAGTCGACCTGACAGGTGGGTCTTGGATCCACATGTTAGTGAACGAGAGTGAGCTAGGCTACCGTGCGGCTACGGTGAGGAGATGGGCGCCTGGCACGTGGATGGGACGAGGTTGCGACGTTGCAAGAGAAGGCAAGAGGCTCGAGGCATGGCTACAACACTCGAGGCGAGCTAGGCTAATGTGTGGCTACGGCGCGGAGATGGGCGCCTGGCGTGCGGATGGGACGAGGTCGCGACGTTGCGAGAGAGGGCAAGAGGCTCAAGGTATGGCTCTGACGCTCGAGCGGCGATGCGGCTCTGTGGCTAGCGTGAGGCGCAGCGTGGCGTGGTGGCGGCGGGGAAGATGCACATTAATTTCCCACATGTTAGCGAATGAAAGTGAGCTGGGCTACTGTGTGGCTATGGTGCGGAGATGGGCCTGGTGGCTAGGCTGGGCCACGAGGGAGGCTAGTGCAGGTGCGCTAGGGCGCAGCTTGGCCGGGGCGCACCGAAGCGGGCCAAGGGAGAGGGAGGAGGCTGGCCTGGCGGGGAAAGATTTCGCCCGAGGGGAGAGAGAGAAGGAAAAAGATTTGAACTTTTGGTTTGGACTTTCATAATCGAATTCGAATTTAAAATTCAAATTTTGAGGAGATTTAACACATTATTTAACTTGTAGATTTTTATATTTCATGTTGGAACAAGAAATCTGATTCACCTTTTTGAAATGCAAGTCAAGGTTTTGAAAATTCTCAAAATGCAACAAAAAAATTTCATCCTGACAGGGTGGGTCCCACCTCCTTCCAGCTTCGAGGGCGCGCATAGAGAGGGAGGAGACAGAGACACTCCTGGTTTGCGTAGGGTGGGGCCACCGGAAGCAATAAAAAGATTCCATTCGATTGATATGGGACCCACCGGCCAGCATCAGCCAAGGGATCTCCACCTGCATCGGCATCTCCCCATTAGGTGGGGGTGGGGCCCTCACTCGTGAACTTGGAAAGTAGTAAGTACACAGGCAAGGCAACACGACATGTAGTACAAAAATACATAGGATTACAAGGAACAAGTTTCCAAATAGACAGATCAGCAACAGGTGCGTGCATGGTCTCTCTCTAGTTTCATTTTTCAGGGAAACCTTCAGGTCAGGTCAGGTCATTGTTCATTCACTTACTTACTTCGCTGAAACAGGCCATTGGCTCGTGATATAACCAATGTGACGAGGAAAAACATCCCCATATTTTTCTTATATTACTGTCATGTCATGTCATGTCATGTCATGTCATGTCATGTCATGTCATGTCATGTCATGTCATGTCATGTGGCCGGGAGCCTGTGGCGTCTTATGGATGAAGCACATGATGCTTGTTAGGAACTAGAACATTAACCCAAGGCTCCAAGCAATGCAACTCAAACGAATCTCAAGAATCCGTCGAGGAAAACCTTTAGGGCTTGATTGGATTTCCTTCGAATTGAAATGGATTTTAGTTCAAATTTTAAGTCAATCAGAAGGTATTGAGTCGGATCATAATATATCCAAACAAGCCCTTAGAGCGTTCATGACATGTCAAGATTCAAGAACAAAAATTCTTGTACAGAAATGACCTCAGATAAGCTTCGGATTGACTCGGATCACAATGTATCCAAACAAGTCCCACTACTACAAAAAACCTCATCTCAGACGGTTCGGAACCGTCATCATAGACGGCTTTCGCACCGCCTGTATTTGTATGTATGTGATAACAGGCGTATCACAAACGACTCAAAAATCGTCTGTGATATGTCCGTCTGTGTTATCCGGCATATCACAGACGGTTAACTAACCGTCTAGGATATTACTTATATCCCAGACGATTAGTTAATAGAACTGTCTGTGATATACGTCATATCACAGACGGTTAGCAGATAGAACCATCTGTGATAGTTCTTTATACCTAACTAATTTTTTTTTGTTTTTCGGCTAGCCTCAGGAATTGCTAACCATGTCATCTGAAAACAAGCAGGCAGAAAATAAACATCACAGATGAATCAATCGTTAACAACTCAAAGTGATCATTTACAATATGTATCAAGTATTGTCGCTAGAGTTATAATTGAATTACAACTACTCAAAGTGAAGGTCGTTCAGCGGTGTCGACGGAGTAGTGAAACCCTCCGTCGGCGTTAATGATCTTCATCTTGATGAAGCCGCAGAGCCTCCCTCGAACCTCCGAGATCTCTCTCATAATGAGTGCATCTAAATGTATGTTCAAGTTCTCTCTCATAATGAATGCACAATCTTCTTGTTTTTGCTGACGGTACTGCAAAAAAAGAATTACATATATAGGTATAGTCAGTTCGAGACGCGTTATTAGGAAGTATGATATAGGATTATTGTGTTGTAGCGTGTACCGTCACGTCCTGCGTTGCAGTGTGGCGCTCGATCCCTTGTATACCCCTCCCTCGGCAACATAGGTGATGAACGACCTACATATTTCCAAAAAGTTAACCTCGACCATTTGAAACGAAGGAAGACTACAATAGAGTTATGTATGAAGGAAATGAGCATACCTGTCGAGTATTTCTTGCACAAAGGTGAAGTCGTGGGTTACTGTAACATCCTCTTTTTGGCTTGTGTTTCAAATGTAATAAAATGAGGGTAAATTAAAACTTTTCTTACATCCTAATGCTCTTGAACTTTTCTGAAATTCTTGTAAAGGAATTTTGGGAAATTCAAAATCAAAATCCTCATTTATCTCAAGTCAAAAACCCACTTAGTGAAATCTTGTGTCAAACCCTTGGAAATAAATATTCTTGGTTCTAGGGTTGCTTTGTGACACCTCTGAATTATTTCATAATTTTTGGAAATTATTTGAATATTTTAGAGGCAAGTCAAACCTTGGTCAAACCTCTCAAATAACCTTCTGGAATTTCTTGAGAAAATTTCAGTGCACAAAAATCTCTGAAAATTTTATAGAAGGTTAATCCTAAGGTTAGCAACCTCCAGTTAAAATTTTATAAATTTTGGAGTTCATTTGATACCTCAATTAAATCCCCAAAGTTTCAGCTCTAAAACCAAAACCTAACTGGTCTACACTGTTCATTGGACTCGAGTCAGGCTCGGGCTCGAGTCACTTGACTCGCCCGAGCCAACTAGCTGCACCCGGCGCGGGCGAGCGGGCGCACGCGTCGGCACCTGTCGGATTTCCATCGCACGGTTGATGTTTGTGCGGGGCCGTGCCGACGCAGTCGCATGTGCGCCGTTAGATCAAAATCGGTCGCTCGCCGCATCGTCTCCTTCCTCGCTCGCTCGCGCAAGGTCGCCATGGCAGAGGCGTGGGCAGTGTAGCGAAGCGTCACCTCCGCGCAGGCCAACGGGCCTCACTGCGATGCATTAAATGCCAGTCGGTATTAAACTTCAAAAATGCATAACTAATTAAATTTAAATCCATTTAGGTTGATTCCAATTTTGTTAGCTTTAGTTTGAGCTGAACTTTAATCTAAAAATGGATAGAAGTTTGGTTCGGCTCAAAAAAACAGATTTCAAAATTGATTTAGAAATAGGATTTAATTGTTATTCTAAAACTTGCAATTAAATTGTAAATTGCATAACTAATTCTCTGAAAATCATTTTTGACTGAATCCAACGGTATTGGCTTCCTCTAATAAGGTACTAAATGATAAAATTGGTTTTAGGTATGTTACTATTTTCAACAACATTTCATATGCAATGTAGTTTTGTTCATTTCATGACTTGAAAAATCATAAGTAGATCATTTTAACTCCAAATGGGGTGAGACCAATTGTGTTAGCCTTAAAATGTCAGTAGCTACCTATCATAAAAATTTCAGGATCAGAAAACCTTTAGAAAATTATTTATGAACAGTAACCTCATTTAATTGCATTTTCAGCCGAATTAAATTGTTTTAATCATATCTTTTACATTAAGAATCCAAATCAATTGTTTCCTGTTGCTAAATTCATTAAAAATCATGCCCTTGCTGCTGTAAAATTTTCAGAGCATTTGGAGCATTTTGGTTTTAAAGTCTTTTTCGTTTTCTTCGTTCTTATCGGTTATTTTCGCTTTTTCGATTAGGTGCCGACGAGTGTGTTGACCGTGAGAGTGACCCTCCGCAGCAAATTGAGCAACAGCAGCAAGGCAAGCAGTTTGATCATTTCCCATTTAATCCCATTACTTTTAAAGTCTAATACTTTGTTTAACTTGTATGTATGCATTGCTATTTTGTTGTTAAATTGATTAGTTAATCCTCTAGTTGCATAATCTGTATGTAAATAATTATCCTCTACTACCTGAGCCTAGGTTATTTGCTGTGATTAGAGTTCGTTGGATGAACTCTTGTCACTTAGTAGATTACGGATAAATACTGCTTAGACTTGCTTAGCTATCGGTAGTATCGGGCGATCATCGACTTAGTCAATGATCTTGATCACACAATCAAATTATTATTACCATTATGTCCAGCCCTTGTGTTTTACTAATTTGCAAATCAAAAACTGAAAACAAATTATATCTTGACTTGGGCACAATGGTATGTTGGTGTGATCTGTTGGGTATGATTGGAATGGTGCCTAAGTCCCCAAGGACTGAGTTACTTGCGCCATTGATCCAAGCAATTGTTGCGTGCTAACCACGCGAGAGGGATATGGAACCTCTCTTGACTAAGTACTTTGGGAGGTGTTAATTATGAGCTGGTTGGTGGGTGTTTTAAAATGTGGTGTTGTGAGGGGAGCATTAGCAGACCGATTAGGCTGTCTAATGTGTCCTTCTCGTGTGGGTCGCGGCTCTTAATTAGCATCGTCCATTGGAAAGCATCTTGTTAGACTTAGCCGTGCCTGCATACCATAGGAAGTATGCTAACCGTGGCTGGTGGAAAGGCGGTCTATCGTGTGGGTACTGTGAGGACCCGGAATATTTAACTAGTAACGCTTAACCTCCAAATGGTTCTAGCATTACTAATTAAACATTCTAAGCCTCGATGGGCATATGCTTCCCAGAATTGCAACACATGCACATCATCACAAAATTACCCATCATTTCCATACAACATACATTAACAAGGCTAGTAAAGGACATAGATAAAGTAAGTTATTACAAAAGAGCCGACCGGCCAAATAACACAATATACAAGAACGACAGCGGAAGCAAAAGCGCCATAAGATGGCTAGAACAAAAGTCGACCGGTTAGCCACACAACCCACAAGGCAACCGACCGGGCCGCCAAGCTAGACGCCTCTAACGCTACCACAGCACAACTCACAGAAGTGAGGCCCCTCCAGCTCACCTTCTTCCTCTGCAACAAATACATTTAAGCAAGATAACTGAGTACACAACGGTACTCGCAAGACTGACGTGTGGAATAGTAGACCTATTCATAAACTACATGCAAGCTTATTTAGGTGGAGGTTGCATGTCTCATTTTGCACAAAGCCAACTTTATTTGCAATAATGTAATACATTTAAAAGCAAGTTTGTAAATCTGTTTTGTTGACAAAATAACTGCGAAATAAAGATACATACAAGTAACCACCTGGAAGTGACTATCCCAATAGCCACCACAACATAGCACGAATCCCCGATTCGTACCACCCATCAAGTTTTAATTAAAAGGTTGTAGTCTAACTCTTGAAAGACCTTGCCAAGCGTGTCCATAACCTAGGACGAGGCTATTCGAATAGTTTTAACCCTACAGGGGTGTACCAATGTACCCACACTTCAGACCGCCTTTAAGCCACAGAGCACACTTCCGAAGGTATGCCGGCACGGCTAAGTCCTACGAGACGTTTTCCAATATTGTGTATTAACTACGAGCCGCTCGTATGGATAGAAACCCATACGCTTACATTGCAAGCCGAAAGACAACAAATCCCATCACGGGTGAAGTCTTTCGGACACTACAATGCTCCCAACACCATCGCTCCTGCGACTCCCTGCGACCCGAAGCCAATACACGCCAAAGTACTAAGTCAAGAGAGGTCCCATACCCTCTAGTGTGGTTAGCACGCTAAAATGCTTGGTTTAGTGTAACAAGATGTTCGGTCCTTGTTGACCCGGGCACCATTCCAGTCACACCCAAAATCACACCATCTTACCATTGTGCCCAAGTCTAAATTATTTTGCTTTCAGTTTTAGTTTTCATAAGTAGACATGGTACAAAGCTGAAATCATAGATCATAATAAGTGACAACAGCTCATCCATGAGCCCTAATCACAGCAATAACCCAGGCTCACGGTAGTAGAGAATAATCATTTGCTAAGGAAATGCATCTACTAGGCCAACTAACGACAATAGTTTAACACAAAGTAGCAATGTATACATAGAATTTGTAATCAACATAAAATACTTAAAATACTATGATTAACATGATCAAACTGCTTGCCTTGCTGGGATGGGTCTTGCTGCAGAGGGGAGTGCTCAGGTTCAATAAATTCTTCGGAACCTAACACGAAAAGGCAATAAAAACCGATAAGAACGAAGAACACCAAAAGGAACTCAACAGCAAAGAACATCCAAATCCCATGAAATTTCTACAGCAGTTAGAGGTTGATTTTAGACAACTTTAGAAACAAGAATCACTTCATTTGGACTTAGCATGAAAAAGTTATGCCCTAAACAATTTCTCTCAGCCTGAAAAACCCTAATTAAATTAATTTTGGTTACTGTTCATGGAAAAAATTTCTAGAATGATCTGGAATCTGAAAGTTTTATGGTAGGTAGCTAAGGTCATCCTAAGAACAGCAAAGTTGAGTTTACTTCATTTGGAGTTATAATGAATTAGTTATGAATTTCCTAAGTTCTAAAACTAGCATATATCACTTTTCAAGAACATGAATAAGGACAAGGCCTAGTTCATATTAAAGTATGTCTACAGATAAATTTTACCAAGTTGAGTTTGGTCAGTTTGGATTTACAGAGAAAAAGTTATGTATTTTACAAATTTGAGATAATTTCTAAACAACCATTTCATATTAAACAAGTTCTTGCAGCTTATATCACTTTACTGCTACATAACGATTGCTAAATTCATTCTCAGATTAAAGTTCATTCTATAACAGAGCTACAACAATGGAATCATTCAAAAGGAGCTAAAATGACAAAGTTATGCACTTTTGAAATTTGAAACAATAAAGACTTAGAAAATTTGAGCTCTCGGAGGTCCAAATGAACCGAATGAATAAGGAGAGGTCGTGGGCGTTGATCTTGCATCGCAGGCCACGAACCTCGGCACAGCCAGCACAGGAAGACCTCCTCCCGACTGGGAGGTGCGGACCGTTGAGATTGGATCAACGGCCACGACCGGTGCATGCACAACAGCGCACGCAAAGGAGGTCCTCGCGCCTAACAGAGGTCGTGACCGTCAGATCAAGATCTGGTGGTCCCGAGCACTAGGGGAGGTCCTAAGGCTAAACCTACGGAGGGAGTGCGGGCGGCTAAGATCTTACGGAGGAGGTCTTCAACGGTCTAGATTTCGGAGGAGGTCTTTGCGGTCACGATCAAGCGAGGAGGTCCCGGGCGGTTAAGATCAGCGAGGAGGTCTGAGCGGTGGGATTTACGAGGAGGTCTTGGATGGCCAAGATCTACTCGGGGAGGTCCTATGCGACGTGGTTTTAACGGGAGGAGGTGCGGGCGACTCAGTTAGGCAAGGGAGGTCTGAGCGGTCCGGATCGGCGGAGGAGGTCACGAGACTAAGGATTTAACGCTCGATCTAAATCCGGGAGGTCGTGAATGGCTAGGATAGAGCCTAAGAGGTCTTGAGCGGGGTTTTTACGAAAAGACCGGGTGGCTTTTACCAAGAGGACCAGAGGGTGGTCTAGGGTGGTCTTTGCAAAATGACCAAGGGAGGTCTTTTGCAAAGAGGACCTTGGTGGAGGTCCAGGGGGTGGTTTTGGCAAAATGACCAAGGGAGGTATTTTGCGCACGGGGAAAGGTCTAAATGGCTAGGATTTAACCGAGGTGGTCCTAGACGGCTAGGATCGACACTAGGGGAGGTCCTGGAACTTATAGTTTTCGCAGACCAGGATCTAACGGCTAAGAGCTAATCCTAGGAGGTCTTTTAACGGCCAAGATTGATCCAAGGAGGACCTGGGACTTAGAATTTACACGGAAAGCCCTCTACGGTACAGATTTGACTGGGAGGTGATCTCAACAGCTGAGACTATACTAGGGGGAGGTCCTGAGGAGGGAGGTCTTTGCGGACGTGCGAAAAGAGGTCCGACGGCTAAGATCAACCCTATAGAGGTCTTTGCGGCGGATCTTCTCGGGAGGTCGGCGGGAGGTGCAGGCGGGGTTTTGCCGTACGACAACAGGAGGAGGAGGCCCACTTCGCAGCGAGAGGCCTCCGCGATTCCGACAGCCAATCATTGCCTACAGGGGCTGTCCGAATCTTACGCGACAAAAGCCCGAGCGCATAAACGAGCTCACCGCCGGCGATGGGGACCTCGCCGGCGCCGACCAAGGGCACCGATATGCTCACAATAGTGCCGCGGACCTACCGGAGACACTCTCGACGGCGGCGACGGTCTTGAACGCCGGCAAGCTGGAGATGGATGAAGGAGTGCAATACGACACATCTACGAAAACTAAACGAGCTCTACGACAACTAGAAAAATGCAAAGACCAAGCTAAGAAAAGGGCACCTGAGGGCAGAGAGGGAACTAGGGAGGTCGGAGGAGCTTGGAGAAGGGCGACGAAGTCCGGCGATGAAGAGCTTGCTGGAGAGGAAGAAGAAGATGGCATCGACCCCGAAAAGCTACCTCCCAACTCGTTCACCTCTGCAATGTGAACCAAGCCAAGTTAGAGCAAGCTTGAGTTGAGGAGATCAAGATGACAGTGAACAAGGCCAGGAAGTTGCTGGGACCACTGGAGCTCGAGCTTCGGTAGGGAGCTCTAAAGCCTAGCAATGGTGGCAGAGATGGTGGGGCTCTCTGGTGCTTGAGTTTGAGGACTAGCTCAAACTGAGGGAGCTCAAGCACAACAAAGAACGAAGAAAAAAAAAGGAGAAAGGAGGTCTCAGGCTATTCATAGCCTGGAAGCTTGGCAATGGCATGGGCAAGTTCACTGTGAACAATGTCCATGCCCCTGCCAAAAGCACGCATGGTAGGTAGGGGGCAGAGCAGGGTGGAGACTTTGGAGGTTAAAGCTGACTCGCATTAAATGCATGGCAGCAAAAAGAGTCGTTGACAAGAAGCAAAAAGGTGACATCTCACTGCCCCCCAACTGCTCTGGTCCTGACACATATGCAGGTGCATGAAAATCATGACGACCAGAACTCGATGAGGTCTAGAGGAAGAGGGACGAGGCGAGGAGGTCTGGGCGATCCCGTTGGCAAGGGTGGTCTGGGCGTCCCGATCACACGAGGTGGGGAGGTCTTAAGCGGATGAGGAGGTCTGGGGAGGTCCCGACCGCGGATTGAAATCAAGGGCCCAACACCGCGCACGAGATCGAGCCCGAGGAGGTCTAGTCGGCTGGTCCGACCGAGTCCAAAGGTGGTCGACTCGATCCGTCGGACTGGACACGAGTTTGAGTTTTTAAAATAACCTGAGGTTTGGGGATTTAATTGAGGTAGCAAACTTACTCCAAAATTTATGAAATTTTTACAGGAGCTTGCTAGCTGAGTTAATGACCTTGTATAAATTTTGCAGAGGTTTTTGTTCTATACATTTTCCTCCAAAAATTCCACAAGGTGCTGGCCCACTGTTTGACCAGAATTTGAGTAGGTTTGACTGACCTCCAAAAGTATTCAAATAATTTCTAGAAATTGTGAAATTTTTCAGAGGGGTCACATGCCAACCCAAGAATTTAGGAAAAATATTGCAGGAGATTATCACAAGATGGAACAAGAATGTTTTTGAAAGATCAAGATTTGGATCAAAGACTTGTGATTATGTATTTCCATAACTCTTGTACAATAATTGTTTAGTACATACATGAAATACATGATGTAAGAAAAAATTTTAGTTTCTACTCATTTTATTACATTTGAAACACAAGCCCAAAATTGGGATGTTACAACTCTCCCCCCTTACAAGAATCTCGACCTGAGATTCCGTTTACTCGGAGAAGAAGGATGGGTAATCTGCACGAAGGCGATCTTCTAGCTCCCATGTTGCCTCATCCTCAGAATGGATTGACCACTGAACCTTAAGGAACTTGATGACACGGTTCCTTGTTCTTCGTTCAGATTCCTCGAGAATACGAACAGGATGCTCGCGGTAGGTCAAATTCTCTTGCACATCGAGAACCTCCAACGGAGTTTCCTCAGTCGGGACACGGAGGCACTTCTTCAGGTGTGACACATGGAACACATCATGCACACCCTCAAGTGCAGATGGTAGCTCCAATCTATACGCCACGGCCCCAACTCTCTCGACGATGCGATAAGGCCCAACATAGTGAGGAGTCAACTTGCCCTTGACGCCAAAACGCTGATGGCCCTTCAAGGGTGAGACTTTGAGATACACAAAGTCATTGAGCTCAAAGCTCAACTCACGGCGACGGCGATCTGCATAGCTCTTCTGCCTGGACTGGGCTATGCGCAAATGCTCGCGGATCAACTGAACCTGACTTTCGGCCTCATTGATCGAATCTGGGCCAAAAAACTGCCGCTCACCGGTCTCTGACCAGTTCAATGGGGTTCTACATCTCCTCCCATACAAGGCCTCAAATGGTGCCATGCCAAGACTGGCCTGAAAGCTGTTGTTGTAGGAGAACTCAGCAAATGGTAGGCACTTCTCCCACTTCTTCCCACAGGAAAGAACACAAGCACGGAGCATATCTTCCAACACTTGGTTTACTCGCTCCGTCTGACCATCAGTTTGGGAATGAAAAGTTGTACTGAAATGAAGGCGGGTCCTCATAGCCTCTTGCAGACTATGCCAAAACCGAGAGGTAAAAAGCGCACCACGATCCGAAATAATCGTCTTCGGTACACCGTGAAGACTCACAATCCTCGAGACATAAAGTTCGGCCAAAGGCCCCACACGAAGCTGAGTCTTGACAGGAAGGAAATGTGCCACTTTAGTTAACCTATCAATGAAAACCCAAATGGCATCGTTTCCCTTGGACGAGCGGGGCAAACCGGTGATGAAGTCCATACCAACGGAATCCCACTTCCACTCTGGCACAGGCAAAGGCTGAAGAAGACCCGCTGGACGCTGATGTTCGGCCTTCACACGACAGCATGCGTCGCACTCGGCAACGAACTTGGCAATCTCGCTCTTCATACGGGTCCACCAGAATCTCTGACGAAGGTCCTGATACATCTTGGTAGCCCCGGGATGAATGGACAAAGGAGAATCATAGGCTTCACGGAGAATCAACTCCCGCAATTCCATGACCTTAGGAACCACAAGACGCTGCCCAAACCATACAACGCCATGCTCATCCTCTGAAAAACACTTGGCTATCCCATCCTTGATGTTCTACTTGATCTGGCTCACACCAACATCTGTCTGCTGTGCAGCCTTGATCTGGTCCACCAAGGTTGGTTGCACAACCAAGGTAGCAAGAGAACCGTGCTCGATCAAACCCAAATTGAGGCGCTGAAATTCTGAAATAAGGGTAGGCTGCTGCTCTTTGAGCATTAACATGTTGCAATACACCTTCCGACTGAGTGCATCCGCAACGACATTGGCCTTGCCCGGATGATACTGAATGCCCATGTCATAGTCCTTAATCAATTCCAACCACCTTCTTTGCCTGAGGTTCAGATCTGGCTGGGTGAACAAGTACTTCAAGCTCTTGTGGTCAGAGTACACCTCACAATGGTTACCAATCAGATAATGCCGCCAAATCTTGAGTGCATGAACCACAACAGCTAACTCCAAGTCATGAGTAGGATAGTTGAGTTCATGAGGCCTCAACTGCCGCGATGCATAGGCCACAACCTTGCCTTCCTGCATAAGAACACAACCAAGACCCTGACGAGAAGCATCACAATAGATATCAAAACTCTTGTGAATATCAGGGAGAACAAGCACTGGGGCTGAGGTCAACCGCTTCTTGAGTTCCTGAAAACTCACATCACAAGCAGTAGACCACTCAAACTTCTTGTCCTTCTTGAGCAATTCAGTCATAGGCTTCGTAATCTTGGAGAAATTCTCGATAAAGCGGCGATAGTAGCCAGCCAAACCAAGAAAACTCCGCACATCGGTGACTGACTTGGGCTGACCCCAAGATAGCACATCACTGACCTTGCTAGGATCCATAGCCACACCTCCTGCTGAAAGCACATGGCCCAAGAATGCCACTTCCTTCAACTAGAACTCACACTTGCTGGATTTTGCATACAGTTGGTGCTCGCGCAGCTTGTCCAACACAAGCTTGAGATGCTCAGTATGCTCTTCTTCGCTCTTGGAGTAGATAAGGATATCATCAATGAATACCACCACAAACTTATACAAATACTCCATGAATATCGAATTCATAAGGTTCATGAATAAAGCGGGAGCATTGGTTAAGCCAAAAGACATGACGGTGTACTCGTAAAGACCATAACGAGTAGCAAAGACCGTCTTCGGAATATCCTCAGCCCTGATCCTGACTTGATGATAGCCTAATCTCAAGTCAATCTTGGAGAACACCTATGCTCCAGTCAACTGATCAAAAAGATCATCAATACGGGGCAAAGGATACTTGTTCTTCACCGCCACCTCATTAAGCGGACGGTAATCAACACACATGCGCAAGGTCTTGTCCTTCTTCTTCACAAAAATAACCGGATAGCCCCAAGGAGATGAGCTAGGACGAATGAAACCCTTCTCTTGCAGCTCACCTAGTTGCTTCTTCAGCTCCTCCAACGCATTAGGAGGCATGCGATACGGCCTCTTCAAAATAGGGGCGGTACCGGGCAGCAACTCTATAACGAACTCCAGGTCTCGAACGGGAGGCATCCCAGGCAAATCTTTGGGAAAAACATCCACAAAATCACATACTGTGGGAACATCCTGGATCTCCAAGGCTGGCTTTGCTTCAAGGGCATAAAGATGTGGCCCTTGCAGCTGCGGTGAAAACCCAACCTGTTCACCTGAAGGACTGGTGAGAAAGACAATCCTCCTGGCACAATCGATTTGCCCCAAGTGTTGGGACAATCAATCCATGCCAAGAATCACATCCAGGCGCGCCGAGTCGAGTAGGATAAGATTCGCCAAGAATCCCACTCCTTCGATGTGGATAGGAACGTCCCGGCATACTTGGTCAGCTCTCATTTCCGAACCCGGAGAGCGGATAAGTAGTGGAACCCCCAAAGGAACATAGTGGAGACCACTATCAACAGCAAACGACCTCAAAATAAAAGAATGTGAAGCTCCAGAGTCAAATAAAATTGTAGCAGGATGTAAATTGACAAGAAGCGTACCCAACACCACGTCGGGCGTCTCCTGTGCCTCCTCAGCCGAGATATGGTTGACTCGGCCGCTCCCCAAGCCCGGGGTCTTCTGCTCAGGTGGGTGACCACTCCCTTGCCCGCGTCCTCCATTAGGACGAGGGGCCGCTCCAGCCTTCTTAGGGCAACTACTCGCATAGTGGCCCTTGTTGTGGCAGTAGAAGCAGGTGACGTCGGGCGCGGGGTTGCGATGAGCAACTCTTCTTTGGATTGCGGCGCACGTGGCGAGTCACGCTCGCTGAGGAGGACGTGGAGCTGGTGCCGAAGGCCTCGGCGGTGGTGAAGCCAAAGAACGGGCCACCGATGCAGGCCCAACACGGGGACGAACGAGGCCGGCCTGTGCAGACCGCTGGGCCTCCCACTTGCGCTTGCGGGACTCGCCCAACACTCTCGCCTTGTGCTCGGCGACGATGGCCTTGTCCACCAAGGTCTGGAAGTCGGGGAAGTCCACAATAGAGAGCTTGTCCTGAAGCTCCTCGAGACAAGCCCTCCATGAACTTCTCTGCTTGGCCTCATCGGTGGCCACCTCGCAGAGCGCACCTCACCGGATGGTTGAACTCATGGAGGTACTCGATCACGATTTGCGCCTGTTTGAGTGCAAGGAACTCCTTCTTCTTGACTTCATCAGTAGGCGGGGACATGGGCCCAACGGAAAGGCGACCAACTCCTCCCACGAGACCACGTGTCTGCGGCCGCATGGCGAGGAAGTTCTCCCACCATGAGAGTGCTGCACCCTCCGGTGATGGGATGCGAAAAGTGCGCTCCCGCTCCGGCGGCGAGCAACGTTGAGCTTCCGCTCAACCGACGCGCCGATCGTCTGCGTCCAAGGGATCTCGGACTGGAGAAGGTAGGAGGCTGAGTACGGAGAAACTCCGCAAGCCCCCCACGAGTCTGATGTCCACCACCTCCAGATCCGGAGGCACCAGAGGGAGTGGAGGTGTTCCTCGCGATGACCTTCAGCACTCTGCGGTCCTCCGAACGGTTGCGTTCGATCTGCATGAGGACTTCAGCCATGGTCGAAGGAGGGGGAAGCTCCTCATCGGGACTACCCGGCTGATTCCGACCACTACGGGTTCCTCCTGCCATCCTGTTTCACTAAGACAAGTTAGCTACAAGCCCGAGATCAAAAGGCAAGGAAATCCATACTCAATTAAAATGACCAAAGAACCACCATAAGAAGGCATAAGACCATAAGTCACCAAATCAACATCCCGAAACGAATAACCCGTATGGAAAGAACGAGTAACCGTTTAGGAAGGTAAAATTTCAGAACTTAACCCTACTCTAAACAGCCCAAAAATCAAGGTATAACCACCTAATAGAGTATAGGTATTTAGCTAATTTCATATCACTTCTTACCCTTTTATTCCCACAAGTTTTAGTTGAATTTACCTCTCATTTCCTACCTTATTCACTAACCACTAGCTTAGCTATCGGTAGTAGACCTCGAAGCACAGCGCACGGGAAGACCTCGTCCCGCACTGGGGAGGTCTGGACCGTTGAGATTGGATCCAACGGCCACGACCAGTGCATGCACAGCGCACGCAAAGGAGGTCCTCGCGCCTAACAGAGGTCGTGACCGTCAGATCAAGATCTGGTGGTCCCGAGCACTAGGGGAGGTCCTAAGGCTAAACCTACGGAGGGAGGTCTGGACGGCTAAGATCTCACGGAGGAGGTCTTCAACGGTCTAGATTTCCAGAGGGAGGTCTTTAACGGTCACGATCAAGCGAGGGAGGCCCTGGGCGGTTAAGATCAAGCGAGGGAGGTCCTGAACGGCTGGGATTTACACGAGGAGGTCTTGGATGGCCAAGATGTACTCGGGGAGGTCCTATGCGACAGGGTTTTAACGGGAGGAGGTCTGGACGACTCAGATTAGGCCAAGGGAGGTCCTGAACGGTCCAGATCGACGCGGAGGGAGGTCCTGAGACTAAGGATTTAACGCTCAGATCTAAATCCGGGGAGGTCGTGAATGGCTAGGATAGAGCCTAAGAGGTCTTGAGCGGGGTTTTTCCTGAAAAAGACCAGGGGTGGCTTTTTACCAAGAGGACCCCGAGGGTGGTCTAGGGTGGTCTTTGCAAAATGACCAAGGGGAGGTCTTTTTGCAAAGAGGACCTTGGTGGAGGTCCAGGGGGTGGTTTTGGCAAAATGACCAAGGGAGGTATTTTGCGCACGGGGAAAGGTCTAAATGGCTAGGATTTAACCGAGGTGGTCCTAGACGACTAGGATCGACACTAGGGGAGGTCCTGGAACTTATAGTTTTCGCAGACCAGGATCTAACGGCTAAGAGCTAATCCTAGGAGGTCTTTTAACGGCCGAGATTGATCCAAGGAGGACCTGGGACTTAGAATTTACACGGAAAGCCCTCTACGGTACAGATTTGACTGGGAGGTGATCTCAACAGCTGAGATTATACTAGGGGGAGGTCCTGAGGAGGGAGGTCTTTGCGGACGTGCGAAAAGAGGTCCGACGGCTAAGATCAACCCTAGAGAGGTCTTTAACGGCCAGATCTTCTCTGGGAGGCCGAGCGGGTAGGTCTGGGCGGGGTTTTGCCGTACGACAACATGAGGAGGAGGCCCACTTCGCAGCGAGAGGCCTCCGCGATTCCGACAGCCAATCATTGGCTACAGGGGCTGTCCGAATCTTACGCGACAAAAGCCCGAGCGCCTAAACGAGCTCACCGCCGGCGATGGGGACCTCGCCTGCGCTGACCAAGGGCACAGATATGCTCACAATAGTGCCGCGGACCTACCGGAGACACTCTCGACGGCGGCGACGGCCTTGAACGCCGGCGAGCTGGAGATGGATGAAGGAGTGCAATACGGCACATCTACGAAAACTAAACGAGCTCTACGACAACTAGAAAAATGCAAAGACCAAGCTAAGAAAATGGCACCTGAGGGCAGAGAGGGAACCAGGGAGGTCGGAGGAGCTTGGAGAAGGGCGACGAAGTCCGGCGATGAAGAGCTTGCCGGAGAGGAAGAAGAAGATGGCCTCGACCCCGAAAAGCTACCTCCCAACTCGTTCACCTCTGCAATGTGAACCAAGCCAAGTTAGAGCAAGCTTGAGTTGAGGAGATCAAGATGACAGTGAACAAGGCCAGGAAGTTGCTAGGACCACTGGAGCTCGAGCTTCGGCAGGGAGCTCCAAAGCCTAGCAATGGTGGCAGAGAGGGTGGGGCTCTCGGGTGCTTGAGTTTGAGGACTAGCTCAAACTGAGGGAGCTCAAGCACAACAAAGAATGAAGAAAGAAAAGGAGAAAGGAGGTCTCAGGCTATTCATAGCCTGGAAGCTTGGTAATGGCATGGGCAAGTTCACTGTGAACAATGTCCATGCCCCTGCCAAAAGCACGCATGGTAGGTAGGGGGCAGAGCAGGGTGGAGACTTTGGAGGTTAAAGCTGACTGGCATTAAATGCATGGCAGCAAAAAGAGCCGTTGACAAGAAGCAAAAAGGTGACATCTCACTGCCCCCCAACTGCTCTGGTCCTGACACATGTGCAGGTGCATGAAAATCATGACGACCAGAACTCGAGGAGGTCTAGAGGAAGAGGGACAGGGCTGAGGGGAGGTCCTGGACGATCCCGATTGGCATAGGGTGGTCCTGGACGTCCCAGATCACCCGAGGTGGGGAGGTCTTAAGCGGATGAGGAGGTCCTGGGAAGGTCCTGACCGCCGGATTGAAATCCAAGGGCCCAACACCGCGCGCACGAGATCGAGCCCAAGGAGGTCTAGTCGGCTGGTCCGACCGAGTCCAAAGGCTGGGTCTGACTCGAGTCCGAGTCAGACTCAGACCTGAGTTTGAGTTTTTAAAATAACCTGAGGTTTGGGGATTTAATTGAGGTAGAAAACTTACTCCAAAATTTATGAAATTTTTACAGGAGCTTGCTAGCTGAGTTAATGACCTTGTATAAATTTTGCAGAGGTTTTTGTACTATACATTTTCCTCCAAAAATTCCACAAGGTGATGGCCCACTGTTTGACCAGAATTTGAGTAGGTTTGACTGACCTCCAAAAGTATTCAAACAATTTCTAAAAATTGTGAAATTTTTTCAGAGGGGTCACATACCAACCCAAGAATTTAGGAAAAATATTTCCAGGAGATTATCACAAGATGGAACAAGAATGTTTTTGAAAGATCAAGATTTGAATCAAAGACTTGTGACTATGTATTTCCATAACTCTTGTACAATAATTGTTTAGTACATACAGGAAATACATGATGTAAGAAAAAGTTTTAATTTCTACTCATTTTCTTATATTTGAAACACAAGCCCAAAATTGGGATGTTACAGGTACATTGGTACACCCCTGCAGGGTTAAAACTATTCGAATAGCCTCGTCCTAGGTTATGGACACGCTTGGTTATTTCCTGCAAGAACTAGACTACAACCTTTTAAAAACTTAAAATTTGACATGGGTGGTATGAAGGGGTACTTCATGCTATTGTTGTGGTGACTAGGGGGTTAGTCACTTCCAGGATGTTGTTGTCATCTATCTATAGTTTAATTGTCTCTCTGTTATTTGAACAATAAGAATTAATTGCAAACTTGCTTTTAAATGTATTACATTATTGCGAATAAAACTTGCTTTATGCGGAAAATAAGTCCAGAGCCTCCTCCACTTAAATAAAGCTTGCATGTAGTTAATTATAGTTCTGTTATCTTACACGTCAGTCTTGCGAGTACAAAAATAATTTTTGTACTCAACTGCTTTGCTTAATATTTTTGTTGCAGAGGAAGAAGGTGAGCCCCAATGGCCTTACTTTTGCGAGATGTGTGGTTTCTGGGACGACTAGCTTGGCGGTCCGGTCGGTTGCCTTGTGGGTTTGAGGTACACTGATTGGCTTTTGTTGTCGCCATCTTATGACACTTTTGCTTCCGCTGTTTACTTAGTTGTTGTATGACTTTTCGCCGGTCGGCCTCTCTTTTGTAATAACTCTTTATATTATGTATGTCTTTCAGTTTGTTGCTTGTTTTGGTTCTATGTGAATGAATGGAATTGATGCATGATTTTGTAACGGGGTGTGTATACTGCAATTCTGGGAGGTATACATATCTCGAGGCTTGGTTTATCTGATTTGTGATGCTAGGACCAATGGATGGTTAAGAATTACAAGCCAAATAAACCGGGGTCCTCACAGTTACCTTGAGTAGGGAATCAAGGTATATTACCTTGTTCCTCTTTGGTATAATGACTAAAAGGATCTAGTGGTTCCTACTTATGTATGTCGCTATAGTCATTAAATCTAAGTTCGTGGTGCATATAAAGTACAAATGAAATTTGTATAGCAAGTAGTGAAGCACTTACTTCTGGTTGTAGGGCACCATTATGTAGTCCTTGTTGTCCTGAGCAAGCAATGCTGTCTTTATGTATTTCACGACGTAGGATGCGTCCACCAAGATGGTTTGCTCAAAGACCACGTGTGGGTTGAGGAAACCCACTGGTTCTTTCAATTGCCGGGCATTTTTCATCATGTATCTATACATAAGCAATGAGTCGTTGTATTAATTGGTATTACGTGAATATAGAACTTGATTGTACACACTTACAGTGTCCAACATCGTAGAAGTGAGACATCGAGGGCTTTGAGGTTGAATAAGTCAAATAAGTCGTCAAAGCCCACGACAAAGGGGCCGACTCATGGAGGAAATGCTCCTTCATGTATCTAACGGTGATTCCATCAACGCACCCTTTCTCTTTCGTCTTCTGCATGTACTAGGCATGCAAACCTTGACAACTTAATCCAGCATAGGCTAATACTATGGTGGTCACCAACGGACTTCCAAAGTAATATTTCTTAGGGTTGGGAGGCGAAGGCGCCTTAATGTTATTCGATTTTGATTTGTCTTGAACGACTTGGCCACTATGCGTCTTCCTGTGAGACGACTCGGGAACCGATACGACAACAAGCTTTTCTTGTTCCTTTGGCATCTTCTCCACGGGAACCGATGAGGCAGGCTTATGAAGCGAAGGTTGAGGTGGAGTCATCGAGGGTCCTATTGGAGAGGCATGGTCATGTCGAGATGGTTGAGGCGGAGTCATCGAGGGTCCTATTGGAGAGGCCTTCTGAATCGAAGGTTGAGGCGGCACTGCAAGGTCCAGGGTGATGTCCTTCTTGGGCCACTAGATAAAACTATACTCGACATCTCCTAGTATTCTGATGTCCTCGAGCAAATCTCCAGCGAGACGGCCCTAAAATTTTCATGTACCATGTCCACCTAGACCCTGGCGTAATCCTGCGCCACCTGGGCATCGTGCTGCACTATCCCTTCCTAGCATGGATGCGCCACCCCACCGCCCAGCCTTAATAGACATGGGCCCAACCATCCTCACTTGGAGCGTGCAGGGCGTCGGTTCCTACAAAACGATACGCAATTAGCTAAGGCGTCCTATAGGTTTATCTTCGGAGCATTCCAGAGATGTACATTATCTTGATGTCGTCGATAGGTAATTGGACGTCATGTTCAAAATTTTGCGTGGACGCGACGCTACTCTTATGTTGAGGAGGACTGGCTCCCAAAATAACGGGGGCGGCTTGCGACTGTTTGAGGAGTAGGAATTGATTCACTTGGTCCTCCAATCTTGCTATCTTTCCTTGAAATTTTGCAATAAGCACCTGTTCCAACACTGTGTCGTATTCGGCCTTGGATCTCTTCCTACTCCTATACGTGCAGTAGTCGTCTGCGAATCCATCCCTCCAAGTTACATGAACCCCTTAGCCTCGCGTGCGACCCGGGTGCTCCTTGTTTCCTAGGGTCGTAGATAGTATATCCTTCTCCCTGTTTGCTTGGAACGAGCTTTCGGAACATGCGGAAGTCAATTCATGCTGCAAGAGGTCATCATGTTATTATAGACATTATGAAGTTATGGACTTATTAACAACTAGGTAGTTCGACATATTTACCACACGTTGGGCCACATCCTGATCTTTTGGGTTTGTGAAAGAGAATCCACCCGAAGACGTGGCTGATGCCCTCGCTCTTAACTAGGTTCGAGAGCACTCGTTTGTGATCTCAGCAAATGGCCCTGTTCCGTTCTCGTCCTCTGCCGCCCATTGCGTGGTTTTACCCACGTACCCAGCGGTGCCGAGTTTGTGGGGCTGAGTGTTTCTTGTCTGGAGAGCCTTGTGCACCGCACTTTGCTCCTGAAATTCGGCCATCGTCTTTATTTGCTCAAAGGCGTCCCATATATCTTGCGAGAAGAATTTATACTGCGTGAAGGGCGTCCGACCCGTGTTCACATACTTCGTGACAAGCGTGCTCTTGAAGGTCCTCCACGCCTTTCCCATCGTGAGCAACGCCTACCGTTCCACGCGTGCCTAGTCTGCTTCTGGGAAAGTGAACGATTTTGAAATTTCTGTCCACAGCTCGCCTCTCCAATCTTTAGACAGAGTGTCCCAGCTTAGTGTGGTGATAGGGACCCGTTCCCTTACAAGTATCTCGTAGATGGTCCAGAATCTCGTTGCTGCTTTCGGGGGACTCACAGGGATCTCAATATCACTGACCTCTGTGATGGTCATTCGGCCTGTAGGAATTTTTGATTTTCCTCTGCCGTCTCGCATATGTACCACTTTCCTCGGAGATCCAGACGCATTCGGTGACGTCAATGATGGCGATGAAGACGGTGCGGACACCATCTCGCTTACTTGCTGTCTATACATATGAAGTTTCACCAAGTCATTTAAGATGAATAAAATGCTCAACATATACCACATGTAAATTAAAGATTTCAGCCTAAATGACCAAATCATAATCAACCAAACTGTTGTAAGAAATGCAGTTTTAGCAAATAATCTAAATTAATTCCAGCATAATCATAAGACATTAAAGCATTAATCCATTTAAACTGAATGAAAAGCTAAACATATACAACATGTATATGAAAGAAATCAGCATATATCTCGGAAATATGATGTTATTGAGTGCTCTCAAAAGATGAGATGTAAAATAATTAATCTTTGTCATCTCAACTCTTTAGTCTAAACTCTTCATTAATTGAATATGATAACAAAATTCAGATTTTCAGCTCTTAAGAATGCTTTACTAAGTTGTCAAATTATTTCTCATAAACAACAATAATAATCAGCTAACAGTGAGATGATTTGATTACTAGTGCAAGAATACAGAATAGAGATACTCACAGACTAGATACAAAGCTTCAGCCAACAGACTAGATAACAGCAAACAAGATTGCAACCTCTCAAACTGAAACTTCTAAGTCTAGGCAATGAATACAGAGATACTCACGAGACGATGGTACTTGAAACCACCAAGAAGATAAACAGACGTGGAGGAGGCCGAGTCGTTGGCGGCGCAAGGGAGGACCGGAGGAGGTGTTGGAGCCGGCGGCGCAAGGACCGGAGGAGGCGTTGGAGTCGGCGGTGCGAGGGAGGACCGGAGGAGGCGTTGGAGCCAACGACGTGAGGACCGAAGGAGGCGCTGGAGTCAGCAGCGCAAGGGAGGACCGGAGGCGTTGGAGCCGGCGGCGCGAGGACCTAAGGAGGCACTGGAGTCGGCGGCGTGAGGGAGGACCGAAGGAGGCGTTGGAGCCGGCGGCGCGAGGACCGGAGGAGACGTACCTTGGGCAGCGGCGGCATCGAGGGCGGGGGCACTCGGGTGGGGAGGTGAACGGGCGAGAGTAAGGGCGAGTGACGAGTAAGGGCGCAAAACCTAGCGGTTCCCGCCTAATAAATGCATATCATAGATGGATCAATAATGGAACCGTCTGTGATATGCTCCATATCACGATGGGTCAATAATGGAACCGTCTGTGATATGGTCATACAAGAGCACATTCAGAGAAATCCATAATTTGGCATATTAGGACATGAGACAAATAGGTTGTACATGTGCATAATATTACCATTCCACATTACAATGAAGTCCACATTGACAGTAAAAATCAAAGGTTACAAATCCATAATTTGGCATATTAGGACACGAGACAAATAGGTTGTACATGTGCATAATATTACCATTCCACATTACAATGAAGTCCACATTGATAGCAAAATCGGAGATGATAAATCCATAATTTGGCATATTAGGACATGAGACAAATAAGTTATACATGTGCACAATATTACCATTCTACATTACAATGAAGTCCACATTGACAGCAAAATCAGAGATGACAAGTCCATATATAACACATTAACACATGGCAATTCCACATTGACATGTCTCATGTTATGGAATAAAATACAATAGAATAAATTCTTATTTAAAGTATAGCCCTTCATGATGATCGACGCGCATATAGCTAGCTTCCTCACTGGGTTCTTCCTTGAGCCTGATGTCGTCTCCGAAAGGAGGCAACTCGTCGAATTGATTGTAGTCTTCCTCATCCACGACATTTTCAACTCCGACAATCCTTCTTTTTCCATGAAAAACTACGTGGCGGTTCTTATTTTCCGGGTCCGTTACATAAAAAAACTTGAACAACTTGCTTAGCGAGTACGAATGGTTCGTCCTTGTATCCGACACATTTGAGGTCCACAGTAGTGATGCCGTACTTGTCGGCCTTCACACCCTACGGAAGTTTAACCCAATGGCATCGAAATAGGGGGATCTTGAAAAGTACGTAGTCGAGCTCTCAAATCTCCTCTATGAACCCATAGTAGGAGTTCAACCCATGTGGCCCGGCGGTATTGAACTGCTCGTGAAACGCATCTATCCGGACACCGCTGTTCTGGACTGTGCTCTTCCTATCCTAAGCTATCGTATAAAATGTGTACCAATTTATGTCGTATCCTTGCCATGTCATGATTGTAAATTTTGGCCCTTTTGCCAACCATAGCAGCGTATCATCACTTGATGACCTCCGAGTGTATCGCACCTTTAACCATTCGTTGAACTGATGGTTGTGCTCTCTCGTGATCCAAACCTCCGACCGGTCTGGATTCTGTTGGCGTACCATGCCTTTGTGCTCGTCGATTTATGGGGACACTTGGGTCATGTGTTGCAAGACCGTGAAATGGGCTTGAGCGTACGTATCCAGATCGGAAGTGATTGATTTCCTTCCGATGGTCCCAATACCCTCCAGTCTCCCCTCATAACAAGATAGAGGCACACCTATCGGTTCCACCTGAGCCATGTAGTCGACGCAGAACTCAATGACCTCTTTAGTTGCAAAACCTTTGATGATGCTGCCCTCCGATCGAGATCGATTCCGTACGTAGGACTGGAGAATTCTCATGTGCCTCTCGAATGGGTACATATGACATAGGAACACAGGGCCGTATATCGTTATCTCTTTCACAAGGTGAACAATGAGATAGACCATGATATCAAAAAATGACATAGAGAAATACATCTCAAGATGACATAGAGTTGTCACCACCTCGGCCTGCAAAGCATCTAGTCCTTCGGGATCGATGACCTTCTGAGCAATTGAGTTAAAGAAATAACATAGCCTCAAGATTGCTACTTGGACCTTGTTCGACAAGATACTCCTAATTGCAAAAGGAAGCGTTTGTGTCATCAGCATATGACAATCATGAGACTTCATACCAAGTAATTTTAAATCTTTCGTAGAAACAAGTTTCTTAATGCTGGCAGAATAACCGGATGGAACTTTCACACCATGCAAGCTCTGACATAGTTCATTTCTCTCGGCCTTGAACAAAGTGTAGCAAGTTGGGGGAAGGTATATTCGTCCTTTATCGATCTCTTTCGGTGCTAACTCAGTCCTTATGTTCATATCAACCAAATCACGCCGTGCGTTAACACCATCCTTTGTTTTGCCACTAATGTTCAGTAAGAGACCAATCAAGCTATCATATACATTCTTTTCCACATGCATGACGTCGATGCAGTGATGAACTTCTAAGTGCTCCCAATAAGGCAAGTCCCAAAAATTGACCGCTTCTTCCAGATGTTGTTCTGACGGGTCCTTAATTTACGTCCCTTCCCAAGCACAACATCGATATCCTTAACCATACCATAGACCTCTTTCCCTCTAAAAGCCCTTGGAGCTGATTCGTCTTCTTTATTTCCGTCGAATTATTTCTTCATCTTGCGGTATGGGTGAATCCTGGGGAGGAACCTACGGTGACTTATATACACAGTTTTGCGCGAGTTGTTCAGCCATACACTCTCCGTACCATCTTAGCAGTGCGGACAGGTTTTGGCTCCTTTTGTACTGAACCCCGACAGGTTACCAAGGGAAGGAAAATCATTGATGGTGTAGAACAACATGACGCGTAAAGAGAAGTTCTCTCGTTTGTACGCATCTCATACTTGTACCCCTTCGTTCCACAGTGTCACAAGATCTTCTAGTAATGGTGCTAGGAATACATCAATATCGTTCCCAGGTTGCTTCGGTCCTTGGATAAGTAGTGACATCAAAATGTACTTCTGCTTCATACACAACCAAGGAGGATGGTTGTACATACATAGATTCACGGGTCAGGTGCTATGTCGGCTGCTCATGTTACCGAAAGGATTCATTCCATCAGTACTCAACACTAACCTTATATTCCTCGGTTCCGCACCGAACTCTTTGAAGCTCCGATCGAAGTTTCTCCACTGGGCAGAATCAGCAGGGTGTCTAAGCTTTCCATCTTTTTTACGCTCCTCTGAGTGCCAACGCAGCAATCTTGCCTCCTTTGGGTTCGCGAATAAATGCTTCAAACGTGGGATCACAAGCAGATACCACAACATCTTAGTAGGAGGTCCTTGCTTCACCTTAGCACTATTCTTACGCTTGTATTGGGATGCTTTGCATACGGGACATACATGCATGTCTACATACTCTTTACGGTACAAGATACAATCATTCAGACATGCATGTATTCTTTCTACTTCTATTCCCAATGGACAAAGAACCTTTTTCGCTTGGTAGGTGGTGCTGGACAACACGTTTCCCTCTGGAAGGATGTCTGCTAGGAGACCTAACAATGCCATGAAACTCTTGTCGGACCAACCATTGCTTGCCTTCAATTTCAGCAGTTCAAGCACGGTTGACAACCTTGTATATTTCGGCTTGCAGCCATGGAATAAAGGTTTCCCCGAGTCCTCCATTAAGCACTCAAATTTACAAAACTCTCTCTCACTGTAGTTCCCTTCTGCATCGCGTAGCATCTGATCCAGATTGTCATCGTGCGACCAAAGAATAAGGGTAAGGTTAAAGATATGATCTCGAAGCCAACGCCTAAGCCTAATGCTGGACCTGGAGCTGAGACAGTATGCTTCTATTGTAAAGAAACCGCCACCGGAAGAGAAAGCGCAAGAAGTACATGGATTAGATGAATGCAAGAAGAAGGTGAAGTAAGACTTCCACCCATGGTACACTTGTCATAAATGTTTTAGACATTTTCTCGCAGATTCTCCTATTAACTCTTGGGTATTTGATACGGATCGCTTGCTCACATTTGCAACTCGATGCAGGGGCTAATAAGAAGTAGAGGAGTCGCAAGAGGTGAAGTTGATTTTAGCGTCGGGAATAAAGCAAGGGTTGCCGCGTTGACCGTCGGCACCATGCAACTTCACTTCCTTCAAGATTTATTATGGAATTGAATAATTGTTATTATGTTCCTAGTATGAGTCGAAACATTTTATCCCCCTCATGTTTGATGAGAGATGGTTATTCATTTGCAAGTAAAGACAATGGTTGTTTGATCTCTAAAAATAGAATGTTTATGGCTTTTGCGCCCATTGTGAATGGGTTATTTATTTTAAATCTTGATGATGCGCCTATCTTTAACATAAATGCTAAAAGACTTCAACCTAATGATTTGAATCCCACCTACGTTTGGCATTGTCGTTTGGGTCACATAAGTGAAAAGCGCATGAAGAAGCTCCATGCTGATGGTCTTCTAACTTCGTTTGATTTTGAATCATACGAGACATGTGAAGCTTGTTTGCTTGGTAAGATGACCAAATCACCTTTCAAAGGTTCTTTTGAGAGGGCGTCAGACTTGTTGGAAATCATACATACTGATGTATGTGGACCAATGAGCACGATCGCTAGAGGTGGATTTCATTACTTCATAACTTTCATCGATGATTTTAGTAGATATGGCTATGTCTACTTAATGAAGCATAAGTCCAAACTTTTGAAAAGTTCAAAGAGTTCCGAATGAGGTTGAAAATCAACGTGCCAAGAAAATTAAGGCTCTGCGATCCGATCGTGGTGGCGAGTATTTGAGTCATGAATTTAGCAATCATCCAAGAGTTGCGGAATTGTTCCACACTAACACCGCCGGAACGCCTCAAAGAAACGGGTATCCGAGCGGCGTGTCGGACCTTGTTGGACATGGTTCGATCGATGATGAGCCGCCAGATTTACCATTATCCTTTTGGGGTTACGCTCTAGAAACAGCAGCTTTCACACTTAATAGGTACCGTCTAAATCCGTAGTTAAGACACCATATGAGATATGGATAGGAAGAGTCACGCTTTGTCTTTTCTAAAGATTTGGGGATGTGAGGCGTTTGTCAGCGACTACAGTTGGACAAGCTCACACCCAAGTCGGATAAATGCATTTTCGTGGGATATCCGAAGGAAACCTTTGGATATTACTTCTACAACCGACTAGAGGGCAAAGTGTTTGTCGCTCGAAGTGGTGTTTTCCTAGAGAAAGAGTTTCTCAACAGGGAGACAAGTGGAAGAACGGTGCAGTTGAAGAAGTTCAAGATGAACCAATCGGGGAAGACTCGACGAATGATGCCCATGTGGCAGAACAAGTTGAGGAACTCATGGCAAAGGAAGCACCACCACCACGAAGGTCGGAAGGCTCGCAATGCGCGAGATATATTATTGTTAGACAATGATGAGCCTACGACCTATGCGGAAGCAATGATGGACCAGACTACGAGAAATGGCATAGTGCCATGAGATCCGAGATAGCATCCATGGAGACAATCAAGTTTGGAATTTGGTTGACCTACTTTGATGGTGTTAAAACCATAGAGTGCAAATGGATCTATAAAAGGAAGATTGATATGGATGGAAATGTTCATATCCATAAAGCTCGACTTGTCGCAAAGGTTTTCGGCAAGTTCAAGGAGTTGACTACGATGAGACTTTCTCACCAGTAGCGATGCTTAAATCAATACGCATCATTCTAGCTATTCTTTGCATATTTCGACTATGAGATATGGCGATGGATGTCAAAACGGCTTTCCTTAATGGAAATTTAACCGAGGACGTGTATATGATACAGCCGAGGGTTTTGTCGATCCAAACAATGCTAGAAAAGTATGCAAACTTCAAAAATCCATTTATGGATTGAAGCAAGCATCTCGGAGTTGGAACATTCGTTTTGATGAAGTGGTCAAAGGGTTTGACTTCATCAAAACGAAGAAGAATCTTGTGTTTACAAGAAGACAAGTGGGAGCTCACTCGTATTTCTAATCTTATATGTAGATGACATATTACCGATTGGAAATGATATTCCTATGCTCGAGTCCGTTAAGACCTCACCAAAAAAATAGTTTCTCAATGAAGGACTTAGGGAAGCGATATATTTTGGGTATTAAGATCTATAGAGATAGATCAAAAAGGCTAATAGGATTAAGCCGAGTACTTACATTGACAAAGTGTTGAAACGGTTCAACATGGAGGAGGCAAAGAAAGGGTTCTTGCCCATGTCTCATGGCATAAATCTTGGCAAGACTCGGTGTCCTTCGACAACCGATGAGCGAGATCGCATGAGTAAGATTCCATATGCTTCGCCATTGGATCTATCATGTATGCTATGATGTGTACTCGCCGGATGTTTCCTATGCTCTAAGTGTTACGGCAGATACTGTGTGATCCAGTGAGAGTCATCGGACAGCAGCTTAAAAACATCCTCAAGTATTTGAGAAGAACTAAGGATGTGTTCCTAGTCTACGGAGGTGAGGAAGAGCTCGTTGTAAATGGTTACACCGATGCAAGCTTCCAAACCGACAAAGATGATTACAAATCGCAATCGGGTTTTGTGTTCCTTTTGAACGGTGGTGCGGTAAGTTGGAAGAGTTCGAGCGGAGAGGCGTTGCGACTCTACAACGGAGGCCGAGTACATTGCGCTTCACGAGCGGCAAAGGAAGGTGTTTGGATAAGGAAGTTCATAATCGAACTAGGTGTGGTTCCTAGTGCGTGCGATCCTCTGGATCTTTCTCGTGATAACAGTGGGCCATTGCGCAAGCCAAGGAGCCGAGGAATCACCAAAAGAACAAACACATATCATGCGGCGGTTTCATCTCATTCGAGAGATCCTTAATCGATGAGATTTAAAGATATGCAAAATACACACGAATTTGAATATTTGAGATCCTTTGACGACCGCCTCCCACACCTAAGCATGAGGCGCACACAAGAGCTATGGGTATTAGATATCTTCTAGATTGACTCTAGTGCAAGTGGGAGATCGTTGGAGATATGCCCTAGAGGCAATCATATTGATGATGATATTTCATTGTATCCATGATTTAATAAATGTTCCTTGAATATTGCCTTTGTGTTGATTAACAAGTATGTGACTTGTTTGTGAAACTCTTTACTTGTATGGTTATTCTAAAGTTGTCCCTAGTCGGAGTTCATGTGAGGACACACGTGAATGATGGATTAGCACATGTATCGGTTAATGACCATGTTTCACGTGTCATAGACATGGAGATGTCAAACCAATAATGTGGACACATGTTTAGAACATGGGGTTGGACCGACCCAACATGAGACATAGTAATTATTCTTATGGTTCTCTCTACACAATGTGTACGCCTTGTCCTTAGACACGAGATTGTCGTATGTACTTGAGATGTGAATCGACCTACTTAGGGGCTATCAAACGCTACTCAAATGAATCGGTAGTTATAAAGGTAGCTTTGGGTTTGTCATGAAGCATGCCGCGAGGCATGGTCGGTCGAGATGGGATTTGCCCCTCTCTACCGAGAGATATCTCGGGCCTCGAGTGATCGGATCCGAAATGCATGGCCATGCTACTTAAGGTTAAGAGTTAACCTAGTAAGGGATTCCTGATCACGGGATCGAGAAAGAGTGGTCAGCTTGGAGCTCATTGAATATCGTGAGGCAAAGGGATTGGCATGTACATAACGTTGTGATGGTTCGTCCGATATGATCTTTACGTATGTTTAAGAGTTGGCACGTCTTGCTAGAGGCCGCTACCAACTATTGACCAAGTATGTGTCTTGCGTCATGTCTAAACATATGTGAACCATAGGTCACACACTTAAGGGTGAAGCCTAATTCGGATTGGATCTAAATTAGATCGGGCATTGAGTCCTAATGGGCCTCTATTCGTAGAAGCCCATTATAAGGACGTCTATAAAAGGAGGGCGGGCGCGCGGTTGAGGTTGAGTTTTTCGTGACATCCTCAAACCCCGGCGCCACCCTCCCACGCCCTAGTCGCCGCGCGATCTAGTAGTCCGGCGTGCGCCGCTTCCTCCCGCACGTGGATACCTTTGAGGCGCCGCATCCGTGGCGTTGGGACGAACCGCAAGAAAGGAGTCAGACGTGGGGCCGCGACGAGGACGAGGAAGTAGTACGACTACTCGCCTCCGACGCATCGCATCAATCGAGTACGACTACACCGCCCGACGTCGCATCAACTTCCGCACTGCGCGTCTAGTGGTAAGACCGTGATCTATAATCGCAGTGATCTTGGTTTACGGGTAGAATTTTTAATTTGCGCTAGTGTAGCCTACCGTTTCCCAACGATGGTATCGAGCGCGGTTCTTTGTCATGTTATAGGTTCGGGTGATTTGCATACGGCGATATGTAAATCGGTATGATCGATGTGATCGATTGTATAGTTCGTAATGGATTGATCTGGTTTCGTGATCATGCTCGCTAAGGTCGTGAAACAACATACCCTACCGGTCGGATTCGCCATCGGGGTGACGGTGACACGTAAAACCGCCATGGAATGCGAAGATCAATATGATTGATCGAATCGGAACCTAGATTAATAATCGATGTACCGTGATCATGCCGCTAAGGTCGTGAAACAACATACCCCTACGGTCGGATTCGCCATCGGGGTGACAAAGTGACACGTAAAACCGGTTGCGGCATGCGAAGATCGATACAAATTGGTCGAATCGAACGATGAGTCGATTTGTGGTAAATATGATTTGCCGATCAAAATCCTATGTAAAAATTGCATAGATTGCATAGATTGGCGCCGCCCTTCGAACCCGATGGGGAAACCCCTCGACCCCTATCCGTAGATTGCGATTCTATGCATAAACTTGTTTTTGCAGGATGTATGTGACCAGATGGCCTAATGTGTATGTGATGCATGTTTGTAATATTTGCATGACTGCGTGTCGTGGAGTGCGGCAACACTACCGAGCCATTGTGTTGTCAAAGTATTGTATTAACGGCTGCGTGCGACTTGTGATGATTCCTAGTATCCATGTATTTTATTACTAGTCATTATGAGTAATAGCTTATAGTAGTACTCGGAGGACACATCACTTGGAGGATGGCACACATGAACCATGGAGATGGAGATCATCATGGTGGATGATTCTATGGCGATGGAGATCACCATGAGAAAATGGGCCATCTTGAGTCACAACTGTGTGAATGCTATTCCTATTGTTTTACTCCTATGCATGTTTGAATGGTAGAAGTATAGCGATCCCTCACAAAATGTTAAGTTAAACATATGCCCTCCCAATTAAACTTTGCACCATCCCATGTCTTGTAAATTGATGGTGGGTCTATAAAATTAGGGCACCATCAACTTTCCTTGACTAGATGGGTTTTGTATCGGATACTTACATGCATAAGGATTGGTGAACTTAACAAGGTTATCATAAAGGTTATGGGCCTTGGGGCATAAAGGTTGGCGCGGGGCATAGAGATGTCACCCAACAACAAGAGTCATATAGAGATATGATTAGCAAGGTGTTGCTTACAAGTACCTTGTCTCCTAGCGGTGATGCAAAAGCTCACTAGTAGACTCATTAATTGCGGATCTTGAATCGCTAAGAATCAACAGAGGATGTTGATTTTAGTGGGAGTACATTCTATTAAATTTGTTTAATACGCTTTACTCTATCATGGTTTTATTTGTCTTAGTATTTTGCATTTCCTATTGTAGATCAATGGCATCTAGCAACCACGCACACCCTTTTGCTTTGCGATCGATTCTTGAGAAAGAGAAATTAAATGGAACAAACTATTCGGATTTGGTCCGTAACTCGAGAATTGTTCTCGTGGCGGATAAAAAGGAAAACGTTCGACACCCCAATCCCGTAAGAACACGCAAATAATGCGTCTCACTGTCATTAAAAATGCCTACAAGAAAGCATGTGATGACTCTCTTGAGATTAGTCGTCTTATGCTTGCATGCATGGAACGACCTTCAAAAGCGGTTTGAGGATCGGAAGCGTATGATATGATCATAGCGCTTAAGGACATGTTCGCACACGTGCCAGACCGAACGGTTCAATGTCTCTAAGGCTTTTCGGAATGCAAGTTAACGAAGGTGCACCGTAGGCCCACATGTGATCAAAATGGTTGGTTCTGATCGGACTTTGGATAAACTTGGTTTTCCAATTGGCCAAGAGTTGGCAATCGATTTCATTTAGCGTCTCTTCCACCTAGCTATGGGCATTTCATTTGAACTACCATATGCATGGGGCGGATAAGGGCCTTAATGAGCTTTGTGGGATGCTCAAAACAATGCAGAGAATGACATTAAGAAGTGTGCGGGCCTAGCCATGTGATGGTCGTGCGAACAAGTCTAGCTTCAAGAAAAGGGTAAGCCATGGCCAAAGAATAAGGGTAAGGTTAAAGATATGATCTCAAGCCAACGCCTAAGCCTAATCTTTGGACTCGAGTGAGACAAGATGCTTCTATTGTAAAGAAACGCCACTGGAAGAGAAACCGCAAGAAGTACATGGATTCCGATGAATGCAAGAAGAAGGTTTGAAGTAAGACTTCCACCCATGGTACACTTGTCATAAATGTTTTAGACATTTTTCTCGCAGATTCTCCTATTAACTCTTGGGTATTTGATACGGATCGCTTGCTCACATTTGCAACTCGATCGAGGGCTAATAAGAAGTAGAGGAGTCGCAAGAGGTGAAGTTGATTTTCGCGTCGGGAATAAAGCAAGGGTTCTTGCGTTGACCGTCGGCACCATGCAACTTCAGCTTCCTTCAAGATTTATTATGGAATTGAATAATTGTTATTATGTTCCTAGTATGAGTCGAAACATTTTATCCCCCTCATGTTTGATGAGAGATGGTTATTCATTTGCAAGTAAAGACAATGGTTGTTTGATCTCTAAAAATAGAATGTTTATGGCTTTTGCGCCCATTGTGAATGGGTTATTTATTTTAAATCTTGATGATGCGCCTATCTTTAACATAAATGCTAAAAGACTTCAACCTAATGATTTGAATCCCACCTACGTTTGGCATTGTCGTTTGGGTCACATAAGTGAAAAGCGCATGAAGAAGCTCCATGTCGATGGTCTTCTAACCGTTTGATTTTGAATCATACGAGACATGTGAAGCTTGTTTGCTTGGTAAGATGACCAAATCACCTTTCAAAGGTTCTTTTGAGAGGCGTCGGACTTGTTGGAAATCATACATACTGATGTATGTGGACCAATGAGCACGACTGCTAGAGGTGGATTTCATTACTTCATAACTTTCATCGATGATTTTAGTAGATATGGCTATGTCTACTTAATGAAGCATAAGTCCGAAACTTTTGAAAAGTTCAAAGAGTTCCGAATGAGGTTGAAAATCAACGTGCCAAGAAAATTAAGGCTCGCGATCCGATCGTGGTGGCGAGTATTTGAGTCATGAATTTAGCAATCATCCGAAGAGTTGCGGAATTGTTCCACGCCTAACACCGCCCGAACGCCTCAAAGAAACGGGTATCCGAGCGCGTGTCGGACCTTGTTGGACATGGTTCGATCGATGATGAGCCATCAGATTTACCATTATCCTTTGGGGTTACGCCTAGAAACGGCAGCTTTCACACTTAATAGGTACCGTCTAAATCCGTAGTTAAGACACCATATGAGATATGGACCGGAAGAGTCACGCTTGTCTTTTCTAAAGATTTGGGGATGTGAGGCGTTTGTCAGCGACTACTGCTTGGACAAGCTCACACCCAAGTCGGATAAATGCATTTTCGTGGGATATCCGAAGGAAACCTTTGGATATTACTTCTACAACCGACTAGAGGGCAAAGTGTTTGTCGCTCGAAGTGGTGTTTTCCTAGAGAAAGAGTTTCTCAACAGGAGACAAGTGGAAGAACGGTGCAGCTTGAAGAAGTTCAAGATGAACCAATCGGGAAGACTCGACGAATGATGCCCATGTGGCCAGAACAAGTTGAGGAACCCATGGCAAAGGAAGCACCACCACCACGAAGGTCGGAAGGCTTCGCAATGCGCGAGATATATTATTGTTAGACAATGATGAGCCTACGACCTATGCGGAAGCAATGATGGACCTGGACTCGAGAAATGGCATAGTGCCATGAGATCCGAGATAGCATCCATGGGAGACAATCAAGTTTGGAATTTGGTTGACCCTGATGGTGTTAAAACCATAGAGTGCAAATGGATCTATAAAAGGAAGATTGATATGGATGGAAATGTTCATATCCATAAAGCTCGACTTGTCGCAAAGGTTTTCGCAAGTTCAAGGAGTTGACTACGATGAGACTTTCTCACCGTAGCGATGCTTAAATCAATACGATCATTCTAGCTATTGCCGCATATTTCGACTATGAGATATGGCGATGGATGTCAAAACGGCTTTCCTTAATGGAAATTTAACCGAGGACGTGTATATGATACACCCGAGGGTTTTGTCGATCCAAACAATGCTAGAAAAGTATGCAAACTTCAAAAATCCATTTATGGATTGAAGCAAGCATCTCGGAGTTGGAACATTCGCTTTTGATGAAGTGGTCAAAGGGTTTGACTTCATCAAAACGAAGAAGAATCTTGTGTTTACAAGAAGACAAGTGGGAGCTCACTCGTATTTCTAATCTTATATGTAGATGACATATTACTGATTGGAAATGATATTCCTATGCTCGAGTCCGTTAAGACCTCACCAAAAATAGTTTCTCAATGAAGGACTTAGGGAAGCAAATATATTTTGGGTATTAAGATCTATAGAGATAGATCAAAAGGCTAATAGGATTAAGCCGAGTACTTACATTGACAAAGTGTTGAAACGGTTCAACATGGAGGAGGCAAAGAAAGGGTTCTTGCCCATGTCTCATGGCATAAATCTTGGCAAGACTCGGTGTCCTTCGACAACCGATGAGCGAGATCGCATGAGTAAGATTCCATATGCTTCGCCATTGGATCTATCATGTATGCTATGATGTGTACTCGCCAGATGTTTCCTATGCTCTAAGTGTTACGAGCAGATACAGTCGATCCAGTGAGAGTCATCGGGCAGCAGCTTAAAAACATCCTCAAGTATTTGAGAAGAACTAAGGATGTGTTCCTAGTCTACGGAGGTGAGGAAGAGCTCGTTGTAAATGGTTACACCGATGCAAGCTTCCAAACCGACAAAGATGATTACAAATCGCAATCGGGTTTTGTGTTCCTTTTGAACGGTGGTGCGGTAAGTTGGAAGAGTTCCGAGCAGGAGACTGTTGCTGACTCTACAACGGAGGCCGAGTACATTGCGCTTCAAGCAAAGAAAGGAAGGTGTTTGGATAAGGAAGTTCATAATCGAACTAGGTGTGGTTCCTAGTGCGTGCGATCCTCTGGATCTTTATCGTGATAACAAGTGGGCCATTGCGCAAGCCAAGGAGCCGAGGAATCACCAAAAGAACAAACACATATCATGGGCGGTTTCATCTCATTCGAGAGATCCTTAATCGATGAGATTTAAAGATATGCAAAATACACACGAATTTGAATATTTCGGATCCTTTGACGGCGCCTCCCACACCTAAGCATGAGGCGCACACAAGAGCTATGGGTATTAGATATCTTCTAGATTGACTCTAGTGCAAGTGGGAGATCTGTTGGAGATATGCCCTAGAGGCAATCATATTGATGATGATATTTCATTGTATCCATGATTTAATAAATGTTCCTTGAATATTGCCTTTGTGTTGATTAACAAGTATGTGACTTGTTTGTGAAACTCTTTACTTGTATGGTTATTCTAAAGTTGTCCCTAGTCGGAGTTCATGTGAGGACACACGTGAATGATGGATTAGCACATGTATCGGTTAATGACCATGTTTCACGAGGTCATAGACATGGAGATGTCAAACCAATAATGTGGACACATGTTTAGAACATGGGGTTGGACCGACCCAACATGAGACATAGTAATTATTCTTATGGTTCTCTCTACACAATGTGTACGCCTTGTCCTTAGACTCGAGATTGTCGTATGTACTTGAGATGTGAATCGACCTACTTAGGGGCTATCAAACGCTACTCCGTGAATCGGATAGTTATAAAGGTAGCTTTCGGTTTGTCATGAAGCATGCTTGCGAGGCATGGTCGGTCGAGATGGATTTGCCCTCTCTACCGAGAGATATCTCTGGCCTCGAGTGATCGGATCCAAATGCATGGCCATGCTACTTAAGGTTAAGAGTTAACCTAGTAAGGGATTCCGATCACAGGATCGAGAAAGAGTGGTCACTTGGAGCTCGATCAATATCGTGAGGCAAAGGGATTGGCATGTACATAACGCTGTGATGGTTCGTCCGATATGATCTTTACGTATGTTTAGGAGTTGGCACGCCTTGCTAGAGGTCGCTACCAACTATTGACCAAGTATGTGTACTCGCGTCATGTCTAAACATATGTGAACCATAGGTCACACACTTATGGGTGAAGCCTAATTCGGATTGGATCTAAATTAGATCGGGCATTGAGTCCTAATGGGCCTCTATTCGTAGAAGCCCATTATAAGGACGCCTATAAAAGGAGGCGGGGCGCTGTTGAGGGTTGAGTTTTTCGTGACATCCTCAAACCACGCGCCACCCTCCCACGCCCTAGTCGCCGCGCGGATCTAGTAGTCCGGCGTGCGCCGCTTCCTCCCGCACGTGTGGATACCTTTGGAGGTGCCGCATCGTGGCTTTGGGACGAACCGCAAGAAAGGAGTCAGACGTGGGGCGCCGCGACGAGGACGAGGAAGTAGTACGACTACTCGCCCGACGCATCGCATCAATCGAGTACGACTACACCGCCCGACGTCGTCGCATCAACTTCCGCACTGCGCGTCTAGTGGTAAGACCGTGATCTATAATCGCAGTGATCTTGGTTTCTGTGTAGAATTTTTAATTTGCGCTTAGTGTAGCCTACCCGCTTTCCCAACAGGCGCAATGGGGGTGGTGGCTCAAAACAAAATTGGGTCAGGGGTGGAGGCGCTAGGGGGCAGGGGGTCTGTCAGGCCCGATATTTAAAGTGCCAAAATATCACAGACGGTTGCATAAAATAACCGTCTGTGATATGAAACATATCACAGACGGTTCTATAATAGAACCATCTGTGATATGCACATATCACAGACGGTTATTTAAACGAACTGTCTGTGATAACGGCGTTCGGACCTGGTGTTTGGGTGGCCTGATCGAGATCTAACGGTCCATAATCGTTGCGCGTACAGATGGTCCGAATGTTTCTGCTTGATCTGAATGGTTGATTTAAAATCGGACGGCTGTGCGTGTGAGTGTATTTGGACTGCCAAACGCGCGGCCCGTGTGGATCGTGCGATCTATATCGGAGGGTCCTGAATGGCTCTAGTTGATCTAAGACATTTTCGTGCGGCCGAAGGTGTAGAAGACGACGTGTGTGCCAGAGAACGGAGGTGAGGGAGCTCAAGATAGTGGCGGCATCATGAAGAGCAGGACGGCGTGACCAAGATGACACAGATGCGCCAGCCCGGGAGGCTTTAACAACGGAGAACGGTGAGGAGAGGCACGACGTCGGCTTCGAAGAAGAAGGCCACAGGTGGCAGGCTTGGCGGCGTCTCGGCGGAGGTGAGCTAGGGTTACTTTAAATAGCCTCGGGGCATGCAGACATAGACGCCCAGGCGACGGCGCTGCAAAGAACATGTCGGCTGCGAAGAATGTTCAGACCTGGTGTTTGGGTGGCCCGATCGAGATCTAACGGTCCATAATCGTTGCGTGTTCAAATGGTCCAAACGTTTCCGCTTGATCTGGACTGTTGATTTAAAATCGGACGGTTGGGCGCGTGAGTACGTTCGGACTGCCGAACGCGTGGTCCGTGTGGATCATGCGATCTATATCAGACGGTCCTAAATGGCTCTAGTTGATCTAAGTCTAATTAGGGTTGACTGAGATTTAAAACTAAACTACCACTTTGACCTAGGTCTTATAAATAGAAATAAATTTCCTAAAATATTGAAATAAATATCACAGACGGTTCTTTAATGAAACCGTCTGTGATAGCGACGTTCGGACCTTGTGTTTGGGCAGCCCGATCGAGATCTAACGGTCCATAATCGTTGCGCGTTCGGATGGTCCGAACTTTTTCGCTTGATCTGGACGGTTGATTTAAAATCGGACGACTGGTTGCGTGAGTACGTTCAGACTACCAAACGTGTGGCCCGTGTGGATCGTGCAATCTATATCGGACGGTCCTGAGTGGCTCTAGTTGATCTAAGTCTAATTAGGGTTGACTGAGATTTAAAACTAATCTGCCACTTTGACCTAGGTCTTATAAATAGAAATAAATTTCGTAAAATCTTGAAATAAATATCACAGGCGGTTCTATAATGGAACCGTATGTTATATGCACCATATCACAGATGGTTCTTTAATGGAACCGTCTGTGATAGTGATGTTCGGACCTTGTGTTTGGGCGGCCCGATCGAGATCTAACGGTCTATAATCGTTGCGAGGTCGGATGGTCCGAACGTTTCCGCTTGATCTAGACAGTTGATTTAAAATTGGACGGCTGGGCATCTGAGTAAGTTCAAACTGCCAAACGCACAGCCCGTGTGGATTGTGCGATCTATATCGGACGGTCTTGAATGGCTCTAGTTGATCTAAGTCTAATTAGGGTTGACTGAGATTTAAAACTAAATTGTCACTTTGACCTAGGTCTTATAAATAGAAATAAATTTCCTAAAATCTTGAAACAAATATCACAGGCGGTTCTATAATGAAAATGTATGTGATATGCACTATATCACATATGATTCTTTAATGAAACCGTCTGTGATAGCGACGTTCGGACCTTGTGTTTGGGCGGCCCAATTGAGATCTAACGGTCCATAATCGTTGCGAGTTCGGATGGTCCGAACGTTTCCGCTTGATCTGGACGGTTGATTTAAAATCGGACGGCTGGGCGTGTGAGTAAGTTCGGACTACCAAACGCGCGGCCCGTGTGGATCGTGCGATCTGAATGGCTCTAGTTCATCTTGAAATAAATTTCCTAAAATCTTGAAATAATTCATAGGGCTTCCTGGGAAGGTCTAGTGTTCATAAAAATTCGTAAACCTTACTTTTCATGATTTAATTTGTATAGTTTATATTCAAACCTAGAATAGGTCATTATATTAAGTTTAAATTTTCTATAGGTGAAATATAGTTCCAAAAATTTGGTAAAATTTATATTAATTCATGATAATTATTCTAGTATTTGAATAAATTGGTTTCAGATGATGATCATAAGTTTTTATTTCTGTTTTCTTTTGGGGAGTTGCTTTAGGTTAAGGTTTAATTTTGTGATAAATCATTGATGGTGCAGAACAACATGGCACGTAAAGAGAAGTTCTCTCGTTTGGAATTCTGTGATAAATACATAAATGCAAATTGAAAATTCAAAACATTTGACACATTCTGATATAGATAAATGAAAATTAACATATACATAAAACCGCTAATTTTACGGCAAGTAGTCCAACACCTCTGCAAAGAAATTGTCATACTCATGCCTAATCATGCAGTCATCACTACAGAAGACGGCGTAGTCGTCCCACCCTTCCACGCCGCAGCCGGTGCTCGTTCACCGGTGGCCGTCCTCCGACATCGTCCACACCCAGCCCAGCGGCCCGATCTTGTTCCACGCCGCCGCCTGGCCCATGTGCGCGACGAGCCTCTGGCACCGCCTACACTCCCGGTTGGTCCTCTTGGCCTTCTCACACCCGCCACTGGCCGGCTCGCCCTCAACCTATTTGATGTAGTGCTTGCCAATGTTACGCGTCTCGTCGGCCGTGTAGAGGAGGAGGCCGAGCACGTAGGCCGCGGCCTTGTGGCCAGCGACGGTCGCCGATTCCAGGAACACGAGGCCGCGCTGCATGTCTTGGGGTGCGAAGACAAGCGCAAGGCCGACGATGAAGCAAGCCTCCAGGTTGCCGACGCCGGCCAGGTGGTGGACGACGGTGAGGTAGCGCTCGTTGTCCTACCACTTCATCGCCTCCTCCTGCTCCAACGCCACGCTCCTCCCCACGGCACGCTTCTTGCATGCCTTGTATATCGTCTTGCAACTAAAATACAAGACGACAAAATCTTAATACAATAATTAATTACTCCATAAGAGAAAATTAAAAATCATCGATCACGTACGTGGCTTGTAGGCTGCAGAGGTCAACCATGGGCTGAGGAGAGCTCACGGCCACGAGGCTGATGATGTGGATGATTACATCGTTAGGAAGAGGGGCAATCGCCGACCTCCTCGCCAGCTTGGCCCTCGTCGTCGTGCTCCGCGTGCTCACCATGTGTATACGTAGATCAATACAATATGTATGCTCACCATGGTGCGCGATGATCATTCTTATAAACGTCGAAGAGACACATCGTACATAATGTCGGCGCACAAGACGAAGAGACGACGCATCGATCACCCATCGGCGCAGGAGACGAAGAGACGCATGGCGCGGGAGCCGAAACATCACAGATGGTTCTTGTAAAACCTATCTGTGAAGTACAATTATCACAGACGGTTCGTATTAATAACCGTCTGGGATGTATTATAGACGGTTGTTTGTTGAAAACCATCTGTAATAGTTCTAAATATCACAAACGGTTATTTTTACTAACCGTCTGTGATACTTCACAAACGGTTCTTAATACGAACCGTCTGTGATAACTCGTATCACTGACGGCTCCCTTTGGAACCGTCTGTGATAGGTACAACACAAATGGCTCTAAAAGAACCGTCTGTGATGAGGCGTCTAGTATGACCTGTTTTGTAGTAGTGCCCTTAGGGTGTTCATGACATGTCAAGATTCAAGAATGAAGATTCTTGTACAGAAATTACCTCGGATAAGCTTCGGATTGACTCAGATCATAATGTATCCAAACAAGCCCTTAGGGCGTTCATGACATGTCAAGATTCAAGAACAAAAATTCTTGTACAGAAATTACCTCGGATAAGCACTTCTGCACTTGAAGGGAAAGATCCTTAAGTTCTTCAGAAAGTTCAGAGTTTCTCCTCCCGAGGATGAAATGATCAAACCCATGATAGCACACACAAATAAATAAGGCGCGGGAGTCCACGGCGGCTTCACTTCCGGACAAAGAAGGATGTGTAGATTGACCAGGGCTACAGATGAGCAGCATCAGGGCTACGGATGCGCAGCATCAGGGAGGCGGATGAGGGAACCGGCAAGCGAGCGGCTCCTCATCATGGGGGTAGCTCAAGCCGGTATGGATGCACGGGCGGCTCCTCGTTCCAGGGTATGGATGCGGGGAGTCGGGGTCTAGATCGGCCTTTGTCATCGCCGAATTGTTGGATCAGGAGGCGGAGCGCCGATGCAGATGCAAGGAGAGGCGGCGACGGTAGGAGTGGGGCATCATCAGCTGTGCGCGGTGGCTAGCGCGGCGGGGCAAGACACAAAGGTGGCGACCAAGAGGAGGACATGGCTGGCAGCACGAGGAAGGGATGAAGCGTTTCATCGACGGCGGGATACAAAGGGGATACATGATTAAACCCTAGTATAGGAGAAAATATCATAAATACCCTTAACACCCTCCCTCCAGCCCCATGTATATAGGATGGACAACCACCAAGTTTTATTTTTAAGTAGTAGAGATCAGGAGAGAAATGCTACGGGAGGATATATACTTTCCCACAATCTCCTATTTCCTAGCCTTTTTTATTTTTTTAATCGCTATTGCCATTTTGTTTCCTTCTTATCTAAATAGGTGCCCTCAACATGCTTAACCAAATTTGTAGAGTTGTAGTTGAACAAATCCCATCGGATGTAGTTGTATTAATTTGCTACCAAAATTCAAATTAATTTGCATCATTATAATCTGGATACACCATGATCTTTCTCTTTTTTACCGATTAATGTGGCAATTTCTATCCCTTAAGAGTAAACGTGATGACTCTTGTATCTATTCTTGCGACATAGCGGTGCACGGGCAGCGAAAAATCAACATAATAAAATTATAAGTGATGTGTTCTCAAGTTTTTTTTTCTCAAACCTCTGGTTTTCTCTATGGAATCTCCAATTTTTTCGATCGCTCTTAGCTCTCTTTTTTTGTCGGGTCGCTCGTAACCCTTTTGCTCTTTTTTTTTTCTCCGACAGGGAGAGCAAAGTACGGGAGGATGCAACTCTAATGTTTTTTTTTAATCGCTCCTAACCTTTTATTCTTATCTTTTTACTTCTATAGGGAGAGAGACACTACGGGAAGATACTTTCATACTACTTTGAGAATAAACGTTGTAGCTTTTTTTCTATCGTTTTAATAATATAACTAGCAGGGTGTCCACACATTAGCGCTGCTAGATTTATTTTAAAATTTATACAAATACTTAAGAATATATTTATGTATCCTTTTAGGCTAATTAGTTTTTGAGATATCCTAAACATTGAAAATAACAATAGAAGCTCGAAGAAAATTACAATTGAGGAACGTAATTAAAGTATGAGTTTTGATGGAAGAAAATCAATGAGCATAGTAAGTTGTTGGGATTCTTAGAAACTAATCACTCTCTATCATGTATAGATCATGTAGCTATATGCTACTATTCTTACTCTATTAGTTATTTTTTTTCTCAAATTGTATGTATGTACATGTACCTCTATTTAATCTCAAGCAATATGTTGATTATGTGTGCGGTAAATTATCTTAATAGTTTACATGGTATTAGAGTACCTTGTTCACACATACACCGATGCAACATGGACGATCTACCTTGAACTTATCTTCCCTTACACACTAGCTACCCACCAAACCGTGTGTCTTCTATCTCTTCTCGTCGTCACGGTTTTTTTTCTTCAACCTCCAACAGTAAGCCTAAATATTGATCGATCCTTCTTAGCTACAACCCCTTTTGAATTTTAACTTACTCCGAATTTTAGTTATTTAGAGATTTTACTTTAGAACTCGTATAGAAATTAAATTACAAAATTTCTTTTATCTTTTATTCTGAATTTCAGTTCTTTTTTTTTGGAATTCGTATCTGCATCCAATTACTATTTTTTCTTTAATTTTTATTCCAAATTACATGTCGGGCCCCGGACTTTGAATACCCGAAGCCCTCGTGTGTAATGTACTAGTCCCATGATCAGTGACTAGTACACACATTCACAACGTTGGCATACACATCCATACATACATACATACATACATACAAAATAAAACAAATATGGTACATAACTTAAGTGATTATAACTTTACGTCACAAGGGCCGACCGACCAAATAAAAACTCAAGTATCAGAACTAGCGAATGAAACAATGGAAGCATAATATGTATAAAGTCCAAAAAGTCCAACGGTATGCTCATCCGATCCCTCAGGCAACCGACAAGAAACAAGTCATAGAAAGACCCATCACCGAATCCTCCGATACCGGTGCAAAGAACACATCATCCAGCATAGACTCATCCTCTAACTCTGAACAACAATTTAAGCAAGATTGAGTACATTGTATACTCAATAAGACTTGTAGTGTATCGCAAAGTTTTTATATATATATGCATGACTAACAAGGGATAAGGCTCTATACTACAAGTTATTTTCAGCATTAAGCAAGCTTTATTTACAATGGAAATTTTAAGAGCAGTTAAATAGATATTGAACAAGTACTTGCATAAATAACAAATCGCAACCCTCCTCGGCTACAATCAACATCTCATTTACAGCCATAGACATTGCACTCAACTCAAATAATACAACAAAACCCACTACTACAGAAAAGGTCTTTACAGACGGTTTCGTGAACCGTATGAGTTTATAGGTCAGTAATGACATAAGGTCGTCACAGACGGTTCGACGATTTTCGAACCGTCTGTGATGCAGACTATCACATGCAGTTATTGACTCAGAATCGTCTGTGATAGCTAACTATCACAGACGGTTTATAGATGAAACCGTCTGTGATATATCAATTATCACAGACGGTTTCATCTACAAACCGTCTGTGATAGATGATGTATCATAGACGATTTCATCTACAAACCGTCTGTGATATACATTCTCTATAAAGTCCCCAAGCAGTGGCTAGTTGTGCCTTTAAAACCGGCTTCATGTAGTCCTCCAGCCACTTTCGGGGGATCGTGAGGAGGATGAGACAACAGCCACGGGCAACTTCATCGAGCCTACAAGTTCAAGAAACATGGCTGCCAGGAGAGCGTGTGGACATACAATTACCTGGATATCGTCAATAGGCAATTGGACTTGACATCAAGGAATGGTTGATTGCTGATACCTAAAGTGTTCTCAAGTTTACGTCACATCAAGGAACTTCATCCTCCTCATGACCCCCCCCCCAAGTGGCTAGGGACTACGAACAATATATATATGAAGCCGGTTTTAAAGGCATAAGCAGCCACTGCTTAGAGACTTTATAGAGAAGAGATCAGGAATGGAATGGTAGGATGTACCTGGGACGTAAGGGAGGAGAACTTGACCGGCATGAACACAGATAAAGGTAAGATTAAGAAGATTGATTATTGCTCTTAGAAGCCTAATTTGCACAAGATTAAAACTTGGCCATCAAAGCACTCATGTGAAATGTAATCACAAATGTACACTTTATAGATTAGGCCTTGAGCTCAAAATAAAACTTGCTAATATATTCAGACTAGTTCGAGCAAATCATCCAAAATTAACTTTGTTGTACACAGGAACAAAATCTATCAAGACACTATCAACTGTGATGTAGGACAACAAGTATATCAGAATGTATAAATTGCATGCTCGAAACAATACATAACAGCAGGTAATCTAACAGCTCAAGGCAAAATCTATACACAATATATCATATTCAATTGCATTTGTGACATCAATTCATCATAGAGCAATTCACGAGCCCACAAAAAATCACTTTGAGTAGGGCTCAAGGGCTCATGCCACACTAGCAGTATCATCCATATCATCACCAGCACCATCACAGAGCAAAGGAGAGGGAACGGGATAGAGAATAAAGGGAAGTAGTTTACCTTAGTGTGACGCGGCAACGGCGGCAAACACCACCACCAGCAAACCGACATTCATCTCCCCACTATGCATAAATCAACCAAACATCAGAACACCACTTAATGCTCAAGCAAGGGCCGAGCCACCGACGCACAGGTGAGCCCGAGCCGAGCCGCTGGAGGGAGAGAGGGAGAGCCCCATGCGCAAACCTCAGCCAAAGCAAGCAACCACTAGGGGAGAGGCAGATCTGGCTAGGGGGAGGTAGCTGAGGGAGGCATACACTGCATAAGACTCTTACAAAAAGAGTGTCTTGTGCAGTGAACCGTGGTGTCACAACTGGCGGCAACGGGGTCGGGGAGGAGGCTTCGGGCGGCAGTGTTGAGGTCAAGGGCACTCGGGTGGGGGGAGGGGAACGAGCGAGAGTAAGGGCGTTGGCCTGGGAGTGACAAGTTAGGGCGCAAACCCTAGCGGGCTCCTACTAATAAAGAGTGATACTTATCACTGACAATTCCATAATAGAACCGTCCTTGATATGGTCTCATATCACAGATGGTTCTATAATAGAACCGTCTGTGATATGGTTGTTCTTAAATTCAGAACATATGACACATTTTCACATATTAGTAAAGAATTATATATGAATATATATTTGCTAATTAAAACTATGCTAAAACTGCTAATGTTACGGCAAGTAGTTTAACACCTCTGCAAAAAAAAATTGGCATACTCATACTTAATCCTGTAGTCGTCGCAGCAGAAGACGGCGTAGTCGTCCCACCCTTCCACACCGCAACCGGTGCTCATGCAGCGGTGGCTGTCGTTTGACAGTGCCCACACCGGGCCCAGTGGCCCAGCCATCTTCTTCCATGCCGCCGCCCGGACCATGTCCGCGGCGAGCCTCTAGCACTGCCTGCACTTCCAGTTGGTCCTCTTGTCCGTCTCGCACCCACCGCCAGCCGGCTCACCGGCTAATGTAGTGCTTCCCAACGTTGCGTCTCACTGGACGTGTATAGGAGGAGGCCGAGCACGTAGGTCGCGGCCTTGTAGTCGGCGACGGCCGCTCGTTCAAGGGACACGAGGCCACGTTGCATGTCTTGGGGCGCGAAGACAAGCGCGAGGCCGACGTTGAAGCAGGCCTCTGGGTTGCCGACGCTGGCTAGGTGGTTGACGACGGCAAGGTAGCGCTCGTTGCCCTACCACTTCATCGCCTCCTCTCAGTATAGCACCACGCGCCTCCCCACGTCATGCTCCTTGGACGCCTTGTACATGGCCTTGCAACTAAAATTTAAGACTACAGAATCTTAATACAAGAATTACTTCATAAAAGAAAATTAAAAGGTCAGATTAAAGTTGTTGTTGCTAGTCAAATTCAGTTCAGAACTAGATATTGGACACAAAATGAAGTCAACACGAGATTATTTTGCACCGTATCAACTAATAAGACTTTTCGTTTTTTCTTCTTTTTATAGATTTTCAGAGGAATTACAATGAGGTTCTCTATTAGAACCAGAAACCGAAATGAACACCTGAAGCTTTCTAACAATTAACTAGCATATGATACGCTACAGTCGTCTTCAGAAACCGACTCTCAACAAAAACAGAACAGAATACTGACTCCTTCAGACCTACAAAAAATAAAAGAACAAAATACCTACATGGCTCGTAGGCTACAGAAGTCAGCAATGGGCTGAGTAGAGCTCACGGCCACAAGGCCGACGATGTGGACAATGACATCGTGAGGAAAAATGATAACGATTGTCGACCTCCTCGCCTTGGTCCTCGCCGTCATGCTCCGCGTACTCACCATGGCATACGTATTCAATACCATCTGTGCTCACCATGGTGCGTGATGATAATTCTTATAAAATGTCGAAGAGACGCATCGTAATGTCACGCGCATGAGACGAAGAGTAACATCGACGTCGGCGTGCGAGACGAAGAGACGCATCGCGCGGGAGCCGAAAGATTGAATTATCACAGACGATTCTTATTAAAAACCATCTGTGACATCTGTAATCACAGACGGTTCTTATTAAAAAAACCGTCTGTGATGACTCTAGCTTCAACCGTATTTATGAAAAATAATTCCCAAAAAGATGCTTTAGTTACCAACGATTTATTATGAGCAGATTCTAACAAATCTTATCCATCGGACTTTTGTCTTTATTCGTTAATTTAATCTTACCACAAGTTGTTAAGCCTATAAATAATCATCAAAAGGGCAGAACTAATAAAAAATCACTCACAAACTTTCCATCTTTTCTTACTTCCATTTCTTCTTAAAGTTCCCATCTCCATACCCTTCTAGTAAGACAAAATTCACGAAATAAATTGACTTTTCAACCACCGTGCATGGAAAGAACAAAATCCATGGATGATTTATCGACTACTTCAATTTAGGTGGTCGAAAAAAGTCAATTTGATCTATGGATTTGAAGTCTTCAAGAAATTGGTAGAATATCATATCCCTACGATCAGGTGAGCACTTCACTGTCTATGATGTGTAACTTTTGATCGATCGATCACGTGAAGTACTTCTGCATATTCTTCTGTTGATCAAAAGTTACACGTCAAGATAGTGAAATTACACTTGATATGGAACAAGGTGCTTACCGGATTACATATCTTCTGCTTTCTTCTGTTGGGGAAATCAGCTTCAATTCGACCACCTTAAAAGATCAATCCGGCCCGATCAGGAGTGGTCGAAATAGGCTAATCAGTTGTTTCTAATTACAGATGGTTCCAATAAATAACCATCTGTGAATTTAGTAGTATCACAGATGGTTCTTGTTCAGAACCGTCCGTGATATTTCATAGACGGTCTTCAATATGAACTGTCTGTGATATTACTTCTTCACATACGGTTTTTAACGTAGCCAGTAACATAGACTGTCTCTAAACCAAAACCATCTGTGATTGCATGTAATACAGACGGTTTTAGTCAACCATCTGTGATGAGGCATCTAGTATTAACCTTTTGTAGTAGTGATAATTCCCTCATTTCCCAACAAGAACTATTTTTGTAAAAACCAAGACTATACCTGGCAATACTACACTTAGCGCACTCATCACCACGAGCACGACAATTTAAATAGATTTATACTCTGCAAAGGTGTACAACTTTACTCACAGCACACGAATTCTCTAGTTTGTTCAGCATCTGTCGATACCACTGCTCACTAACCTTTGGTAAGTAGTCTAGAGTACGCATCGAAGCTTTTACATCACCTAGTCCTAACCTTGCACTACCCCAGCGAATGAACACCCTCACTTCATCTGGGTACACCCCCACCTCAGTGAGGAATTCACTATTGTGTCAGCAAGCTTTGTTTCCAACACCATGGTGAAGGGAGCCCCTTCGAACATGCCTACACCCGTCATACCCACACTACCATGGCCTACCAACGCGCAAGGCTAGTTTTCGATGACTTAATTAGCTAAGGTCATCCCATACCGGTACATGTGGTTGTACACTTACGTTTAGGTTGGATATACTAGTGTTCGGTCCTTAATTGACTCGGACGATGATCTCTCTCTATCTACTTTGTGAGATACACCTCTCACACTCATATTATAATATAACTCACCCGTGTCACAAAATAAGTTATTTTATTTTTATAGAAAATAACAGAGGTAAATCCCTCTGGACTATCATTTCAAAATCTTCCAAATTCATGTTGAACATTCTAGTCATTTTCTAATTTTAGTAAATCTAGAGCTCGACTAAGAACTTGTGCGATATTCGCACTTGAAAAACCCAATTCGACATCATTCATTGTCCAAACCATACCCTAATGGCTGCAACACTAAGGATACCAATATTTCAAGGAGGATAATGCATCAAATAGGACTATAACTACCGTTATCCCTAAATATAGCAATTTTAAGTAAACATACACACATTCATAGTAGATTTTACAGAAAGAAGTACAGAATTTACAATAGTAGGATCAACATGGTCAAAAGAGGTGCTTGCCTTGCTGTGGCTGCTCTGAATAAGAGGATGGATGATCGTTGTAAATTTCACTTAAACAATCAACGTCTAATCAAAAGAGTCAGAAGCTAATTAAATAAAGAAAAATAATTTCAAAAGCAACAAAATCCAAATATTTTTGCATATTCAGGTAGAGCATGATTTTAGATGAATTTAGAAAAAAAATATTCATTTATTTCAGAGTTCTTATGCAAAAGTCATGGCCATTATCATGACACTAGCAAAATTGGCAATTTTACTTGATTTTCAATTTGGAGCACAATATTTTGAATTACTCTAAGTGCATACCGGGGATTATTAATATCTAATCATTCTACCCATTTTGATTAACCACCTCATAACCTATTGCTACTATTGACATCATCATAACCAAGGCCTAGGGTTTACTGTTGTTTAAATAACCACCTTCCAAATCTTGATTCCTAATTAGTTTTACTCTTTTAGATTAAATGCCAATGGCTAATAAATCATTATACTTTCTAATCAACTTGTTTTGGCATTTTTCATGGCTCTATCTCACTATTCCAATTTTCCTACTGTTCATCATCTTCATTAAGAATTTGACTAATTAAAGCATTATGTGGATCACTTAGTTCACTAACCATTCTTTTGTTTATCCAATTATTGGGTGATGGTTCACTATTTATTTTGAATAACCATATTTCAATCCTTGTCTTCAAATTAGTTTGCTCTTTTAGCCTAGATGCTATTGGCTAAATAAATCCACATAATTTCAAATTTTGCCTTTACATTTGAAATGGCATTAGCTCACTGTTATTTCTAATTGTCCTCAAATTTTCTAACTATTCAGACATTCTTAACATTTGAGAAGAATTTTCTTATTTTAAGTGTTGTTTAACCAAACTTCTTATTAATTGAATTTGCAATTTGGCTAATTAATTTTTGTGTGTCCCTACTGTCAGTCATCAGGTTTACTAGCATTTGTTGAACTCCTTACAAGCGGGTCCCACTATCAGTGACAAAGAGAGAGACACATAGAGGACAACAGAGAGGAAGCAGAACAGAGGAGCTAGGAGGCGGCTCGGGGTGGCGCTCATCGCTGGCAAGGGAGCGGCAGTGAGGCGGCAGTGACCCCAAAAATGGGTTGCCAATGGGATTAGGAAGCTAAGGAAGGCGATGACGTGGCTCAGGCGGCTCTGTGGCGCGCCGCTAGTCGTGAGGAAGAAACAAGGACGGCAGTGCAAGGATACGAGAGGGGCTAAAATAGAGAGAGTGTGAGCATGAGAGTCATGTAGAGCTCACCAGAGCGGTCGGAGAAGGTGGGAGGAGCCGAGGTACTCTGGCGAGGTGAGCCCGAGGCGGCGCGGCGAGGTCGTCATAGCGGTGTCGCTGCGGAGAAATAGAGCGGGAGTGAATGGTGGGAGTAGCTAAGGGGTGGTGCGGAGATTCTCTGGGTGCAAGGAATTGACGTGAAGCTCACCCGAAAGGAAATGGCGGTGGCAGTTTCCGCCGTGCTTAAGGAAGACGATGGTGGCGCAGCGCTCCTATGAACGAAGGACCAAATAAAGTGAGGGGAAATGTTTCTTAGGTGCTGGAATTTGTCGTGACATGGTCCATCATGGGAGGAGCTCACCAGGTTGGCCGGAATGGCGGATGGAGGCGGCGGCTGCGAATCGAACATCACCAGATGCGAGGAAGAAGCAGTGTGTTCCCAGAGCTTTGGCTGCAGAGAGAGAGAGGAAGATGGTGAGGGATAGAAAGAGAATGCCAAGGAGGACTAGAGAGACATCAAAATTTTGGCGATAGCTTGTCGATGCGATCGGGTAGCTTGGTGGCATCCATGGTCGGTGCGCGGTAGCTCAATTTCGAGCTCGCCTAGAGCTCGAGGAAGGGGAGAAAATGGAGAGGGGAGATGAGGGGAATGGAGAGGGAGACCATGCGCACTTGGCATGATACGAGGAAGGCCCAATCTTCTCAGTGAGGAACTGTGGATAGTTGATGCGAAGTAGACGACGTCGCTAGCTGAACACTCGCGCCAATGCACGAACCCTCAACTCTTTGGAATACGCCCAAACGCACCGGATATTTGTTAGTTGCGAGACCACGAACGACGAACACCAAGTCCCCGATTCCCAGTGGAACAACGGCTTGACCTTGAATTGCAGAACGAACCAATGGATCGCCTAGTCCTCTCTCAAAGTCCTCGCATGAACTCTAGTTTTAGAAAGAACAAGCAATAGCTATGTTTCAATTCTTATGCATAAACTGGTATCATGGATACAAAGGAGGGGCAAGGGTACTTAAGGCGCCCTCCCTGACTCATGCACGGCCTAGGGCCGGCTACACATGCCGAATCAAACTCCAATTCGTCTAAGACCCAAAAACACACAAAAAGGAAAACCTAACTTAAATCCGTCATATTGTTTCGGCCATAGCGACGCGACCGTACGTCTTCTAAAGCTGGGACCATACCCATTGTGTGGGCCTTGGAATAAGCTTTCAAACAAGTCCAAGAACACCCCAATCGGACTCCGTATGCAAAAGTTATGACCTTTTTATTACAGGCCTGTAGGGCTGTCACGATCTGAATCCGAATTGAATTCTGAATTGATTCCAAGAGGAATTCCAGTTGGACTTATGGAAGATCCAAATTGGGCTTGAATCCTTGGGCTTTTCTCCCCTTGCTTGATCCACGTGAGCTTCTCCTCTTTGGCTCCGGCCTCCCTCTCCTCCCTCTCGTTTCCAAAGGCTTCACAATGTTCAAACCTGAGAATGCACAAAACATTTGCATGAGGTAGTACCCAATTCTCATCAATGAAAATAGAAGATTCATTAAGAAACAAAAGCACCTGTTGATTTAGAAGTTTAGCTGTCGCTCCAGTCAGCGGACCAACATGCACTTCTGCACTTGTATGACTTATAGCTTCACTTATGGCGTCCATCTCAGTATGTGCATCACCACCAATAGGAGAAGATGTATAAGTATTAGGGATGCCCACATCAGTGCATATCTTGTAGGGGGAAGGATGAAGTACCTTGCGAGAAACCACGAGAAGCCGACGGCGGGTTGCTCCTGGCGATGACACGCGGCATGGGCGGACGCAAGGCATGGGAAGGAGAAGAAACCAGGGGCGGCTTGGGGGCGAGCGCTGCTGGTGCGGCACGGGTGCGAGCTGGCGTCGAGGTGGGCGCTGCACCGTGTGGGAGAAGAAGGCTGACGGTGGGGCCGGTTGGTCAGTGAGAGAAGGAAAGGAAGTTAATTCCAGAATTTCTGAAAAGGTTGAGTGGTTTGAGGAAATTTGTAAATATATGAATCGAGATCCAAAAATTATGAAAAATTCTGGGGAGGTTCTTGCCATAGTGTAGATTATTTTGAAATTTTTCTAGGATTTTGTTTATTATGAATGTTGCTCAAAAATTATTTTAAGCTTCTGTTTGCATGCATTTGTATTATTAGATTTGAGAAAAAGTTTCAAAACATGCTTTAAATATTCCCCCTTTTATAATCAGTACAAATACACCAATTTTGGATTTTTAATTATCATATTTTTTTTAATTTATTTTAATTCTCAATTAGGTTTGTACTTCCAAAACTTGATTCTTAAATTTCTGAATTAGACAAAAAAAATCTTGCATAAAAATCCAAAATGACGAATGTCGATAAAATCCATCAAAACGTTTTAAAAAGTTCACATTTTCAAACATTTGAAAATGAACTGGAATTTTGGGATGTTATATTACATTTATTTAAGGATTTTACTTTGGAATTCGTATTGAACTCAAATTGCTAATTTTATTTTTACTTGTATTCCCTATTTCAACTATTTTTTGTTGGATTTTGTATACAAATCTAATAGCTAATTATTGTTTATTTTTTATTCCAAAATATTTTTTTTGGAATTCGTATTGGAATCAAATTGCTAAATTTATTTAATTTATTCCAAATTTTGGTTATTTAGGGATTTTACTTTGGAACTCATATGGAAATCAAATTACAAATTTTCTTTTATTTTTTATTCCGAATTTCAGTTTTTTTTTCCTGAAATTCGTATCCGAATCCAATTGCTATTTTTCTTTAATTTTTATTCCGAATTACAGGTATTTGTGGATTTTACTTTGGAATTCGTATTGAAATCAAATTGCTAATTTTATTTTATTTTTATTTCTTATTTCAATTATGTTTTTGTTGGATGTCGTATACAGATCTAATTGCCAATTATTGTTTAAGTTTTATTCTGAATTATAATTTTTGGAATTCGTTTTGAAATCAAATTGCTCATTTTATTTTATTTTATTCTGAATTTTAGTTTTTGGATTTGTATACAAATCTAATTGCCAATTTTTGTTAATTTTTATTTTGAATTATAATTATTTAGGGATTTTACTTACGAATTCGTGTCGAAATCAAATTGCTAATTTTTTTTATTTTTATTCCGAATTTTAGTGTTATTGTACTTGATATGAATTCTTTTACTTATGAACTCGTATGGAAATCAAATTGCTGATTTTATTTTATTTTTTATTTTGAATTTCAGTTTTATTGTACTTAATATTGACTCTTTCTTTTAATATAGACCGTTATAATATGAACCTACAACGATCACGGTGTAGATCGAATGGTGTAGATCGACGATCCATCACAAGGTGCTAGCTGGATGCATCTGTCTATTGTCTGTGTCTGTGAGAGAGACAGGCAGACAGGTTACTGCTTAATTGCTAGCCATGTCGGAACAATACAATGTATACTAGCTCGCTACCATGAGATTTGCATATATGTATTGATCGGACAACTACACGATGCATGCATCTCGATGGATCGTACGTGCTCATTCATTATTTAGTCGATCGATCGGTGTACATTAATCAATCATTCAGCATGCCAAGATGGATCACAAGTCCAAGTTGCTGTCAAATTAAGCGACCTGTGTACAATACATATGCATGCATGCATGCTTGCATGTGTGTTGACTCACTGTATGCATACATTTCTTACTGGAGTGTTGCTTCTGTTTGATGGCGCAGCAACTGGAAAATTCAGAAAATTAAGACTGGTCCAGTAGCCAGTAGCTACTAGGTACATCACATTTTCACTTTCACAAGACCCATCTCCAGTTTCTCGACTGTGCTGGGATCTACTCAAGGTTTCGCCCTGCTTATCTTTCTTTTCCTGTGATCCGTCAGACAACTTGTCCTCCATATGGTTCAATCAATTTGGCCCGATGTCAAGGCCGGCACTTCACCAATTTGGCCCAGAAGCGTTTTCAGCTCCATAGAGATAACAAAGAGCAATCACAATCACAGTATTCCTCTCTCTCTCTCTCAAAAAGGAAAGAGAAAAAAGAAAAAAGAGCAATCACAAGACCAATCTGAACTCTTTTTCCTCTTGCTTTACATTGATCTTAAGAATACAACGGGACTACCATAAGAAATAAGATGCTATTTACTCTACACACAAATGCATCATGCAACTGTAAGGACATTGTTATTTACAAATGCTCAAGCCTTCATATATACAAATGATGTAGTAAGAAATAAGCTTATAGAGATTATATATGTGCTCAAACAATTCAGTTACAGGCAGCAAAATGGTTGGACAAAAGACAAGTCAGCCCTTGCCTCACATATACATATCAAGGACCTCCTCAGTTAGAGGTGACTGCGACCTTTCTTAATTAGCGTATCAGTATGATCCATGTGAATAATGTACACATGATATATGGGAGGAGACTATATATAACACAGACAGAAGCTGGGAAGAAGAAGAACAAGTTTAATCTGGGTATGTATACATGATCTAAGGTGGCAGAATACGCTAATGTTAACCTTAACCTATGCATGGTCCCGATTGAGGTTGCGAGTCACAACCTTTTGCGGTGCAGGTGCACCAAGATCACACCCTCTCTAGCCAACCATGTATATTCAAAGCAACTGAATATGTGAATTTAGTCTGCAATTTAGCTCATGATCCGTGCCGAATCTTCTTCATGTCACAGCACAGGCTCATCTTGGATTGGATGTTAACAGTGTAGATCGAGACCAAAGGGCATTGTCTACAGTCTGATCAAGGTTTTCAGCTATTATATCTTTTGATTCACTGCATGGCAAGGCTTCTCTTTCTGATCATCCATTCTAGCCTCCATAAGCTTATCCTTCAGGCTTTGCTTGCGCACGCCTCCTCGCGCCAATCCATCACATCCTTTCGGTTCACGAGCTCTCTGCAGTTTCACCGAGTCTGATGAACTGCACTGCTCTGCCAACGGCAATGTTGGAGTAACTAGAGTTGACCTCCTATCGGAAGATGGTGTCCAGCCGTTCGTCTGGGTTCCACTTCTCCCTGATCCAGCTTTCTTTCTGCTTTCGCTAATCGCTGACCTCCAGAGCCTGCGTATCAATGCAGTGTTCTTTCCAGACCGCCTGCTCGCATCTGAATGAACCTCGGTTACCCCACTGCCATCCCAGGCTTTGCCATTAGGCAAGGATGCGTTGCTTGCTCGTGCCACTGAAGGATCACTGGTTCCAACTGAAGCACAAGAATCCCGTCGCCTGTTATGGTGGGGAGTTTCCCAGCCACTATCATTTTCCAAGTCAACTGAGCCATTGGCATAGGTGTCGTCGAGTTTTTCCAGGAAAATGTCAGTTGCTGGGCTCACGGAGTGAATATTGGATGCCGGGCTTGCAGTTGCAGGGCTACAGCTGCCGTTTGCGCTCTCTTTCCGACGAAAGTGCTCAAACACCAAGTCCACATCCTCCGAAGCATGAGGATTCTGATGATTGAATTCCTTGACGTTGAGGAATCTAACTGAGCTTGCCGCCTCGCTCATCATCCGGGCCTCCCGCAATGCACAGTTATTGGCATCACTCTTTCCATCTTTTCGAAGAAAGGATTCCATTTCAGCCTGCAATCTGCTAAGCTGAGAGTACTTCTGCTCAAGTGCCACCTTGGCATCCGATAGTTTCATCTGAACTCTTTCTTCGCGCCACACCTCGGCCATCTGAAGCATTCTCCTCTCTTCCTCGATCTCTTCTCGCATGCTCAGGCATTCCCTCCGCAGAAGCTCGACCTCTGCCTGGTCCTCCTCGACTTCCTTGGTCAGCTCATCGCAGGCCTCCTCCATCAGCTCGCGTGCCTTCCTCTCCATCTCATAGCTCTGTGCAAACTGCTTCGCTGATAGCTTGGCCTCAGCTAATTCATTCATCAACTTGGTGTTGGCAGCCTCTAGTTGCCGCCGATGCTTCCTCTCCATCTTGACATCCTCCTTTAAGGCTGCAATCACATACTGAGCCTTCTCTCGCATCCTACTCTTCCACAACGCCTTCTCCTCTGCGAGCTTCCTCAAGAACCGTTCAAGCTTCTTTCTCATTGCACGCTTCTCATCCTCAAGCTCACTGATTTGAGCTCGGGCCTTCTCAAGCTCAGCCTCGAGCACCACCGTAGCGTGAGGTGTTGCCCGCGCATAATGAACATGTGGTAACTTGCAAGGATCATGTGAACCGAAGATGTCATCCAAATTGTTCAGATATACATGGTCCCATTTGGTAGCCTTCTCCATCGAACCATACGGTAACTCTACGCAGGCTTCAATCTAATGAATGTGCCCACGTTAAAAACAATGCAACGCACCAAGCTAGAACGAAAGATTGATCAATTTACGAGCATGCCAAGAAAATAAAATTATACCTTCTCTAAGATGCCATGGTTCCTGCATTGGCCTCGAACACCGAAATCACTCCGCGTTTTATTGCCATTGCAGATGTTCGCTTTCCGTCCACGTCGGGGGCTAGGCTGGCAATAAAGAAGATATCCAATCAGAGTCATAGAGGTTACAATTTCCTTTCCGAGGAAAAATAGCGATCACGAGTTGAACATTGCTGCTGTTGGAAAGAAGCACAACATCGTTGACAACACGTTAGTTTATTCATCTGGTCTTTAGATTTCCCTAACGATCGATGAGCCAATCTATGGGATAATACGACTCGCCGGTCATTTAGACACACTTGTCGCATTGCATTGAAGACTAGATATGTTCTGAGAGGCTGTACACCTGATTTATACCATGTCCTATTTTGGCCTTTGGGGCAATAATGGAGAGGTGCCAGTCAGCCAAGTACAAAAGCCAGGAGAAAAATGGCCATCTTTAACAAACAATCATGCTAAGAGAACACAGCAGAACAATCGGGGAAAAAGAAAGAAGCAAAATTTGGCCCTGAATTCACTGAGACAGGCACAGGCGTACCTAATCCAAACCATGAACAAAAATAAATTAATTAAAGAGACCAGACCAGATGCGCCAAAGAAGCCAAACATAAGCACCTAATCTAACATCAAAGAGGTGCGAAGTGAAGAAAGAAAAATGCAATCTTGAGCAGTCAAAAGGAACCAACTTCTTCTCTCTTTTTTTACGGGAAAAGGGACCAACTTTTGGGGACCAGAGGTCAAAAATGCAACCCAACTTTGATCTTTGTTTAAGAAAAGAACAAGAACAATCCAACCATGAACAAAACAGTAGACGAGAACTAAAGCATAGAATGCACAAACAAATCCAAAGCCTTCATTTCCTTGTTTTCAAGAACAAGTCCGTCACACAAAAAGAAAAAACAGGAAGAAGAAAAATCCCCAAATCGGTCAGCCAATCGAAGGACCACAACAATCCAACGATCACAGAGGAAGGCAGGGAGACAGCGAGAACGCGCACCGGACCGTCGTGCCGCCGAGCGGTGGGGCCGACCGCCTGCCGCTCCGCGTGGCGCAGCCTCCAGAGCCCGGCGGCGAGCGCCCTGGCCGTAGCCAAGCCGCCGACGAGCGGCGTCCTCGCCGAGGCGGCATTGCGGCGACGCCTCCGGCGGGCGACAGCGCGGGGCCCACGGGGGCTCCGGCGAGGGATGGTGGAGGCGGAGGCGGTCATGGGATCATGGAGGAGGAGTTGGGAGGTGGCAGAGTTGTTGGTTGTTTTAGGCGTCTCTCTTCATCTGCATGCACATGCCATGTGTGACACAAGGGGAACCATCACAGGGAGAAGAGAGAGAGAGAGAGAGAGGCTTTTTCTCTCTCTCTTTTCTTGGGATTGAAAACTACTATTTAAGAGAGAGGGAGAGAGACATGACCATGATGAGTGACTGTGGTGCCCTGGTGGTTTGCTATTTTAGATTCTCCATTTTTCACCATGTCCATCCATTTCCATTGTTCTCGCTCTTAGCCTTCTTCTTCAGTTTATCTGCTGGTCTGTGTATAGTCTTGCCTTTTCTTAGAAAAGGATGCATAATATTTTCTCAAGTTTTCCCACGTAAGTAAGTCTCTCATCTTTACTTGATTTGCTTTCGTGTGTAATATCATCGGTTTTGGTTATTCGCTACACCTTCTGTTCAAGAATATACGATGTTTTGAATGTCGACATGTAACTTTAACTATTATTTTTTATATAAATGCGTTATAAAATCATTACATTACGAAAATATTTTTTATGACTAAGCTGACGATACTTTTTTGATATGACTAACGCAAATAGTTTTTTATACATTAGTGATCAAATTGAAGAAAGATTCTAAAACGTCGTGTATTACTGGAGAGAGAGAGGGGGGGGGAGTATCAGTATTTTCAATGTCACGCCAAACAAGGTTCTGGTATGTATCGGTTGACTATGTCAGTGAACCGCATGCAAACCCAAAGGTTGAGGGTGTCTTTACCTCTTTGTATCGGAACCTCTCAATCTTCTCGAGGATGAGCAAATTAACAATGCCACTAGCAAATAGCAAATAGCTGATTTCTTTCTTTCTTTCTTTCTCTTCTGGTAACTGGGAACTGGGTGCAACAATGTCATGTGAACATCAGAGTTTGAATTACGAATCTGAAAGGACAATGTATGTACAGTACATACAGATTCGAATGCCTCGTAAATGAGGCAGGCAGAGGAGATTTGGCCTTGGTTGTTACAAACGCAAGTGTAAACTATATACTGGTTTCTAGATTAGTTAATTTCTTCAGCCATGCGTGGTTGAGTCAGTGTAGGTGGCGTTTGTCATTGTCACACATGTCATTGGAATGTCTTCAAGATGGAAGTTTACAATGCTCAAATCTCATTAAGATTTCTTCAACCTCATACATATATAGTACTAGATCTCCATATCCAGTTAATAAAATAAATTGAAACAGGGAGAGTGCTGTTGATGGAAGTGACCAACCTAGCTAGGGGAGGGGAATATAACGCAGGACGGAAAAGTACAAGAGAAAAGAATGGACAAGTGAATCCAAGGCCATGTTAATGCTGATTAAACTAATACTAGATCAGTACGCCTTTCAAGTTCCAACTCATCGAGAGTGCATAGTAGTTGCTTTAACCAGTAGTAGAAGATTATCGATCTTACTGCTGTACTACGTTGCTTCTGGTATTAACAACGCGTGTATTCATCATGAAGCTAATAAGTTAATATATATACAAATGCAGGTGTGATATATATATATATATATATATATATATATATATATATATATATATATATATATATATATATATATATAAATGCGGATGTGATATATATGCAGGTAATCTCTTATATAATGAAAAAATACACAGTTAATAATATACATCTAACAACCCCCTCAAACTTATAGTGGATTAACAACATGAAGTTTGGAGAGGTAGAAGCTGTGCTGGGCTCTGATCTGCGTCTTTGTGAAGAAGTCTGTCAACTGAAGTTCAGAAGGCACATACTGAAGAGCAGCAACCTGATCCTGCACCTGTGTCCGCAAGTAGGAAGCATCAACACCAATTGCTTCTAAAGCTCATGCTTCACCGGATTTGTAGCAATGCTAATAGCCCTTGTACTGTCAGACAAAAGAGGAGTGGGTGCTGAAATTGAAACACTAAAATTCTCAAGTAACCACCGTAGCCAAGTAACATCTGCTGTCAACAAAGCCATAACTCGCAACTCAACCTCAGCACTCGAACGAGAAACTGTTGTCTACTTCTTAGTCTTCCAAGCAATGAGAGAACCACCAAGAAAAACACAATAAGTAGAGAGAGACCGGCGATCAGAATAATCACTAGCCCAGGTAGCATCTGAATAGGCCTAGAGCTGTAAAGAGCTGGAGCAAGGGAAAAACAGACGACGAGTGATGGTTCCACGAAGATATCGTAGAACACGAAGAAGATGACTATAATGGAGCTGAGTGGGAACAGAAACAAACAGACTCAAGATATGCACAGGATATGAAATGTCAGGACGAGTGACACCAAGATAAACAAGACTCCCAACAAAGTGACGATAGCGAGTAGAATCAGCAAGAGCCTCACCATCAGTGGGCCGAAGATGAATATTAAGCTCCATAGGAGTCTCAGCGGTGTGCTAATCAGTAAGAGAAGCACGATCAAAAAGATCCTGAATATACTTTTCTTAGAACAGATAGAAGCCCTCAGGTGTAGAAATAACCTCGACCCCAAGAAAGTAGTGAAGAGGACCCAGATCAGACATGAGAAACTACTCATTAAGACGTTCCTTCACAAAAGTGATGTATTGAGAATCATCGTTAGTAATGATCATATCATCAATATATAAAAGAAGAAGCGTTCGACCACGAGGCGAAGTGTGAATAAAGAGAGCAAGATCATATGCACTGGCAAAGAAACTAGCTGCAGTGACAACAGAAGAGAAATGATCAAACCAGGCACGAAGAGCTTGCTTAAGGCCGTAAAGAGATCATCGAAGGTGACAAACTATACCCTCAGGAATAGAATACCCCAGTGGTGGCTGTATATAAACCTCTTCACGCAGCTCACTATTGAGAAATGCATTCTTGACATCAAGCTGAGAGATGGACCATGCCCGAACAAACGCCACAGTAAGAAGAGTGCGAATGGTGGCCATGTGAGCCACATAAGCAAATATGTCATCATAATCACGACCATGTTCCTACTGAAAACCACGTACCACAAGACGAGCCTTGTAGCGCTCAAGAGAACCATCAGAGCGGGTCTTAACCTTATAGACCCACTTGCACGTGATAGGAGTAACACGCGCAGGAAGAGGGACAAGATCCCATGTGCCAGTACCCTCAAGAGCAGCAATCTCCTCTGTCATCGCATGCTGCCACTCCTGATGAACAGCAGCATCATGATAAGAAGTCGGTTCGGCAAGAGCCACTAAACAAAGGCACGTAGGAGGCTGAATAGACTAGCGATCATGAAGAGAATACCGAGGAGAGGCCGAAGAAGATGAACCATCAGCAGAAGATGGCGCATCAGAAGAATCCTCAACTTGCGGACGACGAGTGTAGTAGAGGGGATAAGAAGGACGAAGGCCGGGAGGAGCCTCTGGAGAAGGTGGCGGTGGCGAAGGAGACGTTAAGGAGGAACCGAAGTGGTCAAAGGTTGTGACGGAGGTGTGGTGACTATGGGGGTGGCAGAAAAAATCAAAAAAAGAAAGTGGCTCGACAAGAGATGTTAGAGTGGTGGAAGGAGAAGGACGAGGGTTGAAAGGACGAGACTCATCAAAAGTGACGTCCCGAGAAACCCGTATCCGTCAATCAACAGGATCCCAACAACGATATCCCTTATGCTCAGCGCTATAGCCCAAAAAAACGCACTCCACGGACTAAGTGGTCAGCTTGGTGCGCTCACGAGGTGCAAGAAGAACATAGCACAAATACCCAAAGAGACAAAGACAGAGACGCTCAACTGGGATCCCACCCCTGAAGAGTAGAAGAAGGTTGAATATTAATCAGGAAAGTGACAGTAGAAACAGCCTCAGCCTAGAGGTGTGGTGGGACAGCAGAAGCAAGTATAAGAGCACGAGTTGTCTCAAGAAGATGACGATGCTTCCGTTCAGTCACACCGTTCTGGGCATGAGCACCAGGGCAAGAAAACTGAAAGAGAGTGCCTTGCTCAGCAAGAAAACCACGAAGGACTCCTGACAAGAATTCGCCAGCAGAGTCAGCACGAAAAATATGAATAGGAGAGTCAAACTGAGTACGGATCATAGTGGCAAAGGTCTTGTAGATGGATAGAATCTCACTACGAGATGACATAAAATATATCCATGTGTGTCGAGAAAAATCATCAATAAAAAGTATATAATATCGATGACCTCCTTTCGAAACAAGAGGAGTCGGACCCCATACATCAAAATGAACAAGATGAAAAGGACGCTATGACACTGACTCACTAGAAGGATATGGAAGTTGAAGTTGTTTACCAAGCTTACAACCCTGACAATTGAGGGAAGCATCACCAGACACAGACCCTAAAAGACCACAACGAAGTAAGGAAGATAGACGCGACCCGCAAAGATGTCCCAAACGATGATGCTACTGAGCAAAAGATGCAGTGGAGGATGCAGCAGAAGCAACGACGACCGTGGAGGCAACAAGACTGGCAGGGGCAGCAGAAGGAAGATGAAGCCAGTCAAGCTCCTAGAGATGTTGTGAGTCACGGTGGCGAGGGACAGTACCAACTAGAGTCCCCGTGCGTCGATCCTAAACACAACAAGAATCAGAATCGAGAATAACACGACAACCATGATCAGTGAGCTTACCGGCAGATATGAGCTGTATTGTTAGTTTGGAAACATGAGAAACAGTAGGAATATGAAAAGAGGAATTTGAAAGAGTGCCTCGTCCTGTGACAGAAAGAGAGGTACCATCTGCTGTCTGAACAATGATAGGAGCAGCTAAAGGACGAATGAAAGTGAAACTGGTGGAATCAGATGTCATGTGAAAGGAAGCACCAGAGTCAAGAATCCAAGGTGATGTACCTGAGGAAGAAGTAGAAGGTGGTCTCTCACTAGAAGACTGTGCAGCAGAACCAACAGAACCGGACGGTGCAAGAGCAGCCATGCGACGCAGCAGTGTGAAAAACTCCTGAGAATCAGAAGCACCATAGCTCCTCTGAGAGGAGGAACCACCAGTTCCTTGTGGAGGATGGCTACCACGACGTAAATCCTTCTTCTTCTTATAGCAGGTCTGCTGTACATGTCCATCCTTGTTGCAGTAAGTGCAGTGTAGTCCCCTACCAACAACAGCTGTCACTGGTGAAGGCACCCCTGGTGAAGGAGTAGCTGGAGTCGTAGCGGATGTAGAAGCTGCTAGAATCGACGGTGACGATAGCAAACCCGCAGCACGAAGGCGAATCTTCTCAGCACGAACAGATGCAATGGCCTCCAACGGAGTCACACGAGGGTGGCGTGCCAGCAACTGAGCACAAGTCTGCTCATACTCAGTCCGGAGATGGGTCAAGGAATCGTAGATACGACGAAGCACCAAGTGAGACTACTGACGCTGACAACACTGACACGTGTGGTAAACATCTGGTCCCAAAGAGTCAATCTGACGCCATACCGCAGACAATTGGGCACAAAACTCGTCCACAGTAGCATCTCCCTGCTGCAGCGACTGCTCCTGATGCACAACATAAAGCTACAAGGAATCACCAAATGGCTCGTAGCGGTTGCGTAGATGTGTCAACATCAACTGTGCTGAAGCCAAACCAACCATATCCCCAGTGAATTACACTTCCATGCTAGCAACCAGAATAGCAGAAGCATGTGCATCCTCATCAAATCCATATCTTGTAGGCAGCATACTGAGTCTGAAAAGTCTCTATAGCATCCTCAAAAGCATCGGATGCCTCCTTACGAGCGTCTTCAGAAGTAGTCTTCGGGAGCATAGGCTCAGCAGGTGGAGCAGGGCGAGGTGGGCAAGGCAACTCGCCGGTAAGAAACTCCCAAAGGCGCTGACCACGCATGTGGAGACGCATGCGCTGAAACCAGTCTCGATAATTGAGACCATCAAAGATCACCGGGCAGCGAGGAACAGAAATAGTGCCCATTGGTAGGCGGCGCTGGACGATGCGGCAACCAGGACAACGAAATCTAACAGGCGGCGCTGGACCGTGCGACGGTTAGAATGACGTACCTTTTTTTAATTATTTTTTACCGGGCCGGCTCAAATAAGAGCAACCACTTGGCCCGCACGAGCCAAAGGCCCGCACGAGAGAGCACGCGCACGGGGGGAACTAGGGTTTCCCCCTGGCGGCAGCGGCATCCCCGGTGACGGCGACAAAAGCAGAAGTGACGGGCGGCTCTAGCGATGGGCAAAGAAGACCGGCGAAGACGAGGAAACGCTTTGGGTCTGGAAGAAGCCGAGGACGAGGCGACGCCTGCGCTGATGAAGATGAGGTGACACCAAGCGACGCCGAGAAACGTCGAATCGGGATCTCTTGAGCGAAGACGAGGCACGGCCACGGTGGTGGCTCCCCGAAACGACATCGACGGCTCCCCGAGCGACGGTAGATCAGCGTCAATCGGGGCGACGCTGATGGGCGACGAGGCGGCGGCTCTCGAAGCGGTTGTAGTCCAACACAAGGAGGACGAGGCAGCGGTGGTTGAGGCGACGCCGACACAAGCGCGACGAGGACGGCGACAAGCGACGAACAAAGTCAGACGGCGGCTGGAAGACAAACCAGCGGCGACTTGACAAGCAAAACCCTAGGTTTGCTCTGATACCATGTTATGAATAGCGCTTGTATTCATCATGAGACCAATGAACCAATATATATACAAGTATATGTGTGACATATATACGGATAACCCCTTATATAATGAAAAAAATACACATGCAATAATATACATCTAATAGCTTCCATGCATTTGCATCATCTCTGATTCCCTGTCCTAGAGCATACAGCTCGTTGTTTGTTTGCTTAATTGTTTTGACGTTTCAGGCTAGTTTGGTCCCCCAGGTTCATGGCGTTATCTGCTCTCAACTGTGCGTTCCAGAGAAGTTACTGTTTGTTAATCGTGACACAAGAGAGATAAATAATCCATGCTGCTTTTGGATTCGCACTTGATTTCTTAGTTTATTATTTTAGTGACATGTACCCATGATTGTTGCATCTGTATCTGTTTATGAAACTTGATAATCTGTAGCATATCTGTATCTGTTAATAAATGAACCTAATTATTCAGACCAGACTGGCATAGCATAGCATTGCTTGGTGCCGACACAACAAGCATCAGGCCCAAAAGGAACAAGGAAATATCCATGCAACCTGTTGTCTGCAAGAAGAGATCACGGGAAAGCCTCCTTCCATCTGTCAAACAGGCAAGTTTCCTGAGCATGGCACGGCTCATTCACAGGAATCTCTCTCCCCTCTCCCTGGTCCAAGAAAGAGTTCAGCAGGGCTGTGCCAGCTTTTGTACTGAACTAGTGCCAACCAAAGATGATCCTGAAGCTGATTCAGACTCGTTCAGGCATCAATAACAACTAAATAATATAAATGTTACCTAATGGCAAAATCCATCGTAATGTAACTCCCATGTCCCATCAGACAACAGAAGGTTTCACCAAATTGTCACGTACATTTCAGTGATTTCACCCCTTTAAAATTTCCCCTTCTTTCCCGCTATACAAAGGCATAATAAATTATTACTATTATTATATAGCTTACAAGAAATTACACTAATAGCTATCAGGAGCTAAAATATATATAACCTACTACACTTTGATGCGATGACCAAGCACAAAAACTCGGCAGTTGACAATTCCAATCAGCTCCCCTGACTCCGAACAATCGGCAAACTGGACTACACTTGTAGTAAAAGAGCAACAAGAAGGGTGCCCAAAGAAATAAGTAGGCTAAGCTTCAGTCTGTTGTGATTGACACCTGCAGAAGGTACTATCAATTTACATGCCCCGGCAAAGGAAAGTTTCAACATTTCCTTGTGATTCAGATATATCTCAGAGCTCAAGTATTGTGCAGAATATTGAAGCAGCAGAATGGGGATAGAAATATCAACATGTAGTTGGCTTACCATTTTGTGCCGATGTTGCTGCAGGTCTCTCTGGAATATTAACAGCTGAATACAAAATGACCAAAAATTACAGTGAGAACCTAAAATAAATAAAAGCAACAAAAAGATACATTCAAGCACCACAAGAAGCTTGTGACACAATCAACTGTAAAGGCATATTTAAGTGCTCCCATGTCACAACTACTTGGCTAAACTGCTAGCAAAACGGAGCTTTACAAATCAAGATGAAATCTGCAGGGGGTACAAGCAATTTAACTATTACAGAAGTTTTTTTTTATAAAAAAAAACACCTACCCAACAAGTCAAAATATATCAATATCAGCAAACTTCCTCATAACAAAAGAGAGTAACAAATTGATCTGAAAAACTCATGGAGATATCATCTTGAAAACGACGACGCATAGAGAATATTGGACCACGGAACCTGTATCTAATCATAGAATTATCAATTCGGACTTTATGGCACATATTTCAGCAGAAGGGAGATTACACACTATAGCGGAATCGGAAAGAAGGTCTAAAATTTTAAGTTCGTGGCTTTGTAGTCTAATCTGCCAAACAACTTTAAGAAACAACCAGAAAAGTGCAAGTGCGTAAAAATGTAAATAGAACAGCTAAATAGGAATGCATGATCAGCACTGCAGGTAGATAACATACATTTATTGCATGAAGAAGACGATGCTTGCAAAGAAGATGGCCATGGTGCTGCAATGTTATCATTCAGATCGCATGTGAAACTAATCCCAGAAGCGCGGTCAAACGATGCATCAGAGGGCATACTTGGAAGAAGGCATCCAGATTCTGCATAAGACCACAAAACACTAATCAGCACCAAAATAATATCATTTTGTTTTCCAAGTTAATAATGTGAAATCTAATGTAGCTAGTAAGGCCTAAAAATGATATCTTAACCACTTCAGGCAGTATAACATAATTAAGCTGTCAGCTAGGTAAACAGAATGTATAGCTGCAAACACAGATAACAGAATGCTTCACTATAAATTAAGGCACTTAAGAGTTGCGTTGGTTTCTTCTTAGGATTATGAGCATATTAAGATTTCAACTTCTACATGCACTTCCATCTCATCATGGTGTTAAATGGACTCATACACGCAAAATTCACATTTATGAGCATATTAAGATTTCAACTTCTACATGCACTTCCATCTCATCATGGTGTTAAATGGACTCCTCCACACAGAATTCACGTCCCTCCTCTCCCAACACTAATCGAGGCTACTTACTACAATTTTAATTTCAGAATTGATTCACATTGCAGACAATTGCGACAAGCTTATAAATCAAATAGTTCTTGTTCCGACTTCCACATCTATGAAAGCAGAATCATGGTTTAACCCCTTAAAATTGAATCAAACAGCTCAATATTCAGGTTGTTAACACATACTGGTACTTTTTATTAGACTGGGTATGTTTGAATTTTGAAAGCACAAATGCGGTCAAACATGTACCATTAATCATATGTTGCAGGGAAACACCATATTCAGTCTAAGCTTAATCAAAACGTGGAATAACATGTACAAATGATCAAAACATTTAAATTTAAACAAAATTAAAAAATTTGAAAATATAAAGTTACCTTGAGATCCAACTGTTTACCAATTCAGTAGGGGCACAGTCAGTCAAACGCAAAAGTAGAAAAGAAAGAAACTCCATCAATACACTTGCTGAGAAAATACAATTAAAATATGATCCTAATGCATATAGAATTGAACGTTTTTGTCAAACTTACCTTGAAGTGAAAAATCTTTCAGAGTTATTTGGCAAGAGCTATAAACATTCATGCCGACATTCATCTTCTGCAACTTTGTGCCAAGGAATGAGGCACAATCTAAAGCTTGCAAATTTGTTATGAAGCTTTGCTTTTGCAAGTGAGCTACATAACTGCCCATAGCCTTGCAACATGAAGTACTGTTCTTGATTGTTCCACCACACTCTTTCGCCACCTTACTTGTGTCTGGAAAGCTTAGTGGACAAACTGGAGGTTTGACATGAAAATAAATTCCTCAGCATAAATGCTACAAGAAGTGAACAATGAGAACAAAACCAAAAACATAGTCAAATATGTTAAAATGAGAGTTAAAAAAAGTAAATACAAATATTCAGGAATTTCACCAGTTTTCATAAATGCAAAGTCCAACAAAACTTTTGTAATTTTCCAAATGTACATTCATGACAGTTCCAATGTACAAAAGCTTTGATTCTTTCTATCCAATTCATATATTGGATATCCATCACACCTAACTCCTTTAGTGGCAATGTGCCACACATTCTGAGAACCTGGGCATTTGAAGTGAAAAACTTGAGCTCCTATTGAGTTCCAGGCAATCAACTTCAAATAGTAGCAAAGGGCTCCAAAGATCCTCAAGGTCACAAGAAAAATTCAAGCGCCCATATCCAGATTATTTGGTGTCTTTCCTTAAATTATGATCATTCCTTTTTTAGCAAAATAAAGTATAGTACTTAAAGCTAAATCATCTGTCTGCAGCTTTTTCTTGCTTTTATAGCCCTGTAAAGATTGTGCTGTTTCATTTTTTATGCATGCATGAACTGGAACCATCTTTGACGCTTGTACAGTGTGCTCCCTACAGCTAAACAAGTGGGGTCGATGGCCTTCCTATCAGTTAGGTCTTTGGATCTAAACATTGTTTTTCTATAGGTAAATCAATCTGCCCGGTTTAGAGGACAATGGCATAGTGTTAAAATTGTTAGAGATATATATGTATATGTGTTATTCCCCATTGTTATAAGGGGTTCTTTGCATATTCCCCACATGTACTCTGTGTATATATACTGGCCCATTGGCCCCCTGAGAATACAAGTTGCTATTTGTAACATGGTATCAGAGCAGTTTAGGTCTTACCAATTGGACGCGCAACTCGTCCTCAACCTAGCTGCCCTGCGGCTTCATCTCCCTTGCGCGCCGCCTCATCTCCTTGCCGCGCGCCGGCTTCATCTCCTTGCCGCGCGCCGCCTCATCTCCTCTGCTGCCGCCGCCCTCATCTCCTTGCCGCGCCGCCCTCATCTCCTTGCCGCCTTCTCGCGCTCCACTGACGCCGCTCGCCGCTCCACCCGACGCCGCCGATTACTCCGCTGCGCGCGCCGTCGCCTCCGCCCGACGCCCGTCTTGGCCTTCCGCTCGCCGCCGACGCCGCCGCCGCTCGCTCCACCCGACGCCGCTCGCGCTCCACCCGCCGTCGCCTCCGCCCGACGCCCCGTCGCCGCTTCCACTCGGATGGTTTCTTTATGTCCCAAGAAAGTATATTCGGATCTTCTTGATCGCGCCTCTCTCGGCGATCAGTCTTGTTGAGACTCCATGGAGCTCAATATTCACCTTCGACCCTCGATGGCGAGCCTCTTTCCGATCCGACTACGCTATCGTCATCTTGTTGGGAGTCTTATCTATCTTGCTCATTTACTCGTCGGATATCACTTATTGATTCACATTACGAGTCGGTTCGTATCTGCTCCCACTCAGTCCACTCTGACCACCTTCTTGAGTTCTGCGATACCTTCGTGGACTATCTCTCGCCGTCTTTTCTTTCCAAACTCCACTCGTTCTGACTTGAGCTTATTCGGATGCTACTTGGGCGGCGATCCCTCGATCGCGGTCTATCTCGCTTCGTGTTTTTCTTGGTGGTTCTCTCATTGCACGGAAGGCGAACAAACAGATCGCGATGTCCCGTTCGAGTCACGAGAGGCTAAGTTACGCGCTATGGCTCTCTTGGCAGCAGAGATTACTTGGCCGGTGGTTACTTGAGGATTTTGGTGTTTGTCACTACACAGACTCCTCTCTTGTCCGAAGCGATGCAGTGCTATCGAGTATGCCGCGACCCGTGAAGCATGAGCTTACCAAGCATATTGGTGTTGATGCTTCCTTCATGCGGTCTTGTGTGCATGATCGGTGATTGCTCTCGGTATGTGCCTTAGAGCTTGGATAGCGAATTTCTTCACAAAGGCCCAGACTCGAGCACAGCATGGTTTCTACCTCTCCAAACTCAGTGTTGTTCATCCACCATGAGTTTGAGGGGGGTGTTAGAGATATATATGTATATGTGTTATTCCCTATTGTTATAAGGGGTTCTTTGCATATTCCCCACATGTACTCTGTGTATATATACTGGCTCATTGACCCCCTGAAAATACAAGTTGCTATTTGTAACAAAAATCAATGCAATGTTACATGGATATAGTTTTCAACGTTCTCTCCAAGATTTGAGACAGAGTGGTGCATTTATTCTATTTCACGTGTGGAGAAATTAAATGAGAACTAAGCTATGAAATGCCTAATTCTGTGAGCAAAATAGATCAGAAGCAGGGTGTATGTATGCAGTCATTCTAAAAGAATAAAAGGTACTAGATGACAATATGTTAAACTAGCACATTCAAACAAGCTGTTAGTTTGAAAGTACCTCCATTGACATTGCAGTTAGATATCTGCCTCAGCATTTGCTTTGAGGATGATGGGTCGAGCCTGCTGGATAACCATCTCAGCACAACATTCCTGCAACTATCAACTTTGGGACTCCCAGTGTAGCTTGTCAACCCACCGTCCTTCAAAGAAATCTTCTGGGCAGCTTCGTATATAGCATTCTGACATGTCTGGCTGCAGCACTCATTAACAGGATCCACCTTCCGACAGGCCTCTAGGAGCTTCGACGAGTCGATGACACCCTCAAACGCATCGACAGTGCTAACAGGGCACGATCCCTCGGTGACGTTGGAGAGGTGGACTGAGCAAATGCTGTGGAGATCATCACTGGCACCCTGGCCCAAGAGCAGCTGCTGGACATCCGAGAGGCAGTAGTTGGCAACGGTGGGATCCAACGCGAGGGACCCCGTCTGCTTGCTCGACTGTCCTATCAGAATGGTGAGAGTGGCCTGAAGCTGGGGGCAGCAAATCACATTCGCCAGGAACGGAGCGAACGAGGCAAAGCAGTCGACGGCCGTGGTGGTCATCAGGTCATCAACAGCGGTGAAGTTCAGTGAACATTTGCCTACATTGACATTGAGGAATTAATCGACACCTTAACTTGGCACCGAGAAACTAGTACACTTGCATCTTGCTTCCCATAGAATTGTACACATATGTGTCTTATATATAGTCCATATGTACACTATGCAAGGAAAGGTCATGAAGAAATTGGCAATGCAGAGTACAGACCTGACAACTTTGGCGTGGTGTTGTTGAAGAATGGCGCGAGAGGGGCAGGCGCGAGGAAGGGATCTAAGGGCTTGGGAGAGCCGCTCGGTGAGAGCTCCGGCATGAGGCCGCTGCCGCTGTCATCGTTTTCCTCTACGCGGTCGATCCGGTGAAGCACCGGGAGGCTCTGAACAAATGCACGGCCCGAATCGCCCAACAGTCCATGTAAGCCTGCACATTAACGAATTCAGAGCGCAAATCACTCGTTTCTTCATTGCAAGGAGAAGGAGAATTTCCCCGCCTGTGGCAACCAAGACCAAGAAAATGCAGGTGCCAGCGTAGCCTCCATGACAGATCAAAATCAAGAAACCAGCAGAGAGAATGCACGAGAAACCGGAGCCAAGAACCAGACATCCATAGTCCGGCAGGTACACTTAATTAACTTGCTCGATAAAGCAGAGAAATGGCCGGGACAAGCAGGGTGAAATTAAGGGAAGAATCGGAGGCTAGGTAGCGGATCAAGAAGAGATACTCACAGAGGAAGGAGAGGAGGGCAGCTGCCGCGAGGAGCCGCCCCGTGGGCGCCATCCGGCAGCGACGGCGACGAGGAAGAAGAGGCAGGGATGAGGAGAGAACTGAGAAGGCGCCGCTCGCTCGCTGGCTCGCTGGCTCGAGAAAGGGAAGCGGAGTGTGGACAGCTAGCTAGCTAGGGAAGCACTGAAAATCATTAGGAACACCCACTGACCCACACAAAGAATATCGTCACCTCAGGAAATAAATTCTACAGGGGAGAGCCTCCGTGAGGCCCCTCCCTCACAGCTATCCATCTTGTGAGATATCATTGTAGTATGATATATGGGGAAGAAGATTAAGGAGAGGTTTCACGGAGATCCTCCCCCATAGAATTTATTTCCCTCCCCTCCTCTGTTTGACCTCGGGAGCATTTGCTTTCCTCTTTTATTATCTTTCACCAGATAAAGCCATGTAAATCCTAAGATATGCTGGCCATCACAATATTAAAGAGTTAGCAGCAAAGTCTGTATTTTTAAAAAGAGAAACCGCCAAATGAACCATCTACAAATTGTACATTACTCAATTAATAGCATGCCTTCCAATTTATAGTTTATGACTACTAAGATGTGTTGCAATTAATTTGCGCGGTTATACGACATAATTCAATGCTTTTCTCAATTCCAGTGTTATTGCGGTGCATCAATGATTACTGCTGGCTAGCAATCGTAGTGTTTTTTTTTCCAAAGGTTTATGATCACAAGTCATTCATTCTTTGACAGACACGTGCAGTTCTAGTCCCCTAGAAAATATTGAAAGCAGAACTCTTTTATGTAACAAGAAGAATCAATGGATCAAATGAAGAGAAGAAAGTAAATTACAGAGATGACAATAGTAGCAAGCATCTTGGAGTGGGCATCTCTGTTTAGCAATTGGGGTACATGTGTGAAAGTAGACGTAAGGAAAGAGGGGACGGGGAGCCGGGGAATTAATATCGACATCAGTACCCTTCAATTCCCCTTGCCACCCTGTTCCCCACTCGCTGCCAAGGGGGACCCACCCGGGAGGGAGTAGCAGTAAATACCAACAACCAGTAGCAGTAGTCGTCCCAACCTACCTTCCGTCCACAATTACTACTAACAGCGCGGACCCACCGCGATGCTGGGCTCAACCTGTCAGTGAGATGTTTCACGAGGGGAGGGGAAGCGAGTAGGCATGTTAGCGCGTGATGCAGGGATGAGGCGATTATTGGATGCAACGTACCACTGTCACACCAAAAGTCTACGGAATGCAAGCTAATTTTTACTGTGATAGATTTATAAAACCTAATAAAATTATACTATTATGAAAGTTCTTTTCATAAAAGATATTGATAGTCATTTTCGTGTGTTCAATATAAATATTAAAAAATGTATTGATAGCCAAAGTTTAACAAGTCCGACTGGACGTACCTAAAACGATATTCTTTTATGACCGTAGAGAGTAATTCATTTGTAGTGTGCCTTGAATCTAATTAATTTTAGTCCCCTCAAAGAACTGCATGGCAATTGGCAATGCTACAAGCAGTACCAACAAGGGAAGAATGAGAGGGGGGAAAGAAGATAAACAACCAAAAACTCATTTTAGATATCGACACAGTCCTCAAAACACAACTTTGGCCGGTAATGTTTATTATAATAGATTTATAAAATCTAATAAAACTATATTTTTTATAAAAGTTCTTTCTAAGACAAATCTTTACGTAATATTTTTATGTGTTCAAATCTAATTTTAGTCTACTCGAAGAATGATTTTTAAAATAATATTAATTTAAAAGATAATTACAAAAAAAATACAAAAATATGATCCTATCGCTATTTGACATGACGATAGGCTCCTGTCGCCATTTCAAATGATGACAAGAACCTATTTACTGTCAGTCGTCGTATCAACTGTCTGTCGTTGTTTTAACTGACGATTTGCATTGAAGAGTGCTCAACTGGAGACAGGAACTAGTTATATATACCCCCAAATTCAGTGGAAAAGTCATTTTAATTTTGGAAAAAGAGAAGATAGAGGAGATGAGAGAAGAGATGTAGCGAAGCCCTGTCAGTTCTTAGCGGAGGAGAGAGAGAGAGATGGAGCAGCAGACCTGATCGCCTATTTTGTAGGTAAATATTCTTGCAACTTTATACATAAATTCGAAACCTTGTAGATTAGCAAATAAAAATAGTGACATAGAATTCAATGAATTAGATAATTTTAGTTGTATTGTTGTTTGATGTAGTACATCATTTTAGTTGTGTATAGTTTAGTTCATCGTATAGATATTATTTATGTTGCAGTACTCAAACTATCTAGAATAAATCTACAAAAAATAAGAAAACTCTATAGGTTTTAGTTTTTGCACGGTAAATATTTTGTTAATGTTAAAAATACTTTTTTAACCAGGAAATATTTACCAGGAAGACACCTCTAAAAATAGCAAGATACCTATTAAGAATCTGTAAAAATTACAAAGTAGCTAAGTAGGCTATATAAAGCTTAATCAAAATAATCCCAACTTAATTTTGTTTTCCATTTGTGCACGAAAAATATTATGTTAATGCCGAAAATACTGTTAAAACTAGAAAAATAGCAAGACACCTCTAAAAATTCTCTAAGAAATTTAGAGTAGGTACATAGGGTATGTACATCTGAATTAAAATATTGTGAACTTAATTTTTGTTTCTATTTGTACACGATAAATATTTCAGAAATGCTGGAGACAGTTTTTAAACAAGGAAGTAGCAAGATGCCTATTAAAAATCTATAAAAATTACAGAGTAGCTAAATATGGTATGTAGAGCTTAATCAAAATAATTCCAACTTAATTTTAGTTTCTATTTGTGCACGATAAATATTATGTTAATGCCAAAAATACTTTTTAAACTAGAAAAATAGTAAGACACTTCTAAAAACTCTCTAAGAAATCCAGAGTAGGTATATAGGGTATGTAGAGTTGAATTAAAATATTGCGAACTTAATTTTTATTTTTATTTGTACATGGTAAATATTTCATAAATACTAGAGACACTTTTTAAACAAAAAAAGTAGTAAGATACACATTAAAAATCTATAAAAAAATTACAGAGTAGCTAAATACGGTATGTAGAGCTTAATCAAAATAATCCTAACTTAATTTTGGTTTCTATTTGTGCACGGTAAATATTATGTTAATACCGAAAATACTTTTAAAACTAGAAAAATAGCAAGACCCCTATATAAGTTCTCTGAGAAATACAAAGTAGGTATATAGGGTATGTAGAGCTGAATTAAGATATTGTGAACTTAATTTTTGTTTCCATTTGTACATGGTAAATATTTCATAAATGCTAGAGACACTTTTTAAATAAGAAAAGTAGTAAGATACCCATTAAAAATCTATAAAAATTGTAGAGTATCTAAATAGGGTACGTAGAACTTAATCAAAATAATCCCAACTTAATTTTGTTTTTCATTTGTGCACAATAAATATTCTATTAATGTTGTGAATACTTTTAAAACTAAAAAAATAGCAAGACACCTCTAAAAATTATTAAAAAAATCCAGAGTTGCTACATAGGGTATGTAGAGCTAAATTAAAATATTGTAGACCTAATTTTTGTTTCTATTTGTATACGGTAAATATTTTATAAATACTAAAGACACTTTCCAAACAAGGAAAGTAGCAAGATTCCTATAAAAAAAACTATAAAAATTGTAGAGTAACTAAATAGGGTATATAGAGCTTAATCAAAATAATTCCAACTTAATTTTGATTCCATTTGTGCACGGTAAATATTATATTAATATCGCTCCTTATTACTTTTTTATATGTTTCGTAGTATTTACAATGTATATACTGATTTTTCAAGTATGGCAGACTCAGTAGACGCTACGCAGTGCCGTACGAGTTGCTTGACCCAACCATTGACGCACATCACCGTAGTCGCCTCGGTACTATCCTCCCCTAGGAGGTGAGACAGCGATTGAGCTTGGCACGCTACGGCTGTGCATGCCCATGAAGGTATGGAGGGTGGACCTACATTGGGTTTTGAGGTACGTGTAGTTGTGACCTTGATGTACTCAATTACAATCTGACTACTTTGGATGGACTCACATTTGTTCTTAATCATTTTGACGCAGGTTGCGAGCGGCAGACCTCCTTCCACTAGCGAGGATGGTGGAGGCGACGTGGGAGGACGACCAGGACCGCACGAGAGGTGGTCGTACATCGAGGCATTTTCCATACAACCAATGCCTCCACTGGTTGACCGGTGGAGGTCGGAGACGCACACGTTCCACCTCCCATGCGGGGAGATGGCGTCGACGCTTCTGGACGTGACTTTCCTGACTAGGTTGCCTTGCATGGGCTTCCCCCTAGCGGCGCACGATGTCCCAGTCACATGGCGCACGGAGTTCCTCGCGAGGTTCCAGGAGGTGCTGCCACCCAACACTGGCTATAGGGAGTTCAGCAGCACCCACGGGGCATCGCTGAAGTGGATCTGCTAGCTCTACGTAAGTTTGTGTAACTCTTGTCCTTCCGCTTCAATTGCTTTGTGCAACTTAGTAATGCGTATCTGTCTTTTTGCAGCCAGAGTGTATGGCAGAGGACGCACCCAAGTACACGGTGAGGAGGCACTTTGAGGCCTATTTGTTGTGGCTATTCGGGTGGGTGGTGTTCCTAGGGTCCCACGGCGACAACGTCGACAAGCACATGATCTGGTACGCACGCGAGCTGGTGGACTAGGAGGTGGAGGCAATCCAACCCTACGCTTGGGGCTCGGCAGTGCTGTGCGTGACGTATCGCACCCTGTGCGATGTGTCCCACTAGGTTCAGGATAGCTCCATCCTCTCTGGATGCCCGTTGCTTCTTCTATTGTGGTCCTTCGAGTATTTCCATATTGGACGACCACATTTGGACCTGGGAGCCTACACCATCACCATGTGCACCAGCGACGACGACGTGGATCGACCGACCATGGGTATAGTGTGGTGTCACCGACAGGTAATTTTTTTGAATATTTATTCTTTTTCGTAATGTAATTTAATTTCTTGTGCTAAGTTTCCGTTGTTCTATTTCATAGGTCACCTTTACTCCGATCACTACGCACGCGTTCTACCCAGACTATGTTGCGATGTTCAATCAATTGATGGATGTCCACATCATTTGGACACCTTACACTCCCGACAGGGTGTATGCGTACGCACCACGAGGCTTGTTGAGCCTGTGCACGCGAGACCACGCGTACTGGTACACTCGGAGGAGCTTGGTGCACAATGTCTTCATGGAGGAGTACCACATGCACCGAGTGATGCGTTAGTTCGATCTGCGACAGGAGGTCCCAGTCGCCTGAGGGCAGCAGTTGGCGTCGAACATCCATGGGTAAATTCACATTTTACTTCTGTCGTACCATTTGCCTTACGTACCTCTGAAACAATCGTTTTGTATTTCAAAGTACACTAGGAAGGGAGTACTTGCTATGACTTCCTGGACGGACAGGATGTTCCCTTGGGTGGGCTGGCTCCGCGCCTTGGAGGACGCCGTCCAGGAGGATGCTCCCTACATCCCTGGGACGTATGAGGAGTACATCGAGTAGTACTCCAGTCGGACAAAGGTTCACTGCGTTAGGGTTGTGGATGACCCACCACGACACGACGCCACGACGTTCGACACGTACCGCACCCAGCCAGACTCCACATTCCATTGCGTAGTACATATTGAACGGTCTATACTTCTTATTTGCTTGTTAATTATGTGTACATGTCAATCTGCAATGGGAGATGCACGAGCTGACGACCTCCATGCATCGTATGATGCTTGGGGAGTGCTTCAGCATGACGGCGTAGGAGATCAGAGTGGTCATGGACCAGTTCGTTGAGAAGACGAGATGAGGGATCCAGATTGTGTCTTGCCATAGACTGGGTGAGCTGGTGGACCTACCCGTGCTTGGACGAGGGGTGAGCCACGGTGCGTCACACCCCACGGCTCCTCACCGAACGTGGCGGGTGGGTCCTCGTGGCGCCGTGCTGGGAGTACCCCGACACAGTTCGTAGGTTAATATGAAACACTCATGTCTGATTATTTATTTCGAACTCCACTAGTTACTAACGATAATTTTCTCCAATAGATCATGAGTTCCACCCGTACAAAGGGTAGGAGTACGCAGAGCGGTCCGCTACCTTCATGTGACGAGGTATGTCTATCTTGTTTACATGCATAACATACTGTTTGTCGGACCCGGGAGTAACACCCCTAAATCCTCTGTGTATTTCTGAACTAGTCATATGATTAGTAGCTAATTCACACCGTAAACAAATATGGTAACATCCATAAATCGCACAATTTTATTAATAATCAGAGTTTATTACAAGAGAGGCTTATGAGCCAACAATAAAGAACACAACGGAAATCAAAGAAGATGTAATAGAGCCCAGCTAATTTGCCACAGGTAATCGACTGGGGTAGCAGCCTAGTCGTCACGATCCACATCGGTAGCAAAGTCATTCTCCTCTAAAATTTATTTGCATTAAGCAAGGGTGAGCATAAACAACTGTGCTCCGCAAGTTACACCCATAACAGAGTTAATGCATACATGGATATTATCAAAGGAAGACTTACAGGGTTATTTGTGCAAAATCAATATTTGGCATTTTAAATACAATACTAAGTTCAAAAGCAGTTATACTATATCTAAAATCAAATTTTATTTTTAATCATCAATTCTTGAGTGTAGGATAAACCTCCATACACAAAATGGTGAAGGACTAACCCTCTTACACCAGGCTTTCTGCCCAAAATTTTCACATGGAATAAACATCCATGAAATTATTTTTGTCAAAATATTTTTAAAACAAAACCATAGTCTAATTTGTGAAAGGCTTTGCTCGGCATGTTCATGACTGTGGACACGACTATTCGAATAGTTTGACACTCTGCAGAGGTTGTACAACTTTACCCATAAAATATAATTAACTTTTAATGTACGTCCAATACACTTCTAAGGTGTGCGACTAAGTGATTATCGCAAGACCTTTACAATGTGTCATCCCAAAGTAGTTATACCCGCTAAAGTTTTGTTACCATAGGCTTCACACCAAACGATAACCCCCTCTTGCACCATATGAGTATTAACAATAAGTCTTCACGACACCCACACAACCGGATGGCACAACCACATTGAAATATTGCAAATTAGTTAGCCAGGTTTGTCCCATACCATACCAGACTTGTGGTAGTATGAAAGGGCTTTACAATCCGTAGCTCATAGACCAGTCCTTAATTGACTAGCGACTTCCAAAACAATCCCTAGGCCTCAAACATTCGCTGAATTGAGCTCGTGCATAAACTTGCACCCACCAACTTTTCATTTCGCCCAAGTCTAAACTAGTTTTTATTTTACTTTGCTTTTCAAATCATTTTCAAACTTTCATGGCACACCAATGCTATGGACACAAGTTAAACAACATTTGATTTTTGGCTAAAAATTCCCAAATCAAATATTTTTGGTCTAAGCATTGACTAAGCATAATTTTTTCCAAAATATTCTAGTTCATACTATTGTATAAACTAGATTTTCATCTAAGGTGTCAAGGTAGGTTTATTTCAACGTTAAGATTGGCAGTACAAAGGATTTAGGCATAACTATAATTTAAAAACATGTATTTAAATTACATTGAATAGAAATAAGCAAGCAATAATAATTTAAATAATTTGAAATAATGGGATCAAATATGATCAAAGATGTAACTTGCCTTGCTTGATTAATCGTTGTTCTTAAACGACGTTGAAATGAACTCCAAATTAAGAAATTTTGGTTTAGTTAGCTAGATCTTGAATTTATATGAATTTAGAAATTTGAATCACTTGAATCGGAGCTCGAACGAAGGAGAACGGGCTCTTGGAAGATTGGAATCACATAAAATAATAGAATTTAGAATTTTAGAATTTATAGGATTATTTTTCTGAAGGAAAAGCAATTACTGTGTCATGATGACATCAGCGGCTGATAAATGATTTTTGGCCAAATAGATTTTGTGAAGAAAAGGAAATGCCACGTGGGCAGGTGACAAGGCGACCACGTTACTGCCACATGGGCAAATGGTGATGAGGTGGCGACCACGTGAAGGTGAGGTGGCGGTGCCATGTCAGCACAGAACGACGCCGGCTCAGGGACCAATGCTCATCGGTGCTACGCACCACGGTGAGGTCCGACGATGGGCTCAACGGAGAGAGGGGACGACATGGAGTCTACGGCTCACCTCGGTGGAGCTAGGCACGAAGAAATCGCCGACGGTGAGGGGTTTGGCGGCAGCGCGGAGTGGGTTAACGGCGGTGTGACGATTCGGTGAGTCTCAGGTTATGGCGAAGTGTGCCTAACATAGAACACGAGACGGTGGTGGATATGCGGTGGTTGGGGTGGCCGGGGAGTCATTGACAACGGTGTATGACTACGGCGGTGAAGCTTCGGCCGTCGAGATGCATTTGCAAATTTGCGACGATTCTAGGATAAGAGAGGAGGAATAGGTGGCAGGGTTGGAATGAGTGTGGAAAGGGGCGCTCGGGGCCTCCTTTTACAAGGTCTGAGGGGCACGAGGGCGACGAGATAGAGTTAGCGATATTGGCGGCGGCGGTTGCGGCTTTGAGCGAACCGGGCTCGGAGAAGAGGGGATAAGGGACGGGGATAAGGTGGCGGTGATTGCGGAGAGGTTAGACGCATGTGCACGCGGCAAAATAGGGAGATAAGGCGGCGGTGTGAAGCTTTCGCGAAGATGAACCATAGCGAGTGGCTCGGCAGAGAAGAAGCTGAGGTAGAAGATGGTACTGACAAGGTGGATCGGGGTTGTGCGTGAGAGAGAGAGGTGAGTGACAGGTGGGGCTGGGAGGAGAAAGAGAAGGGGATATGGAAGGGAGGGATTGGGCTGGGAAAGAAAAATAGGAAATGGGTCGGGATTGATTTTCGGCCCAAAATAGTAAAGGAGGATTTAAATTGATTTCCAAATTTCAGAAATAGAGTTATTTGACTTAGGCTTTTAGAAAATAGTAAATAAAGTCAAAAAATAATGAAAAAATTCACAGAAATTCTCAAAGTTATTTAGGACTTAAATAAAATATTTTCAACTCATAATTGGTAATTAATTTTTGCAAATAATTTATTTTGGCTTCAAAATAATCAGGGAAAAGCTTTTAAAAAATAGGAAATTCAAGAAAAACCAAGAAAACTCTTTTAAAACACAAAAAATCCAATAAAATAATAACTTTATTATTTTATTTTTGGTAACAGAACTTTAGGATATGTTACACTGTTTCACAGCTCGTATGCCCCTTTGGGACGAAGAGCTGGTGTCACACGAGGAATCATGCTCCGGGGACTTCGATTTCAACCAAGGTGGTGGTGGGCCTTCGCACGACAAGAGAAGTTAGGTCTCTATGGGGGTTTCACAGCTGCATAGTGCACCCGAAGCGAGCCAATCAATGCAACACCCTTTCACGACACCTCCTCAGGCTACTCGCGCCGGTAGGGTGCCTCGCTCGCTGAGCCTTTGATCTACTCGTACCAGTGCCTGCAACTAACTTGGATGAGGCTAGGAGCCACATGTGGGATACGCCATAAGAGGGCCTATGAGTAGATATTTGTTCTTGTAAATATCAATTATGTCATGTAAATATAAATTTCTGTACAACTTACATTATGCTAGCCTCGTGTTTCGATACTATTTGTTCTTGTGTCTACAGGTAACCATGTGAGGGAATCAGCATCGCAACACCCAACCATTTCAGACCTTAAAGACCGCACCAGGTCACACAACACACTATCACTTTTGCAGACCGAGATGACAATACACTTCGATGCTACCTTTTCGCACCGAATATACCACATTCTGCCACACCCCCTTTTGAGACCGAAAAGACCACACTCAGTCACGCCACACACTGCCACTTTTGCAGACCGAGATAACAACACACTTCGATGCTACCTTTCTACACTGAAAATACCACACTCCGCCATGCCCCCATTTCAGACTGAAAAGATTGCACCCTATCACGCTACACGCTGCCACTTTTGCAGACCAAGTTGACAACATACTATGACGCAACCTTTTCAAACTGAAAAGGCCACACTCTGCCACACCACTTTTTCGGATAGAAAAGAACACACCACAAAACTGCCACTTTTTGTAGACTGAGATGACAACACACTACAACACTACATTTGCAGACCGAAAATACCACACTCCGCCACGCCACCTTTGCATACCGAAAAGACCCATTAAAAAGGAGGAAGAAGAGAATTGGAGGAGAAGACAACTGAAGGAGAACACTACACCACCACACAACACTTCACCAAAGCTTGGTTCACACCACTAAGAGGAAGGAGATGTCGAACTCATCGGTGAACTTGTACACGAAGATGCTGTGAAAACACAAGTGGCTTACCGAGAGGGCTAAACTCTACCCGGATTATTCTATGAAGGATGCGTTGGTACCACCAGAGTTCTCATGCCCATAATGTATGGGTGAAGAACCGGCTAAGTTCATCCAATCCACACACCTGGTGACAGCCGCCCAGGCGTACTACATGTGAGGGGACGTCCTCGTAAGCGAATCTTGCACACACATACATTTTTCACATCTTATGTTCTATGCCACAAATCTCTAACTACATCCACGCATAATGGCAGCTAGAGATGCGATGCAACTTCTTTCAATGGATCGACGTCCCGAACATGTACGATAGGACATTTATCGAGTAAAAGTATATGTTGAACTATGCGATGTGAGCCAAGATCTTCAAATGCTGGAAACCTTACGTACCCGACCCTACAAAAATGCACCAGTGGAGCCCAGGAAAGCAGTGTGGTGGTGGAGGACCCCCGAACAGGAAGCTGAGTACGACCGGGCCAAGTGCACGACGAACAAGGAGAAGGCTTTTTCTAGTGAGATCAACGGCCATCCTAGCGCTCCCGTCGCCCGGGCACAGTCCAAATCGAAGAGGTAAGTTATGTTCAGTTTGCATCTTGATTATTAATTTGACTCTACGTTGTGCTATCATAACATCATTCAATCATCCAGCCCATCTCACAGAACATGGCTGAGTTCGAGACTAACCACCACCGTGGGCAGTCTCAAGATAAGGGGAAGGGACCGATGGGCCGCCAAGACTGATCGATTTCATTTTAATCAATCTTTTTTTTTCAGATTTCAAAAAGATACACATGTATCGCAGGTGTATTTCTGTTTGTTGATTCAAGCATATTGGCATCTCTAATGTACGTAACCAAACCTAGCACGTCATGTATTTCACAATTGAATTATGAAGTCTTTCAAACTTAAATATCTTTTTCCAAATATTTTGAGTATTAAATATTACGTCATCATTTCCCAAAGGAATCGGTTCAACGAACAATACAATCGGGATAACAACGCACATGACAACCCTAAACCCAAATAGTTCTTCATTTCTCTCCGAATGGGGCTATTTGTCGTATTCTCTACTTTACATTTCATTATCTTCTTCAATTTTGGATTCCAAACTACGCGGACACTTCAAGGTATTACCAAAACAATTTCCTAAAATACACTAAATCTTAAGCTGAATTCTCTACACATCAATTAAAAATAAATAAATATAGGACCATGTTGGCATTCCAATTGGCGACAGTATCCCTATCGCCAATTGAACTAGCGAAATTGTCCTGTCGCTAGTTCAATTGACGATAGGAACCTCTCCGCATTGTTCCAATTAGCGATAGGAAAATTTCGCCATTCCAAATGGCGACAGTGACATATTTTTGTATTTTTGACTATTTTTTGTAGTTATCTTTTAAATTAATATTATTTAAAAAAATCGTCGAAGAACCGCATGACGATTGGCAATGCGACCAACAAGGGAAGGAGGAAGGAATGAGGAATAAAGGGAAATAAGAAGAAGAAATGTTTCTTTCTATCCATGGCGGGTTGACTGGTTCCACTAACATATTTTAATTAATAAAAGAATGAATTTACTCCTGCGCAGTGGGGAAAAAACTCGCGTCGACTTCTTCCGCCCCTCCCGTGCATCTTATCTTATCTTAACTAATAAAAGGAGTTTACTCCCGTGTGGTGGGACGATCGTCCCACCTCAAAAAAAAACTCGTGTCGACTCCTTCCACCCCTCCCGTGCATGCCCCACACCCTCTCGGCCTAAAAAACCGCTAAGGAAAGACAAGAGAAAATTGCTAAACAAAACTCCGCGACGTTTGCAACACCGCCCGTGACGACGTTGAGCAGGTGTGCCACTGGGAGCGCCTTGCTAGTATGCGACATCCGTGCTGCTCACATCTGGGGAGATCCACAAGGTCCAGCTCTACCGCACGCGGAAGATGCACTCGGACCATTCGGTCCTCCTCATCGATGACAACGCGGCTGCCGGGGGAGGAGGTGGCGTGTCCTCCTCCCGCACCGTGGCTATTAGCTCCTCCCCTGCCTCCTCCTACTTCTGCTCGCTCTTGTGGAGTATGTCCCATCTCATATACATTTTTTTATTTTGTTTAATCCGTTGCAACGCACGAGTATATAACTAGGACACAATGATATAGGGAATTAATTCATTCATGGACATGTTATGATTGGTTTACCTAAAAAACATCGTTTGTTCTGAGTTCTAACCATAAAGATGTGCATGACTTAATTTATTAGAACTGTTTGATCTAACTTCAAATGTGTCCCTATAATTTTTCAATATAAATATGTGTTTTTTTTGTTTCCTTTGAACAACTGTTTGTGATTTTGTTCAAACAAATTTTGAACCATAAAATGCAATGCAGAATTATTTTGTATTCCCGACTATGGAAAATTTTCTTTGAAAGCTGATTTAGAAAGCTTCAGCTTTTTTTCATATGCTTCACAAAAATATAAAAATTGTTTCGTTAGGATTCCACTCTAACATACAAGCTCCCTAAGGCCCTATTTGGTATGGCTCCAACTCCCAACTTCGTAGTTGGAGTGAGTGGGGCTGTGCCAAACAGGGTTGCTCCACCAAATTTTTGTAGTTGGAGCAACTAAGAGCGGAGAAACCCGTAGTGCAATTTTTAGGAGCGGGTGGAACCTTGCTTCAAGTAAGGTGCTGCGGGCCAACAATTTGAAATACCCATAGAAGTTGAAAAAATTACCCACCTTATGCCAATGGACTACACCCCTTCACACCAGCACCCCCTTCCTAGATCCTCTCCCCTCGGACGTTGTTCTTCAACTTCCCAAAGAGGAGAGGAGAGGTAGCGGCGACCAGGGCGACGGCTCCCTCCACAAAATCCTAAGCCCACTCGAGCGCGACGAGGAGGAGCAGGAGGCTAGAGCGAAGGAGAGAGGGCCAGGAGCGCCAGCGGCGGGGCTCCTGATTTGGGTTCGTTTATGGGAGTGCACGGTGAGTGAGTTATCGGCGATCTGGTGGTGGTGGCGGCGGTTGAGTCGTCGCAAGGATGTTGTTTTTAAGCTTTTGCTGAGATTTCTTGCAGCAAGGGACCAATTATTGTTTTATATCTTGCGCTCTTGTTTGCAGCAAAGGGAGTCTTCGATTTCGTGACTCGCGGTTGAGTTTTTTTGTGTGTGAAGTATCGCATCTTTGTGCGCTTCACTTTTTTTGTTAAACTATTGCCGACATAACGTGTCTTGGATTTCTACTAGTGTTTCTGCTATCTAATGTACTCAAATTTGATAACAAAGGGGCCAAATGCGATCCTAAATTACATCTATCCGAGATGACTCTAAAGTCTAATCTTGTAGAAGGACCTCTGTTGCTTGATGATGAAATCCAACAGCTATGAATTGGATCTTATCCTATGCTTACCAATTATCATGTATATAGTTTGGACTACTACCATCTGCATGTGCATATTTCCTGTCTATGTATAATTTAGATCCCTTTTTCTTGTATCTCCCTTCATCAGATTCTTGCTTCCTTTGCCTTCATTTCTCAATAATTACTGAGCTTTGGATATGTTGATATTCTTTAGCTAATGCTTGCTAAAGTTGGTTATATGTTTATATGCGTCTTGCTCCAATGATAGGCATAAGATTAGAATGAAAATTTCTTTTACTCGCTCCTATTTCTTAGTCAGATGATCAAATTGTGCAATCTTAAGCCTAAATTTACTATTTGAAGGAGGGCATGAGATATGATATCTTCATTGTACGTTAGGTGCTTGTTTTGGGTGCACATGTGGCATATTACGCTGATCTACGTATCCTATTTCTATATTCTAACCTGTTACATAGGATTGAGATGTATGCAGTCTTTGAAGTCTTCTGGATAAATAAATAACTATCCTGAATAGCATCTTATCAAATGGATAAAAGTTCTCTAATAAACGTCCTCAAATTCATTCTATAGTTTCATGTATTGTTGAGATACTTTACCAAACTACCGACACCACATGGATTGCAATGCCCTGATCTTTCCAATGGATTATAGCTAATACTGTTTCTCATGGTGTGTATATTTAAACTGTTGGATTGGAGAGAAGATGGCCTTGGAACAGAATCTGAAACTGCTGCTCTACGAGCATCATTTAAGCAGGAGGATGTTGTTTGGCATGAGCTCAGCCATCCAAATGTTACTAAGGTGAACAATTATGCTCCTAGTATTTACTGTGAATCCATCCAGTGGCTCATGTCTCGGGTTTACCTTTTAGTTTTCGGATAGCAGTTTGTTAACTCAAACTTAAATATGGGAATATTTGTTTGCTCCTTTCTACCGACTCGAAAATTTAAGTCGTACTATGTTCATTTTCCTTTGGAGATACCTGTCACTTGGAAGAACATGTTCTTCATTTCGTCCTTCCTGACCCCAAAGAGAGAATGTATTTTCTTTGCGAGGAAGTTGAGTATAATAGAGTAAAACCAAACTCAAGGTCTTTACAAATCATTATAGCTCTAAAGAATCCCTTCTGTTTTGTCTATACAGGTTTATGCAGAAGGAGATAGATCAATGTCAACTTACAAGAGGCGGGCAAGCCTCAAGAGAATTGTAGAAGCTGAATTGGGCAAGCTGCCCTTGGATGTTTTATTCTTTTCATTGTTGTCGTTTGATATAGTGGTTTTCAGATTTGGAACAATAGCTTTGGTTAATAAAGATAAGGAGAATTGTGAACGACATGTCCTGCCTCCTTGCCTCTCTTATGGACTTTTGCTATGATACTCACTGAATTTTTTTTAGAGAAGATACTTACTGAATTATAACATTTGTTTTGAACTTTGTATGTTTATGTATGTTGTATTTGATTTTTTTCAAGTAAAATTTTTGAATGCGGATGAAAAAGATGGCACTACTGGGCATAATATGGCAAACAAATATATAAAAACACACAATATGACATAAATCAACTTATTAAATTGTTATAAGTTAAGCATTAAAAAAAGGTTAGAAGTCACAAAATAAGGGTAGTGCAATCTTTTTACAATGATCCTTCTCATTTCTGGAGCTAGAGCTAATTTTCTAACCAAACACCAACTTAGACTACTCTAATTTCTCATAGAAGTAGATCCAAAAGTGAAGCTGGAGTTAGAACTGTAAAAACTTGGAGCAGAACCAGATAAGTAACACAGAAGGAATGACTCCTGCTCAGAAGCAAATCCTCTGACATTGCACGGCAATGTCACGGTGAACAGTGCCGTGACATTGTTTTACAGTTGTCGGACCGGGAATCGACGGTTGAGATCTTGATATGGCACCGTAGCGAAATACTGTAGTAGAGGCATTGTTTATGAACACTGTAGCACACTGTAGTGATCGATCTCGGCCGTTGCTTCCCGATCCGACGGCTCAGATCTTAGGAATGTCATGGTATTGTTCACCCATGACATTCCAATGGGAATGTCAGGGGATGCCTTCCCTCCTGCTCCCCTCTTTGTCGTGGAGCCGAGAGACGGAGTGGACGAGGTTGGGATCGATTCGATTCCATTCGATTGCTAGGGTTTTGCCTCCTCCCACCAACCCAGCCCAGCCCGGGATGGTGGCGCCGCATCCGCTGGGCTGGACTATGGCGCCGCCCCACCACTACTGCCCGCCCCGGCGGCGCGGGTGGCGGAGGGCGGAGGCGGGGACGAGGTGAGGTCTCTCGGATCGGACTCTTTGCCTGGATGGACGAGGACTACCTCCGCAGCTACTTCTCCCGCTCGCCCGAGGTCATCCCCAAATTTCAATTCCATGCCATGCCCCACTCCCTTGCGTGCCGCCTTCACATGTGTGCCTGCTATACTACTCCCTTCAGTTTCAAAAATCAAGTCATTTTGAACGTCGACACCGTCCTTAAAACCCTTAAAATACAATTTTATCATTATTCACTGTTGCAAAATATTTATAAAATATAATAAAATTATAATATTACGAAAGTACTTGATGAGATGAATCTGCTCATACAATTTGCATGTATCTAATCTAAACATTTAAAAAATATCAATAATTAAAGTTTTTAAAGTTTGACTGTATGTATTCCAAAACGAACAACTTGTTTGACCGGTGAGGGTAGTATTGTACTGTTTCCCAACTAATTGTGCTTAATTCGCATTTATATATTGTTTACTACACTGGTAGTACTAGTATATATGTTGCCTTGCTTCATGCTCTAGCCAAGCCGGTGGATATTCTAACGCAATCGTTTCAATTCAAGCTCACACTGCCTCCACCAATTGCTAGTTACTTAGTTACAAGCTAGTAGTATCCTTCCTTGCGTAGTGTCAGTGTCACGCACGCTCTAGTATTGTGCCGGCCATAATGAATTATTGCTCATACGGAGGAGTTCCATTTAATTTCTACCTCCTTACACTATCTGCTGCCTGTCACATTCCAGTAGCTTAAATCAGACTATATATTGTATTCGCCTATCTTCTCCGTTTACTAATCATCCAACAGTATCCGTTCTTTCATCTTGCGATTACTCTCGATGATTATTTGCATTTCTCACTGTTTGTTTCCTCTACATTTCCACTCAATGCAGCTTGCTTCACTGGTGGTAAAGCGCAACATGCAGACCGGATAATCAGAGGGTTTTGGTTTCCTTAACTTCACTGACCATACTACTGCTGATCAGATCCTCCAGAGCTACAATGGCCAGGGATGCCTGATGCTGACACAGGTTTCAACCTCCGCTGGTGTCGGGACCCAAAATTACGATTCTGGAGCCCTCTGTGTATAATGCACTAGTCCAGGATCACGCTAGTGCACACAGTGTCAACACAGGTGAATATCGATCCACACAAGCGATAAATAAAGTAACGATTAGTTTGGATAACAAATAAGGGTTTTGACCTTATGGTCGAGTTTACACTATTGAACCACGCTGGGCTAACAGAGAATAAAATAGCAGCGGAACAGAAATAACTTCAGCGTAGATCACATCAATTCCATAGTCACTTAGTCACTTAGTCAAATTGAATATTTGCAACTTACATGAGATGTGAGACTCGTAGCATGGCTAAGCAATTGTATTCGTATCTAACCAACCCATGTTGGTTCTATACTATTACCAACTAATAAACCAATCTAGGGTGACAAGAAAATATGATATACAAGGCCAAGGTGTGATAACAATTTGGATAATAACTATACCCAAAATATTTAAATAAATAATTAAAGTAGAATGCAATACTTTGAAACAAAGTAATTTGAAAACTGGGTTCAAGATGATCAAAGGTATGACTTGCCTTGGAAAAGGTTTATGTACTGGTCTTGATCTTGGGGTGCTCCTTCTTCTCCAAAATTCCCCGACGAATCGACGTCTACTTGCAAACGAGACAAATAAACAAAACAAATAAATAACAGAGGCAAAACAAACTCCAAAAATTAAATACAAATCTCAGATAAATAGATCTCGAATTTAGATAAATTTAGGAATTTGAATGGGCTCAATCGGAGTTAGGATGCAAAAGTTATGAGCTCTCGAAGATTGAAAATATAAAGAAACCCTAATTTGGATTTTCTAGAATTTCCCAAATTATTTCTTAATAGAAAAATCGGATTATTGCGCAAGCATGACGTCAGCACAGAGATTTCGGAAATAAAAGAAATTAAAAGAAAACACGACATGTGGGACCCACATGTCGAGACCAACTCCACGGTAGACTAGGTCTACCGAGCCTCGGGTTTTGGGGCAGGGTGGACTCCCATGCGGTCTTGGCGAGGCGGCGGCGGCGCCAGCGGGGCGACACATGCGCGCCGGGTGAGGTGGATCTTGTGAGGGCGCCACGTCGGGCCGGCGGCGGCGCGGCTCGGGAACCAGCGGCAGCGGCGAGCGGCTCCTCGCCGGCGATGAGTGGTACCAGCGTGTAGAGGCGCTGTGCGAACCTATTGGTGCAGCCGGGTGCTTAGGGTGGGCGGTGGCGGCCGTGGTGAGCTGAGCGCGGAGAGGTTCGGCTTTTGTCGGACGGGGTTCGGCGAGTTTTGGCGATGGCGAGCTCCGGAGGTAGACTGGCGTCAGCGAACCGGTGGTGCACTCGGCGGCGGCGCGCGGCGCTTGTGGCGGCGCAATTCAAGGTTTAGCCGGCGGCGGCCGAAACCCTAAATCCTATATTGCGGCGGCGCTGAGGCGATTGAGGTAAAGTGGGTGGTGGCTCTGGGTTGCGGTCGAGAGGGCGAACCAGGGGGTGCCTTTTATAGGGGCCGGGAGGGGCTAGGGCGGTGTCTGTGGCGGAACCTAAAAGAGTGCGAGGCGGCCAGCGAGAAAACGGAGATAGCAACGAAATCAGGATAAGATTTTGATACGAGAAGATGCGGGGAGTTTGGGGATAAGATTCTACACATTTTCTAGAAGGGGTTTAGTTGAAAAAGATGCGTTTTCGTACGGGGCTTGAGCTCAAAAATATGGCGGACTGGCGCGCCCGCGCGTGAAGACGAAGCCGGGCGCGAGGAGGATGACGAGGGCGTGGGGCCCTCATGTCAGGGCACGGAGGCGGGGCGCGCGCGCGGTTGCGAAACAGACTTAAGGATCTGATCGTCCATCTAAGATCGAACGGCCCAAAATCAAAGAGGTTATTCGGACCTCCGAATCGATCACGCGCATCCGCCCGTCCATCTTTGATCGAACGGCGGAGGTGAGCGTCGCGTTCGAAAGGAAGAGATGAGCGAGAGAGCGGCGGTGGGTCCACTGTTAGCGAAGCGGCGCGCGCGTGCTGGCTGCATGCGGGAGTTGGGCCGGAGTTTTGGATTTCAGCCCGAAGCAATTTCTGAGATTTTAATTAGTTTTTCTATTTTAGAAAGTACCAGAAATTCAAATAAGCAATAGAAAATAGCAAATGAACTCAGAAAAATTCTAGAAAATTCTAGAAAATATATCTGAGCACATAGAACCGAAATAAAATAGTTTTGGCTATTGTTCAAGTTGAAATTATTCACATTAAATGTTTTTGATTGTAAAGTTCAATATTAAGTTTTTGAATTTAAATTCAAATAAATCCAAATGGTGACTTTTTCCCTACTAACTATTTAAAAGATTTTTTTAAAAAACTTAGAAAATTGGGGTGTTACAGCTGGGCCACAAACGCCGTTCCTCGCTAGCGCGCGGACCATGATTCTGATCGTGCCAAGGGGATGGTCTTCGATGTTACGGACTTCATGCTACACCATGTGTTCAAGAGTCACTATCCATCTCTTAAGGGTGCATAAGTTGTTTGGGACAGGATTGTTGGCTGCTCAAAAGGCTATGGATTTGTTCTGTTTGGAGATGTCAATGAATACAGACAAGCAAGGACTGAAATGAATGGAGCATACTGTTGTACTAGGCCTATGCGTATCGGACCTGCTCCCAACATGAAAAGTATGGTCACCAATCATTTCATTTACGGTTTAATTTTCTAGCTAGCTATCTTTGAGTTTTGTCTTTCTCTGTCTCCTTAGGAATGTAAATATCATTTTTAGGGGATTGTTTTCAACAGGTTCAATTCTTAAAGCATGCACTGTTGCATATGTTATTCCTCTCGATTGTCTCCCGCAATTGCATATTCTCCTGCTGTCCTATTGAATATTACAAACTTTTGCCCCTAGTAGTATCAGTAAGGATTAGCAATGTTGCTTCAGTGAAGTACAGTAATTCTGTTATCTTACAGAGTAGGATGTAAGTGGAGTTAGTTCTCTGTACTTAGCATGCTTATTATCCTGGAGGAGGCATGTGCCACTTTGGCTGTGACAGCATAGCATCCCATAGGTCAGTCCTTGCATTGTGCATTTTTTTTTCCTCTTAAAGACTCCATGCCCACCCTTTATTACATTATGTATTGCTTGGTATCAGTTCACATATTTCTGCTGCATTTTCGTCGGTGATGCATTTCAAGTTGCATGCTATGCCTCTCCACACGGACTATTGTGCTGGTCTTTCTCAAAACATTTGCTAATTATTATCTTAATGCTGGTTGCTGGATTCAATATTTTGACAATATATAGATGTGAAATAGCTAATGTGTTGGGTAGACATCCTACAATGTTGGCACATTGCATTGTACTAATCCATGACTAGTGGTGGCCTGATGAATTCTCAAATACTGATGGATCAGAAATTCAGAATATAGTAAATACCATATCAGTTATACTACACACTTGCTAGCAATGTCAGCATCAATAGTTTCTAACCACATATTTCATTTTTGCAGTTTTTTTACATGGTACACAAGGAACTGACTCTGATTGTTATCCATACAATTCAAGAGTGAGTACGTGGTTTTACATTTTAAAAGGAGTTACATGTAAGAAACATTTAATCTCAGGATGTGTTTATTGCTTGCAGCTATTTGTTGGTGATTTTGATCCAAGTGTGACTGATGAGGATCTAAAGCAAGCCTTTAGTCCATATGGAGAGGTTGTTAATGTCAAGTTACTAGTGGGGAAGCACTGTGGCTTCGTCACATATTCGAGCAGGTATTTGTTTTTGTCATCGCAATCTTTGTTCAGTAGATTGTTGTACCTGCCAACTAGCCGATCAATGGTATGACAAATGCCTCGTTATGATTTCAAGTGATAAGCTAAAGGAACTTGGGTTTAAAAGATTTCACCATAGAAGGCAACTATGTGGGTGTCTTGTATATTAAATTTTCTACATGATAAAAGGACTTGGGTTTTAAGTATTTTGCCATAGAATGCACTTGTGTGGGTGTCTTGTATGTTCAATTTGTTGTTAGATATGTACATTGTATAGGGTGTTCTTTGCATATTTTACCTCTCTTGTGATCCGTATGTTTTGGCCTTTGGCCTATTGGAATAGATCAAGGGGTTCATTCCAACATGGTATCAGAGCCATGGCTCTTGTGAGGACCCAGGGTATTTAACTCGTAATACTTAACCTCCAAATGGTTCAAGTATTACCAATCAAATATCCTCAGCCTCGGTGAACATGTACTTTTCAGAAATACAGTACACATACACCTTTACAAAATCATGCATCATTTTCATACAACTTACAGTATCAAATCTAGCAAAAGACATACATAGTATAGAGTTATTACACAAGAGGAGACGACCGGCCAAATGACATCAAGGTAACAAAATAACAGCGGAAGCAAAAGTGCCATAAGATAGCGATAACAAAAGCCAACTAATTTGCCAATTTCCCACAAGACAACCGACCGGGCCACCAAGCTATTCGTCCACACCGCAGCAAAACTCACAAAAGTTAATCCCTTGGGGATCAACCTCCTCCGCAACAGTTAAGTAATGCAAATGAGTACAAAAATGTACTCGCAAGACTTACGAGTAACAAGCCTATACATAGCTACATGCAAGCTGAAACAAAGGAAATGGTCATATGGTTCATTGGACGCCACCAAGCTATTCGTCCACGCCGCCGGAGAAGGAGAAGACGGCGCCACGCGGGCCCTCTCGCCGGCGTGCGCGCTCCCCTGAGAGGGAGCGCGCCGCCGTCGAGCGGCTCCGTGTTGCCGTCCTGTCCCGCGCGTCGACGGTGGCCCCGCACGTGGAGCACCGGCGAGCCCACGGCTCGTCCGGTCTCCCGCACGCCAGCGACGACGACGGCCCGGCGACGACGGCCAGGTAAGACTCTTTTCAGATCTAGGGTTAGGGTTTTGACCCGTTCCCCTTTCTGTGCTTTTGCCATTTTCTAGGGTTAGGTGGGGGGGGGGGTTTGATCTCTTTTCCTTTTCGTCTAGATCGACTCCTAGGTTGCTCTGATACCATTGTTGGCCTTGCTTTAGGATCTCCTAGGGTTTAGATCTAGCGGGTTCTTCTGTTTTGGGGTTCGTGAGAGAAACAGAGAGGGAGAGAGCATTAGGGAAAAGAGGGGTACCAACCGTCCGATGTAGAGGAGGAGGAGTTGGCCATCGCGGTTCGTCGGTGAAGTGGAGCGGCGTTTCCCTGGCGGCCGGCGTCTCCCGGGCGGCCGGCGATCTGTAGGGAGGTAAAGGTGGCGGTGGTAGATCCTGTCGCTGGAGCGCTCCCTCTTAGATCGGATCTAGGGTTTTGTCGTTGGGGTTTGTGGCGGCACGGTGAACCTTGGGCTCCGTGCCGCCCCGGCCCCCTCCTCTATTTATGTGGCGCTGGCGACAGGGGTCCACCAACCTCTTGGGCTGGGCGCCCCCGATCAGGACGCGAACAAGAGGCGGGGCATTTGGCCGTTGGGCAAAATGCCCCTGAGATCATTCTAACAGGAGGTAGTACCATAAGGGTTTTATGGGGTCGTCGTCCTTTTAAAAAGCAGGTAACTTCTGTCTCCTGTTTTTCTTGTACTTTCTGGCAAATCATTTGAGTTTTATTTGTTGACACGCATATTCTTCCATCACAAATACGAGCAGGATCAATGGAATGGTGGCTACAGTGGACACTCCCATTTCTCTGGTCCTGGTTATGGTTGGTGTCCTCAGGATGCTAACATGCACGGTTGCACAGGCCAGCCAGGACCCAGGATATGAATATTACCAACAGGTAAATTCCAGTTTTGATGAAGATCAGGGAGAACTTTTGCTTTAGATTTTATCTTACCTTTTCTTTTCTTTTTGTATTCCATTTGTTTCCTTAAAGACCTAAGTACAATAAATGATTTCTGCAGTGAGAACACCAGGTCATGGAAGATCTCAGTCGCAAGGTGTAGCGGGATTTTTGTAACAGAAACTCAGGAGGATGTTTTTTTTTTTTGAAATAGCTGTCCGCGTTGCCATGTTTCTCCTTTTGTTGTGCACTCAGCTGTGCCCTGTCACACAAGTTCCCTGAGATGCTTGAGATGCACAGTTTTGGTGGAGAGACACACATAACTCTTTAAACTCGTTCAAAAAGTTTTCGTTGCCTGAATTTTTCTGTGCTGTGGGTGCCCCGTCACACAAATTCCCTGGATGCCTGGAAGGACAGTTGTGGTGGACAGAGAGAGATAAGTCCTTTTAACTTTTCATTGCCCGAATTGTGTTTTGCTATGGACATAGCTAGCAGATGTCTGAATGAGAACTCGTAAGTTCAGTTTGTATAGATGCACTCTTAAGCTTACATTGTGGTTTTGACCACACTTCCTGGAAGTGTGTTGCTGAACCACTGTGCGTGTGCTATGATTTGAACTACTGTTTGCACTGCAGATGGTTGTTCAGATGTTGATAATATATTCTTTTTGTGGGGTCGGGGTCATAGTTTCATGTACCCTTGAAAATTGCAATTGGCAAAGAAATTTCCTGCGAAGATGAATTTTTTGTAACAAATTTTTTCTTGAAAATTCGCATATTGGCTACAAATTTCTTGAAATGGAAATGGGTTAATTATCGTTAGTTGTCATTAATTACATCATGTATACATTGTGGTTTTGACCACCTGGAAGTGCGTTGCTGAACCACTGTGCGTGTGCTATTATTTGAACTAATGTCTGCACTGCTAATGGTTGTTCAGACGTTGATATTATCTTCTTTTTTGGGGGTCGGGGTCATAGTTTCATGTACCCTTGAAAATTGCAATTGGCAAAGAAATTTTCTGCGAAGATGAATTTTTTGTAACCATTTTTTTCTTGAAAATTCGCATATTGGCTACAAATTTCTTGAAATGGAAATGGGTCTGGTCCAGTTAATTATCGTCATTTGATGTTAATTACGTTAATTATCGTTAGTTGTCATTAATGATTGTTAATCACTGTTATTTGCCTCTTTGGCATTTACGATATTTTCTAACTTAGAAGATCTAGCCAACCAATTTAAAAGTCAAACCGCTGAACATCAAACGTCTTTAGCCTAACCAAGAGTTGTTTTTCAGAAAAGCAGCGAGAATGCCAAACAGGCCTCTTGTTTTCATAGCAAATTCTAGAGTACTTTTTTATTTGTTCTTTGAAGTGCACATGTCAATACACATGGTGATCAGGCTTGAAAGGTAGGTTGTTCCGGTGGCATGTACTGTAGGACAGGACTGAAGAGCAAGTCCCTGACCAATTGTTTCCTGTTGTCGCTGGGCGAGGTGATGCCGTCCCCGTCGTGGTAGATGCAGTGGATGATCCTCGCCAGGTTGAGGCAGACGTTGGCCATGCTCTCGGCAGAGCACGGGTTCCATCCGCCGCCGCCGCCGGTGGAGGCCAGCTCCTTGTTCAACTCCTTCCAGGTCTCGGCGATGGCGTCTCCCATGGCGTCGCGGGCTTCTTCCTCGCTCGCGCACTTGTCCATCATGCAGCAGGCGATGGACGACGGGGCATCGCCTCGCTCCGACTCAGCCTGCCATTAATAACGCACGCATGCAAACTGAATCAGTTGAGCAAGAGATATACTAGATATATCTCCATCTCCATGGCCAATAGGCCGGCATGCATGTCTCCGATCACAACGTACGCATGCAACAAGGATGGACTGACTGACTGACCTTGTGCGTTGCGCAATCGTTGCAGAGTCGAAAGATCCTGGAAGATAACTCAACTAGCCTTGGGTAGCCCATGTTACTGTTGCTGTCGTTGCTGCTGCTGCCAAAACTTGTATCTGTTATTATCTGCTGCTGCGTCTCGTTGAGGCCATTTTGTTTGAGCATGGGAAAAGCATGGAGCAGCAAGAGAGGCCCGGTTGATGTGATCCATCCGTTGTCGAGGTACTCGTCAAAGCTTGGCCTGTAACTCTGGTACTGCCACTTTGTCTCTACCAGGAATGCCTTACACAGGTCATGCCACTGCACATATATATGCCACAATTTAATTCCGTAAATTATCCTTGGGGTTTAATTTGATACGAATTCATACGCTTGACTCCTAATTGATCTCTATGTTATTGTAGCAGGTTACTTACTGCATTCCTGTAGAGTGGGAGCACGTCGTAGCCTTGATCCTTCAGAACTTGATCTGCTGCAGTAACTGAAGTCGTCCAGATGGCTGAGTACATTGCCTTCATGTACTCCGGGAGTGCTGCTTCTGCCGCTAAAACATCGTCACATCTGCAAGGGATATATCGATCAGGGGATTAACAGCTCGATCAATCAGTATATATCATCATGAGGAGACAGCATCTACGTACCTGTTGATGATGAGCATGCATATATTAATGGATGTTCAGTACAAGGCTGGATTAAATCTTGGTTAATCAGTAAATCTTCTTACCGTCCGATGGCGTCGGTGAAAGCTGCAAGCTCGTCCAGCGTCCCATACACGTCGTAGATGTCGTCGAGATGAACAATGAGGGAGCCCACTTTGCCCAGCACCTCCCGGCATCCCGCGAGGTGCGGGTCGGGCGCAATGCACGTCGCGCAGAAGAAGCACTCCACCAGCCGATCCCTTGCAAACGGCAGCTTCTCACCAAGCCCGGTTTCCTTCCACCACCTGATCGATGAATTAGCACTCAATAATTCGGACCTATCAATCAACATGCATGACTGATCAACCACCCTACTTTGTTATCTTTACAAGTTCTCCTCGATGAACTGCTTGTACGAGGTTGAAGTCGACTCTAGCCAGCTGCAGAACGGAGGGGTCAATCCAACAGCTCTCGTCGTCGCCGCCTCCGTTGTTGCAGTGCTCTTTCTCTTTCAGCGACCAGATCGCCTGCAGCCTCGGAGCTCTCCAATGCATAGGAAGGTCTAGCAAGACGCCTCCAATTCTTTCCCTTTGGCTAGGTCCCAGGGACGGCATCAGTTCTTTGAGTTTCTCGATGGCGAATGCTCTTGCTCTGTCAAGCATGGCCTCTCCTGGGAAGGCCAGGTACGAAGCTTCGTAGAGGGCAATGAACCCATCAATGTCCTTTGGGTTGGCAGCTTTGAAACCACCCTTGTCGTCTCTGAATGCACTGAAAACATCTGCGAAGAGAAGAACAGTAAACTCTGCCTTTAGTCAAACTCTTAGTTTTACCATCTGCAGGGAAGGGGAGAAAAAGACAAAAATGATTTTGGGTGTTTTTTTTATATAATGATACTGTTCTTACATCCGACAGAAGTATTTTTGCTCGGACGCTTCTCAGCCACACATTCTCATTCAATTTCCACCGCATGTCTCCATCGAAAATCCAAATCCGTGCATCCAGACACACTTTTCCTTAGCCTTTTTCTCATTTATTCTTCCCTCTTTTGGCTCTTGGCTCACTGCTCTCCTAGCCAACTCCTCCACGGCTGCCTTCCTCCAGTCGACGCCGCCTGACTGCACCTGACTGCACGTCACTCGGCTCTCATGCGCTCTGGTGCCGCTGCCTCCTGTGCCCCTGGCGCCCCGCCCAGCCTCCCCAGTTCGGCCCCAACCTCCTCCAGCTAGGCCCTAGTCGGATCAGGCCTTGGCCCCTCTGGATCCATGGCTGGCTGCTAGGAACCAGTGTTGGACAGCGTCGCTTCTGTTGTCACTCCGCAACAGCGCGCGCAATCTCGCATGGGCGCTCGCTTTGCCTCTTTTGCGCCATCACTTGCCCAACAACTGGCGCTTGATTAGGCAATGTACAGCTGTAGATTACATACTTGTTTCCTTGTAAATCTCCTGTAATCTCATTGTACTTTTGTGTATAAATCACACCGCAGAATGAATGCAAATATTATTGCGTGTTTTCCAATCTGTGATCACGCTTTCATGGTATCGATTGCCTAGGTTAGCCCGTGCGCTCTCTCCTTCGCCGTGCGCCACCATGGGCGATCGGACCTCGACCTTCCGCTCCCTCAACTCCGTCAACATCAAGTCCACGATCCCGTTCTCTCTCGAACTCTCGCCCAACTATGGCAAGTGGCGTGAGCTTTCTCTGTTCTCCTCCGCGCTTCAACTTTGGCGAAGCACGTCGGCGGCGATGGCTCCTCTGCCGGCGACCGGGTGGGCACCAAGCGACTCCGCGGTCGTGTCGTGGATCTCTGAGGCGTCTCCGGCGAGTGCTCGGCTACATCCTCAACCACGGTGCCTCGGCGCTGCAGCGTGGACCAACAGCGAGGGCTTGTTCCACGACAACAAGCAGGCCGGATCATCGCCATGGAGGCGAGTTCCGCACCACCATGCGGGCGATCAACCCGTCATGGCTTCGCGGCGAATGAAGAACATTGCGGACTCCTCGGTGACCTCGGCCACACCATCACCGGCGCCACCTCGTACTCACCATCTTGCGAGGCTTGAGCGAGAACTTTGCCATGATCCGCAAGATCATCACCTCCACGGATGTGCTCCTCATTCTTGCAAACCCGATCCAAGCTCGTCCTCGACGGCGAGCCACTCCAAGTCCTCGCCATCCGTCTTCTACTCGGCGTCGTGCGGCTCCTTCGGCTCCTCTAACACCTCCTCCGGCGCTCGAACCACTCCGCGGCTCGGCAAGGGCCGTAACAAGTCCGTGGGAAGGGCGGCAAAGGAGGTGGTTTCGCGGCGGGGCTCGGCGCTCTCTACCTATCTTTGCACGCCATCCACCATGCCGCCCACGGTGTTCAACCCGTGGACCGGTACCTTCCGATATGGGCGGGCCTGTCTCCGCACCACTCGGTGGCACGTTGTCAACCCTATGCCACGGCGAACGCGCGGCATCCTCGGCGTGCGCCCCAGCGCATTCGTCTCGGCGCCGTCCCCACCGATGTGGGATCAACAATCCCGGTCCATGCGCTCAACGCAATGACCTGCGGCAGGCAAGCGGTACCAATTGGTACGTCGACTCAGCGCTTCAATCATCTCACATCCGGCCTGGTAATCTTCTATCCTCCCAACCTTCTTCTCACTCTCAACATGTCGTTGTCGGTGATGGTACTCGTCTTCCCATCACTGGCAGCGGCCATCTTTCTCTCCCCACCCACTCTAGTCATCTCCATCTAAAAAATGTTCTTATTTCTCCTCGCATCATTCAAAATCTCATATCTGTGCGTCAGTTCACCACGGACAATCTCTGTTCTATTGAATTTGATCCTTTCGGTCTTTCTGTGAAGGATCTTCGCACGCGGACCGAGATCATCAGGTGCAATAGTTCGGGTCCCCTCTACTCCATCCGGCTGCCATCTCCTCTGCATGCCCTCGCCGCCAGCGTCAAGACGGAGGATCTCTGGCATCGTCGGCTCGGACATCTTGGCCACCATGGCATGTCCCATTTAATTTCATCTTCTAGCATACCATGTAATAAGCGCACGCACCATGACTCATCTTTGTGCCATGCTTGTCAGTTGGGTCGCCATGTGCGGCTCCCTTTTACTACCTCCACTTCTCGAACAAATAAACCTTTTGAGCTTATTCATTGTGATCTTTGGACGTCTCCTATTCCAAGTGTATCCGGTTACAAATATTACTTGGTTGCTTTAGATGATCTTACTCATTATGTGTGGACATTCCCCCTTCGCTACAAGTCCGACACTTTCCCCACCCTCAAAAATTTCTTTGCCTTTGTCTCCACTCAATTCCACACCACAATCCAAAACTTGCAGTGTGACAACGGTCGTGAGTTCGACCACGCCACGGCACGCAATTTTCTCCAAGCTCATGGCATCCACCTCGCCTTTCACCGCCTTACACATCGCGACAAAGCGGCAAAGCCGAACGGATTTTGCGCTCCCTAAACAACATCGTTCGCTCCTTACTTTTTCAAGCTAGCATGCCGGCACCCTATTGGGCGGAGGCTCTCTCCACTGCCACCCACCTCATTAACCTACACCCCACCAAAACCCTCTCAAACCGCACTCCTCACCATGCTTTGTTCGGCCAAAACCCGTCATACCATCATTTGCGTGTTTTTGGCTGCACCTGTTACCCAAACCTTTCCTCAACTGCTCCAAATAAGCTCTCTCCGCGGTCTACGGCCTGTGTATTCCTCGGATATCCCACTCACCATAAAGGCTACAGATGTCTTGACCTTACCACAAATCGTCTCATCATCTCTCGCCACGTTGTGTTCGATGAGGCGTCCTTTCCATTCGCCAAGACATCCTGTCCACCCTCCTCCACATATTCTTTTCTTGACGTTCCTCCTAGCGTCGAAGCTCTCCTTCCGTGTTCGTCGCCCTCACTCCCTGCAGGACCACCACCTGGGTCGGCACCAGCACCATCGACGTCTGCGGCCCCTCGCCGCCTCGCCGTGGCGCCAACACCTCTGCACCACCGGTGGCTCTGCCTCGCCGTTGTCGCGCTTGACGCCCGAGTTCACGCGCGGCCACTACGTCGCCACCCGTAGTCCAGGTCACCCCGGCCTCACCACGTGCGGCGCCGCCTCTGTGGTCGGTGCCACTAATGCGCCTTCCACGCCTATTGAGGTGGCCCCGACGCGATCTGCGTGACTTCTTCGACGACCACTGCCCGTGTTGTTCCCGTGCAATCCACGGTGAATGCCCACGGCATGGCCACACGCGGCAAACATGGCATACGCGTTCTTCCCCGCGAGATACTGGACCTTGCCGTCACCACGATCTCGCCACTACCGAAGACGTACAAAGGGGCCTTGAATGACCCGCATTGGCACTCTGCCATGCTCGAGGAATTTCAGGCTCTTTGCTCCAACAACACGTGGGATCTTGTCCCACGGCCCCCCGACGCCAATGTTGTCTCCGGTAAATGGGTTTTCCGCCACAAACTCAACCCCGATGGCTCGCTCGCTCGCTATAAGGCCCGATGGGTGCTCCGCGGCTTCTCTCAACAACCGGGCATTGATTTTGAGGAAACCTTTAGCCCGGTTGTCAAACCCGCCACCATCCGCCTTGTTCTTTCTCTTGCTTTATCCAAAGATTGGCCTATCCACCAGTTGGACGTCAAAAACGCCTTTCTTCATGGCACTCTCACTGAAACTGTTTTTTGCCAACAACCATCCGGTTTCGTTGACGCCGACAAACCTCACCATGTGTGTCGGCTCAACAAATCTCTCTATGGTCTAAAGCAAGCTCCACGCGCCTGGTTCAGCCGCTTCACCACATTCATAACCAGCCTCGGGTTCACTTCTTCTAAATCCGACCCCTCCCTGTTTATCTACCACAAAGGATCAGCCACTGCCTATCTACTCCTCTATGTCGATGACATTATTCTCACAGCCTCCACCACTGTCTTCCTTAATCGGATCATCCACTCTCTCCGGCAGGAGTTCTCCATGACCGATCTAGGTGACCTACACTACTTTCTTGGTGTCACTGCTCGACGAACTCGGGGTGGTCTGTTTCTCTCCCAAGAACAATATCGCATGATATTATGTCGTGCCAACATGACCTCATGCAATCCTGCTCTACTCCCATTGACACTCGCTCCAAACTCCTGCTAGCGTTGGTCCTCCGTCTCAACCCCACGCTTTATGCAGTTTGGTAGGGCGCTTCAATATCTTACTTTCACCATACGACATCTCTATGCAGTACAACAAGTTTGTTTACATATGCATGATCCTAGAAACCTCACTTCAATCTCATCAAACGCATCTGCGTTATGTGCAAAACACTGCGACTTTGGCCTCCACCTCACCCGTTCCTCATGTGACTCCTTGTGGCATATTCCGATGCTGATTGGGCTGGCTGTCCCGACACTCGGAAATCTACTTCCGGCTACTGTGTGTTTCTTGGCGACAATCTCCTCTCTTGGTCCTCGGCGCCAACCCACCGTCTCCGTTCGAGTCTTTGAGCGAAGTGCCGTGGAGTGGCTAATCGATGGCGAGACATGCGGCCCGGCCGCTCATGGCGAGCTCCACTTGTCCTCTCAAGACCGCCACGATCGTCTCTGCGACAACATCTCGTCGGTCTACCTCTCCTCAACCGGTGCAACACCAACGCACCAAACATGTGGAGATTGATCTCCATTTCGTCCGAAACGTGTAGCACTCGGTGATGTTCGTGTTCTTCATGTGCCATCCTCTTCGCAATATGCTTGATATATTCACCAAGGTCTTCCTCGGCGCTCTTCCTCGACTTTCGGTCCAGCCTCAACATTTGCGAGCCCCAAGTTGATGCTGCGGGGGTGTTGGAGGCGCGTCGCTTCGTTGTCACTCCGGCAACAGCGCTTGCAATCTCGCATGGGCGCTCGCTTGCCTCTTTTGCGCCATCACTTGCCCAACAACTCGGCGCTTGATTAGGCAATGTCTGCTGTAGATTACATACTTGTTTCCTTGTAAATCTCCTGTAATCTCGCTGTACTTTTGTGTATAAATCACACCGCAGAATGAATGCAAATATTATTGCGTGTTTTCCAATCTGTGATCACGCTTTCAACCAGGCTCCCCTTCTACTAGTACTCTTCCCCTTCCTGTTATTTATAGTTCATTATTTTTTATCTTGCTTTAGCTTGTGATTTGAGATGATTCTCCACTAGCCAGCGTCCAGAGGAAACTGACATTCTTCATTTTTGATGTTCATCTGTTGTTTTTCTGGTTCTAATGTTAATGTTGCGCCCCGTTGAAAATAATATTGCATCCCGTTGAAAATAATATTTCATACTGTTCTTTTAGATGTTGTATATGTAGAGAAAAAAATATTGTATCTATAGGAAAAAATTGTATCTGTAGAAAAAAAGTGTTGCATACTATTCACGGTAATGTTGCAATTTTTTTCAACACGTTTTTTTCCGAATGCTTTGTTTTTTTATTCTGATGTTCTTTGAGATGATGTTTCACGGTGATGTTGATGATGTTAACGTGTCTATTCACGGTAATATTCTTCGAAATGATGCGTATGAATTTTTGATATATTGCGCACGTTCTGAAATTTGTTGCATTTAGCACACAAGAATGTTACGCTCAGTGTATGTCGCTAACGCTCGGGCCGTACGTCGGAGCGCTAGTTGTGCCTATTTTTTTTGCCTTTACCTGTGGACGCAGGAAGTCCATGCCCTCTAAGCATTCTGAATACAAGTGCTGTTGAAGAAAGGTCGTCCTTGAGTTGATGATGTGCACCTTCGACATGCACGCACATGAGGATGCTTTTGATCTCCTCCTCAAAATGGTAGGCTACACCAAGACTTTGCAACTGATCGATGATTCTGAGCCTAGTTGGCAGATCTTCCTCCTTGAGCAGCTGCCTCACTCTGTCCTTCAAGGTCGTTTGGAGCGAGTTTTGCTTGTTAGGCTGCACCAATTGAAAACAACATGAGTCATCTAATTAACTCTTGCTTTCTCAATTCATAACGACGATCAGAACAAAAAAAAAAAAGTCATGATAGGCTGGAACCATATCTATTAATTCATTACAAATCTACCGTGTTTGTGATAAGTAATTCATTTTAAAAAAACATATGCAGCGATTCAATTTACTAAGAAAATCCTGCCCTTCATCTATCATTTGTTAATTCTCCTGTACTATTGCAGCTTAAAAAAAAATGGAGAGGAAAGGTTTCCTAGCTATAGTATGAATTTAATCGATCAGCAGGGGTTACATTACAGACACGTAGTCGCGCGCGCACACAAGCATGAAATGAAATGTCAAATCGACGAGGAGCGTGCATGCAGTGATAAAATAAAGAGAAAACGTGTGTGTAGAGCGGTCACGTATGTCAACACATGAAGAACAAGAAGAGAGCTTTTCATGCATGCATGATCCGGCAATCTGAAACTGCATGCATGGAAATGCATATAGAACTGCTGCATCTGCATGCATGCCATGCATTAACAAACAAGTAAATTATTTACAGCAATGAATCAATATTCAGGCAAGGATGATGGATCGATGGCGATGCATATGCATGTGCATGCACCATGATATCGCCATGGCCACTGGCGTCGTCGCCTTCCTGCTGCTGCAGGGAGCAAATGGAGTCATAGTCCCAGGAGTTGGGCTGGTAGTTCGCCGACCGCCGGCGCAACACGGGCGGCGCCGCCACCTGTTGCAATTGTCGTCCGGAGGAGCACACAATAGTTACCCCAGCTGCAGCCGACGCCATGCTCTATCTATCTAGCTTAATGTATGGGTAATTAACGCTAGCTTCTCTTTCTCCTGAACTAGATAATTATAAGAAGCAGCAAGTTGGATGGATGCATGACGAACACGAGGGGGCTATTTATATACAATGAACAGGGCCGGTCGGGCATAAGTACATATGAACAGGGCCGGCCGTGCATCCAAGTGTGAATGCGATTGACTTTGGAATATATATTAGGGGAAAAAATTCCTGACCGGTAACTGTTGGTTACTGGCCGGTTACCGGGGGCTCTGGGAGAAAAATCCTGTTCGAAAAAATTTGAAACTTGATTTTGATTTTTTGACTTGTCCATAGCATTGGATGCTGGGATTTCGCTAGAATGCTCTCAGATTTACTTCATTAAGCTTCTATCATTAACTTGCCATGTGTTTAACTGTCAACAAGAAGCTAGAATAATAGAAACTAAAAGCTAGCATACTCAAGTGACTTGAGTCCAGTCATATATTCATCTTTGCTAGATGCTAAGTATCAATCTAACAATGACTAGCAGGTTTAGAAGTATAGAACTATAGATCCCTCAGTTTGCAGTGTTGCAATATGGGTCATCATGTTTAGTTCTTGTATGACTAGAATCAGGACCAATTAGAATGTATAGGAGGATTGCTACTTCATTAAACACTCTACAATTGCTAATTACCAATTTTTCTTTGATTTCGGTTACGCCCGATGCGGGACCGTCTCTGGCGGGAGAAGTTTGAATTCAAACTACGCGTACGAATTTCAACGGGTTTTAGCGGTTTTCGATTACTGACCGGGAACCGTTACCGGCCGGGAACCGTTACCGGGCCCCAAACGGGATTTTGCCTAGTAACGGTTCTTTGATCTTTCACTACTACAGAAAGTCTTATCACGAGCGGTTGAAATCGTCATCACGAGCGATTTCCAACAAATGCGTGTAAAAGTTCATCTGTGATAACATGCGGTTATCACAGACGGTTTTTGAGCCGTCTGTGATAAAAGCTATTACAGACGATTCAGAACAAGAGCGTGCAGTAAAACAGCTATCCGAGAGCGGTTGAACAAGAACGTGCTGTGATAATCAATTATCACGAGCGGTTCTTGTTCGAACCGTGCGCGATAGCTATTTTCCTGAGCGGCTCTTGTTTCGAACCGTCTATGATAACTTTTTTGATTGCAAATTTTTTTTTGCCATTTTATGGATATACTTATACACATACACTGCCATTTCCGAAGCCTCCCAAACATGGAATTATTGATACACATACATGGATTCCCAAACTCCTAAGCCTCGCAATAAATTTCTCAAGCCATGGATTCGTGGATACGCGCATACACTCGATCATATACAAGTACCAACAGAAGTAGAATATGGAGGAGAATCTAACAGAAATCTGGATATGAATCTAACACAAGTACCACAAGCTCATACAAACAAATCTGGATCTGAATCTAACACAAGTACCACAAGCTCATACAAACAAATCTGGATCTGAATCTAATAGAACCTCATATACAAAAGTACCAACAGAACCTCATATACCAGAGACATCGACGTCGGAGGAGGACTAGAGGAGGTCAGCGTTGGTGTCGGCGTCGACTCTCAGCTGTTGGGGAGGAAGACCACGTCGAAGGTTGGGGACTGCGGGAGCAAGGGAGGACCGGAGCCTGGAGGTGCAGCGGGGGCCAGGGAGCTGCGGGAGGACCAGAGGAGCAGCTACCAGCCGGAGCTCGGAGGAGGACTGCCGGAGTAAGGGAGGACCGAGCCCAGAGGAGGACCGGGACTGCGGGAGTGTGAGACTGAGCGCCCAGAGGAGGTCGGCCATAATATATAAGGACATATTTTGCCTCCGCGCGCGCGTTCAAAATTTTCAAATTCCGCTGCTGCGAATTACGAGCGATTTCATACAAAAACCGTCTGTGATGACAAATCACAGAGACGGTTCGTATCACGAACCGTCTGTGATAAGTAACTCATCACAGACGGTTCTTAATACGAACCGTCTGTGATAAGTACCTCATCACAGACGGTTGGGATTAACAACCGTCTGTGATTTTGATTTTACCATGACTTCAAATTTTCCTTACTCTCTGATTTTACCATGACTTGGAATTTTTCTTACTCTCTGATCTCTCTGATTTTACCATGACTTGGAATTTTTCTTACTCTCTGATTTTACTATGACTTAGAATTTTACTAAGGAAAATTCTAAGTCATGGTAAAATCATTACTATGGCTTAGAATTCCAAGTCATGGTAAAATCTGTGATGAGGTACTTATCACTGACGGTTGGTATCACGAACCGTCTGTGAAGTATTATAGACGGTTCGTTATACTAACCGTCTGTGATGAGTTGTCCTCATCACAGACGGCTCTTTCTACCAACCGTCTATGATACTTCACAGACGGTTGGTAATAAGAACCGTTTGTGATGAGGCACTATCACAGACGGTTCCAAAGGGAACCGTCTGTATAAGTTCAACACAGACGGCTCCTTTGGAACCGTCTGTGATGAGGCGTCCAGTATGACCTGTTTTGTAGTAGTGTTTATATATATATATATATATATATATAGACACACACACACCACCTAAAATAATTTAACATACTTTCTACTCACAGAAGTAGTTACTCTCATCTCTGATATACCACCTACAAGAATTTAACATACTTGTTTATCACTTTGGGTATACTCATATACTAATTATAAGATACTCCAATATGAACCACATGAAAAATTTGCAAAAGAGTTCATATCCATATATAAAAAGGAGTATGTCTAAAACTTATGCATACCACCCCTAAAAAAGTGTAAATACCACATAAATGGCCTTTTATACTCGTATACTACACATATATACTCTTGGTTGCGCAAGATACTCCATACGTTGTGAGATGCGGAATAGGGAGTAACTATTCCCGAGAGTAGGCAAAAAACTTCTTATATATATATATATATATATATATATATATATTCGTTTAAAATGACGACAAGTTCATGTTGCCAAACTAGATGACGATAATATATATATATATATATATATATATATATATATATATATATATATATATATATGTCGTCATCTAGTTTGGCAACATGAACTTGTCGTCATTTTAAACGACGATTTGTTCTTTGTCGTCATTTAAAATGGCTCTAGAGACATTTAACATTGTTTGTTTGGCGACGAAACTCCTGTATATAGCGTGCATCCCACAGTGATATCACCTTGAGCACACAAGCAAGCAAGCAAGCCCAACGGGAGCCACTCAAAACCCGGAACACTAACACATGCATAGCAACATGCAACACATGCAAAGGAAGGGTCGTTCCCCGCCCCGCCTCGCCTCGAGTAGACGCACCTTGTGTGATGTCACCAACATCGTGTCATGTGATGTCACCCTAGGTTGGCGGTCTCACGGCGATTTCACGCACATATAATACACCACGACGATCACGACGTGTGAATTAAGGCCACATATGTAACCTCGCGCCAGGCGGAGATAGATAGACGTCATCAGGTTGGCCGTGCTTATGTTGCTTAAAACCAAGCTTATGTTTTGTTTCGTTTCGTTTTTCTGACCGTGCACGCAAAGGAACAGAGTAAGCGTCAACACGCAACAGCAACACACGCAAAGGAAGGAAGGACTAGTTGGAATCTTTGATGCATGCGTGCATGTATACACGTGCAGTGCAGTGCATGTATACATGTGCAGAGAGACACGAGCACTTTCCTCCCCTCTCACTGCGCATCTCCGGTGGTCAACGCGTAGTCATCCGGCCACGCGTGCTGACGAGACGTCTCACCATCTGTGACCCCACACACATCTCAACAACACTGGGTGTTGCAACTAGTGCACTGAAAAATAGAAACAGAGAACGAATTTTGCATAGAAAATTCTTGTGAGAAAAATCACACACGAACAAAGACAATATCACTATATAAGATGTTTAAAATGAAACTATTGCTCTACCCTATGGACTACAGTGCTGAATTTATAGTGGCACATGAAAGACTCTCTGTAGGAGTAGACCTATGAGTTGGAGCAGGAAATGAAATTCGTATCACACTCAAACTCAATTCGTATCACACTCAAACTAAACAATATTCACCTTGAAAAATCCACTGACCTTCTTTCCAATGCTCTTTGTCAGGATTCAGTGGCGTACGCAGGACAAAAATAGAGGGGGTGCTCAAGCTAATATGATAAAATCGTACCAAACCTACATAATACATTTGAATGTCTAATAAAATCCAAATTCATACATAAATAAACCAAAGACAAATCGAGAATGTAAAATAAACTTGAAATTTATGCATTGTCTTTTGCAGCAATCAACATATCATCAACATATAGGAGCAAATAAATAGATGAGCCACTAACAGTCTTCAAATAAATACAACTATCATAATCAGATCTTTTGAAATCCCGAGAGATCATAAATGAGTCAAATCTCTTGTATCACTGTCTAGGTGATTGTTTTAGACCATAAATAGATTTCTTCAACTTACAAGCATAACTCTCCTTGCAGGGCGGCCACGGCGAGGCGGGGGCGTGCAGGGTGGTGCCACGTGATGGGGCGTGGCGGGCAACACATATCGCCTGCTGGTACGTCCGCGATACCATTTTTGCACTTATGCTAGAGAAAGACTATTTTTTCAATTTCAACGCAAAACAATATCAAATAAGCCAAAATAAACGATAGTGCCTACAAATGTACTGTCGTCTAGACTCGTATCTACTACCATTAATTGTACCTGATCGATCCATTGCATGCAGTAAGTCGCCTGCGGCAGACTAAGCATTCATTCCTGCAGACGCCGGTTGGAATCGGCCAAGTATTCATTTTCGATTCGTCAAGTTAATTAATTAGTTGGTAGCTAGAGGGAGAGCCAAATGCATGCCTGCCTGGCTGCGTAGAATTTTTTTTATTTAATTCTTTATTTAATTTTATTTTAAAGTTAATCCATCGCGAACTTTATTTCCAATTCTGACCCCTTTGGTCACGCCACCACCCGTGGTGTGACAAAACAACACTGTCACGCCAGCTTATTTCTGGTCAAAGTCTTGTCACGCCACTGGTGGTGGTGTGACAGTGTTGTTTGGTCATGCCACCACCAGTGGCGTGACAAAAAATGTGATTTTGAGGACTTATCCTGTGGCGTGACAGTGTTGTTTTATCACGCTACGGGTGGTAGCGTGACCAAAGGGGTCAGAATTTGAAATAAAGTTTGCGATGGGTTAACTTTAAAATAAAATTAAAAAAATTAAATAATAAAAAAGTTCGGCTGCAGACTGCAACTTGACTAGTACTATCTGTGTGGCTTCCGTTTCCATCTTACAGAGCATTGAAGCCAGAAGGCGACAGCTCGCGAATGTGATTTTTTTGCCAATCAAGTGCCCAGATTCATTTTTGTTCAGCCCTACTTCACCCAACCCTAGTCTGCTCTTCATGTCCATTGATCGGAAAGAGCTAGCATTGTTTACTCCATGCCTGTCGCCGCAACTTGAATCAGCGGTAGATCCAGTATTAAATCTTAGGTATGGCGGTGTCGCTCTCTCGCCAGACGTTGTCTCGCCGTGCACCACTAGGGTTTGATCGTTCGGTCATCGCTCGATGGTTCGACGTGTTGCGTTGAGCTTTTTTTGTTTAACTAAACTCTTTTTTAGAGAACAAGTGCTCAATGAACTAATAGAATGAACCCTTTTGGATTATGTAAACATCCTAGACGCATTAAGCACTCATATTACTTCATGTACACCTTGGAAGGTTCTTATGAAATTGTGATCATGATTCAGGATGATTGCTTAGTATAAATTCTAAAAGAACAAATCAAGGGAAGGGAAACAAGAACTTAATCTATAAGTACAATACAAAATATTTCCATTAACTACAAACTGCATGATAATTCAAGGGTGATATAATTAATCTCACTCAAGAATTTTCTACGATAGAACCATCCATGCCCAAATATTCTATTTGACGTGGCCATGGAGATTTGAGAGAAACATTTAATCACTTACTGTCACTTACCAAAGTTGAACTTGAAAGCCTTTTAAGAGAAGCTAGTGAAAAAAGGAAGTATTCTGATTAAGTCGACTGAGGAGCTGAGGCATGCTATCACCAAACAAGAACAGGAGGTAAATTATGAACATATGTATCTCAACAGACAATTGAGGAGCCCGGTTAGCCGGTTAGCTCCCTGGTCCGCTGTCCGCCTCCAGCTGTCTGGCCCTCACTACTACAGAAAAGGTCTTCACAGACGGTTTCAAAATATCATCACATACGATTTCGTGAGCCATTTGAGTTTATGGATCAGTAATGATATGAGGTCATCACAGACGGTTTTTGAACCGTCTGTGAAAAAAATCTATCACAGACGGTTCTTGTTCAGAACCATCTGTGATATTTTTTTCTATTGCAAAAAAAAAAAAACAGATTTTGAGCCAAATCAATCAATTGCTGGATAGTACTTTCCATATGCAACCTCTAGCTAGACAACTAACATCCAATTAAAATTCTGATGGCAAACACATTGTAATTAGTGATTTCAAGTCATAAAAAAAAAATCAGAGTGTTAGTGATTTCAAGTCATGATAAAATCAGAGTATTAGTGATTTCATGTCATGGTAAAATCACAGAGTTAAGCATTTCAAGTTAGAGAGTCAGGTAAAATTGGGAGATACTTATCACAGACTCTCTGATGTCAAGCTATGGTAAAATCAGAGATACTTATCATAGACTCTCTGATTTCAAGCTATGGTAAAATGAGAGATACTTATCACAGTCGATTTTTAATACAAACCGTTTGTGATGAGGACGAGAAGTCACAGATGGTTCGAGTTGAAAACCGTATGTGAAGTATCACAGACGGTTTTCAACACGAACTATCTGTGATATTACTTTTTCACAGATGAGTTTTAGCGCAACCAGTAACACAAACGTTCGCTAAACCAAAATCGTCTGTAATTGTATTTAATACAGACGGTTTTGGTCAACCGTCTGTGATGAGGCGTCTAGTAAACGGTCGCTAAACCAAAATCGTCTGTAATTGTATTTAATACAGACAGTTTTGATCAACCGGCTGTGATGAGGTGTCCAGTATTAGCCTTTTGTAGTAGTGACCTCGCCTGCTGCATCCTGGTAGTAGCACCGCCACGGCACTTCGTACGCACATGGTGCACCCACTCAGCCGCTCGTCGCGCTCCGTGCCTAGTCCACTCCGTCGTCGCTACCCGCCGGCGTACTGCGCCGCTAGGGTTAGGTTGCCGCTATGTAAAACCTCAATTTTTGTGTCTTTTTGAAAAATTTCATAATAAAAATAACCATTTGAATTTTCTTGGTTTGTTTAAAGCTTAATTTGAAATTTCAAAAATTAAAATAATTTAATATGAATAAATCAAACTTCAATTAAATTCAAAACTGGTTTGTTTGATTTTCTGGTTTTTCCAAGTTCTTTTGTCATTTCTTGAAGTTTTAGTTTATTTTATTTCTTTTTTGTTTTCCAAAATTTCCTTTCTTTGTTGTAAAATTTAATTAAAATTAATTATTTTAAAAGTGTTGTATTTCTTTTTGTGTTTCTGCAATTATTTAATCCTAGTATGTAATTCAAATCCAAATTCCAATTCTCAATTCAATTCTCGTTTCCAAATACAAATTCAAATTTCATAATTTGAATTTGTTTTCATGAAATATCTCCATGCCGAGCCCAATTCTTTTTCCCTTTTTTCTTTTTTTCCTTTCCTTCCTTTCTCTTTCTTTCTTTCTTTCTCGTGGCCTCCTCTGCTTCTGCTCCTTGCCGACCATGCCGCCTCCCGCCTCCCGACCACACTAGCCCCCGCCCCTCGGCTCCTGGCCACGCTAGCCCCAGCTCACACCCGAGCTGGTGCCTAGGCCAAGCCCGTGCCCGTGCCACCGCCGTGCGCCGCTCTTGTGCTGTCGCTGTGTGCCATTTCCGCTTCCACCAATTGCACTCCACCCCAACGACCGTCGCCCACATCATGCTACCTTCAATTGCATGCCACCATCATCCCTTGCATTCAATTTTGCCGTTTCCCATCGTTGTTCAATGTCAATTGACACCGTCGCCCATTTCCCACGGGCGTTCCCCATCGATCCAAGTATTGCCTTCGCCCTATAAAGGGAGCACCGCGTGTCCATTGCTCCCTTCTTTGATTTGCCCCAAACCTCAGCGTCTAACTCCCCTCTATTTCGCCAGAACACATGACGCCATTCTTCTTCTTCCTCAAGTCCGGTCATGTCGCCAACACATCGATCGTCTTCTCTGGTGAGCTTTTCACTAAGTTGATCGCGCCATGTCGTGTTCCTGGTCCTCTTCTACCCATCCCCCACATCAATTCAGTTTTTCCCATCGACGAAGCATGTTGCCGCCGCCACCACCATCAACCCGCCGCCGCCGCACCACCTCTGCCGTCCCCGCACCACCCCGACATCGCCGGTAGCTTCCCCTCACTATCACGCAGCCCATGTTCGCGCTGCCCTCGCCTGGTCGCCACCAGAGCGCCGTTGCCTCTGTGCCACCCGTGTGCCTCCTCCCACACCGGTGCTGCTACCGGCCACCGCCGTCATCTCCTATCCCTTCCTTAGGTCACCGGTCGCTGCCGTCCCGTGTGCCTGCGCACTCGTCTACTTCCTGCTCTGTTCTCTTCATTCTATTGCTTCTTGGCTCACTTACAAGTGGGACCCAATGTCAGCAAATTTATTTCATCATTTATTCCTGAACAAGAATAGGGTTCCCCTCCTTCTCCTTTTCCTAGAATTTCCATTTTCGACAAACTTCCAGGTGTTCGTTCTCCTTCATACAAACTCTGATTCCATCGATTCTTGTTCCTAAATCAATCTAAATTCAATATCTCTCTTATGGTTCTAATTTTATAATTTTTTGGATTTTATTTGAATTTATCATAATTTATTTGTCTTGTTTCGCACATATAGAATTCGACGTTGCCGAAGCTAGCTTGGACCAGTCTGTAGGAGTAACTCCAATTTTTGACGAAGGTAAGTCGTAGACCTTTGATCATATTATACTCATTATTAAAAAAATATATTATTTTATATCAACATGCATGCTAATTTTATATCAATTGTTTTTGGGAGTAGCTAATTACCTAATTGACTTTATGCCACCTTGAATATTGTGAATGTTGTGTATCATTTGACACCATAGGAAGGGTTGATATTAGTTAGACATATTTGTATCACCAACATGAGTATTGTAGAGATGTTTAGTCATACTTAGTTTTGATGGGCTTATGATTATATGTTCAATAATGTTAAATTTGACTTAATGATATATTGAATTATGGTACGATGCCACTATTGTGCAATTGTGGTGCGATGCTGCTATTATAAAATTTGTGCCATGGTAAGAATTGTCATTGGTTTTGGTGAACAAAATGATTTATTCTCAGGCGAGTGATCATGTAGTAAAGGGGTGCATGAGGCACATTGTTTTGGACTTAATCACCTGAGTAATCACTAAGAATTTAATCTTGTGCGTCATTAAACTGGTCCTTATTGTACAACCACATGTCTAGTATAGGATGGATCTGACTAATTAATTAGCAATATATTGATTTTAGTTCTGTTTTTGGAAGCGTGAATTCTACGAGGGATATTCACAATGACGCAAGAGAGGGCCCCTGAATGGGTGTGAGGTCCATTCGGTGGTGAAAGCTTAGTGGGCAGAACTGAGTTAAGATAGAACTTTGTAAAGGTCTTGTGATAATCACTAAGTCATAGGCATATGAAAGCGTGTCTTGGCCGACATATTAAGTTGATTATCTCTTGTAGGTAAAATTGTATAACCTCTACAGAGTGCTAAACTGTTCGAACAACCGTGTCTCTGATTATGGACAATGCCTAGGGATTGCACATGGGTTATAGAGTTTTTCATAAATTTTGGATGATGGTTTGGTTGGGAAGTGAGCGGGAGGTTCACTTGTCATTTCAAAACAATTGTCTATTTATTTATTATTCTTTTCAATTACGTATTTCAATCTATTTACAATATTTACTATCAATACTCACTACTACAGAAAAGGTCCTCACAGATGGTTCAAAAACGTCATCACAGACAGTTTTGTGAGCCATTTGAGTTTATGGGTCTGTAATGACATGAAGTCATCACATACGGTTTTCGAACTGTCTGTGATGCATACTATCACAGACGGTTATTAACTCAGGACTGTCTGTGATAGTTGAATAATATAGACAGTATGTAGCTTAAACCGTTTGTGATATCTGAATAACACAGACGGTTTATAGGTAAAACCGTCTGTGATAGTTAACCGACTTCACACACACACACACACACACACACACACACACACACACACACACACACACACACACACATATATAGTTCGTAGTCCCTTGTTAACTAACTCGATGCCTGAATTCAGCTAGCTAGCTCGTTTCTTCGTTCATCCTAAATGTGCAAGTGAACCACTGCTACTCTATCAAATTTGACACACTGGAGTATACGATTTGCTTCATACCAATCCTCCACGACATGAAGCAAATCGTACACCCAGTATGTCAGGTTCGATAGAGTAGCCATGGTTCACCTGGACGTTTAGGATGAACACCCAAGGAGTGAGCTAGCTAGCTGAATTCAGGCCTATATGAAGCCAGGCAAAAGCAGTCACTACTTGGAGATTTTATAGAGAAGAGATCAAGACTAGAGAAGAGGGGAGGCGGGCTCAGGGAGGAGGGGCACCGGGTTCTTGGCCTTCTCGATACTTGCCAATATTCTTTATCAATTAAATGTGATAACAATAAATCAGACTTTTGAGCTCAAATATAATAATGCTTCACTATAATGTCAAGAAATAACTTCTAAAACAATAGTTTTATACTTTCAATCATCACAAAGTCATTCAACTAACAGTGTGTAGAAATGCTCTATTATCTGATTAGCCAACATATTAGTAACAAGTTATATAAAAACTGAACAGAATCACTAATCTCAAATACAGGACAGAATCACTAATCTCAATAAAATAGCCAATCTGCTATCAGTAAACAAGCAAAATTATAGAACACAAATTATCCTCATCATCAAGCTGACAACGACAATTATATATCCTCATCAAGCAATTACCAAAAGTAAAGTAAATCAATTCTCCTAGTGCTAGTCAAGACAGATTGAAATACAACTAGCACAACACACTTAGTAAAGTAAATCAATTATGAAAACAGAAATAACTCATGAAGGGATGGCAAGAACTTCGTAAATTCATATTAATAACAAAAGTCTAGAAATTAAGAAATCCTTTAACCTGTGAATAGAAAAAAAACTTGATTAGTGAGCATTTAAGTAAGTAACAATGTGGACTTAATTCTTACAATGAAAGTTCTATCTCCTAAGTCTTCAAATTTTACTGCTCAGCACTTGAACAAGTTACCATAACAACATGAGTGGCGAAATACTGATGCATGACAATATGACATACTATATATGCACATGGAGCTGTACATACATGTCAAGACAGATTGAAATACAACTAGCACAACACAATTAGTAAAGTAAATCAATTCTAAAAAACACAAACAACTCACGAAGGGATGGCAAGAGGTGGCGGCTCGGGCTCGGGGAGGAGGAGGTGGGCTCGGGGGAGGAGAAGGCGCGTCTGGCTGGAGGAGGAGGCGGTGGCTTTTGCTCACGCTCGGGGGAGGAGGCGCGCTAAGTAGCTCGAGGAGGAGGCGGCGCTGGGCTCAAGAAGATGTGGGAGCTCGAACCCTAGCACATCGCGATGAAACTAATTGTTTAAGTGGGGGCGCAGGCAAATCCTAGAGTCAATAAAAATAGGGTTGGACATCACAGACAGTTCTACAGTAGAACTGTCTGCGATAAATACTTATCACAGACGGTTCTAAAGTAGAACCGTCTATGATATTATTCCAATATATAATAATTTTTTTACTAGCATGGGGCGTGGCGTTTTTGGTATTCTTGGTGCACTTAACAAGTTGCGGTTATAATATTTCGCAATAATAAGTAAATTCTATGGTAATAAACAGTGAAATTGAAGACGACAGAGATATATTTGTTTTTCATCGGTCAGTAATTAATGCCGTCATGTGATTGTATTTAATTTTACGTCAAGTACTTTAATACATGTGCAAAGAACTTAGCATACTCATGCCTAATTCTATAGTCGTCGCTACAGAAGATGACGTAGTCATCTCACCCTTCCGTCACGCCGCAACCGGTGCTCGTGCACCGGTGGCCGTCTTCCGACAGCACCCACACCCGGCCCAGCGGCCCAACCATCTTCCACACCGCCTCCTGGACCGCGTTCGCAGTGAGCCTCTGGCACCGCCTACACTCTCGGTTGGTCCTCTTGGCTGTCTCGCCCTCGACCTAGCTGATGTAGTGCTTCCCAATGTCGCACACCTCGCCGACCGTGTAGAAGAGGAGGCCAAGCATGTAGGCCATGACCTTATGGACGGCATCTCCCGCCCGCTCGAGGCACACGAGGCTGCGCTACATGTCCTGGTGCGCGAAGAAAAGCGGGAAGCCGACGATGAAGCAAGCCTCCGGGTTACCAGCGTTGGCGAGGTGGTTGACAACATCGAGGTAGCGCTTGTTGTCCAGCCACTTCATCGTCTCCTTCCGCTCCAACACCACGTGCCTCCCCACGGCGCCCTCCTTGGATGCCTTATACATGACCTTGTAACTCCAATTAATACACACATACATACAAATTCAAGACGTTATAATAAATATTAGTACATACTTTTGTAGGTATAGCTACGTACGTACGTGGCTCGTAGGCTACAGAGGTCAACCATGGGGTGAAGAGAGCTCACGGCCACATGACCGACAATGTTGACGACGACATCGTGAGGAAGATCAACGACGGTAATCGCCAACCTCCTCGCCTTGGTCTTCGCCGTCATGCTCCGTACATGATCGCTGCGTATACGTATGATCAATGCCGTGATCGTATACAGAGTGATGGGATCAAGAGGTTATATATATATATATATATATATGTATATATAGAGTGATCGATGTCCGGATGATTGATCATCTTCGATGGCGGATCGATTAATATCTTTTTTATAAAACAAGGAATAAATTCGGCGCGTGAGACGAAGAGACGCATCGATCGGCGAACGAAGAAAATCATCAGGGAGCTGAAGCGATATTATCACAGACAATTATAGTTAAAAACCGTCTGTGAAGTCTACACAGACGGTTCGTGTTTAGAACTATCTGTGAAATATACAATTATCACAGACAGTTCGTGTTGAGAACTGTCTGTGATACTTCACAGACGGTTTTAAATATGAACCGTCTGTGATATTACCTCTTCACAGATGGTTTTAGCGCAACTAGTAACGCAGACGGTCTCTAAACCAAAACCGTCTATGATTGTATGTAATACAGACGGTTTTGGTCAACCTTCTGTGATGAGGCGTCCAGTATTGGCCTTTTTGTAGTAATGACTGCTTTCTACAAAAGAACCATACAACTATTCCTTATTCAAACCTGGTATGAATATTAATTGCATACTATTCAATACGGCTTACTGAGTACTTTATGTACTCACGGCTTTATGTTATTGTTGATTGGTTGTTGAGGAAGAATATGGAAATCCAGAGTTCTACGAGGAGTATTTTAAAGACTATACGAACTAGGATGTGCTCCCCACTCGATTGCCCGTGGGCATGTCGGATGGTCACCACAAGTTTTCTTCTTCAGCTGCAAGATTCATTTATTAGTCTTTTAAGCCCTGCCTAGCAAAGTATGTAAACTTCGATCATAAGGTCCGCTGCTTCTATTTAATAATAATTTGCTTATTTCTTAGCTATCTCATAGTATGGATATGATTTTTATCGAAGTTGTCGCTGTGTGAGCTAGTTACTGATCATGTAACTAGTTTGAAATACACAGAAGATCTGGATTTACATGTTCGGGTCCCGACACATTGTGCCGCACTTGAACAGGCTGCGTGTGTGCATAAGGATCGGACCATCGGAGTCTTAGCACCTTCACACCATGGGCCCTAGTTAGCAGTACGGCCCACCAAGCAACGGCCCACATCACCCAAACACCCACATCTTCTGAAGTCTAACGACTACTCACGCAGCTCCGTTGCTTCATCATCTCGAGCAACAAGTTGGCCGGTTTACTCGAGACTAATCTATATATCAACTCCAACCAAGCGCCGGTTCAGCCTCAAACACAATAAATCTGGCCACGATTTGACATCTATCTTCAGGCAATTCAGGATGCCTATAGCACGCGAGTGCAGATCACCTATATTTACCCCCAAATTCACTAGGTTATTTTAGTAAAATAGCAGTACCTATGGCATGAAAGTTGCACTGAGAGATGGTTATGAGAATTTGCCATGTATATCATGTGCTGCCAAGGGCGTTCTCCCTTAATGGGGTGAATTTAATACCACAGCTCGTTCATAGTGCGGCCTATGTGGCTCATATGGTGGTAGGATTAGTCCCACATTACTTGTCTAAAGTGAGTTGTAGTAGTATATAATGCATGTTAGGTCTAAACGTAGTATCTTCTGGTTAACCATTTTACAAAAATCGGGAACAAAAACGTAAGTGATGTACTATGGACATTGAATGAATTTTAGGCCAGGTGTTACACAGGGAGTTACAACCATGTACTTACATGATTGTAATTGGCCCGTGGTGTAGAAATTGAGACTTTTATTTATGTATTTCCCTTGCTGCTGATGCTACACGGTAGCCGCAACTTACTGTATGACTACGCCTCGTGGTCTCTTGGCTTTTTTGAATTTTCTTTCTTAGGCATTAGAAATTTGTAATTCAATATTTGAACAGTTGAGATCAATTTGCTGTAGAAAACAGTTTGCAAGCAACATATTGAGGAGTATACCATGGTTGACACGTCAGATGAGTTGGACAAGATGCATAGATTGTGTTATGTACCCAAATGGACGAACTCTGATGAACACCATAAACCAGAACAATTGATCCAAACCAACACAATACACCAGTATTTGGGGATACAAAATGGGAAGGATTAGAGTCAGAACGAGGAAGAACAATCTAGACTGGGAAGGAGAAGTAGGAGATGGGGAATCGAAGGAATGGAATGTGGGGAGAAGCAGCCACAGGGAGGAAGAAGGAGCCAGAGCTAGTTCTGAATAATCATCTTTGATGCCCTCTTTAGCTGCTATCGACTCCCTTTGTAGTTCCTTCTTGACCCCCCATTTGCCTCATGGCCCACGGCCCAGCGAACAAAGCCCACTCGAAGGTCAGGCCCTCTCTCCTTGAAATGCGGCTTGACCCTAAGCCGATGCAAAAGAATCGTCACCATTGCCACCGGGATCCCATGGTATCCGTAGAACCTCTGTGAGGATCTCGGTTTATTCGGCTTATAATACTTAGTCTTCCATTGACCCTAGCATCACAAATCAAATAAACCAAGCCTCGAGATATGTATACTTCCCAGAAATACAGTATACACACCCCGTTACAAAATCATGCATCAATTCCATTCATTCACGTAGTACCGAAGCACAACAACAAACCAGAAGTTAAAAGTAGAAGAGAGAGTTAATACAAAAGAGAGGTCGACCGGCCAAATAACATACAAATAGCTAAATAAACAGCGAAAGCAAAAGTGCCATAAGATGGCGGTAAACAAAAGCCAATTAGTGTGCCTTTAACCCATAAGGCAATCAACCGGACCGCCAAGCTAGTCGTCAAACCCGAAGCGAAACTCACCAAAGTCAATCCCTTGGGGATCAACCTTCTTCCTCTGCAATAATTAAGCAAAGCAAATAAGTACAAAAATATACTCGCAAGACTTACAGGTAACAAACCTAGTGACTACTACACGCAGGCTTTAATCAAAGGAGAAGGCTCAAGGTTAAATTTTCAGCATAAAGCAAATTTTATTTGCAATAGATAATAAGTTTGAAGGCAGTTTTAACAATCTGAATTTTATTTGCATAAATAACAGCGATACAATAAGTAATAACAAAAAGACATCCTGGAGATGACCAACCCAATGGCCATCACAACGATAGCACGAGTTACCCACTCGTACCACCCATGTCAAGTTTTAATTTAAAAGGTTGTATAGTCTAACTCTTGAAAAGCTTACCCAAGCGTGTCCATAACCTAGGACGAGGCTATTCGAATAGTTTTAACCCTGCAGGGGTGTACCAATGTACCCACACTTCAGACCACCTTTTTGCCAAGCTATTAAACACACTTACTTTGGTATGCCGGCAAGGCTAAGTTCTACGAGACATTTCCAATGGATTGAGCTAATCAAGAGCCGCACGTATGGGGGTTAACCCTTAGTGATCTGCTGACGAAATATGGATCACAAGGACCCATACGTGGAGTAGGAGACACCGGCCTCGGCGGGTGCTCCCCTCCCCACAAACATGTCCAAGTTGCATATGCCACATATGCAACCCACCACATGACTCATTAATTAACACCCCCCTAAAGTACTTAGTCAAGAGAGGTCCCATATATCTCTAGTGTGGTTAGCACGCAAAAATTGCCTGGATAACGGGGACTCACAAGATGTTTGGTCCTTAATTGACCTGGGCACTATTCCAGCCACACCTAAAAACACACCATCTTACCATTGTGTCCAAGTCCAAATCATTTTTTTTCATTTTTAGTTTTCACAAATAAACATAACACAAAAAGTTGACGCATAGAGTCATAATGAGTTTGTGTGATCAAGGTTATCGACTAAGTCGATAACCGCCCAATTCTACCGGTAACTAAGCATTGCTAAGCATCAAATCGTAAAAACAATAAAAGACTATAAATCCTTCACCGGGCTCTAATTCACCAGTGAGAATAATAACCTATGGCAGTGGCAGGGGTGAATAATTTTAAGGCAACAATGCAATAGGCTTAGCTACCTCTAATCGACAAAATTAACTTTGACACAAGAAGCATGCATACTTAGGTTTTGCAATCAAGATATTAGAATTTAAAAGTAGTAGGAGCAATATGATCAAATGATGTTACACTGTTTGCCTTGCTGTAGGTCACTTGTTTGCTGCAGAGGATCACTCACGCAATCAACACGATTGTCGAAACCTATCGAAAGAACGAGAAAATCCAATAAAAACGAAGAACACCGAAAGAAACTCAAAAGCCAAAGTCATACAAAATCCATGAAATTTATACAGCAACAAGGTTATGATTTTAAATGAATTTAGAAACCAGAATGGTTCAATTTGGACTAAGCATGAAAAAGTTATGCCCTAAACAGTTTCTCTCAACCAGGAAAATCCAATTTAAAATTAATTTCGGTTACTGTTTATGGCACAAATTTCCAGAAAGAATTTGAACTTGAGATTTTTATGGTAGGTAGATATTGACATCCTAAGGTTAGCAAAACTGAGTTTACTAAATTTGGAGTTAAAATGAATTACTTATGATTTTTCTAAGTTGTAAACCTAGCACATGTTACTTTACAAAAACATAACCATCATCAAAACCTATTTCATATTAAAGTACACTAACAGAGGAATTTAAAAAAATTGAGTTTGCACAATTTGGAGTTTCAGGGAATTACTTGTGTCTTTACAAATTCTAAATAGATTTTTAGACAATATTTATACCTAATCAAGTCAATTCAACCTATATAATTTTCTGGTACCGAATCAGTGTCTACATGTATTTTTAGGTTAAACTTTAGCTAAACTAGAAATTATCACAGTTGGATTCACCCAAAAAGGATCTACAGAGATTTAGTTATGCATTTTCCAAATTTAAATGAATTTTTATACACAAAATAACCCTAACAGGAATTGAATCTGTTATTATATTTTTTTGGAGTTAAACTAAGCTTAAAACCATTTTTTAGATTAAATTTTAGTTAACAACAAAATTAATAAAATTGGAATCCACTGAACACGACTTATATTGAATTAGATATCAATTTCTAAAGTTTAATGCATTTTTCAGTGGTGAAATAAAGCTTACCAGGAATTAATAACCATTTCCGAAAAGAAAACGACGTGGCGCAATGTGGGCCGCTGATGCGCTATCGCACGGCCCACGCGCAGCCCAGCATAGTGCGCACACGAATGGAATGATAAACATTCGTTGGATCTAAAATGGATGGCCGAGATCAATCGAGCGCTATTCATAACCCGAACGGCCCAATGAACCTCAGCCGCTGATCAAGCGATGGACGGCTGACACGAGCTGAGCCGATCGGGACAGCCCGAACGGCCCACTGATCTAGGCCATTGGTTTCAAATCCGACGACCCAAAATGATCAACATTCAGCGCACACCCGGGGAGAGAGAGAAAAAGGATAGGACCCACAGGTCAGTGACCGTGTGTCACGTGCGAGGGTTAACGCGCACGGGGTGGTTTAAGTGTGCGGGCCCACTGGTCAGTGACCCATAGGTTCGCTTAAGACCGTCATTAATTACTAATCAATGATTAACAGTGATTAGCCAATGATTATCATTAATGATGCCCTAAATGACAGTGCGACCGCGCCCGGATAGGTTTAAAAGGGTTGGGCCCACCTAGCAGTGGCACATAAGGGCTAGTTTAAGATAGACATTAATTGCTAAACAATGATTAACAATGATTAAACATTGATTAACAATTAAATGACCGAAACTGTGTCCGATTACGGCACAGCCCAGGGCCACGCCCGTCCGACAAATGGCCGAAATGGCCAAAATGGGTGCGCAATAGCAGTGCGCACCCAATGGCGATGGTCTCGACGGCGGCGGCGGCCCACAACGCCGGCGAGCCGGAGGAGAGCGGCGCGGCCAAAACCGAAAATGACGAAAAAGCTAAAGGAGCTCCGCAGCGGTTCTGAGAAGCGGTGCCCGAGCATCAAGGGGCTACATAGGAGTTACCTCAGTGCGGTAGAAGTTCAAAGATGGTCGGAGGAGCCCGCGACGATGAACAAGACCAAACAACGAAGAAGATGACTCGGGGAAGATGGCCTGAGCAGCAATAACAACTCCGGGTCATCCAGAGAGCTTTAACATAGCCCAAAGATGGTCCACAAGCAATGAATTGAGGAAGGGAGGGCTTACCGGCACTGAGTTTGCCAGAGAGTATGCAAGTCTCCTCCAGGACAAAACTCCATAACTAGATAAGAAAACTTATCAGTCTCAAAGTGGGTGTATAATGTCGGAAGAAAAGGAAAAGGGTGATCCAGGCACTGCAAGATCTCCTTCCCAGTCTAGGCTCGAAGCAACTTCTTACGACTTGCAAGGGATGCCTTGTCCATAACCTTCATTGCAAAATAGCTCTGTGTTCCACTCAATTCTGAAAGATACACACTGCCGATGTCACCACAGCCTAGCTTCTTCAATAGCTTAAGGTGGCTCAGGCCAAGGATCCCATCTCTAGTCCTGATCATCTGGATTACCTCCCATCGTGAATCATTTGCCTTGTGAGGCTTGCTTATGCTACTGATGCTACTGCACGAGTTTTCATCACTGTACTCCTCAATCTTGTCCTGCACATACATCTTGCCACCACTCCTGCATGAGTTTTCATCACTGTACTCCTCAATCTTGTCCTGCACATACATCTTGCCACCACTCCTGTTCTTCTGCTCCCTGCTTAGTGCTTTGTCATACCAGAAATTGTCTGGGTACTGCTGAAGGTAGTTTGTGAACTCCTCATCATATAGAAGGCTATCAGTGTTAGCAACACCAAGGAAGAGCCAAGCCAGACCACCAAAATTGAAAGTTGGGACATCTTCCATGAACATACGACGTAGATAGCCACAGAAGGGAGCAACACCAGTGCCAGTGGCAATCATGATATGGGTAGCATTTGAAATATCCTCAGGTAGGAGCATTATTTCGCCTGAGGGGCCTGTAATATGAATTTTGTCCCTTGGTTTTGAGTCACACAGGAAATTACTGCAGATGCCTTTCTTTGAGGGGTCTTCCTTTCCAGTTTCAGGATCATAATAAACAGCACGTCGAACACACAAACTGGCTGTCCTTCCATCGAAAGAATCACCATACCTAGTAGACGCAATAGAATAGAGCCGAACCGTATTTAGGGATCCAGGTTTCTTTGCATCGGCTATACCATTTACAATTCCATTTTCCACAACTTCATTTTCATCATCTACAGGACGCTCTGAAACAATTTTAGCCTCAATGGTTTCGGCAGAAACCTTGCTAGATGTAAGATCAACATACTCATTTCACTGGTGAGTTGGTTTCTGCTCCTTTGAATCCATTTCATAATTCGGGTTGCTTGAGTGAACTTGCAGCCCTTGAAGGTACCCTTTAACCCTAGCACAAGCAATGAAAAACTTTGACAATTTGACTACATCAAAACCAATGCCAGAACTGATAACTAATTGAAATAGATCCATGGCCTCCACTCCTTGCCCTGCCCACACAAGTCCAACCATCACCCAAAACAAGCTCTGAAATTTCCCATAATCCTAGTATAACAGTAATAGTTGTTCTACCAATATCACTCCATGCATAAGTGAATTTAGCTCACCCATTTCAGCATTAGTGAATGTTGTGATCCATGACTTGATTCCTGCTTGTTTGTGGAGCAACTGGAGCAAGGTCCCATGTCCTTGAGGTGATGGCCATGGGGGCATCCATGGCACTCCACCTTGATTGCACCTGAACTATGGGCATGGTTCCATCCACTGCTCCCAAACCCTGCCTACAAAATACCGCTCCCTCTTGTTTTTGTCATCCATTTCGCTGAATATCTCCATTGCAGGAACCACTTGTGTAGCAAATACATGAGAGGAGAAGTCTGGGAACCTGAGGTTGTAGCTGGTCCATGAGTTGTCATGGCTGTCGATGGCAAGCGCGGCTTCGACCTGAACCTTTGCTGCATGTTGGTAGCTAGTCATGCCCCACGGTGCACATTTAGCACAAAGGACAACACCCTCACGGATGGGCAAGGCGGAGAGGGTACGCTGCATGTGGTAGATGTGAGGGCTCAATAGTGATGTCACCAGCAGTAATACCTCCAAGGTGCATGTGTTCCCATCCTCTTCGACAACGATCTCGCCAGAGGAGTGGACAAGGACGATGTCGGCGATGTCGAGCATGGCGTCGATCGAGGGAGGACCCGAGGCCGTGTTCGGCATGAATGCGGACGCCCGCGAGTCGGTGTCGTCACCGGGACAATTCATCGAACACCCGGTGGGCATCAGGACATCCAACTCGCCGGTGGCAAATAACCTCAGCAAGGAGGCCTGTGCCAGCGTGGTCATCGACTAGGGCGAGTCTCGGATTGGTGAAACTAGCCACTGGAGGTCAGCCTTGAGGTCGATGAGGGAGGTGACTTCATCATGGCGACTGCTCGGCCTGAGACGTTGGTCAGTAGTCGAGGAGCAGAGCGCTTCTGCACGAAGAAGCGAGTCGGCGACGACTGGTGTAGCCGGCTTGGTCTCTGCCTTGACCTCCAGACGGATGGGCTTCATCTCCCCTACCAAAGCATGGATGGCCTCGCACTGGATTTGCAGCTGCTTGATCAACTCGCCTCGTGCTAGGATTACCTGGGTCAGCTTCTCGAGTTGTTGCTCCATCACGATTGCTGATCGCTAGTGTGATAGCGTGCGTGCTACGGATCGGAACAACTTTGATACCAATTGTTACATACCCGAATGGATGAACTCTGATGAACACCAGAAACCAGAACAATTGATCCAAACCAACATAATACACCAGTATTTGGGGATAGAAAATGGGAAGGATTAGAGTCAGAACGAGGAAGAACAATCTAGACTGGGAAGGAGAAGCAGGAGATGGGGAATCGAAGGAATGGAATGTGGGGGAGGAAGCAGCCTCGGGGAGGAAGAAGGAGCCAGAGCTAGTTCTGAATAATCATCTTCGATGCCCTCTTCAGCTGCTATCAACTCCCTTTGTAGTTCCTTCTCGACCCCCCCATTTGCCTCATGGCCCACGACCCAGCGAACAAAGCCCACTCGAAGGTCAGGTCGGTCCATGACAGATTGGTGATGAACAGCTGATGGGAGGCAAGGAGTTATAGTCGTATCATGTGTGCACGATTGCCGTTGATATTGGGAGTAGGGATTGGGACTTCTTTATTTCCCATGCGGCCGATCGAACACAGAAATCGTGGGCTTGTATGTAAACCAAACTAAATATTGGTAATACCAACGAAAATTAACTGTTGTTTGGTTTGCTACCAAAATTTAGTAGTGTATGAAAATTTATAACACCAGTAAAATTTAATGCCACATGTGGACAATCTGAAGGCACCACGCCGGTGGCCACCTCCCGCCCTTGCGTTCCTTCTCGACTCCCGTGGCGCTTCCCCCGTGGAGAAGCAAGCTTGCACTATTCCTATCGCTCGTCGGTCTTCCTACTGTCCTCCAGTGATGTCTCCATCAACTTCTCTAAGGCAGGTATGGGTCGGTGGCATCAGGTTTGTTGCGGTGGAGTCCGACGCATAGTGCCTTGAGGTTGGGGTTCTAAGGAAACATCTCGGGTAATGTGTGGAACAATGTAAGTCAATATCCACAAAAAATATATGCGGTACAAGAAGAGATTGCTTTGTATGCGACAATTGACAGACTTATAAATTTACTCATTATACTACATTTTGAAATTAGCTCAAAAAATAAAATCAAACAAATATTCTATGTTACAATGCTGCAACATTTGAAAAGAATAGTTGCAACAATTTACAAACAAAGATGCAATAAATTCAGAACAAATCTGCAACAGATGGATTTCCCACAACGAAGTAGGAACATGGCTTGCAACAACACACAAAAGGGGCTGCAACAAATCAAATCCCCACTTGCAAAAAAAATCTTTTGCTACAACATTTTGAAAGACAGATTACAACAAAATAAAACACTGCATGCAACCATTCAAAAAGGGTGATGCAACAAATTGAGGAAATACTTGCGACAAACCACCTAGATGAGGAGGGGAGCAGGCGGATGTAACAGCCCAAATTTCAAATTTCAGAAGAAAATAAAATTTAATTATTTTTTGGAATTTTCTAAATTTTTTAAAAGCTTTCTATAATTATTTTAAAGTCAAAACAAATTTATTTACCAAATAATAGTTGGAAATAATTTATCTAAGTCCCAAATAACTCTAGAAATTTTTGTGAATTTTTCTAGAATTGTTGGGATTTATTTGCTATTTTCTAAAGCTTAAACGAATTAACAGAAATAGTTTAATTGTTAAATTAATTTAAAATCCCAAACTCGTTTTAGGTCGAAACCCAAAACTTTGGCCCAATCCTCTTTTTCTGTGCGGCCCGAACCGGCCCGCACCTCGCACCGCCCCTGTCTCTCTCTCACCCACCCCCGGTCTCACCTGCCAGCCTCACACGCGCACACGCGTTAAATCCACATCAACTCCTATCAACCGTTGGATCAAAATCCAACGGCCAGCTTTCGTGTGAACTTGGACGTGTTGAACGTCCAACACGCGCTCCAAACGGCCCATTCTTTATGGACCGTTCGATCTTGACCGAACGACAAAAGTCCAATCGCATATTGTTTCTTTTCTTTTTATTTTCCTTCCTTTCACTGCCAATTGGGCCCCACCACTACAGTGTCGTCTTCCTCCCCGTTTTCATCTTCACCGAGTCAATCGCCATTGCCGCACACGATTGAGCTCCGCAACGGCCTTATCCCAACCACCCCCGCTCCTCACGCGTGCGTGTGCACGACCACGCCCACCTCCGCCATACCTCCCCACCTTCTTCCCCCTTTCTCCACGATGGTTTCGCCCACAACGCCGCAACTTCCGCCATGACCTCCACGACCTCCATGTCGTACTAGTGCCCCTCAGCCCCTATAAAAGGATACCCCGGGTGCGCCTCTACCTCCTTAATCCAACGCCACCATTCTTTGCCACTCTCTTGCTCCGTAGCACCCGAGTTTTGAAGTTTTTCGCCGACAGTTGAAGTTCACTTCTTCCCCGATTTCGGCGTCATCAAGCCCGCTCCGCCCCCTTCGTCCACATCTTCGGCTTCGCAATGTCGCTATAAAGCTTGTGCGCGCATCCACTTCGTCGGAGGACCCCCACAACATCTTCTTCGTCGTCGACCCCATCTCACCACTGCCAAAGCTCGCTGCCGATGACCATTTAGCCGCGCCCGCTTGCAACTAAGGTGAGCATCATGTTCAGTGCGTTACTGTAACATCCCAAGTCTTGGCTTGTGTTTCAAATATAAGAAAATGTGTAGAAATTAAACTTTTCTTGTATCTTGTTGTTGTATGAATGGTATGAAAATTCTTGTAAAAGAATTATGGGAAATACAACATCACAAGCCTCTTTTGACCTAAGTCTTGAACCTTTGAATTTTTTTCTAGATAATCTTGTGATCATCCTCTACAAATATTTTTCATTGGTTCTAGGGATGCTGTATGACTCCTCTGAGAAATTTCACTATTTTTAGAAATTGTTTGAATATTTTAAGAGGTTAGTCAAACCCTAGCTCAGAACCTTAGGAAATTTTAAGGAAAGATGCTCTACATAAAACTCTCTGAAAATTTTATACAAGGTCAATACTTGGGTCACCAAGCTACTGTAAAAATTTCAGAATTTTTGGAGTTAATTTGCTACCTTGAAAAATTCCCCAAATTTTCTATTCTCATTTCAAAACCATAGTCAAATCACTGTTGGGCTCGAGTCAGACCCGAGCCCAACCACTTGACTTGGTCGAACCAAGTCATTTAAGTACTTTCGGGCGTGGCCAGTTGAGCGCGATCCTTATGGGCTGTTCGATCTTGGTCCAACGCTCCGGACCTCCCGTCGCCTGGACCACCTCATGTCTTGCTGCAAAAGACCACCTCTTGGTCATTTTACAAAGACCACCCTCTGTGATCCTCATGATCACTCTCTAGTGATCTGGACCATCCAGGACCACCCTCAGAGAATCTAAGCCGTCCATGAGCACTTCCAAGTAATCCGAGCCGTTCATTTCCGTGTCAACCGTCAAAGTGTATTGGACTCGTTCCTTTTTGACTCAGCCTAAGCCTTTCATTTGTTGTGACCCAAGCCACTTTGTTTTCTCGCAATGACAGGTGGCCCCCCACTAGTCCTGGTCATCTCTTCTTCGTGAGCTCATGTCCGTGCCGTGTTGTCAGAACAGCACATGGGAGTGGGTGGCATTGTAGGGTCACCTCCTTGGAGTCCTTCAATGTCTTCTTGTCCTGTGCATTAAATGCTTGCCAGTAGCATGCCCTAAAGGTCTTCCTTCTAACTACTCCTATCGTACTCAGCCGTCCATGGCAGAGTCGTGAACTAGGACCATGACAAACCCTAGTTCTCATTTGGTCTTGTTCCTCCGGCTATAAATAGCCTTAGAGCTCCATCCTTATCCTTTTTCAGCACTACCATCACCTCCCACAGCTTTACTTTAGCTCCTTGAGCTCAAAATCCAAAGAATACACCAAGGTCGCCATTGTCGGCCGACAAGAGCTTGGCAGCACCACCGTGCTCCAGCGGCTCCTTTGACCAATCTTTCATGTCAATTTGAGCCTCTTGTCATCTTAAGTTTTTCCCCTGACTTAATTCTTGTTGCCATCCTCAGGAATCGACAAATTTGGGGGTTAAAACATTTGGGTCAAGATTTACCCCTTTCTTCCTCAGCACCGGTCGTTTTGTCCCTGACATCTTCTTCATCTTCGGCACTGGTCATCTTTGCCAACACACCACCGTCCATCTCTAGCCCTCTCTAGCACCCAGGTAACTTCTTTATAGTCCCTTAGTGCTTGGGCACCTGCTTTGTTGGACAGTGCGGAGCTACTTTAGTTTTTGCGTTTTTGCCGTGCTTGTCGCCAGCGGTCATCTCTGGCTAGCTGCCGGTAGAAAGCGTTTTAGCCTTGGCTTTTGGTACCTCTAGGTGCACCTCGCTATTTAGGACCCATTCCTGTCCTTGGTTCACACCGCCGTGACCGGAGTCGCCGGCGGTGAGCTCAAGCTCAAACTCGGGTTTTTGCCATGCCTTACGCGGACAGTCACTGTAGTGTGATAATTAGCATTTAATCTGTCCTAAGCTTAATCATTAGCTTTAATTACAACTCTTATCGGTAAAGCACGTGTTGGCGTTAAGTATGGGACCTCCAGCCTATGACAGGTGGACCCCGTCACTTAAGCATCTCTAAGCACCATGCACTTAGCTTTAGGTTTGGTCGCTGACATGCGAGCCCATGCTTAAGAACCCCAGTGTGTATCTCACTGCATCGCGATGAGTCTATGGCATGTGGGCCCCACTTGTCAGTAGCCCAGCCTCTCTCTGGACGTCTGAAAGTCTCGTTGCTTTTGGGCCGTTAAGACCACCTCTTAGACAAACCTCAGGGCCCCTTAGGTTAGATCTTAGCTGTTAAAGACCTATTTGGATCTAACCTTGACCATTAGGATCACCCTCTGTGTTTCCGTAAAAGACCTCTCGTGGTTATTTCTTTGCAAAACCACCCTCAGGACCACCCTCGGGGTCCTCTTTGCAAAAGACCACCCCTTGGTCTTTTGTAAAGAAAACCTTAGGACCTCCCTCCCCGCAGATCGTAACCTTTAGGACCACTCCCGAGTAGATCTTGACCGTTCAGGACCTCCTCATGGACATCTGAGCCATTCAAGACCTCCCCTCCTTTAGACCTTATCGTTGAGGACCTCCCCGTAGAGATCTTGACCGTCCAGGACCTCCTCTAGTAGATCTTAGCCGTCCAGGACCTCCCCTCGTGTAGATCTTATTTTCCAGGACCTCCTCTTATAGATCTTGGCCGTCCAGGACCTTCCCCTTTTTAGAACTTGACCTCTAGAACCTCCCCTAGGTAGATCTAAGACGTTGAGAACCTCCCCGTGGAGATCTCGACCGTTAGGACCTCTCCCTATGAGATCTTAGCCGTCAAGACCTCCCTCAGTTTAGATCTCGACCGTCAAGACCTCCTCAGCGCGCGTGTGCGTGGGTGCTGTGCTCCCGTGCGCTGGCGCCGTGAGATCTCAGATCAACAGCTCCGACCTCTTCGGTTGAGTTAGTTTAAAAAGGAAAGCCCGAAAGTTTTTATTGCAAACTGTTAATTGTTTTAAATTTCAAAAGTGCATAACTAATTCATTTTAACTCCTTTTTGAGTGATTTCAATTTTGTTTTGTTCCTGTTTAACTGAACTTTAATTTGAAAGTGTGTTTGAACACTGTTCTGTACCAGAGAGCTGTGTGGTTGTATTATCTTGTTAACATTAATTGTTGCTCTAGAAATTCCTTTAAAATTGTAAAATGCACAAGTTATCCTCTGTAACTCCAAATTAAGCAAACTAAAATGTGTTAGGTTCCTCTGTTAATATGCTTTAGCATAGAATAGGTTTTACTTATGTCTTTGCCCCTGAAATATGTTATGCACAAGTTTCATAGCTTAGAGAAATCATAAGAAATTCATTTTAACTCCAAATGAAGTGAACTCAATTTTTCCGTTCTTAGTATGCCATGCTCTACCTACCATAAACATTTCATGTTCAAAAACATTCTAGAAATTTGTGCGATAAACAGTAACAGAAAACAATTTAATTTGAATTATCTAGCAAACTGAAATTGTTTAGGCTATAACTTTTGCATGCTTAGTCCAAATTGACCGATTCTTGTTGTTTAATTCATTTAAAATCATTATCTTCCTGCTGTATAAATTTCATGGGATTTGGATAACTTTGGTTTTTGAGTCTTTTTTGTGTTCTTCGTCTTATTGGATTTTCGCATTCTTGCGTTAGGTTCCGAAGAATTTATTGAACTCGAGAGTGATCCTCAGTAACAAGATTGTGATCTTCAGCAAGGCAAGCAGATGTAGCATCATTTGATCATATTACTTCTACTATTTTCAAAGTCTAATATATTGTTTGCAAAATTTATGTATGCATGTGCTATTTTGTTGTTAAACTATTATCGATTAGTTGACCCATTAGATGCATAATCTGTAGGCAAATGTTTATCCTCTACTACTGAGCCTAGGATTATCTTGCTGTGATTTAGGGTTCGTTGGATGAGCTCTTGTCACTTAGTAGTTACGAGTTAATGTTGCTTAGTCATGCTTACTCACCGGTAGAATTTGGCGGTTGTCGACTTAGTCGATAACCTTGATCACACAAAACTTATTATGGCTTTATGTCCATGTAATACTTCGGATTAAACTTTGAGGATGAAAATTGATCTTTAGGAGAGGAAACCATGGGAATAGTGAATTGTCTCTGGATTTAGGGGTTATCTCTAATTTCGCCAACTTGGGCCGGGCTAGAGGCCCAATTGGACCCCAAGTGGCCGCCAAGGGGGACTCCACCCTTTTCTCCCTATGCCAAACCCTAGTTTTCTCCCCTTTGGCCGCCCCTCCTTCTTGGCCGCCACCCTTTGGCCTTCCTCCCATTGCGCCCAGCATCTCCTCCTCCCCGGTGTTCTCTCATGGTGGTGCCCCTCAAGTCGTCTTCCCCGCTGCGGCATTGATCTTCCTCCGGTGCCGGTCTTTGCAAGAAACGGGACGACGATCGTGGGCTGTGGAACAAGGAGGAGAAAAGGAGGAAGAACTTCTTCGCCAAGGATCCTTCCACCTACTCCCTGGTTGCAGCAAGGGTAACGATGCGATCCTCGTGGTTTGATTGTTGTTAGAAGAGATTTGGATACGCTTTTGTTTAGGCAGACTTGCTGAAATTTAGAAACTGATTCTGTCCAGTACGTTGTAGAGGGTGTTTCGGTTTTTTTTAGGCAGAATCTGAAGGTTTGGTCTCCTAGAGATATCTAGGTCTTGTTCTTACGTTTCAGTGGCCGCCGAGTTCACTCAAATCCGAGGTCCGAGTCAAAAGTTATGATAGAATTAGTCTTGACTGTCCAGAATCCTGACGAGATTCTGTAGTCAATTTGTAAATTGTATAAGAAATTGTTATTCACAGATTTTGAACTTGGTGTCTCCTAGAAAATTGAAGTATCCCCTGTCAGGTTTAGATGGCCACTGAGTTTACTTGATTCCGAGTTATGGGTCAAAAGATATGTCTGTTTTAACAGTCGCTGCCAGAAACCTGACGTGATTAATCTGTCTGTATATTTTCTATATTATGATAGAGAAGTTGGAAGAATCTGAAAGTTCACCCGACTAGGTTATTGTAGGTAATTCGATAACCTTTTCAGATTGGTAAAGAACGCTCAATTCGGAGTTGTAACATAGAAGTTATGATCAACTGAATATTTCTGCTGAATTGTGGTAGGCTGAATCTGTGCTGAATGTTCAAACAATTATTAGCCTATTAATTTGACCAAATTGGATTGTCGCGTCAACTAGAGTTTTGTAGTTAGACCAGTTAAGAATCTACAGAAATTGGGTTTGCTATTTTTCGACTTCCAGGCTGTGAGTTATGTTAGTCCCCGTGTTGCTGTCCAGGATTTTCTTATTGGACAGACTCCGCTGTTTTCAGTCTATGCGATATAGGATTTAATTGAGTCCTAATAGAAGTAAAATAGAACACCGACTAGTTGAGCTGGGTATCATGTATACTTATTAAGTTATTTCGTTGGTTTAGGCGGCGAAACTCCGGGTATAAGAGCGCCTTCGTTGCCAGATAACGCTTCGCAACGCGGAAGGCAAGTACCATGTTTATTTGGATGTTTGTGCATTGTGGTTATTAGCATGAGTTGTTTTGGTAACTTGTGAGACATGTGAAATGAATTATTCATGCCTTGTTCAATACATTGAGTTCATGAATAGAAGTGATGTTATGGTATATTTCATTTAATTGTTGCATGCATTCATTGACATTTGACGTCCACGGGAGTGGATGAGAACCACCATCAATTCCAAGATGGTTGGATAAGACCCATTAATTCCAATATGGGCAATGTTGGACACCCGTATGAAACGTTCTTCATACGGGAAGTGGATCCCCGCATTTTTGTTAAGATGCGGGCTTGAGTGATCACCGACGGTGTTCACCGCTATACCAGATAATGCGCGTGTGTGCATCCATTCCTTGATTTGAGCATTCATATCATGTACTCATAAGTAATCCAAAGGTGATGATCGAACCCATTGATGTTATGTGTGATCTTCAATGAATGAATGTTTTTCTTAATCATTGTACTTGCTGAGTCATGGACTCACTCTTGCTTTGTTTGTTTATTTCTAGGTGATCGTTGATGAAGTTCACTTGGGAGGGAGTAGATGAGCACTACTCGAATAATGCACTTCACATTAGACTCATTACTATAATAAATAATGATTCTCTTTTGTCATCTTTTGGTTTGTAATAAATAAATTTAGTCATGGATGGTATCTTTATGATCAATGAGAACATAGATGAGAACTTTAAGTCATATGGTTATTTGTTATCTTAGCTCATTATCGTTGATTCATGTTTAGATCTTAGAATTTGATTTCATGACTAGTTTATGATTACTTGTGTGTTTTGTTGTGTGGAACCTCCAGATCCTCGTATACAAAGGAGGTTCCACAAATTTAGTATTTCACTTAGGGTAGTTGCATTCCGTGCTCGTCTTTGAGTTGGGGTGTTTCATTGGTATCGAGGCGGGCTTTAGGTCCGTGGTTAAAATAAAATTATTAAATTGACACACTCGTACCTGATGGGTTGGGTTGGGCAATTCGTTGTTTCCGCAATTTTCTTGTTGTTATGATTTATTTGTTGTGCAACCGTTGTTCGATTTGGTGCGTTCGTTGTGTTGTCCTTAGATGGCGAGAGGTAGAGGCCGTGGCGTCGCCATCCGTGGTCGCGATGCGTGGGCGTGGTCCGGTTGTTTACGCAACGTCCGCGAAGAGGCCGCCGTGGGGTTAATGAGGAGGTTGCCTCACCGCCAACCACCGTGGAAGCTCAAGCTGCGCCGGCGGCCGATGCTCGGCGGTGTCGGCGATTATTCGAAATCTTCAAAGGGAGAACGAGCAGCCCGCGTCGGCGGTGCGGCGGCTTATCTGCTGCTCTGTTGCTCCTGCGGCCGTCGTGATGCTTTGCTGCTTGCCGCCATGGCAGGTCCGGTTGTTGCGCGCTTCCACCGAGACTAGGATGAGTCTTCGTGAGTGGATGACGCTCGCCGAACACGTTTGATGGGGCGTACCCGCCGAGCAAAGCAGATTGGCTCGGTACATGGAGCGTCGATTCGAGCATTGGAGATGAACTCGGCGCAAAGGGTTCGTTTTGTGGCCTTTCAACCAAGGTCAAGCCGATATCGGTGGGAAGGGGTTCATGCTCGCTAGGACCCGGTCAGGTCCGATTTGGGAAGTTTTGTGTACGATCAGAGCCAAGTACTATCCGGATTCTTTTATTGAGAAGATGGAGCGGTCATTGCTAGTGTTGACTCGGGGCAATAGGTCGATGTCGAGTGCGAGATGGAGTTCAACAATGCTGTGCGCTTTGTACCAGTGTGGCGCTGATGACTTGGAGAAGGCCAAGAGGTTTCGCCGGGGTCTCCTTCAGAGTATCGTCGATCTTGGGAGCCTCGGTTTTGCGTGATTTCAAGACTTGTGGTTGAGCGAGCTAGAGGATAGAGCGGAGAGAATTCTCCTTCGCGAGGCAAGCAGTGGTGGCACTACTACATTGGTGGTTCGGTGGTGGCTGAAGAGGAGTTTTGGTGGTGGAGGTGGGTCCTCTCGGCCTACTTCCAAGAGGTTTTGAGGAGCCCATCTCGTCCGGCCAGCGGGCGATCTTTTCTTGGCGCCACGTTTTCTTCTTCCACACTCGGATGCGCCCGTTCCTGTGTCAAGGTATGAAATGTTTTAAGTGTGGAGAGGGCATCGTGCGTCGAATGTTCTTTCAGAGGGACTTGTCGTCGGTGTGGTCGAGAGGCCACAAGCTTTCGTTTGTGCGAGAATCCGCAAGTATCATCAAGTGGGAAGCGCCCAGCGGCGTCGTCCTCTAGTACTCCTCGAGCTCGGTTCGCACTCTGGTTGCACCTTTTGTGCCACAGTTCTTACCAGATGGGTTTCACCGCAGCCAGCTCTCTGCGCCTCCGGCCGGTTCTTTCGGAACCTCGCTCCATCTGCTCGCCCTCGTTCTCCTGCTGCGGTTCCTGCCTCCCTCTCGAGCGTTGGTGCGTCCTCTGCTCCGGCACCTTTGGGAGTCTACGCCATGCCCACCCACGACACCGTGGGCCTACGATGTGGTGACAGTACTTTATTAGTTGATTCACATGAGGCTTTCGTTCTGCTTTGATTCAGGGCTACTTATTCTTTTGTGTCCTTAGATTTTGTTAAAAGGCGGGTTTGAGTGTGCAATCTATTTCGAATCTGTGGTGGTCGGTTCCCGGAGGTCTTATTTCTAGCTCTACGCTTTGTCTCCGGCTGTACTATCACTATAGAAGATGAAAATTTCATTGCCAATCTCATGGTGATTCATTTATCACCTTTGATGTTATCTTGGGTATGGATTGGCTATTCTTTTACCGTGCCAAGATTTGTTGTTTTGGAAGACGGTGACTTTGCGTGCTCCGTCGGAGAGGAACTAGTGTTTGAGGCGGTCGCCGTTTGATTCCACGTGTGTGTTGGCTAGTCTGTTTCCTAGTCGTCGAGCCTCGAACATTGGGTTGCTTTGGTCTCTTAGCGAGAAGTCGAATCTCCACCGTATTGAAGATATTCTCGTGGTGAATGAATTTCTGACGTGTTTCTGTGGAGCTTCTGGTATGCCTCGAGCGTGAAGTGGAATTCGGATAGATCTTGTTCGGAACCCGACCTATTTCGATGTCTCCATACCGTTTGGCACGACCATTTCGGAGGAGTTGAAAAAGCAACCGGATGATTTGCTATCCAAAGGTATGATTCGGCGTAGTGTATCGCCGTGGGAGCTCTGCTACGTTCACTAAGAAGAAGGACGGTAGTTGGCGTATGTGTGTGGACTACCGGCTCTTAATCAAGCAATCGAAGAATAAATATCCGTTGCCCGTATTGAAGATCTCTTTGATCGCTTGAAGGGAACTAAAATATTTTCCAAGATTGACCTTGATCAGTTATAATCGATTCGAGTTCGCGAGCAAGATATTGAGAAGACGACTTTCTCTACAAGGTATGGTCATTATGAGTATAAGGTTATGTCATTTGGACTAACTAATGCTCTGCGATTTTCATGGAAGCCATGAATAGTATGTTGCACCCTTATCTTGATGATTTCGTCGTAGTATTTATTGACGACATCTTGATTTATTCCAAAGCGGAAGAGGACCATGCTCAACATTTGAGGTTGGTACTGGAGACCTTGAGAGAACCAATTTTATGCCAAATTGAAGAAATGTGAATTTTGGATTTCTGAAGTTGGGTTTCTGGGCCATGTAATCAATCAAGAGGGCATTTCTGTCGATCCAAGTAAGATTTCAACAGTGGTGGAATAGAAGAGACCAACCAATGTAAAAGAAGTGAGGAGTTTTCTGGGTTTGGTGGTTACTACCGGCGGTTCGTGGAGGTTTCTCTACCATTGCTAGACCAATGTCTCGATTGACACAGAAAGGTGTCAAGTTTCAGTGGACGGATGCGTGTGAACGAAGTTTCTGTACTTTGAAGGATAGATTGGTGACCGCTCCAATTCTCACCCTTCCAGAACTAGGGAAGCGGTTCACTATTTATTCAGATGCGTCTAGAGTTGGGCTGGGTTGTGTACTTATGCAGGATGGTAAGGTGATTGCCTATGCGTCTCGGCGGTGAAGAAACATGAACGAACTATCCTACTCATGATCTAGAGCTTGCAGCAGTAATCGCGGCTTTAAAGATCTGGCGCCATTATTTGTATGGCGAATCTTGTGACATTTTCACCGATCACAAGAGTCCAAATACATCTTTACCTGAAAGATTTAAACACGAGGCGAGGAGATGGTTGGAGTTGATAAAGGACTATGATCTCACCATTCGGTATCATCCGGCAAGGCAAATGTTGTAGCCGATGCCACGAGTCGCAAGGCGACACCTCCTACCCTCGCTTGTCTCATCGCTGATTTTGAGCGTATGGATATATCTTTTGCTTTGCGGTACCGCCGAGACCGAGACCGGTTGCTTCTTGAGTCACCATTCCGAGCAGTGCAGGAAGCACAACAAATGATCAAATGCTCCAGCGTGTGAGGAAGCGCCTAGATGAAGGCAAGCAAGACCATTTTGGTATAGATGATTCTGGTACTTTGCGATTTAAAGGTCGCCTTTGTGTGCCACAGGAGGCACAGATTAAAGATGAGATTCTAAAGGAAGCCCACCGTACCCCGTATACTGTACATCCAGGTGAGACCAAAATGTACAAAGATTTGAAGAAGAATTTCTGGTGGAAGAGAATGAAAGTCGATATTGCGCAGTATGTGGCCTCGTGTGGGATCTGCCAGCGGGTTAAGGCTGAACATAAGCGACCGGCAGGATTGTTGCAACCTTTAGAGGTTCCGGTGTGGCCATGGGATGACATCTCCATGGATTTTGTGGTTGGTTTACCTCGCACTCAGCGAGGGAAGGATGCTATATGGGTGATAGTGGATCGGTTCAGTAAGTCTGCACATTTCATTCCTATTCGAACCACCAATTCTGCGAGCGATTTGGCTCCACTTTATGTGCGAGAGATAGTACGGTTGCACGGGGTGCCAAAGACTATTGTTTCCGACCGAGATGCCAAATTTGTTTCCAAGTTTTGGGAGAGTTTGCAGAGTGCTTTGGGCACGCAACTCCGTCTTAGTACGCATTCCACCCTCGAGACGGATGGTCGATGCGTACAATTCAAACCTTAGAAGATATGCTCGGTGTTGTGTTTTATCTGGAAGGGTGGTTGGGAAGATCACTGGCTTTGGCGAGTTAGCCTATAATAATAGTTATCACTCCAGATTCGAGCTGCACCATTTGAAGTCCTTTATGGCGGAAATGCAAATCTCCGTTGTGTTGGGATGCGGTGGGAGAGGGCGCTTTGGGTCCGAATGGGTACAACAAGCGTGGCTAGAGTGGCCGAGTTAGAAGGAACTTGTTAGCTGCTCGAGCGTCGAGAAAAGCTACGCAGATGTCGGGGCGAGAATTGGAGTTCAATGTGGGTGACGAGGTCCTTCGAGTATCGCCTACCAAAGGCGTGTATGCGTTCGGTACTAAAGGGAAGCTTAGCCCAAGGTACATCGGACCGTTTCAGTTATGGCGAGAGTTGGAAATTTGGCTTACCGCTTGGATCTTCCCGATTCTATGAGAGGATTCATAATGTGTTTCATGTGTCCATGTTGAGGAAGTTCTTATTTGACCACGAGCATGTAATTCCAATGGAGCCCTTAACCATTGAGCAGGACCTTACTTTTGAGTCCCGACCAGTGAAAATTTTGGAAGAGTCAGAGCGGGTTTTGAGGAGCAAGACATTGAAGTATGTCAAGGTTCTTTGGTCTCACCAGTCCGAGAGGGAAGCCACCTGGGAGTTAGAATCTCGCATGCGCGAGCAATATCCTGACCTTTTCACTTCCGGTATGTGTTAACCCTTTGTTTCCTACTTGCCAGTTCTCCATTCCTGTGTTCATCTAGTTGTTTAGATTCGGGTCGAATCACAGTAAGGGTAGAGTGTAATACTTCGGATTAAACTTTGAGGATGAAAATTGATCTTTAGGGAGAGGAAACCATGGGAATAGTGAATTGTCTCTGGATTTAGGGGGTTATCTGCTAATTTCGGCCAACTTGGGCCTGGGCTAGAGGCCCAATTGGACCCCCCAAGTGGCCGGCCAAGGGGGGGGACTCCACCCTTTTTCTCCCCTATGCCAAACCCTAGTTTTTCTCCCCCTTTTGGCCGCCCCTCCCTTCTTGGCCGCCACCCCTTTGGCCTTCCCCTCCCATTGCGCCCAGCATCTCCTCCTCCCTGGTGTTCTCTCATGGTGGTGCCCCTCAAGTCGTCTTCCCCGCTGCGGCATTGATCTTCCTCGGTGCGGTCTTTGCAAGAAACGGGGACGACGATCGTGGGCTGTGGAACAAGGAGGAGAAAAGGAGGAAGAACTTCTTCGCCAAGGATCCTTCCACCTACTCCCTGGTTGCAGCAAGGGGTAACGATGCCGATCCTCGTGGTTTGATTGTTGTTAGAAGAGATTTGGATACGTTTTTGTTTAGGCAGACTTGCTGAAATTTAGAAACTGATTCTGTCCAGTACGTTGTAGAGGGTGTTTCGGTTTTTAGGCAGAATCTGAAGGTTTGGTCTCCTAGAGATATCTAGGTCTTGTTCTTACGTTTCAGTGTCCGCCGAGTTCACTCAAATCCGAGGTCCGAGTCAAAAGTTATGATAGAATTAGTCTTGACTGTCCAGAATCCTGACGAGATTCTGCAGTCAATTTGTAAATTGTATAAGAAATTGTTATTCACAAATTTTGAACTTGGTGTCTCCTAGAAAATTGAAGTATCCCTGTCAGGTTTAGATGGCCACTGAGTTTACTTGATTCCGAGTTATGGGTCAAAAGATATGTCTGTTTTAACAGTCGCTGCCAGAAACCTGACGTGATTAATCTGTCTGTATATTTTCTATATTATGATAGAGAAGTTGGAAGAATCTGAAAGTTCACCCGACTAGGTTATTGTAGGTAATTCGATAACCTTTTCAGATTGGTAAAGAACGCTCAATTCGGAGTTGTAACATAGAAGTTATGATCAACTGAATATTTCTGCTGAATTGTGGTAGGCTGAATCTGTGCTGAATGTTCAAACAATTATTAGCCTATTAATTTGACCAAATTGGATTGTCGCGTCAACTAGAGTTTTGTAGTTAGACCAGTTAAGAATCTACAGAAATTGGGTTTGCTATTTTTCGACTTCCAGGCTGTGAGTTATGTTAGTCCCGTGTTGCTGTCCAGGATTTTCTTATTGGACAGACTCCGCTGTTTTTCAGTCTATGCGATATAGGATTTAATTGAGTCCTAATAGAAGTAAAATAGAACACCGACTAGTTGAGCTGGGTATCATGTATACTTATTAAGTTATTTCGTTGGTTTAGGCGTGAAACTCCGGTATAAGAGCGCCTTTGCGGATAACGCCGCCGCGCGAAGGCAAGTACCATGTTTATTTGGATGTTTGTGCATTGTGGTTATTAGCATGAGTTGTTTTGGTAACTTGTGAGACATGTGAAATGAATTATTCATGCCTTGTTCAATACATTGAGTTCATGAATAGAAGTGATGTTATGGTATATTTCATTTAATTGTTGCATGCATTCATTGACATTTGGCGTCCACGGAGTGGATGAGAACCACCATCAATTCCAAGATGGTTGGATAAGACCCATTAATTCCAATATGGGCAATGTTGGACACCCGTATGAAACGTTCTTCATACGGAAGTGGATCCCGCATTTTTGTTAAGATGCGGGCTTGAGTGATCACCGACGGTGTTCACCGGCTATACCGATATCTGCGTGTGTGCGTCCATTCCTTGATTTGAGCATTCATATCATGTACTCATAAGTAATCGATTGTGATGATCGAACCCATTGATGTTATGTGTGATCTTCAATGAATGAATGTTTTCTTAATCATTGTACTTGCTGAGTCATGGACTCACTCTTGCTTTGTTTGTTTATTTCTAGGTGATCGTTGATGAAGTTCACTTGGGAGGAGTAGATGAGCACTACTCGAATAATGCACTTCACATTAGACTCATTACTATAATAAATAATGATTCTCTTTTGTCATCTTTTGGTTTGTAATAAATAAATTTAGTCATGGATGGTATCTTTATGATCAATGAGAACATAGATGAGAACTTTAAGTCATATGGTTATTTGTTATCTTAGCTCATTATCGTTGATTCATGTTTAGATCTTAGAATTTGATTTCATGACTAGTTTATGATTACTTGTGTGTTTTTGTTGTGTGGAACCTCCAGTATCCTCGTATACAAAGGAGGTTCTGCCGAAATTTAGTATTTCAGCTTAGGGTAGTTGCATTCCAGGCTCGTGCTGAGTTGGGGTGTTTCAGTCCAGCACCTTGTACTTTGTTATTTAAGAAACTAAAACTGAAAATAAAATATTTTAGACTTGGGCACAATGGTAAGATGGTGTGCTTTTGGGTGTGACCGGAATGGTGTCCGAGTCAACAAGAACCGAACATCTTGTTACACTAAACTAAGCATTTTTGCGTGCTAACCACACTAGAGGGATATGTGACCTCTCTTGACTTAGTACTTTGGTGGGTGTTAGCTCTGAGTTGTAGGAGGTTGTAGGAGGCAGATGTTGGGAGCATTGCAGTTGTCCGAAGCCTTCACCCTTATGGGATTGTTGACTTTCGGCTTTGCAATGTAGCGTATGGGTTTCTATCCATACGAGTGGCTCATAGTTAATGCACAATATTGGAAATGTCTCGTAGGACTTAGCCGTGCCGGCATACCAAAGGAAGTGTTCTTAATAGCTTGGCAAAAAAGCGGTCTGAAGTGTGGGTACATTGGTATACTCCTGTAGGGTTCAAACTATTCGAATAGCCTCGTCCTAGGTTATAGACACGCTTGGGGAGGTCTTTCAAGAGTTAGACTATAACCTTTTAATTAAAACTTGACATGGTTGGTACTAATCGGGAATTCGTGCTATGTTGTGGTGGCTATTGGTTTAGTCACGTCTAGGTTGTTATCCTTGTTACTTATTGTATCTCGCTGTTATTTCAATAATTAAAAACAGATTTGACCAATTGCCTTCAATCTATTACGTTATTGCAAATGAAAATTGCTTTACGCGTCCAATAAACCATATAACCATATTCTTTGTTTCAGCTCACATGTAGATATGTATAGGCTTGTTACTCGTAATTTTTACGAGTATATTTTTGTACTCATTTGCATTGCTTAATTGTTGCAGATGAGAAAGTGGATCCTCATGGGATCGACGTTTGTGAGTTTTGCTGCGGTGGAGGCGACTAGCTTGGCGGCCCGGTCGGTTGCCTTGTGGGTTATTGGCTAACCGGTTGGTCTATGTTTATAGCCATCTTATGACACTTTTGCTTCCACTGTTTATTATGTTACTTTGATGTCATTTGGCCAGTTGGCTCTTTTGTAATAACTCTATGTTTTGTATGTCTTTTGCTAGACTTAGCTTTGTGAGCTTGTATGGAAATGATGCATGATTTTGTAAAGGGGTATGTGTACTGCATTTCTGGGAAGTACACGTATCTCGAGGCTTAGGATATTTAATTGGTCATATTTGAACCATTTGGAGGTTAAGTATTACGAGTTAAATACCCCAGATCCTCACAGTTACCCTCTTTCGTTTGGTACCACTCACACCCCTCGCCGTGGCGTAGAACACCGGTGAGCCTGTCACCGAGCGCCTCCCCTCGCCGATCCTACGTGGCTCAGCCACGTCACCTCCACCTCAGCGCCACATGCGCGTTTCCTGCTGAGTTAGCGCCAGCGGGGCACCACATCAGCGTGTGCACCAGTGCGCACACCCCCTCGCACTATTACATACATCGGGTTCACTGTGGGCAGTTGACCGCGCATGGACTTAGTCCATTGACAGCGGGCCCACATGTGAGTGACCCATTTCGTTTTTTAGTAGAAAAATAAATCGGTCGAGAAATTGATTTCCTAAGGGCTGACGTCAGCTTGCACAGTATCTCGAATTTCCTTTAGAAAAACAATTCGGGAAAACCTTTTAAAATCAAATTTAGGGTTAAAACTTCTAAAATCCATATCTTTTGCATTCAAACTCTGATTTGGGTGATTCAAATTTATAAATTTGTATACAATCATTATCTAGCTAACTAAACTAAAAATTTTCTATTTGGAGTTAATTTTATCTATCTTTTTGAATTTGAATTGAATTTGTTGTATTTTCGCGTATAGACTTCGACGACTCCGGAGAGTTCGATCCTTCAAAGGATTTAGAGTACCAAGACTTCAACAAAGGCAAGTTATACCATTGACCATGTTTATCCCAATATCTTAAATTATTTAAATTCAGTTTTTTAAATTACTATTGCATGCATACTTTTATTCAATTATTTTAATTCCTTGTTTTAAATACTTAGTTATTCCCATTTCTCTTGTGTGGCCAATTTGAATGTGAGTATCATTTCCTTGTCACCATTAGATAAAATATTATTAAGAATAACCGTATGATTAGCAAATGGTTAGACCACAATTGTGTTTTTGGGAAGATTTAGCTAAATCATTTCAAACTTGGTCAAAAATTTGAATCTATGGTATTGCTTTACCATAGGAAGTTTATAAAGATGGTTTAATTTAAAATAAAATAAAAAATGGGTTTGAACTTGGGTGAATTGGATGAAAGGTGGGTGCAGGTTTATGCACGGGCCTAATCCGGTTAAGATTAAGGCCGAGGGTTATTTTTGGATGACGCCCTAGTCAGTTAAGGACCGGTCTTTGAGCCACTTTTTGCTATGTCTTACCGTACCACCACATATCCTGTATGGTAGGATTTGGCTTAATAATTTGTAATACCTCATAGATATTTGTGCCATGTTGTTGTGTGAGTGTTGGTCAGACAGTAGTCCCACTTGGCGCAAGAGGGGGCTCCCGGAGGATGGTTAATCCAATGGAAGTGAAACCTTAGTGGGCATGAATACTTTAAGGTAGAACATTGTAATGGCCTCGTGATAATTACTTAGTCGCACGCCTTTGGAAGTGTGTATTGACTGACATTAATAGCAAATTATCTCATGTAGGTAAAGCTGTACAAACTCTACAGAGTAGAAACTATTCGAATAGCCGCATCCGCGGATATGGACATGCTAGCAAAGCCACTTTAAGTTAGACTTTGTTTTTGGTTTTAAAATGTTTTAACAAACGATTTAAGGATGGTTAGTCCTTGTGGTAAAATTTGGGCGGTTAGCCATGTAATAGGAGGGTATCCTTCACCATTCAATCATGGAGGTTATCCACACTATAAAACTATCATTTTAAACTTGATTTTAGATATAGTATAAAAATGGCCTTGGAAATTAATATGAGAATTTAAATTGAAACAACTGCTTTACGCAAAATAAACCCTGCCAGTCTCATTTAGTTACCTTATGCATGCATCATGATTCAATATTGGGTGTAACTTGCGAGCACGGTAGTAGTGCTCACTCTTGCTGAATAATCTTTATTCAGGAGAAGACTTCTACCAGGACAGTGAGGATCCAGACGCTTAGGCCTACACCCCCAGACGATTGCTTGTGGCGAATTGTGTGGCCTACTACCACTACTTTCGCTTCCGTTGTGTTATTTGTTTAATTGGCATCAGGCCCGTTTGTATTAAACTCTGAATCATTAATTTTATTTAATTTCCTGTGATATGATTGTGATATCATTTTTGTGTGACTGTGTACGTTGGAAATCCTGGACTAGTGTATGAACACAGAGAATTCGGGATCCTTCGTTCCCAGGTTCGACGAAAGTGGTATCAGAGCCATATCGACTGTAGGTCGTGGCCTTAGCTAGAATTGGCAAAATCTTCAAGGATTATTTTTGAAAAATTTAAAAATATTTACTTGTCCTTCTAGAGTCTTACTCATCCTTTCTCTCTCAAAAGTTTCTAAACTCTTGACTTTTTAAAATTTGTAGATGGCTAAAAGACCCACTCGCATTTCCCACGGAGTTTTCGCTGGATAATGGGCTGACGAGCTTTGGAAGATGATGCAACACTTGGATTTCAAAAAGAGGCCTACATACCATGGCTACAGGTACAAAGTGGGACGTCAAGACTGCTGGTGGGTGGAGGTGATCCTCTATTCTAATCTGGCGCACGACACGATATTCCATATCTTTGATGACCCAATGCGTCGAGACACCTTCTACGATGGTATTCAAGATGCAGCCAGGGAGGCAGTTCATAGGCTTCGATTCACATATGACCACCACCTCCAAGGCACCGGGTTTCACTATTACCCGATGCACATTCTGACCCGACCGGGCAGTGCTTTCTGCCCAGCCAGTAATGAGGATTCCCCTGAGATCACCCACCAGGTGAACCTGGCCAAGGCGATGGACTACGCCTATGTGAACACCCTCGATGAGCTATATCTCGTCCAGGAGAGATTGGAGACCACAGAAGAAAAACTGAAGGCCGCCGAGGAGGAGCTGGCTCTCTACAAAGCGGGCCAAGCTAGCACCAGCAACTCCCCGGACTACACCCCAGCTGCCCCATAGATTTCATCCTTAGTTTCGTTCATTAGTTGCGAATTATGATCTACTAACCCTTTTGTGGTAGCCATAATTAATTAATAAAATAAAGTAATAAAAGAACTATTTTGAAAAAAAAAGTTTTGTTCTTTGTCTTGTGTTTGTGTGTTTTTGGGCTATTTTAAATTTATCCCCCCTTAGTGCTATCTTCCTTCTTTTCTCTCTTCTAAACCTTTTGGAAGATCCAACAGATGGTGACCACCCGCACAAGCAGTGGTAGCGTCAGAGGCCAAGGGAACGAAAATGCTGATTATCAGGAGAACCCCACTTGGTAGCCACCCCCACCACCAGATGAAGGACCTGATTGGCACCAGATGATGGCCAATCAAACACACTTGATCGACTTGCTGGCCCAATCACTCAACAGTACTCAGAATGTGCAGGCAGCAGCCACCGCCTCAACTCATGTTCCACCTCAACCTCCACAGAGAGTGACAATGTCAGAGTTTATACGCATGCGTCCCCCGACCTTCTCCAATAGTACAGAACCCGTGGACACTGATGACTAGCTCCGTGCTGTTGGGAAGAAATTGGACATAGCCCAGTGCACTCACCATGAGAGAGTATTGTTTGCCTCTCACCAACTCAATGGTCCCGCTTCGGAATGGTGGGATAACTTTTGTATCTCCCATACTGATGCACAAGCTATCACCTGGACTGAGTTTGTGCGAGCTTTTCGCCATGCACACATCCTCGCAGGGATGATGACTTTGAAGAAGAAGGAGTTCCACTCACTCTGATAGGGAAGCCGCTCAGTGAGCGAGTATTTGCATAGGTTCAACCAGCTTGCTCTCTATGCTCCAGGAGATGTAGCCAAGGATGAAGATAGACAGGAGCAATTCCTGGAAGGGCTGAATGACGAGATCTTAGTTCGTTTGATTTCCCAGGACTTCACTGACTTCCAACAATTAGTGGACAAAGCAATCTGTCAGGAGGTTAAACACCAGGAGATGGAAAACCGCAAGCAGAGGATGGCTGCTCAGAAGTTCAACTCGGGAGGTCTTTCCAAGCCTCGTTTCACTCAGCCTCAGCCACCGCAGCATGGAAGATTCCAGTCTTCTACATCTAGAGCTCCAGTACCAACACAGCGCCCCAACACTTTCAACTCCCGCAACAATTCCTTTGGAGGCCAGTTTCAGCAGAAGCACACGACTTCCTCGGCAACAAGAGTGACCTGTTTCCACTGCAATGAGATGGGACATTATGCCAATACATGCTCAAAGAAGCAGCAAGCAGTAGCACTAGCCAAGCCAGCATCAGGAGTTCCAGCCACCGGTGGCACCCCAAAGCCGATGGTCCAGTTCACCAAGGGACGTGTGAATCACGTCACCGTAGAGGAAGCCCAGGCAGCACCGGATGTTGTTCTTGGTACGTTTCTTGTTAATTCGATACCAGCATCAGTCTTGTTTGATTCTGGAGCTCCACGTTCCTTTGTTTCAAATAAGTTTGTGGGCAAATATGGGTTACCTATATATTCCTTAGTCAACCCTATGATAATCCATTCCCCGGGCTTAGAAATGAGAACCAGTTCTCTATGCCCGAATCTTACCTTTAAAATATCCAGAGTATCTTTTCTAGCAGACTTGATAGTCTTGCATTCTCAAGGTCTGGATATAATTCTTGGAATATACTGGCTAGCTAAGAACCAAGGAAGAATAAACTGTGCCAATAGGTCTATTACCCTCACCAATGAACAAGGAATCTCAGTTGAATCTAAGCCCAAGACTTGTACCGGAGGAAGTTCCATTCTAACCAGCCTGAAGGAAGTAAAACTTGAAGATATACCTGTGGTGCAAGAGTACCCAGATGTCTTTCCCGAAGATTTACCTGACATGCCACCGGACAGGGATATAATGTTCTTAATTGACTTAGTCCCCGGGATCGCTCCAATCTTGAAGCGACCCTAGAGAATGTTAGCCAATGAGTTAGCAGAGCTAAAGAATCAAATTGAAAAATAACAGAGCAAAGGATATATCCAACCTAGTTAATCACCTTGGGGAGCACCAGTACTATTTGTCAAGAAGAAGGACAATAGTACGAGGATGTGTGTGGATTACAGATCGCTCAATGAGGTGACGATCAAGAACAAGTACCCATTACCCAGGATCGATGATCTATTTGACCAACTGAAGGGAGAAAGTGTCTTCTCGAAGATTGACCTGAGATCCGGCTATCATCAATCAAGATCGCACTGAAGATATCCCAAGACAACTTTCAAAGACCGATATGGACTGCATTTAGTTTAAAGTAATGTCTTTCGGTTTGACGAACGCCCCTGCTTATTTCATGAATATGATGAACAAAATGTTCATGGAATTCTTGGATAAGTTTATGGTTATTTTCATCGATGACATTCTTATCTATTCAAAAGATGAAGAAGAACATGAGAAGCACCTTAGAATGATTCTAGAAAAACTCAGGGAACATCAGCTTTACGCCAAAGTTCAGTATGAGTGAATTTTGGCTAAGACAAGTGGCTTTCCTTGGACATATCGTGTCAGCAGGAGGAGTTGCAGCAGACCCCGCCAAGGTTGAGGCAGTAATAGATTGGAAGCAACCCAGATCAGTCACTGAAGTGAGAAGTTTCCTCGGTCTAGTGGGTTATTACCGTAGATTCATTGAAGATCTCTCCAAGATCGCGAGACCCATGACTCAACTTCTGAAGAAAGAGATGAAATTTGAATGGACAGACGCCCGTGAGGAAAGTTTTCAAGAACTGAAGAAGAGGCTAGTTTCTGCACCTGTGCTAGTCTTACCGGACATCCGTAAGGACTTTGAGATCTTTTGTGACGCATCCCATCAAGGTCTCGGATGTGTATTGATGTAGGAAGGCAAAGTCATGGCTTATGCATCCAAGCAGTTGAGGCCATATGAAGGGAATTATCCGACGCACGACCTTGAGTTAGCAGCAATTGTGCATGCCTTGAAGATCTAGCGGCATTATCTCATTGGTAACCGCTATGAGATTTTCACGGATCATAAGAGTCTGAAGTACATCTTCACACAGTCAGAACTTAACCTTCGACAGAGAAGATGGTTGGAGTTGATAAAGAATTATAACCTTGGAATCCACTATCATCTGGGCAAAGCAAATGTGGTTGTGGATGCCTTGAGCAGAAAGGCTTATTACAACACCATCTTGGTTCAGAAGAATCAACCCGAGTTATATGAAGAACTAAAGCATCTGAACTTAGAGATTATCAATCAGGGTTGTGTGAATGCATTAGAAGTTCAACCAACTCTTCAGAGTCAGATCAGAGAAAAGCAGCTAGAAGATGGAGACATCAAATAAATCAAGAAGAATATGAGGAGAGGCAAAGCCCCAGGATTTTCTGAAGATGAGCAAGGAATAGTGTGGTTTGGAAACCGCATCTGTGTACCTGATCAGCAGGAGTTAAAGCAGTCGATTCTGAAAGAAGCTCATGAATCGCCTTACTCCATTTATTCCGGAAGTACCAAGATGTACCAGGATCTAAAGGAAAAATATTGTTGGGTCAGAATGAAGCGAGAAATTGCCGAGTTCGTCACCCGTTGTGATGTATGTCAGTGAGTCAAGGCGGAACATCAAAGACCAGCTGGGTTGTTGCAACTATTACCAATTCTCGAATGGAAGTGGGAGGAGATTGGTATGAATTTTATCACCGAACTTCCTAGGACCCAATCAGGATGTGATTCCATCTGAGTGATAATTGATCGATTGACTGAAGTAACTTATTTTATCCCAATCAAGACCACCTACAGATGTAGCAAGTTATAAGAGTTGTATGTGGCCAAGATCGTCTGTCTACATAGAGTACCCAAGAAGATCGTGTCCGACAGAGGTTCACAGTTTACATCAAGATTCTGGCAGAGTCTGCATGAAGCCTTGGGAATCAGACTCAACTTCAGTACAGCCTATCATCCTTAAATAGATGGCCAGACGAAACACGTCAACCAGATCCTTGAAGACATGCTTCGAGCCTGTGCCCTAGACTACGGGAAAAGTTGGGACAAGAATTTACCCTATGCAGAATTCTCGTACAAATAATAGCTACCAAGCCACTTTATAGATGTCTCCATTCGAAGCTTTGTACGGTAGAAAATGCAGAACTTCGCTCCTTTAGGATCAATTAGGAGGGCATCAATTCTTTGGGCCGGAGTTGATCAAAGAAGATGAAAGTAAGGATAAAACAATAAAGGAACGCCTGAAAGTGGCTCAATCCCGACAAAAGAGTTATACTGATAACCGTCGAAGAGAGTTGACCATTGAAATATGAGATTTTGTCTATCTCAGAGGAGTAAGAAGATTCCGAACAAAAGAAAAACTCGTACCCAGATTTGTGGGACCGTACAAGATTCTAGCAAGAAGAGGTGAAGCTGCATATCAGCTTGAGCTACCAACATCCTTGTCAGCAGTCCACAACGTCTTCCATGTCTCCCAACTGAAGAAGTGCCTCGGAGTGCCAATAGAAGAAACACCGATTGAAAACATCGATCTTCAAGAAGTCCTCACCTATGTGGAGCAACCAATCAAGATCCTCGATGTGGTAGAACGAATCACCAGAAGCAAAGTCATCCGTTCATGCAAGGTCCAGTAGAGCAATCATTATGAAGAAGAAGCCACCTGGGAGCGAGAAGAAGATTTGAAAGCTGAGTACCCCCACCTTTTTGCTGGCCAAGTCTGCTGCTTTACGCAAAATAAACCCTACTAGTCTCATTTGGTTACCTTATGCATGCATCATGATTCAATACTGGGTGTAACTTGCAAGCACGGTAGTAGTGCTTACTCTTGCTGAATAATATTTATTCAGGAGAAGACTTCTACCAGGACGGTGAGGATCCAGACGCTTAGGCCTACGCCACCAGACGATTGCTTGTGGCGAATCGTGTGGCCTACTACTACTGCTTTCGCTTCCATTGTGTTATTTGTTTAATTGGCCTCAGGCCCGTTTGTATTAAACTCAGAATCATTAATGTTATTTAATTTCTCTTTATATGATTGTGATATTATTTTTGTATGACTGTGTACACTGGAAATCCTGGACTAGTGTATTGTAACATCCCAATTCTCAACTTGTGTTTCAAATGTAAGAAAATGTATAGAAATTAAAACTTTTCTTGCATCTTGAAGTTTTTGAGCTTTTCTGCAATCCTGGTAAAGGAATTGTGGGAAATCAAAAACCCAAACCTCCAAATTGACTAAAGTCATGACCTTTCTTTTCCAACCCTTGTCCAATCTAGTGATCATCCACTGGAAATAATTTTCCTGGGTTCTAAAGATGTTGTGGGACCCCTCTGAAAAATTTCACAATTTTTAGAAATTGTTTGAATATTTTTGGAGGTCAGTCAAACCAGTTTGACTCTGAGTCAAACCCTAGCTCAGAACCTTGAGAAATTTTTGGAGAAAAATGCTCAACATGAAAACCTCTGTAAATTTTACATAAGGTCCATCTCAAATTTAGCAAGCTACTGTAAAAATTTCTGAAAGTTTGGAGTTGTTTGCTACCTCTAAAAATTCCTCCAACATTTAAGCTCAATTGTAGCCCTAAGTCAAACTCTTGGTTTAGGTTCGAGTCAGACTCGAGATCTTGGTTGAACCCAACCTCTTAGAGCACCTCGGGCTCAATCCTTTTTGCGATCGCCACTGCTAGATCTCCTGGCTCATCAAAGATCTTCAGGAGCTCCTCAAAGACCTCCTCTGTGTCTTTGTAAAAGACCTCCCACTCGCACGGACCACCCCTGGTCACGACCACCTCATGTCCTTTTTGCAAAGACAACCTCCCGGACCTCCCCTTGGATCACCCCTTTGCAACTTTGCAAAGACCACCCCGTTGGTCTTTTGCAAAGACGACCCTCCAGACCACCTCCCAGACCACCCTTGGCGACCACCTTGTTAGCGCCTAGGAGGTCGTGGGTCGCCCATTTTCAGATCAGTGTTCTAGATCTCATTGAACGGTTGGACCTTCGAACGATTCTTTAAATCTGGGCCCTCCGTTTCAAATCCAACCATTCAGACCTCCCCAATTCGATTTCAACACTCAACCTAACCGTTGTGTTCTTTTGACCAGAACTCCTCGGATCCTTTCACTGACTGGTGGGACCTCTAAGCCTGGTCATTATCGTTTTCGCGAGCACGCTGAGTGCCAGAGCCATGGCAGTGAAGCAGCCGTGCCTTGTCATTTCGAGCTTGTCCTCGTCAACGTCTCTCTGTTGGGCATTAAATGTGCGCCAGTGCTTTCGGCCGAAGTCGTGCCCCTCACTTGCCCCCATCATTTCTATTGGTCCATGGCAGTGCCATGAACCGAGCTCACCTTTGGGCCTCTGTTTTTTCCAAACACTAGTACTCCAGCTATATAAAGCTCCCCAAACCCCTCCTTGAGTTCCTTTACAACACCTCTCAGCTTCCCATTACTTGTTGAGCTCAAACCACCGAAAACACCCAAATCTGCCATTGTTGGCCGTGAAGCTCCGTGGTTGCTTTGGTGCTTCAATGGTTCTTTCTCCCTTCATTTTGTATCCTTTTGAGCTCCTTAGCCTCCTGATTGTTATCCCTAACTCCATTTTGGGTTGCTTCCACAGGAGTAGCTTGAATTGGATTTGCGCGGATTTCAGCTGAAGGCAGTTTTCTTCGTCTTCCCCAACTCCGGAGCACTTGTCCTCGTCATCTTCCTCAGCGCTGGCGTTGGTCTCTTCCGCCAGAGCTTCTCTAACTTCCTTCGGACCTCCCCTGCATCCAGGTGTGTTTGCAATAGTCCCTTAGCGCTCGAGCACCCGTTAGATTAGATCATAGCGGAGCTGTTCGCGTTTTCATAGTTTACCGTAGGAGCTCCTCCGACCCTCTCCGACTCGCCGGCGTTTTAGGCCAGCTCCGCCGTCGAGAGTGCCCTCATTTTGTTCACAATAGTATTGTGCACATTTTGGTACCTTTGGTTCGCGCCGTCGTGGCCGTGGTCGCCGGCGGTGAGCCGGCGAACATACCACGGTGCTCTATACTATTGTCGTGCTTTCGACAAGTCCTAGGACCTCCTCGGTTTAATCTTAGCCGTTGATGACCTCCTGGGGTTAGCTCTTAGCCGCAGGATCCTTCATTGTAAAACTCTAGTGCCAGGACCTCCTCTGCCCCGGATTTGATCCTAGCCGTTTAGGACCTCCCTGGTTCGATCTTAGCCGTTTAGATCAACCCCATGCGAAAAGACCACCCTGTGATCGTTTTTGCAAAAACCACCCTCGGGACCTCCCTTGGGGTCCTCTTTGCAAAAGACCACCCCTTGGTCTTTTGCAAAGAAAACCTCAGGACCTCCCCCTCCGCAAGTCTTAACGTTTAGGACCACCCCGGGCAGATCTTGACTGTTCAGGACCTCCTAGTGGAGATCTGAACCGTTAAGACCTCCCTTTTGTTAAGACCTTATCTTTGCGGACCTCCTCGCGTAGATCTAGACCATTAATACCTTCCCCTGCGAGATCTTAGCCGTCGAGGTCTTTCTCCGTTAGACTTTGACCCTTAGGACCTCTCAGTGAATCTTAGCCGTCGGGACCTCCCCAGTCTAGATCTAGGCCGTCCAGGATCTCCTCTAGTATATCTTGGCTGTCCGAGACCTCCTCCATTAGATCTTTAGCTTCAGGACCTCCTCTCAGCTCTGGACCGTTAGATCTTGATCCTACGGTCTAGACCTCCTCAGCGTTTAGGAAGTTCTAAGTGCTCCGATCCTTTTGTGCCGTTCATCTCTTGATCTGTGGCTCTGGTGGCGCGAGCAATCGGACCTCCGACCGGAGCTCCCGCTGTGAGCCGCTCATCTTTAGATCTGCGGCCCACATTTGTTGGATCGTTTGGACCGCCGAACATCTCCTTCGCCGTGGGCCGTTGGATCTAAATCCAACGGTTGGTCCCGTTGTGCGCGGGGTGCGTTCCGTTCGGCCCCCGCATTTGGGCCGTTGGATTCAAAATCAACGGCCCAGGTTTTTCCACCTTGGTTTGGTAATCAGTAAATCCCAAAACCTTTTATTTGTAAACTGAAAATTGTATTTAAACTTTGAAATGTCATAACTAATTCATTTTCAATCCTTTTTACATGTTTCCAACAGTGTTAAATTTCTGTTTAACTAAAGTTTAATCTAAAAATACAAGTAGACACTGTTCTTGTGAGGACCCCAGAATATTGGAAATGTACTTAATTAAAATTATACTGTAGCATAATTCTTAATTAAGGAACAGTGCTGCCCTTTATTAAAGATCATGCTAGAAGTATAAATTTAACAAGTAACAAACCCAATATTCAGGATTCCCGGATATATGTCTCACAATGGTTCCCAGGATCAGTGACCATTGCACATATATCCTTAAACAACATTGCATCATACACATACAAGTCATACATTTACATAATTACACATAAGTTTACAATTTTCGGTTTAGTACTACAATATCAAGTGACTTGGTCACTACAAAAGAGTAACAGCGGAAGCAGAATAAAACAACAAAACCACCAATGGCCCCATCACCCGCAGGCTATTGCGTGGAGGAAAGAAATAGCTTCACTCGTTAGCGTCACCCTGATCGATGCTAACGGGCATCTCATAAAGATAACCATCCTCACCTGCAACAAGAGGTTATAGCACCTTGAGTACGGAAGGTACTCAGCAAGACTTACACAAACTAATAAAAGGAAGTGTTTGTTAGAACCTATTCAAAGGATTAAGATTTGTACATGCATAAGGTTACAACAGGAAGGCATAATGGTTCAATTTTGCATAAAGTAATACATCTTAACCTACAATTGCTAAGTTTTGATAAAGAAATTTAATAAATCAAGTTGGACTAAAACAGTAAGTAAATGAAAGTAGATATAAACATTACATTGCATGAATTCCCTCATGCTGAACCAGAACCCAAACAGTAGTTGAAATTAAAATTCTATACAGGTGACATCAACTCAAGTTATCGTCCATAACCGTGGACACGGCTATTCGAATAGTTTTGATACCCTGCAGGGGTGTACAACTTTACCCACACGACTTAGTTAGGCCGTAAGCCTCCGGAATAATAGCACACGACCTTTGGTATGCCGGCCGGGTAAACTAAGATTTGGTATTTTTCAACAAGTTGACACTATTGAGTTGGATAACCCATGTGTGAACTGATCTCGCTTAAACAACGACTGATAGCATCTGCCTAACCGGGGCACACATGTTGCGTCGGGAATACCGACCCAATCAAAAGAAATACAGGTTGTGTTCGCTACACATACTAGATTGCAATCGGCACCTTTAAGGTACGTACATGCGATAGAACACATATACACCCTCACCCTCCTAAGAACATCTGATACTGATATAAAACTCACATGGCATAAGACACAGCCCGAAGACCTAAGCATCTATGCCATACAAGATCAATACACATATCCTTACTCCCCTGTTTCCAACTCAATAGCATTAACCCTTTACTTAACCAAACAGCGCCCATACACCGCGTGTGGAAGTACTGGGGGACTTGAATTGAATAGTCAGAGTTCAGTCCTTAATTGGTCCAGACAAGTCCACCACAATTCCCAATCTCATGCACGAAAGCACCATCACTAGCATCCTCTTGTCCAGATCAATTAAAATTTAAATTCACTTCTGGTTTAAATAAACTGGACGAAGAGTTTAGAATGAGTGAAATTCATTTGTTGTTCCCATGTTTGACAAGATAGTCTTGCCAAACTCTAACGTTCTAGGGACTGCATGGCTAAGCAAATTCTAAAATTAAATGTTGTAGTATACAACACTATTCTAAGTTTGAGTGTATGGTTAGATTTAAGGTAATCCACAATGTTAGGTCATAACTACCTACTAACAGATCACAATTGTATTTTCAGAAAATTAGCATGCAACAGTTATCACTGTATTTTGAAAATCTATTGTATAAAACTTTGGGATCAACATGATGCAAAGAGGATGCTTGCCTTGATAGTAATACACTTCTTGTGCAGGCTCGGGTTGCTCAGAACTAGAATCAAATACTTCAGAAGAATCAGATTCTAAAAATAAACAATAAGATCCAATGAATACAAGAACTGACAATAAGTAAAACTGAAAAGGAAAGGTATGATCAAGATGGTAATGCATAATTAACAATATGCTTAGGTTATATCTACCCCAATAAAGATAATAACCCCTATTATCATCTACTGCCTTCAAATGACAGAAACTAGAGTTTAGGTCAAAGTTGCAGTTTTCAGATTTTGAAAAGAATTGAAAATAGGGCAGATTGCAGATTTTGGTTTAAGTGAAAGTGTACTAAACAAAAGGTTCTAAATTGAAGCTTAACCTAATTTGTAGAGTAGATAATACCCTAGGCTAACCCTAATCGGTCAGATCACAGAAACTATAAAAATTAACAGAAGTTGTCGGTTTGGCCGACAACAGATGACAAAGGTAGATCTTTGCTACAAAACTAAGTAGAAGACAACAAGAATCAAAAGAACAACAACTTATGCTACTAGGGTTCAGCTAAGAACTGACTAAGCTAAAAAGATAACATGGGAAACCCTAGAACTGGAAAATGACATGAAAGACCGAAAAGTCATGAAAACAACTTTTCAGTTTAAAGAAGGTAGGGGTATTACATGTACAACTGGATGGTTCATGTGAGCTACCGAGGTCCTTAAGGTGCTCAAGATGACAAGAACTAAGGTCTTAGCTTACCAGGGTATGAAAACACCGAAGGTTCCTAAAACCGGCTCTGATCAACAGAGAGAAAGTCCCCGGTTTCAACCTACAAAAGATGCTAAATCCATATTACAAGGTGAATTAAGCAACTAGGATGGATAAGCAAGGAGTGAGAGCAAGAAACTCCACTGGAACGAAAAAGAAGATGAAGAGCTTCTTTGGTCAACAATGGCAGTAGCAAAAAGCTAGGGTATATATATAGAGGTTGAGCTACAGGAGCAAAGGAGAAGTGTCTAGAGTTGATGAGGTGTCCAATTGGTGCTAAATATCCGAAAAATAGTTGCACGATCACTGGATAACGCCTCTACTCCAGCCACGAAGCCGGCGGTGGTGAACAGACGCGAGGAGGAAGAGAGGCGACCCACTGACATGCGGGCCCCGCTGTCAGCCACAGTCACGCATGCCTCCTAAAATTCAAAAGTACACCGACCGTCCGATTAGAAATGGGCGGCTGCGATAAAGATAGGCGTTAAGAGAATCAAATCGATATCGTTTAATATGGGCCGTGCGATCTCAAACGAACGGTTGAGATTTAATGGAGCCTTAGGAAGTCTGAAGGTTATCTTCAAAGAGGGGCGTTGGATTTGAATCCAACGGTTGATCCCAAAAAGATACATGTCTCTTTAAATGAGATGACGTGACACTGTTAGATTTGGTTTCCACGGTCAAGATTGAAGGAAGATTCAGAGGTCCGAATGTCACATCTTTATAGACCCTATGATCAAAATCCAATGGCCCTATGAAAATCGGGCCCTAAACGCACATGGTCGAAAGGGTACCGTAGGATTTGAATCCGACGGCCAAAAATGAATGCGCGCCTTTAAGTTCAAAAACGAAAAGGGCGGCGCGGTTGGATCTAAGATCA